>JAVQMG010000099.1:2450000-3065000 GCA_032878915.1 Castanopsis chinensis | reverse complement strand
GTTTATTAAGAGATATACAAGTTGATCACCCTAAGGCTGCATTATTATTCAGTGACAGTCAGTCTGCTCTCCACATTGCAGCCAATCCAGTGTTCCATGAGCGTACAAAACACATAGAGATTGACTGCCATGTTGTGAGAGACAAAATGGTTCAAGGAGTAATAAGGTTGCTACACATTAGGACTCAATCACAGCTTGCTGATTTGCTTACAAAGGCACTTAGTGCACATCAGTTTCACAATCTGCTATCCAAGATGAATATGTTAAATGTGCATTCCCCACTTCATCTCGAGGGGGAGTGTAAAGATAACAAATCAAGATCAGTTGCAGTGGCAGAGTCTGTTAGGAGCAAATCTAAGAAGAAGAAGAAATTGAGTGAAGATAGAATTGAATCAAATGAGACATAAGCTACATGTCGTATAGCTTTGTACTGTAAGCTTTGTACTGTATGAGAGCTACAAGTCGTATAGCTCTATTTATCTGTTGTGAGTTAGTTAGTAAGATTTTCCTTTCTCCTATTGTATATATATAGAAGTTGTAACTGTAATTGTATCAATGAATTCATTTTTCCATTTTTCTTCCAATTCTGTTTTGTAATAACAATCATCTCCCTTATTGTGTGGAACCTCATTGCAATATGATTTGTCCAAGTATGATAAACTCAATGCTTTGCCAAATAAATGGCACTCAACTAAACTCCACCCTATTTCAAACCAATTAAGCTCTCTAATTAATCCCTTCAACCACCGTACTTCCTTCGTAGATTCAATCGTAGACATGGTGACTATGGATTGTATACGAGACCTTTAAAATGTATTCAATTTTTTATCATCCTTCGGCCACTGACTATTAGATAATCTAAAGTGATTTGCCAATGGAATGCTTATAGGATTAGTACATTGCATGTGGAATTTTTCAAGAACCTTTGTAATGTAATTCATTTGATACCTTTTGTTATTTGCCCAACAAGTGATATAGGAGCTCCAACAAGTGATATCGGAGCTCAAGGTGATGTGCAATGAAAGTGGTGAGGTGTTCAGGGCCCTTCCTAGCAGTGACAGAGCAAGTCTAAAGGAATTACACAAACGATTTGGAGAAATGCCTAACAAAGGATTATTGCTATTGGTGCTAGATCACAGTGAAGCACATAATTCCAAAAGACATGGATATGTGAGCCGATTCCCATAGATGAGTGTGTGGGGTTAACACATGGTTCCCATGGATGGTGTACAAGAGGTTCACAGATGATGTGTTGGTGATAGAAAAAACTTATAAGCAAGGGAGAGTAAGTAGGACTTGTTCATAGTCTACAAAGTGGCAAAGAGTCAAAGACCCATGCATGAGAGGAAAATTGTTGGGAAGACACGACAAGTGAAGTTTTACATTAAATAAAAATAAAAATAACAAGAGGGAGTGATTTTTTTGAATAATTTAATATAATATAGTTGGGCCTAAACTTATGAATTTAAGTTTTTTGAGTTAAATTGTATTCCTATATGTTATATTAACTAGTCAATTAGAAGCTCCTCAAGTTTTATCTCTCAACCTAATCTAGTCTAATCTAATCCAATCATCAATACATATGTAAAAGCAGAGACTTCATGTAGGAGTGCATGAGGTCATGCCATGTGACGCTCTAATTTTGCATTTATCTTTTTTTACCTCTTATCATTAAGTTTTTTTTTTTACTGATACCCAAAATATCACATTAACTTATTTTTATTGCTACCTCATTAATTGACTAAGTTCACACCACAACTTTCTTTTTTTCTTTATGCCTCTAAGAATACCCACCGTTTTAGTATTAAAAACAAAAGCACAAAAAAAAAAATTAAAGACTAATATAACTAATCCAATAAGGTACTAGGGAGAGATAGAGAGACACAAATATATTTTTTATTGTTAAATGAAACGCTCTATTTTCCAATTACCAAAATAAAAAATTTGAGATTGACAAAGTATTTGTAAGAGAGAGAAAGAAAGGAATCTAAGGGGCCACCACCATTGTCATGCTGGCTGGCCTCCTACCACCACCATGCTAGCTGGCCTCCCACCACCATCAAGTAGGCCAAACCTCTACTGGTATTTTTTTTTTTGGTTAATTCTTACCATGAACTCATTACTAACAAAATTCTATAACAATTATCCTATAATATATGTATAAAATTCTCAAAAGCATCAGTAGAATGTGATCTTTATAAGAATTGTAGCAAAAGTGCATTATCTGAACTATGCTAATCTTATTTAAATGGTTAAAAATTAACAATTTTTATTGAGATCATAGTCCTAGGAACAAAATGCCAAGGTTAAGTTCTTTTGTTTTTGTACAGATAAATTGCCAATGGTAGAGCGTAATGCTCTAAGGGCCTGTTTGGATTGGTAGGGGAAGGAAGAGGAATGGAGGAGAGTAGAGTAGAGTAGAGTTGGCTGAAAATAGACTAATTTTTTACCAATTCTACTCTACTCTACTCTTCATCCCTTCCCTTCCCTTCAATCCAAAAAGACTATAAAATATTGAAAGATAATCACAAGCAGCATATGCAATTAGTGCTTTCCTAAGTCCAACACGTTCTTTCTTCTATTTTAATTTGCCCAATCAAAATCAGTGCTTTCCCTATTTAACTTCAAGTGAGTTAGTGCTTCCTTTTTGTTTTATTGCACTCATTCATAATTTGCAAAGCTAAAGATAAAAATTATGTTAATGGAAATTAAAAAAAAAGAAACAGAAACCTCATGCGAGAGTGCACAAGGTCTTGCCATATGGTGCTCTAATTTTACATTTAACATTTTTTTATTAAGTATTTTTTACTATTACCCAAAAGTTTACATTAATTTATATTTAATTATCTCATTAATCTTCTTTGATTGTCTTAGCTTATACCACACGTTTTTCTCTTCTTCATGTCTTTTAGCATACCCACCATTTTAGTATTATAAAAAAATAATAAAATTAAGGACTAATACTAATAACTAACCAGACAAGGCACTAGGGAGAGATAGAGAAACATGAAAATGTTGTGGACAATTAAATGAAACACATTGTTTCACTATTACCAAAATAAAAGACCTGAGTTTGACGAAACATTTGTAAAAGAAAGAAAAAGGAATCTGAGGGGCCGCTACCTCTTTCATATTGATCGATCTCCCCCCACCATCAAGCCGTCGAAATCTCTACGAGTAATTTTTTTTACCGTAGTTTTAAATAATTTATATGACACACGCATATGCACTTGCTCATACCATCTCTTAATGTCGCATTATCGATGAGTGGAAGGCAGCAAGAGAGTTAGGCATATTTTCATTTCATAGTATGCAATCTGTGAGCACAACACAGATTAGTTGATTTTCATAGCCTTGTTATTCTTTTGTATTTATTTTTGATTTCATGATTTAAAAAGAAAAATTAAACTTACATTGAGAAAGCTATAAATGTGCGGTGAAACTACTAAACTAACTATTAATATTTCAAAATATATATGTTTCTTTACTCAAGTTTAGATTATTTTTTCATTTTAATATATGTATAATATTCTCCAAAAATGTCTTACATAACATATTACAAAATTATCTGTGTATTGTATAGGAAACTTACTAGTTTTATTTACAATTATGAAAACCTGTGCTAAAATTCTTGCATTTGTCAAGGTTGAAGCACCCATTACCTGACATGTGGCAGCTTCATCAGATTATTTAGAAGCGTGAGCACTAAAAATTCCACATGTCAAGTTATAATACCTACACTTTAGGTTTATGAGTCCACGTGTACTTTGTGTCAAAAGATTTAAATTTAGAGTCTTTAATGTACATTATTAAATTATTACTCCTAAAGAATTTGAATTTTTTAAATGGGTAGAATAGAATATAATGTGTCATAAATTACACTCATTATAAATTATCCACTATTAAAGGTGGCCGACTTTTTATTTCTTTTCCTTGTAAAGAAGTCTACATATGAATATATGATCTTGTTGACCATGTAGGAATTTCTTTCCAACCTTTTGTCAAACAAAAAAATAAACGTGTAGAAAAGAAATTAATTGTTTTTTTTTTTTTTACTGAAATGGTAGAAATTGTTTTTGTTTTTTATTTTTTTTTTATTTTATCTTTTCTCTCTCTCTCCTTTAATTGTTAATCTCTCCTATAAATAAGAATATTATCTAGACATTTATTACGTATACATTTTTTTTTTTATCAACAAGAACCTTCAAAAAACCAGCAAAACTAAGGGGGAAAAGGGGGAACAGGGACCAATCTGTTACAAGACAACCCAGCCAAATCTGAGCTTCACAGATTCAAAAGATCCACAGGCGGATCATTGTACAAAATGAACTCACTATTCTGGCAAGAACCAATCCTAGCAAGAAAATCTGCGCAAGAGCTAGCCTCACGGTAGCAATGCCCAATTCGGGCTCGGGGAAACAGAGAAAACAGCTGCCTACAATCCTCAATAATGGGCATGGCAAAGCTGTTAGAGTAAGAGGGGTTAGAGAGCAGCACCACAATTGCTATAGCATCAATTTGAATGTCAACAACATTTAAATTTAAGTTTTTGCAGAGGGTAAGCCCATCCCTAAGGGCCCAAAGTTCAGCAATGAAGCTAGAGGAGAAACCAATATTTCTAGAGAAGCCCGCAACCCAATTCCCTTGGTCGTCTCTGATAATGCCGCCCCCTCCAGCCCTTCCTGGACTTCCAAGAGCTGAGCCATCTGTATTGAGGCGAATCCAACCCGGAGGGGGTTTGTCCCATCTGACTTGCACCATGGTCTTGCTGCCCATGCGTGTAGGATCAAAAGCACAGTACTGAAATTTTGCAGCTTTAAACACAATATCACGGTGAAAGTCTGAATGGGCAGCACGATCTTGGAAGATAAAATTATTCCTTTGCTTCCATATACCCCAAATAGCAAAAGGAAAAAGAATCTGCCAAGGGGGGTGATGCTGCAACTTATGGGACTGATCTTTGCAATTTTTTTCCAACCAAAACTGAAGTTCATCCTCGTAAAAATTATAGTTGGAAGTAATGCCCAAACGATGCCAAATGTTCTTGGAGAAAGGACAATCTCTAAGACAATGTAAAATCGTTTCAGGTTCAGTTTTACACAGAGGGCAAACCTCACTTTCGCTGAGGCAACGCTGCACAAGACAAACTCCAACTCCAATGCTTTGGTGTAAGCATTGCCAGATAAAAATTTTAATCCTAGGCAGAGTTTTAATCTTCCACACCCAATTACCAGAAAACTTACCGTCACCAACCTTGCAATCAATAGCCATGGCATACGCAGACTTGAGATCAAAGTCCCCTCTGTTATCACCAATCCAAGTTAATCTGTCATCCCTATTATTAGAAGACGTTGAGTAAGGGAATGGATCGGATCACCTCCAAGATTGAAATTGGAATTTGGATTGACAAAAAAGACCAGTCCCACCCAGCTGGTCTAAACACATCTTTGACTTGTAAATCCTCTTCTTCAACTGTAAGAGGTCCATGAATAAGAGACCTTAAGGGCCCGTTGGCTGTCCAAGGATCATGCCAAAGGCTAAGCTCGCTGCTTCTTCCTGGAATCCACCTAATACCTTTCTTGAAGACCTCCACCCCTTTGTTCAAAGCCTTCCACGTTCTAGAGCAAGGCAGCTTCTCTTTGTCTCGGGCATTTAGCCTACGAGGAGAACATTATTTGCTCCTAAGAACATTAGTCCATATAGCATCTTTTTCAAGGTAAAACCTCCAATTGAGCTTTGCAAGGAGAGCTATATTTTTACCTCTGGCAGATTGAATTCCTAGCCCCCCCTCTGATTTAGGCTTTGTGACCTTGTGCCAACCAACCCAATGGGTCTTTCTCGAGCTTTCAGACGACCCCCACAAGAAATTCCGATTTACTCTATCTATGTTATCCAGCAACCTTTCAGGAAGAGCGATGCATTGCATTACGTAAGCAGGAATTGTGGAAGTTGAAGCTTGAATGAGAACAGCTCTACCAGCTAAAGACAAAAGGTTGGCTTTCCAACCAGCTAGCTTGTGCTTAACCTTATCCAAAACAAAGTTTAAGTCTTGGTTGCTGGCTTCGCGGTGTTTAATGGGAAAGCCGAGATATTTTCCAAGATTTGGGGTGGATTTGAAACCCAAAATATCACAAAGGGACTCCCTAGTATCAATATCCACATTTGGAGAGAAGTAAACCCGAGACTTGCTCTCACTAATAGACTAACTAGACCGAGCACAAAAAGCATCAAGAACATCCCTTATTGCCATGCAGTTGACATAATCAGCTTTTGCAAAGAGAGCCAAATCATCCGCGAAAAAAAGATGAGAGAAGGCAGCCCCGCTCATAGAAATTTTAACAGGCATCTAACTACAGTCATCACATTTCTCACCAATGAGTTGCCCAAGGACTTCCATGCAAAGAATGAAGAGATAAGGTGAAAGCGGGTCACCTTGTCTTATTCCCCGCGAAGGAATAATAGGGTCAACATTTCCTCCATTAAAGAGGATAGAGGTAGACACGGATGAAATGCAACTCATCACAAGCCTTACAAGATCCTGAGGAACATTTGCATTAATAAGGACTTCTCTAATGAAACCCCATTCTAGCTTGTCATAAGCTTTCTCAAGATCCACCTTAATGGCCATGAAACCCACCTTACCCTTTTTTTTTGCTAATGGTGTGAACGAGCTCTTGAACCACAATAGCATTATCTACACTCCTCTTGCCCGGCACAAAGGCTGATTGGAGAGGGGAGATGAGCTTATCAAGATGAGGTCTGAGTCTTGACACAATAATCTTAGTCACAATCTTATAAATAGAGTTGCACAGACTAATAAGCCAGTAATTACCAAGAGTTTCTGGACCTGCAATCTTTGGAATCAGCACAATATTTGTTCTATTAAGATACTCCGGCACTTTGTTCTGGCCAAAAATCTTATAAAAAAGCTGTGGAGCCCTTTATAGTAATCAGCATTAAAGGTAGCTTTAATTTAAGTAGACTTTGGTTGCGCCTTTAAGTCCAAATTTGTTGTGCTAAGCTTGCTCAAAAAGAAAAAAAGAAAAAGAAAAGAAAAAAGAGTTGGATGCTTTGGCCCACACGAAATGTGAAAGTAAACAACGATTAAGTTTGATTCCTATGCTTCTGGAAAGAGTCTAAAGTTTGAAAAAATAAAAGCCAACAAAAGTTTATAAACCAATAATAATAATAATAAAAATAATATAATGGGTGCAACATGGTGTTGGTTGAGCTGCCATGTAACAAGTGATCCATGTGACACGTGTCCAAGAGTTTATATCAACAATAATATATTCATAATTTTTGCTCTCTATTTGAAGCCATGGAAGGTATGGTCTGTAAATATCAAATACTATTTGTTCAAGACTTGGTAATTTCCGTTCTCAATATGAAGTTTTGGTTTGTGCTAATTGGTTTTGGTTCAACGAGGAACAAAGATGAAGGTTGATTTGCACTTGAATTTTAGATCTTTGATCTAAATATTTATTTTAAGCATTAGGTTGTGGGATTGAACATTACTATTCCTTATTTGGGTTCACGATGAAAAACAACGAGATAATAGAAGACAAATAGTAAAATTAAAAGAGCAAGCCGACTTTATCTTTACCAGAGTTTTTCACTCTAAAGAAAGCAATTCAAGCAGTAGCAATGATCAAAACTACATCCTTAGCATAGGGTAAAAAAAATAGGTAAATGTTATTAACAAATGTTGAAAAAACTAAACTAGTTCCAAAAATAGGAAGCAAATTAATACAGGAAAATCTATGATCCATCCCAACTTAGAGTGATTTACCTATATAATTATGGATTTAAATTTATTTTAATAATTTATTTCTGTCTTGGAGTGCTAATATTGTTGCTAATTGCTTCATATGAAATTATTTTGATGTTTTTTTTTATATGAATATTTTGAATAGATGGTGTCACATGTCTGAATATGATTTGTACATATCATTTTTTTTTTTTTACAACCTACCTGCCATGTTTGAAGAATAAATATGCCCTTAAAGGTCTATCATTGACCTTTCAAATCCTACATTAAAGTTTTTGCCATCTTCCTTTCAGTTAAAATTACTATCAAATCTCTCATTTAAATTCTATGTGTATATAATGCAAATTGATTCCTTATTCATAAAAAAAAAAAAAATGCAAATTGATTCCTCAAATCCCTCTTGAACATTTTACCATATCCATATATATTTAACATTTTACCATATCCAAATATATCCAAAAATGGGCTACATATAATTGTGTATATTTGATGCAAAATGGATTCCTTAATTCCCTTCTTTTACATTTCTTAAGTGCTATTCCTTAAATTCTCCTTTTAAGATTCTGTCGTGTGGATTTTTCCTCATGAAATTGAAGTGTATTTTTTAGTGGACAACTTAAGAAACAGCATCTAAGGTATTGTACCTAAATTTTGTCCTATCCTATCCTATCCAAAAATGGGCAATAATATACCTCTATATACTTGGCTTCTTTGAGGTTTAAAAAATTTTAAAGGCACAAACTTTTTTGCAGTCAGCTAATGTGGTGGGTAGTTATTTTGTAGAGATTTGTCAAGGTTGTAAAGATATAATAAAATAGTTTATATAAGTCATTTTCATTGTCATGAGCATCATCAAAGCGACATTTTTCTTCTTTTTTCCTTCAGTTTTGTTAACGTTTCAGATCCTACCTCTTCTCAGTTTTTTTTTTTTTTTTTTTTGTTATCAATCAAACCTTTGTTTTCCAATCAATCCCTCTTAAAAAAAAGACTCTTCGCGTTCTCATCTTAAATAAAACCGTTACCATTAAACCCAATCTCCACAGTTGTCAACACCTTTTCATCTTCTCCTAATGATTTTTCCATAGGATTAGAAAGAAGAATGTGATGAATTTCAGAGAGTTTGTGGAGATATTGAAGTCAAGCTTGGTATGTTTTCTCTTGCTAACATTTTTTTTTTTTTTTGGAGAATGAATTTTCTAATATGTTTTGGTTTTCTTCGATTTGATTATATTGGTTGGCACTTGGCTATATGATGTTTTCAAAATGATTTTACTATTAAAATTTTATATGTTAATTATCCTTAATATATTGTTAAGTTGGTGCTATATTAGTGAGTCGATTGAAAATTTGTAACAACAAATGAAGCAAAGAGATTTGAAAGTACTGAAAGTCTATGTGATTTTACTAGAGATAAATGAAGTATATCATACTGACCTGAGAATACTTGAATTCTGATGTCCTAAAATGTGACAATGAATTTCCTAAATTCAAATTCAGTTCTGCATATGATTGTACATTAAATTTCTTTTTCTTCAAAACTTTGTTTGGTTAGGAAAACTTTGGCTTAATGGGTATAGACTATGGAGGTGCCGCGACTTTCCAGTTCCAGCCTTCCAGGACAAAATGTTTTCCACTGTGTTTTGTCTTCTCATGGCACAAGTAGAGGTGGCAATTTGTGTTCGCGTGTTGAGTTCGTGTCGTGTCAACTCATGAGTATTCAACGATATAGATCAACACTAACCCAACATGTTTATTAAACGGGTCAAGATATCTCAACCTTAACACGACTCATTTATTAAACAGGTCAATTGTGTTGAACCTGTCTATCAGATTTTATCAAAATGAAAAAAAAAAAAAAAAAAACAATTATGAAAAAAAAAACAATTAAATTTTTTTCGAATATAAAATTCAGAATTAACGAGCAATTGCATCACAAATAATCATTCAAAACTAAAATACATCACAATATTACAAATAATCAATCACAATATGCCAAAGAAAATAAACCACAACAACTAATAAGTTTATATACCTAAAGTTTGAAGGTTATATTGGTAAAATGTCATTTAATTAAACGGGTCAGATGGGTCAAACGGGTTCTATATGTTCAACACTAACCTAACTCATTTATCAAACAGGTCAGCCATGTCAATCCAAATTTGACACAAACTCGTTAAGCCTCAACCCATAACCTGCTAATTTCATGTTGTGTCATGTCAGGTTCGTGAGTCGTGTCCAATTTTGTCACTCCTAGGCACAAGTTGCTTACGAGGGAAGAGTACGTAGTCGATTTGAAATTAAAATTTTAAATAGTTATATGTCAAAACATTTAACTTAATACCTAATCAAATAATAGCATAATAATAATGTAGCCCTTGCAAAAGTGGTACTTATTGATTAGCATGGATCTCATTCAGCAAAAAAAAAAAAATAGTGTGGATCTCTTGTGGTATTTGTTATAGCTAGCAGGCAATCAAAAATCAAGAATAATTTATCAAAAATTTAACTGACAGTGCACCTAGAATCTCTACGTGAAACAGTCTTCACTCTTCACTTCTAATGCCTACAGCTTGATGTACTGCGAAAGCCACTTGATTGCATCTTGATGCTGCTCTCTGTTGGATGGTTCAACCACAAAAACCTCAAGAGGACGGGCATTTCTGCTGGCCAGCTTTACCCTACCCTTCCCTGTGGTCATGTTTGTCAGGCCCAAGAGGGTACACAATTCTTCTGAGGAAGGAGGATGAGGATCTACAGCTATGCAAAAAATAAGGAATGGAACATTTTCAAAGTCCTCATCAGAGAGTAGATCATTTAGCTCTTCTCTTGCCTCCGAAAATTGCTCCATGCTTGCATTCACAACGTACACAACTGCATCCCTCTACAAAACAAAGATTTAAATGCATATTACTTAACAAGGCAGATAGCACTTTTTCTCTTTTCACTTGCTAGCCAATAGCGAGCACAACTCAACGCTTCTCACTTTGGTATCCAATCAGGCAGCAATTTGCCAAATTCCCAATCCAGAATCTCTCAAGATATATACAAGGATCTTTTTTTTTTTTTGGTTTTTCCACATTTCCCAAATGGTATTTAAAACAATCAACAAGAGAGTATAATCAACATGTAAGATGTAGATGATGTACTAGTAAAGTTATGAAATTCCTTTTTTTAACGCAAGAGATCTGCATTGTAATATTTGAACTAGATAAATTCGGTAGAATGACAGAGAAAATGAGTTATGTATGTTGAGTCACAATTGGCAGACCTAGGTGCTATCAACGAACTCCCATGAATCAGATATAAGCACAAAAAGGTTTGCCTAGGATTATGAAGTCAAAATTATATCAAGATTTAGGGTCAGGGAGTAACATAAGCAAAAATAAATTGAACAGGCCGCTGGTGTTCATTTGGGATAGCAAAGCTCAAGCACATGGGACACATATTAAAGAAAGTTAATAAAGGGGTATTTGCAGTGCAGTGTGATTTGGTGTGGTATTGGGCCATTTTTAATACTGCACTTTGTGGTGCAATGTAGACACCGCATTTCGTATCCCTTACGACTTGGACCCTTGTTCCCCAATAATGGTAAAATTCTAAAGCCCAAGAGTAGTTTAAAGCCCGATCAAATTATAAATTGACTTGAGGAAGGTATTATGGAAAATATAACTCTTTTATGAATAAAATAAAGCTATTTTTGGAAAATAAAGGCCATGGAAACCCTAGGGCTATGTACGCATACACGTGTATTGATGTATGTGTACGCATACACGGGCCTGCGTATGCAGCAAGTGTTTCAGAAGCTATGAAAGACAAGTTTTTTCTGCATTAAAGCTAAAGTTTGGAATGAATCACACATCGTCTGAGAGCCGTTCCAAACCCCCATTTTTCAATTGTATAAAGCCTTACATGGTATATTTCAAAAACACAGAGAAAAAGGGAAAACCTAAGATTTACTAGAAATAGTGAATCAAAGAGGAAGTTTTTCACAAAATATCCTCACATCAATTTTCTTTGAAATGGGACCTTTTCTAGTCTTGATATTCGAGTTTTAAGATTACTAATCACTTTTGTATTTGATTGTGTACAAATTGACTTAGGGGAGCGGTCAAAATCAAGCTTGAAAAGCTTCTTGTTTGAGGTATTAAGTTCTAACCTTTTATTTTTTTCTTTCTTTTCTCAGTTTTAATTCTATTTCCTTTTGATTTTCTTGCTTTGTTTGTGTTATAACATGTTTAGATAGCCTAAGGGTTTAGCAGTTTTTTGTTTTAAAGCATGTTAGGTTATTAGTCTCTTTAATTGTTGTTTCTACTCTATTTTTCTGCATTTCTATCCTAGGTTAGGGTTCTAGGGCATGTATACGTATGCATGCTTCTTGTATAGTACGCAAACTCATAGTATGCGTACGCATATAGCTGGCCTTTGTTCGCAGGCCTATGTATGTGCACCCATACTCATGCCCATAAACCCTAATCTGAGTTTTTTACTTCTATTTCTTTATTTCTTTTATGTAATATGCCACTATTTTGACCATTTTTAATGTTTTTAAGTCTCTGCTTCCCTGATTGGTTGTTTGTTTGTCCTTAACATGCTAAGATTACAGTTTCCCTTTATTTCTTGCTTTGATATGCCATGAACATGCATTCACAAGACCATGCATTAGTGCATAGGTGCTGTAATACAGTAAGGTAAGTGAGGTAAGTCATGCACTCAAATGAACATGCGTTTTTTATGATGAAAATGTTTGTTTGATGCTTGGATGTTATGTTTAAAGGTTTGAGTTATATTTGATGCTAACAACTTGCTACCATGTCTATGTTTCCGCCCCTTATGATGTCTTTGTTTGTTTGCTGCCAATAGGTCGAATTACTATATAAAGAAGAGTTGTAAACATTACAAAAAAAGAAATGGATTCTCCTGCCAGTGAGAAAGGAAGAAAAAGGCAAAAAATGAATAATATGATATGCATGATAGATGTATGTTAGGTTTGATGTGAGTTGTCATGACAGATGTATGTTAGGGTTTTGGGATGAAATGCCATGTTGATTCCTAGATGATTGCTAGATCAATGCTATAGTGTGTGTGAGTTTAGAATAACAAAGTTGAATATGCCTTTAATAAGATTAAGATGTAAGACACCTTCCCAAAATCATACATAAACTCCAAACCCATACTCTGGTAATAAGATAGTCATTCAACGTAGGGACGCTATGTAAATGGTTCCTAGACCTAATCTAGGTGGTGACTCCATCTTTATTTTGCCCCGCCGATGCGTATTCTCCTTTTCTAGAAGGAAACCACTAGCACCCACATGTAGTTTGACCAAAACCATCACTACACCGCACCTTAATTTTGCTGTCACATATGTGGACTGACAGTGTGGTGCGGTGCGGCGTACAAGGTGCAGTTTAGTCGGTTTTAGGCTGATATATTTTTCAAGATGTCATGGACAATTACTAGTTTACTATTAATAACCATGACAACATGATTGTAAGTTTCAAATATATAACATGTGTAACAAAAAAAGTAACACAAATATATACAAGACAAAAGAAAATCCATGATCCTATAAACTAAAAAGTACCACAAATATATACAAATAATAATAATAATAATAATTCATGACAAAAAACCATACACAATTATACATGTTAAAACAAATAAAACATGTAACTCAAAAAACCTTAACAAGCAACAACCATAAGGTCCATAACAATGTATCGGATACACAGCTAGTCATGTATGCTAGTTTCAAGTTTCAATTATCACAACCATAATGGAAAAAAGTCTAAAGCAAGCATGAAATAAATTACAAACCCAAAAAAGTATTAAATTGCAAACCCAATACGAAATTGTTTAAATAAATATGAACACAACAAAAAAGGTCCATCCATCCAATTCTATACTTGAGAGAGACTGAGAGCGGGTGAGACTTGAGAGAGACTAAGAGTGAATGAGGGTAGCAAGAGAGAAGAGTAAGAATGTGAGATGGAGAAGTGAATGAGGTTTTGAACTTTTGATTTTATATTTATCCAAAACAAAGCTGTTTTATCGTGAAGCTAGAACGCACTCACGCTAGGCTGGCCACTTACCATATGTGTACACACACACAAATATATGGGAGCGGTGCAGTTTTCTTATCATAAAATCATACACTGCACCGCAACATGTGATGCATTTCACTATCACCTATAGTGCAGTGCAGTTACTTCATTTTACGGGCGATTTTGATTAATTTGAGTGCAATCGTACAGTTTGAACGGTTTGTTGAACACCCAATGTTACGGGTAGATATATAAGAGCACCAAAATTCTCATTTGCTTGGTATATTGGTTGGAGTTTAGCCAAATTAGTTTAAAATATAACAAAGCTAACTTTTACATTCTAAACCAAAATATTTAATATTGCCAAATTTAAGTCATGCAAGTCATGTTCCCTATAAGTCAACAATAAATAAATAAAGAATGACTCTACGTACGTTAAGTAAATGAAATTAAAAAAAAAAAAAAAACCCTAAGACATGAAGGATCCATAAAACCAAAACAGAGTGCATCAGATAAAACAACCTGGTCTAACACAGCAAGAGAGTTAGAACTAGGTTATGCCAAAACATGCTAGCTTTCTCAAGAGTAAATAAGAAATTTAAATTACAATCACTGATTCACAATATAATCATATTGCACAAATTATTAACTAAATATTCTCATCAATGATAATTGATAGATTGCAAAAGTTACCTTGGCACAGTAGTCTTTCCAAACTCTACAAGCTGTCCGAAGTTCTCCAAAATCAGATAGGTTAAACTTGATTCTCCCCATACTAGACAGCCGTGAATATGGTGGTGTCTCTATTCTCTGCAATATTCATCCACATTAATATCAAGTCAATGGTATTCAAGTTAAACAAAACACCAAGTCACCATTTGCTCAATGAGAGTCAAATCTAAATAAATTAATAAAAGAAGCTGTACCAAGTATCAAGTTTCAGTTTAAAAATTCTCACATTCACTAATGGTAATAATAACTGTTTTGCGCCAGATAGGTGTACCGCTCGGCCTTTTTTCCTGCTTTACATTCTTCGAATTATTGACCCAAGAAATCAAACTCACTTGGTTTTTCTTTGGCATCAAGTTTCTACCTTTTACAACCCTTTTTGCTTTCTATTTTTAGTAATGTCAAACTCTGCTTAACCTAAAACCTCTAACATTATGTTTGGTTTGAGGGAAAGTGGGGGGATAGTTGAGATGATTTGAAGGAGAGGAAAGAAAAGGGAGGGATCTATTTCCCTCCCCTGGGCCACCAATTCGGGAGAAAAAGGAGAGACAAGAAGGGCGTGGGATCAATCAATGAGCTATTTCCTTTCACTTTCTTTCTTATTATAAACCAAATATATACTTGGGAAGATAACTTCTTTGATTTCTCTTCCATAACTTTCTTTTCCCCCCCTTGTTTTTGCAAAACACAGTGTTAAATTCTGAACTCCTTTAGATTTCCTCTAGATTTCCAACTGGGTGTTAGCTGCTACTCTAGTTGCATTTATTACAACTACATCCTATTCCAAAAAAACATAATCTACTATAACTATATCCTCTACACAAAAAAAAAAAGTTCCTCAACAAAAGGAGTGTACCTCATCTTCATCTAAGAGATGCAAAATCACCGATCGTTTGTGGTCATCACTGCCTAGGAACAACAGATTGGCCGCCTTTGGTCTGAAGGGATAGAATTCGCCCAACTTTTCTCACCAAAAAAAAAAAATACTAATTAACAAAAAGCTTTAAAAATGAGCAAAAAGTTTAAGAAATTAGAGAGAGAGAGAGAGAGAGAGAGAGAGAGCTACCTCAATGTTGAAGAAATGAGAGAAAAATGGATCCAACAATAACAATAAAATACAAAGCCAGGCTTGATTGCATAATTGAAAGTACCAATTCAGAAACAATAAAATATAGGGCAAAGCTTGAAACCAGTTCTGCAAATCCATCCCTCCTCCTTTTCTTTTCTGATTTTTGTGTGTTTGAGAGAGAGAGAGAGAGAGAGAGAGTGGGTGATGGAGAAGTTGCAGAGAGAAGCTTAGAGAGAGAAAGTGAGTAGTGGTTAATGGTGATGAGAAGAGTGAAGAGAAAAGCAACTTTCAGTTTCACACGTACAACTACGTCACACGTTCGGACAGTCCACACATGAACAGCTAGTTTAGGTGGGTTTTTTTTTTTTTTTTTTTTGAGACATCAAAATTACCCAGCCAGCATGCCATTTGCCTCTTTTTATCGCTTGGTTTATTGCGATAAGGGAATAATTACTTTCACGTTAATATAGCACTTTTCATTTGTCACTCATAGATAACTGTTTCATAATTTTAATAAAAATGCTCGGCACAAAAGTTGTGCTCCCAAATTATCTCTCTTTGTTGCAAAAATTGCTCTTTTGTAGTGATGATTTTCTTGTTCCATTTACAATCTTATATAAAATAAATTGTAGATTATTTTTAGAATTTAAAAAAATGTCCAATTTTATTTTAAAATTTATTAAGAACAATTATTCAGTCTCTTTTCCTTTTTATTTAAAATAGATGGTTAATGTATGATACATTGACCATCTATTTTGGAAAAGTTTTTTTTTTTGAGAATTGAAAAAACTGTCATAACAATTAATCACTTTTTTTTATATTTTTATACAAAATTTTTTAAAATAGTTTACTAATGTATACTCTTACATGTTAATAAAACCTTTTAAAATATATATTTTTTAATTCTAGTATTTTAAACAAAAAATATTATTTATGTTTTGGCCCTCCAACCTAGAGTATTATTATTTCTTTTTTAGAAACAAACACACATAAGAGAGAGAGAGAGAGAGAGAGAGAGAAAAAAAAGAGGTATTAGACTCTATGCAATTGCTCTCAATAGATAAGAATGAGTTTAACTCTAGTTGCAGACTTTGAAAAAAAAATTTTAAAAGTGAAAAGTAAAAAAAAAAAAAAAAAAAAGCAATATTCTAGGATTGGAAGGATCCGAATCCACATTTGACATTCCACGCCAATCATCATCACATTCCAAGTAACATGCTAATTTACTTGGTAGTAATTGTCTTGTCTTAAAACGACTTTTAAAGTGTGGAATATGATTGGTGGATACGCAAGGCATTGAATGTGGTCAAAATTATAAAAAGGATCGGTTTCGTTGGATTTCGGACACGTGTCAAGACTGGACACGTGTTCGTATCTGACGGGTCCGGTGGCCCCTAGCCACTGGACAGAAATCGAACCCTTATTAAAAACTAGTACTAATAATTTGTCATTTGTGGTAGCGACACATGATGCTCGAATCTAGGTGGACTTGAAAGGATCCCGTGGAAAATGGAAACCTTATCTAATAATGAAAATGTGCCGTTTTAGTACATTTACTTTTTATTTATGCTTTTTGATTGGCTGTTCCACATGTTTTATTTTTTTATTTTTTTTCTTTTTTTAATGAAGTTCGACATGTTTTATTCATTCACCATGTAGGTTTTTCCAGACATGCGCCCATTTGCTATCTCAATTCTCACATGTTACATCGTTGCAACGTACGTGGGCCCCACAACTTCTTTATTGTATAAACCAAACAAAATTATAATGATTTTTTTTGTTAAATGCATATATTTTAAAATAATAAACTATTTTAAGAAATTTTTTATAAAAAATAAAAAAGTTATCAATTTTTTTGACAATCAATTCTCAATTAAATATTTTCTAAAAATAGATGATTAGTGTGTGTTTTTAAGGATGTTTAATTATGGTGGGTTTCAGTTAGCTCAACTGGTAAAGTCTCTAATGATTTTTTTTTTTTTTATTTTAAATACACACACAATAATGGTTAAATTTGTGTTATGAGATTTATGACAAAAATTGAGGTGTCTTGGTCTGATGACAAAGAGCGCTTATCAGGAGCAGACGCCATAAGTTGAAATTCTCTCAAAAAAATTCTCAAAAAAAAAAAAAAAGGATGATTAATTATGGGTTATAATGTATATGAATGATTTATTGTTTTACATTTACTTACAAATTTATTGTAGTTATGTGTGTTTTGTATAATGTTACTTTATTTAAAAAAAATTGTATAACGGCGTTATTTAATAAAGTACTAAATAAATCTTAACCACTATTCTTAGGATATTCATTAACAAAATCATTATATATATACAAAATCATTATATATATAAAAAAATATTATTCAAACAGGTAAGTTTATTATTTATTCTAATTTAATATTTAGCAGTAAACATTTATGGAGATAGCAATTTGTTTCTAGGAAAAATTAATGGATGTTCTTAGATTATTGGTTTAAGAAATATTATTAGAAAATTTTGCTGGGAAAAAAATTGAACTTTTTTTTATAGTTTTTTTTTAAAGTATTTTCCATCAAAACAGTATTAAAACTTTTTAAAAATAATTCATTAACAAACGACCTAAATGAACCTACTAACAAAACCCCTTTGTTTTTATATAAAAGTTACAAATATGGAGATTGCAATTTTGTACAAAGGACAATGATATTAATTTGAAAATTATTTAATTTATACACAATAAACAAGACCTACAATAGGTATAAATATGAATATAAATATATAAC
This sequence comes from Castanopsis chinensis, assembly GCA_032878915.1. NCBI lineage: Eukaryota > Viridiplantae > Streptophyta > Magnoliopsida > Fagales > Fagaceae > Castanopsis > Castanopsis chinensis. Next base: position 3,046,623 of record JAVQMG010000099.1, on the reverse strand, counting down.
GGTCAAATTACAAATTACTGTCCATTGAATGTGTCATATATATATATATATATATATATATATATAAAGAGAGAGAGAGAGAGAGTTGTGTTCAAGTTTAAGTTACATCTTGTATAACTATTGCGCATCTTTAATGTAATAGTCACTTTACACATACAAAGTTTTTATGATAGGAGAGGACAAAAAACATTATAAATTTTTTTATGGATCATACTAATGAGTGCCCTTAGGGTAATAGTTAACAATCCATTTTAAGAAAGTTTGACACCACTTTTATGGGAAATGAAAATAGCTGTCAAAATATTAATTATTTTTTTCTATTTCTATAAAAATTTTATTTAAATAGATTGTTAACTGTGTCAAACTTTCTTTAAATAAATTGTTAACCCTTTCCCTAAGGGCATCTGTTAACATTTTCCATTTTTAATTCAACTATATCTATAAAAGAATTTATCAATTAAGTAACCCATCGTATTAAACACAATGAGACTTGGTCAGGTGATTATACACACGGTCCACACGAATCAAATTCCAACGTTGGACTTCGATTTGATTATTTAAAGAAATGTTAATTTATTCAACGGAACTTGTACCCAGCGACATTTTTGGTAAGATCGTTGAAGGAAGACCGGAAGAAACTTCTTGGACTGTAGAAACACGAATGTCTGGCATTTTCGGTAGAGACGCATGATATTGGGGGTAAAAAAGGAAAGAAAATGAATATCCTCTGGATTTTTTTTTTTTTTTTTTGCCCTTTGAGAATCGAATATTCTCTGGATTCTAGATACCTACCTGATAACCGTTTTAGTATTTTAGTATTATTTATGTTTTGACTGGCTGTTGAAATGATTCCCCATTGTGGGTTGGTGGGATCCACAATTCCTTTATTAAAAACAAAACAAAATTATAATGACGTATTTATTGCCCTCTTTTTTTTCTTCCTTTTTTTTTTAATTTCAATTTCAAATATGTATTAATTAATTTATAAAACATAGTGTTTTAGTTAATTTAATTAATTTAAATTGCAGAATTGCATTAATTCGAACTTGATGTTGATAGCGGTGCTAATTACTATTTGATTAGCAAATAAGATTGTACTAGCCTAAAATTGTGCTGTCATTAAGAAAAGTTTAGGGAGGGGGTAAATGTATTTATTTCATTTATTAATTATATATGGTACACTAATTAGGGTAATTATTGGATACTTTTAGAGTACCATAAATGCGTACTTCATCTTTTTACATAATTATAGTGGAACTCATAATTCATGTAAGAGGGGAATACGCATTTATGGTACTCTTGATTTATTCAATAATTTTCCCACTATAATTATTTATATCAAAAAAAATTTATAGTTATTTTTCTAAATTTTATATGAGAAATTATTGATTAGGAATATTGTATTCTTGATTGAGTTTTGTTACTTTGACAAATATTGAAACAAAATCAAGAAAAAGGAGATTTTTGTTTTTTTAAAGAAAACATGAAACCAAGAATATAATAAAATAATTGTGTACTTAAATTAGTGGAAATAATTAAATATTTTTCAATTTACTTATGAAATAAGTTCATATTCTTAATTATAATAATCATAAAAATTTACATTTCCTTTCTTTACAATGAGCAATGAGGTACATCATAATTGGAATGAATTCCTCAAAAATTATATATAAGCCATAAAAATAATTTTTTTTTTAAATTTTTCTAAATGAACTAATAGTGTATGCGTGCATCACATGCGAGATTGACTAGTTAAATCCTAATTGCACTCCAATTTTGTTCTAAGTGTCATTTTAATTGCCCAGTTTATATAAAGACCCCTTTATAATTTTCTCATACAAAATAAAGAGAGCCTAGTTTACCAAATATGCATTAACGAATTAGCCTTTTTAGAGGAATAATAAAAAGAGAAATGATATGTCCACAACATTTTTACAATATTTTTACAACAAATCCTAAGTGGCAAGTTGTTAGTGGTTGTTATTGTTAAGGCAAAAAAGTAATCTTAGTGTTAGGTTCAAATTTGAACCAATAACAACTAACCACCTATGATTTTGTTGTGAAAATGTTGTAAAAATATTGTGGACGTAGCATCTCTCATAACTTTGAGAATTCGGATAGCAAGTTCTTTCATTCCATACAATATTACCACTTCCAACTCAACATTTTGAAAGACATATTGCCTAATGGGTGAAATGGTGCTTTGAGAATCGCCTTTAAAGATGACAGATTTTCAAGGATAGGCTTCCATAATTAGTGTGTTTGGCAAAAATTAAAAGGGTCTAGTTAATGTGTGCTCTAAGAGCACACATTAAACCATCTATTTTTGGAAATATTTTTGAAAAAGTATTGACAACTTTTTCAATTCCCAAGAAAATATTTCTAAAAATAATTAATTATTGTGTGCCCTAAGGGCACATTATCAAAATCCAAATTAAAAAGCCAACTTATTTTAACTATTTAGCTTATTTTTGCTACTATTCATGGGCTCCACTGCACTTTTTGGTAATAGTCATGGATTCCACTATACTATTTCAGTATTTTGAGCAAAAAGTTTTCACTTTCAGCAAAATAAGCAGATCCTAAACAGATTCCTAATATGATTGCAACACATTACCCAGTGGCTAGTATCCGCTGCATTCCTTGCTATCCATGCTTTCAGAAACTTTCAATCTTTCATAAGAGTTTCTGCATCTCACTCCCACAGATGTACCAGTATGTTAGACCAACAATCTTCTATGAAAAAAACAATCTTTAGTTGTTGTGCACTCTATCCATATCTTCCTAGTGGTTATAGCTACAAGTGAGTTAAATTGATCTATCTTGTCAGTTTTATTCACAATTCATCCATTAACAAAGACATTTTTTTATCGATAAAGAGGAGATACTTCACATACAAAGGATGCACGTACAAAGTTCAAGCAAAATTAAAATATAGAAGAATTACATTTCCAAAAGAGAGAATGTTGACTTGGTTTGTTGTTGTACAATCTTTACCAATAGTTAAGGTCTTTCTGTCTTAATATTTTTCTCTCTTTTGAAGGCAAAAGTGAAGCTAAGTTTACTTTGAAGGAGATAAAAAGTACTTCCGGAATTAGCATAAGGTAACCTCAATTGAGAAATGATGAAGTATATCATTGCTTTTAAGCTAAAAATATATGCATATACCTAGATGTTATAGTGTTTGTGCTCTAGCTACGTCTAATCGGTGGAGATAAAAGAATTTTTGGTAAAGAGCCCGCTGAAAGAGGCACTCACTTCAAACATCTATTTCAAGCTTCCCAAATTCAGAAATTGATGGGGAATTTCCTAAATGCACAGTGATTGCCTCCAAGCGGATTTCAATCTTTTGCAATACTTCCGAGCCCACCCCTCCACCTAAACCAAATGGATATCGTGTGCCACTTCTTATAGCAGGCAATCAACAGAGGAAAATCAACAATGAAACTAAAAGTGTGCCAGCAACTCCACTTGAAATTATATGCCAAATATTCATTCCAACTGCCTATAAGATACATAAAATAAAACCTCATTGTGAGTGAGATGTTACATGTATATGGTACATAAGATACCACCTCTACTACTACTTAATGTATTGAGAAAGCCACTTGAAACCATCTAGATACTAGTCTTTGCATGATGCTTTAACCAAGAAATACTCAGCGGGACCTTCTAGATACTGGTCTTTGCGTAATTCTTTAGCCACAAAAATCTTAAGGGGATGATCATCTGCATCAACCAGCTCTGTGGGGATGTTGGGCAGGCCGAGGAAGGAACACAATCTCCTTTCAAGGTGAAGACGAGTTCTAGTAAATGTTATGCCAAAAATAAGGAATGGAACATCTGCAAAGGCCTCATCAGAGAGTAGAGCATTTAGCTCATCCCTTGGCCCCAAAAAATGCTCCCTGAGTTGAGCATCCCACTTTTCTCTTGGCCCCAAAAATTGCCAGAGTAGAGCATCAGCATTCACAATGTACACAACTGCGGGATGTGTTGAGTGGAAGGTACAATCCAAATTGGAAGAACTCAGTCGTCGTGGAAGACTTGCATCAGTGCCAGAATGTTGGAATAACAATTGATAATTTTGTTGTAAATTATATACTCTGGGACCAGTTTTAAACTGGGCTAAACAGGCTCTAGCTCTTCTGTAGCCTATAGAGAGCCTAACGTCAGTGTACTGGTTGTATTTTATCTTTTGTGGTATAAAAAAAAATGGAGTTACCCTAAAATTTCTAGAAGATTCTTTAATCCGGTACTTTGTGTTGTCTTAGGGACACCAGTGGTTGGTCTTTTTTTTAAGTATATGGACACCTGGTGGGGGTATCTAAATTTGCCAAGGCCTCATCAGAGAGGAGAGCATCCAGCTCCTTTTTTTCACTCTCCTTGTCAGAAGGATCCACTAAGTAGATAACTGCATCCACCTTCAGAAAGATAGAAATGTATTTAGCATAAAAACTTTAATTAACAAGTAAGATATAGCCATAATTTGAGCCATTAAAAAAAATCCTGCAATGATGAGCATAATTTGAAATATATTTCTCTTTGCTAGGCAATCAGGCAACATCATGCCAAATTTCCAATACAGAATTTCAAGTTTGATTTAAGGATCACTATTTCTTAACATTTCCCAAATGGAAGCATTTTACACTCAACAATTAAAAGCATTCCTCCGGGTTTTAAAGCTGACAAGAAAGAAGGTTCAATCAAGAAATAAAAATTAACATGCAAAGAAGTCACCGACTCACCAACGCACTCGTAGAATTATGAAATGCCATATTTTACTGCAAGAGATCTACAATGTATATTTTGACGTAGACAGATTTGGTACAATGCCAAAGAGCGTGAATTATGTATGGTAAGATACTATTAGCAGACATTCTAAACACTGAAGGTGCAATCAGTGAACTCCCGCAATCAATGTCTGCCTCCTATGATTCAGATAAACATGGAAATGTTTATTTGGGATTATAAAGCAGAACTATCATTACATATAGGATTCTGCATGCAATAACATAAGCAAAAACAATTGCACAGAAAGCTGGTACTTGATCAGGATAGCAAAGCTCAGGAACAAGTAAGAAGTCACTATTTCTCTCTGGTTTTAGAAAAAATAGACAAGAAACAAGGTCAGATCAAGAAAGAAAAAATTAACATATAAGAAATCTCTTATCTACAAGTAAAAAATAAAAAATAAAAAATCCAAAGTTTTATGGAAGAGGTCCAAAATGTACATCATGATTCATGACCTAGATAGATTCGGTAAAATAAAGTAGAGAGTGAATTTTTTATGGTGAGATATTATTAGCAGACCTTCTAAAAGCAAAAGGTGCTATCAGAGAACTCCCACCATTAATATCTGCTTCCCATGAATCAGAAAAATACTGAAAGGTTTGTCTGGGATTATAAGGCAGAACTATCCTAAGATCATTCTGCAGGCTATAACATAAGCAAAAACAACTGCACAGGAAGCTGGTATTCTATTAGGATAGCAAAACTTAGGAATATGGGACATGGATTATCATCTAGCTAGTTGAGAGGGAGGGAGAGAGAGGGGGGGGGGGGTTAATTCATATAAAAGCACCAAAATTTCTTATTTTCTTAGTATTTTGTTTAGAATTCAGCCAAATCAGTTTAATTTATTACAAGGGGTAATTATTTCATATCAAAATATTTGTTATTGCCACATTTATGGTACATATGGTTACAACCCTAAGTTTATCACAATTCAAACCGGGGAAAATTTGAATCTAGCTAGAAAAAACTAGTCACGAACAATCATTTAAACCACATTCCCTATTGTTCAACCTTCAATCACACAATTGGCGCTCTATGAATAACAAGTATGAAAATTGCAAGTACTCTAAAGAGCAACAAAAATATATATTATAATCACCATATCATCACATTCCATGAATCATTAACTCAACATTCTCATCAAAGATGATTGATAGATCGATCTATTTACCTTGGCATTTCACACTCTACGAGCTATTTGATGTCCTCCCAAATCAAAAGCCTTAAACTTGATTTTCCCAGTACTCAACTCCTCTGATGCAGGGTACTGTGTTGGTTGTTGTTGAACTAATCTCTGCAATATTCCATTACCAATACCCAGGAAAAAAAGAAAAGAAAGGAAGGAATATCAAGCCAATGGTAATCAAACTAAACAAAACCCACCAATTGTTTGCTTAAAATCACAGTTAAAAAAAAGAAGAAATGGTGTTTCAGTCTCAAGTTTTGTGTTGTTATAGCTTTTTTACTTTTTTCTTTTTTGATGATGTGGAACCTCACCAAGGCAAGGCCATTTGGACCCACCCCTAAGGAGAAAAAACCACAGATACATGAGTAGAGCATACGGCTCTTCTCTTAGCCTCAAGGGGACAAGCATTTGCTTCTGCCAGCTCTACCCCAAGGCCCTATGGCGACATTGGTCAGGCCAAGGAGGGAACACAAATACTCTTCTCGCCAAGAAGAAGAGCCAGCAAATGTTATGCAAAAGATTAGGAATGGAACATTTGCAAAGGCCTCATCAAAGAGTAGAGCATACAGCTCTTCCCTTAGCCCAAAAATTGCTCCATGATTAGATGAACAAAGATTTAAATGTAATTAGCAAAAATGCTTTGCTTAATAAGGAAGATAGCATGGTGGAGCAACACACAATGACAAGCATAACTCAAAAATGGTCAGTCCACTTTGTTAGGCAATCAGGCAGCAATTTGCCAAACTCCCAATCAAGAATCTCAAGATATATTTAAGAATCACCAATTTTTTTCCCATTTCCCAAATGGTTTTTTATTTTTATTTTATAATTTGATAGTTATAAATAAGGAGAAGCAATTTGAATCCTTAATGTATTCCTCGGAAATACTAGGCGGTGCCAAAAAATTGAGCTACAAGGCTCTTGGCTTCCCAAATGGTATTTAAAACAACTAACAAGAAAAAAGGGCTAAACAAGAAAGAATAATCAACATGTAAGAAGTAAATGATGTAACAGTAAAGTTTTGACATATTGGGTCAGGGAGTGTATCACCACCCCAAATTCTCTATCGCTTTCAATGGCGGCCTTGTGGGATACTTCAAAGAGAGGAGAGGGCTTAGACAAGGGGCTCTGTTGCCTCCTTACTTATTTGTATTGGTAATGGAAGTCTTTTTGAGAATGTTACAGTCAGCTATCTCAAGATCCTCATCATTTAGATTCCATCCTAAATGTGAAGCTCTAAAACTCACTCCCCTCTGTTTTGCGGATGACTTGATGTTGTTTTCAAGTGCTAAAATCCATTCTCTTACTATATTTCAAGATACTCTTGAGGCTTTTAAAAGAATTTCAGGCCTTAGTGCAAATCCTACAAAGACTGAAAATTTTCATTCAGCTGTTCCTGCACATTTAAAGCACCAAATCCTAGAGTTCCTTCAGTTTAAAGAAGGGCAGCTGCCTGTTAACTATCTTGGAGTCCCTCTTATATCAGGAAGATAATCTGAAAAAGAGTGCAATAAAATCACAGCAGTCATGGTCTGTGAAATATCTCTCTTATGCAGGTAAGCTCCAGTTAATAAAGTTTGTTCTGTTTAGTCTTCAGTCCTATTGGTGTAGGACGTTCATATTGCCTAAAAAAGTTACTAAAGTAAAATGGGACCTGGTTTGTAAACCAAAATGTGAAAGTGGCTTGGTTTTGAAGAGGCTTGAAGATTGAAATAAAGCAGCAATAATGGGGTTTATTTGGTTTCTCTTTGTTCAAGTTTGGTCATTATGGGTAGCATGGGTTAGAACTAATCTCCTAAAGAGTAAAAGCTTTTGGATAATCAAAATGCCTCAAGTTTGCAGCTGGGGGTGGAGGAAAATCCTGAGGCTTAGGGAGATTGCTAGACCCTTCATTAGATTTCATGTGGGGTCATGTAAGAATATCCATCTTTGGCACAATTGCTGCCATCCAAATGGTGCCTTGTTCTTGAAATATGACCACAGGATAATGCAAGAATGTATGATGCAGCCAGTTCTTCTAATGCTCTTTTGTCTAATGTGCTGCAAGCGGGTAATTGGATTTGGGCACCAGCCAGATCCGATAACCTAGTTTCTATCCAAAGAAAATTGTGCTTAATTGATTTTGCTGAGGAAGATAGACCAATTTGAATCCCTTCCAAATCTGGTACATACTCTTGTGCAGAAACTTTGAAGGCCATTAGGAAGAAAAAAGCTTAAGTTAGTTGGTGGAGATTGATATGGAATCCAAGAGCCATACCTAAGCATGCTTTCATTGGTTGGCAGGCCATGTTGAATAGATTGTCAGCAAAGGAAAAAAAAATGCTTAAATGGGGCTTTAATGGAGATACTAAGTGTGTATTAAGCAGAAATAAAATTGAAAACAGAAAGCACCTCTTCTTTGAATGCTCTTTTTCCAGGACAATATGAAGGACTTTAATGAGTTGGTGCTTGGTGAAGCATCCTAGCCTTTGTTGGGTAGAGATCATGGCTTGGGGTGAAAGACATGCCAAAAGTAAGAGCCTTAGATCCAATGTATTGCGTTTAGCTTTATGGTTTGCTGTGTATCACATATGGCAGCATAGGTATGGTAACTTGCATCAAGGGAGAATTTATGTAGAAGAAAATATTCTGCATTTGATCAAATGGGAAGTTAGAAGGAGAATTGAAGGGAATGCTATTTTACAAACTCCGTTCAAAATAGAGTTTTGTGCTGTGGCTAGGTGTTTGTTTCCCTTGTATATGAATTAGTTTTGGTATCAACATTTTTATGCAAGATATCTGCAATGTAACATTTGACCAATATAAATTTGGTAGAATGACATAGAGAATGGCTCATGTATGTATGTTGAGACACTATTAGCAGACGAAACAACAAAAGGCGCTATTGGAAAACTCCCATCATCAATGTTCTCCCATGAATAAGATATAAACAGAGAAAGCTTTGCTTTAGGGTCAGGCAATAACATAAGCAAAAACAATTGCACAGGCAATTGGGACATGTATAAGAGAAAATAACCGCAGATATATAAGAGCATCAACATTCTCATTTGCTTAGTATTTTGGTTAGAATTCAGCAAAAATTTATGGCATGTTAATATTCAAAGTTCATCATGCTTCAAATCTGAATCTGGATTGCTAGCAAAAACTACTCACAACAATTGAATCAATCTACAGTCTCTGCATTAACAAAAAGAGAATATATCAGGTAAATTGAAATCACCATCACAATATCATCGTATTGCACAAATCATTAATATTCTCATCAAAGAGAATTTGATAGATTGAGAAAATCTACCTTGGCACAGTAGTAGCTCTCCAAACTCCACAACCTATTCTTTAGATCCTTCTACTAATCTACTCTTAAGATTTTCAACTGGGTGTTTACTTTTTCATCTGCTTCGATTCAGACCAAGATATTGCACGGGTGCAACAGCCATGGATAGCCAAGATGTAGAGTTCAAAACTTATCTTTTCATTTCAACGGTCTGGCCGATTATAGAAAATATAATCGAAGTTTCACCTATTCTTTTTTAATGCTTTTTTGAAGTTTCCAAGTTTTTAACTTCTCTCATTCTCCAAAAAAAAAGTTTTTACCTTCTCTGATTGGTGGTTTAAAAATGAAAACTAAAACTTTACTTTCCTCCAAATAAATAATTTTTTTTTTTTTATGAATCTCCAAATAAATAAATAAATAATATATATATATATATATATCTATATCTACATAATAACTAATAGCCGAAACGTTTGACTTTTTGTTGACCGCATCTCATTGCACCACGTGACTACATAAATTTATGCCACGTTTACATTTTAAAAAAACAAAACATTGTACCTTTTCATTTTTGTAGGATAAGAGTGAAAGAGTAACGTACGTTTCAGTGCCATTTTTTGCTATGGTTCGTGTTCAGTTGCACTGCTATAGAAACAGCCAACGTTTTGGCCTTCTAATATTCCTTTCCCCAAAAATATAAATGCTTTTTCTTTATAACACCTATAACTAGAAAAATATATTAAACTACAGAAGCAGACAACGTTTTGGCCTTTTAATATTCTTTTCCCCAAAAATATAAATACTTTTTCTTTCTTAATTCTTTTTTATATTTGTTTTCTCTCTTCTTCTCTCTAACTACACAAAATTGAAACGATTTTTCCGTCTTCCTCATTTGAGTCTGACACAATATGATACAACCCTATAATAACAAGGATTGGCACAAATTGGGTCACATCAGTTCGGGTCAGGTGGGCTAGCAGGTTGGCTTTTTTTTCCTTTTATTTTTTTCACAGCCTGATCTATAGACGCTCACAATTAACACAACAATTTTGGCTGATCGGTAGCTGTCTGTCCACAGATTTGAAACCGAGGATTGGCTGAGAATGCAAATAAGAGACTCCGATCACCGCAGATGGGAGATCCCACAAGACATCATCCCACGCCAAACCCACTCCTCAAGACGCCACTCTCTCCCCAAAACTCCATCTTCTCCATCCCATTCTCATTCCCATTCCACCATCTCCTACTTTCTTTCTGACCCCAACTCTGATCTCATCCTCATTCTCCACTCCATCATCCCACGCCAAAAAAAAGATATTTGCATCAAAACGCATTACGTAGCTTTTACCGTGCATTGCACCTTTTTACTATTTAACAAAAAAACCAATTTACAAAGAGCAATTTTGAAAAAGACCCACATATTTTTTGTATTTTTAAGAAAGATAAAAGAGAAGAAGTTACCAAATGAAGAAATCATTTAGTATTACTGTTGCTACCGTTGGTGTAGCTTCATTCCAAGATCTTTTCACTATTTAACAAAAAAAACATAGAATTACAAATAGCAATTTTGGAAAACACCCATAGGTTTCTTGTGTTTCTAAGAAAGATGAAAGAGAAGAAGTTGAGAATAAATTACCAAATGAATATGAACCGCTATTTATACTTAAAGAATTATAACCCTTCAATAGACACCTTTTTCATTCAATATGCACATTTTTTATCAATAGGCACAATTTCACTTAATAGGCACCTTTTTGTTCAAGAGCTACCTTTAATATATATCCAATATGAAGGGTTATGACCTTTCGATAGGTACCTTTTGGTATATCGAATTTGAATGGTTATGATATTTCAATAAGCACATTTTGGTATATATTACAACTTATTTTGTATATACCTATATATACAACACAAACTAAATTAGAGGCGCAACATTATGTCTCTTATTCCTTTTCACAAAAAAACTAATAAATAAAACAACATTGCTTTTTTTCCCCCTTGAAAATCATCCAATAGCTATTCCCGTGCATCGCACGGGTTAGCGACTAGTATATATATATATATATAACTCATATAATATAAGGTTTAATTAATGTAAATTTTTTACGGAAAAATAAAAAATAATTCACTTTTATTTTTTTTATACAGATTTTTCAAATTTTTCATAATTTTTTTAAATTAATAATTAATGTATGCTCTTAAGGATCAGGGCCATACATATATATACACATATATATTAGAGTTATGCATTTTGTAGTTTTTCAATCATAAAAGGGTTGAATTTAATACCTTTGAAAAAAATGAATATTGGTTTTGTTAGATTTTTTTTTTCCTGGGGGAGGGGGGGGGGGGTTGGGAGGGGTGGGGGTGGGGGAATTTTTTTTTTTTTTTTTTGAGAAGAAGAAAATAAAATACAACCATGTGGATCAATTTAACAACCTAGAATACAATATTAAACTAAAAAAATACAATATTAAAAAAAACTGTAGTTAAATTTTCTAACGAAATAGCAACATTTTATAAGTCTATATATTTCATCAAAAAGTAAGTAAGAAAATACAATGTCATTGCTCATTTCAATTTTTTTTTTTTAAAAAAAATCAGAACCATCACTATTTTTTCGTTGAAAATTTGCTATGTTAAAATGTTAATACTGATTTCACCTTTTTTTTAAAAAAATTTAAAATGCTATTTTTGAATTCAGCTATATTAATTCCGATTTCTTAAAAAAAAGATCATGTAAAATTGGCATTAACATAGCTGATTCCTGAAAGAGAAACACTCCTCACTGGATTCAGACCATATAGGCATAGACCCACATACACATGCTAAAGAGTAAACAAATCTTTGAGCATTCTCGCAACAGCTACAACCATCATCACTGCCACCAATTACGCCCACTAGGATATTCTCTTGGATTGGGTAGAATAAACCGATAAAGAGGCTTAATACATAGCATAGTTAATGTGTGATGCTATATTACTCATGGATTAAAAGTTTCGAGAAGTTTTATGGTAATTTCATTGTAAAGTTTCTAAAACTGTATTTACAAGTTTAATCATTTTGAAATGAGAGAATTGGATCTTCCTGTTATAGGGTAAAACATTGACCATTTTGATGACATAGTAAAATCCAAATCCACTCATTTCAAATTCAAAAAACAAGAAGAATTTAAGAACTCTATTGATGCAGAGGATTTATACACAAAGTTCATTTAAAAATTAAATAAAAGAAAAATTAAATCCTAAAAGTCACATAATCTATAGAATCTACACCAAAAAAAAAAAAAAACAGTTTTTGAATACTATAATCATGGTGTGTCACGTGTTTGATTTTTTTTTTTTCCTATTTTAAACTTTGGTTATATTATAAGTCACATAGATAAGTATATAACAAGTTGCAATTGGTAGAATATAAAATGAAATACAAAAAGTGAAGCATAGGATTTTTGTTCTGCCTCTTCTTAGTCTACCACTACTTTATGTAGTGAGAAAGCCACTTGAAACCATGTGGATACTCCTTTGTGTTGTATTTTTCAGCCACAAAAACCTCAAGGGGATGGGCATTTGCTATTGTCAGCTCTAACAAACCCTTCCCTGTGGTGACATTGGCCAGGTTGAGAAGGGAACACAATTCCTCTTCTGGGTAATCAAAAGATTGAGTTGTGCACAAAATAAGGAATGGAAGATTGGCAAAGGCCTCATTAGAGAGTAGATCATCCAGGTCTTTTCTTGGCCCCAAAAATTGCTCATTGGCCCTAGTAGCATCCACAATGTAGACAACTGCATCCATCTACAGCAAAAATTGAAATGTATTTAGCAAAATTGCATTACTTAACAAAGAAGATAGCATGGGGGAGCAACTCACAATGCCAATCATAACTTGAAACATTTTCCACTTTGTTATCCAATCCGACAGCAATTATGCCAAATTCCCAATCCGAATCTCAAGAGACATATAAGGATCAACTTTTTTTTTCAACATTTCCCAAATGTTATTTAAAACAACCAGCAAGAAAGAAGGTCTAAACAAGAAAGAATAATCAACATGTAAGATGTAATGATGTACTAGTAAAAGTATGAAATTCCATATTTTAATGCAAGATCTCAGCAATGTAATATTTTAACTGATCAATTTGGTAGAATGAATCGTGTAAGTTGAGACACTACAAACAGACCTAAAACAAAATGTGCTATAACTGAATTTCCATGATCAATGCTTGCCTCCATGAATCAAATATAAACATGGAATGGTTTGGTATATTAAGATTTAGGGCAAGGCAACAACATAAGCAAAAACAATTTCCCAGGCTGGGTGTTCAGTTGGTATAGCAAAGCTTAAGCATATGAGACACGTATAAAAGAAATTTAATACAGTAAATGTAAGAGCACCAAAATTCTCATTTGCTTTATATTTTGGTTAGAGGTTAGCCAAATCAATTAAAATATAACAAAGTCTAACTTTTCCATTCTAAACCAAAATATTCACCACTACCAAATTTATGGCATATTCAGTCACAACTCGAAGTTTATCATGGTTCAAACTTCAAATCAGGGTGAATTAGAATCCGGCTTACTAGCAAAAACTAGTCACAGTCATGTAAGTCATGTTCAGACTAGGACAGAAAGGGTTCCATTAAACTAAAACAGAGAGTTCAGGAACTGCATCTGATAAAACAGCCTGGTCTAACACAGCAAGAGAGTTAGGACTAGGCTACCCCAAAAAAACATGTAAGCATTCTCAAGACTAAATATGAAATTTAAACTACAATCACTATATCATCCTATTGCACGTATCATTAACTAAATATTCTCATCAAACATAATTGAGAAATTGAGAAATGTACCTTGGCACTGTAGTCTCTCCAAACTGCATGAGCTATCCGAGGTCTTCCTAAATCAAAAAAGTTGAACATGATTTTCCCAATACAAGACACCCATGATGTCAAATACGGCGCTGGCTCAACATTCTGCAATATTCATTCATTCATCCATAGATTCAATACCCACCAAAAAAAAAAAAAAAAAATCAAATCAATGGTAGTCAAATTAAACAAAACACCAATCCATCATTTTTAAGCTGAGAATCAAAATCAAACCAAAAAGAAGCTTTTTCATTGTTAAAAGTTCTGGCTTTAAAGCTTAAAAATCTCACATTCACTTATACAAAATACTGTATCTAGCTCATTTTTTAACTATTACTAATGTCACACTCTAATCTATGAACTCTGTTACACCTTCTTAACCCAAAATCTTTAGATTATGCATTTACCAATTTCATTTACTTGGAATCAGATTCATGGATGCAAAGATGTGAAGTTAAAAAACCCAATTTTTGATTTCAGCAGTCGGATTAGAGTTTTTTTTTTTTTAAAAAAAGTAACTTTTTACTTTCTTTAATCAACGGTTGAAATGAAAAGTTTAACTTTTCATCTCCACCATCCACAAATAGTACATCCTTAGGTATTACACACAAGGCAAAATCTACCAAAATTATATATAGCCCACCAAATGCATACTTTATCAAACTCCTGTTTTTTTTTTTTTTTTTTTTAATTAATATTTTCTTTACTACCACTGAATTTTCCATAGTAGAAACATAATTCTATTTTCAGTGAAAAAAAAAAAAAAAATCGAACCTTCCCTTCTTAGCAGGAAAAAGAAAACCTAGGATTTATTTTTCTTAAAAAAGCAGTCTTGATCTCCTGAGCCAAAAAAAAGAGAGAATTACCTCGTCTGAGAAGCTCGAAATCGCCGCCATTTTGCAGCTCTCATCATTGCCTAAGAACAACACGTTGGCCACTGATGATGCCAAAAAAAAAAAACACCAGTAAGCTACGTGGTCCTCACGAGAGTAAAATAAAACCTACACAATAAAAAGAAAGGACCTAACAGAGAGCACCGGTGTGGTGCCGGCCAAAAACCCTCCGAAGGTCAAGTTAGAAACCTTATTTTCAACACTAGAGTGCTAGAGTTGAGTCAATTATGCGTACCTTAAAATGTGAGGGTTTTGGAGTATTTATAGTCGCGTAGAGCCAAAGTCTATGCCTTGGTTAAGAAGTCTTTTCCTTGTAGGGGAGTAACTCATTTTCCTTATAAGAGTCTTCTTGGTTTGGGCTAGGCGTGTAGGTCAAGCAAAACCATGGTAATCCTAATGTAAGCCGCAAGCAGGTTTGTATAAAAGACCTTGGAGCCTAACACCTGCCATTTGTCACACACGTCTGTCCACCATGTGTCCGTCCACATTAGATCTGTCACATATATTTTTCCTCTTCAGTTGCCCCCCATTCCATGAATTCGTTACTTATCCTTGACAGATACATGGAATGAGTTGCTTCGATTCTTATGGATCTGTCATGTATCTCCTACGGTTTATTACCAACTTGGATTAGGGTCATAAATGCGCTTGAGGACATGTGGCGAGCCTTGATTGATGGCTTACTGCAATCGAGGCGTCCCTTCGTTTGTCGCGCCGTTCCCCCTATATATATATACCGCCTATCCTTTTCATTTTCACATTTTGGAAAAATTTTTGTTGATCAGAGCGCAACCGTCCTCTCTGTGTGACCGTCATCTTTTAGAGCTACCGTTCAGTCGTTCCACACAATTTTCTTCCGTCGTATCCTCACTCCGTTCAACTGTAAGTATTATTTCTTCTCTTCTTTTCCCTTTTTACTTGTACGTTGGTCTATTGTTTGTGTAGATAGAGTTTTAGGTTTCCTTCACCGTCATTTGTAGGTGTCCGATGTCTAGTGAGACTTCCAGCAGTCAATCTTTTGTCCGTGAGGGAGCAGGCTATAAGGAGGTGTACCCGTCAGGTCAGGGAGACCCGGGCACCTTCGTTGTGGAGAGAGAACCGTCATCCAGCTCTCCATCCTATGCGGAAGAAGAAGGGCGAGGTGAAGACAGGTCGGAGTGTGACACAAATGATGATGTAGAAAGTGTAGATCCTCCTGTCCGGTCTGTGATAGGCAAGGATGGGTTAGAGAATTCGTCCTGCTCCCCACGTGGACGGTGAACGACTTCACTTCTTCCATCAGCCCACAACATTTCAACACCCTTAGGGAAAAATTCCAGATACCAAACACCATACCCATCCGTCTACCATTCAAATCCAAGAGGTGCTACTATAAGGGTCTTGAAGATGTCGGTGTGTACGAACAGATGCTTAAGGCAGGCTTTCGCTTTCCTTTGAGTGCCTTGCACTGTTGCCTTCTTCAGGATTTGGGTTTATCCGTCACCTAGATCTCACCAAACGCCTGGAGAGTTTTCCTGAGCGTTGAAGTTTTATATGGCGTCATGTCTCACAAGACGAGACGGTTAACATTGGAGGAGTTCTTCAACTGTTACCATCCGTTTGAGATTGTTAAGTCGAAGGGTATATATAGCTTCATTGCTAGGAGTCTGGTACTTAGGCTAGTGTCCGAGACCCCAGACTCCAATCGTAACTGGAAAAGTAGATATTTCTTCCTCCAAGGGGACGACTGGATGGGTCGTCCTGATGATCATGAGTATATGCCCGTTGATAAGACGTGGGGCATATTGTCTCCGTTCGGTATGTGTCCATCCTTATTTGTTTTATTATCTAGTGTGTTCATCCTGACTTTTCTATTGCTTGTCATTCTGACCGTTCATTTTTGGTAGCGCGTAGCCGTCCAGACATTACCACTAGCAGTTTGGTTTCCTTGAAAAAATCTTCCAGAAAACCGACCTGTCAGAGAGGACGTGGGCAAAGCTCGTCACCTTGGACACCATCCATTGGTACTGCGACGATCCTAAACCTTCTGTTGTTGCACTTAAATACGACACGGGAATACGCAAACGTAAGTCTCCTTTGGACTAAGTGTTGGTATTGGCTTTATTATGTTCTGAACTTCTTCTTACCGTCTACTTTTCTGTAGAAATGGACGATGCTAAAAGAAGAGCCCTTATTAAGCAACAGGCTGCTAAGAAGAAGCAAGATCCTTCTAAGTCGGGCTCAGCCAATCCGTTTGCAAAAAGATCTTTAGAGAGGACTGACCATCACAGCAAGAAGACCAAACTCATGACGGGATTGCCAGCTGTCAATGAAATCGTCATGATGAAGTTGCCCCCAAAGCTTGGTGTGGGTAAGGGTAAAGGTCTAATGTCCAACCCTGACCCCGTCAAGGAGAAAGCTTCCGTCCTACTTAGAGAGGACTCACAGTGCGCCCTCACTCAAGTGACTTTTATCATTAAAGAGGAGGACTACGACGACCTGGGCAATCACGCGACGGAGGCCATGGGGGAGACGTGTCTTTTTAGCCTTACACAGGTAGTGATGTGAAATCTATTGATAAGTTACTCATATGTCGTGTGTTAGTGCAGGCCGTCCTAATGTCCAAAGGTTTAATGGATCGTTTCCTTCACCGAGAAAAGATGTTGGAGCGTGTCCGTGCAAAATATAGGACGACAGTAGAGGAACTAGACGAGCTGAAGCTCTAGAAGCTTCGTCATGAACAGAAGCTGAAAGCGTTTAAGCAAGCTCATGAAAGCCTGGAAAAAGAAGTTGAGTTTTTGAGAGAGACAGTGAAGGCTAATGATGATAACATCCGTCGAGCAAGGGTTGAGGCCGTCCAGGAGTACAGAGATTCTGATGCACTATTGACGAAACTGGGTACTTCTTTTGCTGACGGGTTTGACAACTGTCTCCGTCAGGTAAAGGCATCATTCCCTGATCTTAGTGTTGGTCATATCAACATCGATGCTGGAGGTCAAACCCCTACTCACACCGTCGACTCTGAAGGGACCGCTGAGCTTTTCGGTGAAACCCCTGGTGACGACGAGGCCCTGAAGGACGGTGAGACTGGGCCTACTCAAGACGACGCTCATCAACCTTCGACAAACGACCTTGAAGCTCAAGTCGACACCGTCATAGCTGAAGAGTTGTAACTTCCACAGTAATCTTCTAAAAATTTTTTAGGAACAATTTACTATGTATATTTTTCTTGTCGTATCTTTGCTGTTTTGTAAGAACAATTTTATCAAAGTAATTCCATCCGTTGTGTGCTTTTATCTTTTGTGAACATTTCCTGCCTTAATCCATGCACTATATTCGTCCATTGAATTATTTGTACTATTTTGTAGAGTATAAATTTCACATGTATTTGAATAATTAGTTTCATCCTTCATGCAGATGATCCGTCCACAATGTGGACTTGATTAGTAGTTTCATCCCACTTTTGGATGATCCGTCCACCTTGTGGACTTAATTTGTTTCACCCTTTGTTTGGATGATCCGTCCACCTTGTGGATTTGATTTATTTTATCCTTATTTTGGATGATCCGTCCACCTTATGGACTTGATTTGTTTTATCCTTCGTTTGGATAATCCGTCCACCTTATGGACTTGATTTGTTTCATCCTTGTTTTTGATGATCCATCCACCTTGTGGACTTAAATAACATCATTTTGGATGCTCCGTCCACTTTGTGGACTTTGTGAATAACATCCTTTTGGATGCTCCGTCCACTTTGTGGACTTTGTGAATAACATCCTTTTGGATGCTCTGTCCATTTTGTGGACTTTGTGAATATCGTGGAAGTTGATGAAAGTTCATTCCGTATGTTCTGAAAACTCCTCTTATTATAATGGATATGTAGAACACTGTTTAAAAAAATAAGAAAGTCGCCCTTTAGGCTTTTAAAAGTACTATAGGAAATAAGAACTATAAATATATATGCTAGAAAAGATAAACTGGAAGTGAGGAGGGTAGTGCCGCTGCTGTCGTCTTCTATTGATAGTACTTCTATAGGTGCTCTGAATTCCATGGGTGACTTAGCTTCTTTCCACTCAGGGTCTCTAGGTAGTATGTTCCCTTCCTATACCATGATGTGATATTGTATGGTCCTTCCCAGTTTAGCTCGAGCTTCCCTTGGGTGGCATCCCTTGTAGTGCTGAGTACTTTCCGAAGGACAAGATCTCCAACCTGGAGGTCTCTGTGCCTAACTCTAGAGTTGTAATGTTTCGCCATTAGGTCCTGGTACTGTGCTAACCTTTATTCCGCGACTGCCCTGACTTCGTTCACTAGGTCAAGCTATATGCACATGGCTTCATCGTTCCTGTGCTCATCGTCGTTTTTAACACGGTAGCTTGTAAGACTCATTTCTGCCGGTATGACGGCCTTAGTATCATATGCCAAACAGAACGGTGTTTCTCTCATCGGCGTTCTTGCCGCTGTCTTGTACGCCCACAAGACATTTGGTAACTCATCCGGCCATATAGCCTTTGCCCCCTCAAGACAAGTCTTGATGATTTTGAGCAAGGATCGGTTTGTGACCTCAACTTGTTCGTTGGCTTGTGGATGTGCAGGTGACGAGTAATGGTTCTTTATCCCTAGCTGGGAGCAGAAATTCCTGAATGCTTCGTTGTCGAATTGCTTACCATTGTCTGAAACTAGCACTCTTGGTCTGCCATACTTGCAAACAATGTTTCTCCATACAAAACTGCGGATATTTTTCTCCGTGATGGTGGCCAAGGCCTCGGCCTCTACCCATTTGGTGAAGTAGTTGATGCCAACCACTAAGAACTTTAACTACCTTACCACTATTGGGAATGGGCCCATGATGTCGAGTCCCCACTGTGCGAATGGCAATGGGGCTGTCATAGGTTGCCTTAAGGGGTTGCTAAAGCGCTGGCACTTGTCACAGGATCTAACGTATATGTTGGCATCCTTCTGTATCGTTGGCCAGCAGTATCCTGCCCTGAGGAGCTTGTGCACTAAAGACCTTGATCCTGAGTGATTCCCGCAAATCCCTTCATGGACCTTTCTCATAACATAGTTTGCTTCTTCAGGAGCGAGGCATCTTAAATAGGGTTGAGAGAAACCCTTTTTGTATAGAACATTTTTCGTCATGATGAACCGAGAGGCTTTAACTCTTAGTTTCCTCACAGCCTCCTTATCGTCCGGTAGATGGCCGTCCTTCAAGTACATAGCTATGGGAGTCATCCAACAATGCTCACTACTTACATCCTGCACACCCGTACCCTCTATTAGTGGTGAAGTTTGGACAAAGGATAATACCTGGTAGAGAACAGTCATTGGCTCTACGGAAGCTGCCTTTGCGAGCTGATTAGCTTCTTGGTTTTTCTCCCTTGGGACCTGAATCAACTCAATCTAGAGGTTGCTCATTCGACTTTTCACTTCGTTGAGATACTTCTTCATTCTTTCGCTCCTGCACTAGTAACTTCCATTAATCTGGCTGGTGATAACTTGGGAATCAAAGTAGACAACCACTCTTTTTACTCTTACAGCAATGGCGAGGTCCAATCCTGCCACTAGGGCTTCATATTTTGCTTTATTATTTGTAGTTGAAAAGCACAAACAGACCATGCACTTAATCTTATTCCCCTCAGGTGTGCGGATTACCACGCCGATTCCTCCTGCATGCTTGTTAGAGGATCCGTCTGTATGAACACTCCATACGGGAGGTTCACTTGCCCCCTGGTCCTCTGAGTTGGTAAACTCCACAATGAAGTCTGCCAGGATTTGGCCTTTTACTGCGGGTCGAGGTTGATAGCGAATGTCGTACTCACTTAGCTCGATCGTCCACAATGCCATTCGTCCTACTGCTTCAGGATTACTCATCGCTCTACTTAGGGGTTGGTTTGTTATGACGTTTATGACATGCGCTTGAAAGTACGATTTGAGCTTTCGGGCCGCGGTTACCAACGCGAAGGCTAATTTTTCCATCGATGGGTACCTCTCTTCTGCTCCTCTGAGCACTCTGCTTGTAAAGTACACAGGTCTATGTATTCTATCTTCTTCTCTAATGAGAGCCACACTAACAGCTGCTAGGGAGACGGCTATATATAGAAACAGCTCTTCACCTTGCTTTGATGGGCTAAGTAATGGTGGAGAGGAAAGGTATGTCTTCAAATCTTCGAAAGCCTTCTGGCATTCATTCGTCCATTCAAATGATTTCCTCAATGTGCGAAAGAACGGGAGGCATTTATCCGTTGCCCTTGAAACGAACCTGTTTAAGGCGGCAATCTTGTCATTCATCTTTGGACTTCTTTCAGCATCTTTGGGGGAGCTAAGTCCATTATTGTATTTACTTTTTCTGGGTTGACCTCGATACCCCTCTGAGACACCATAAAACCCAAAAATTTTCCTGCTGTGACCCCGAATACGCATTTGCTGTGGTTTAGCTTCATGTTGTAGGACCGAAGGGTGTCAAAAGTCTGTTGGAGGTCGCCCAGATGGTTGCATTCATGAATACTCTTCACAAGCATGTCGTCTACGTAAACTTGCACGTTCCTTCCAATCTGACGTGCAAACATCTTATTCATCAACCTTTGGTACGTAGCCCCAGCATTTTTTAGTCCGAAGGGAATTACCTTATAACAAAAGAGCCCTTGACTGGTTATAAACGATGTTTTCTCTTGATCAACTTCATCCAGCTTGATCTGATTATAGCCGGAGAATGCGTCCATGAAACTTAAAAGTTCATGTCTTGCAGTTGAATTCACTAGGGTATCAATACGCAGTAGAGGATAACTGTCCTTTGGGCAAGCCTTGTTTAGATCCGTGAAGTTGACGCACATTCTCCATTTCCCATTGGCCTTCTTGACCATCACTACATTTGCTAGCCAGTCTGGGTAGTGCACTTCACGTATGAAACCTGCTTCCTGTAATTTTTGGACTTCCTCGGCGATAGCCCAGTCCCTTTCTGGAGCGAACACTCGCTTCTTCTATCGGATGGGAGGGAATGAGTGTGACACATTTAGCTTGTGTACTATTACTGTCAGATCGATCCTCAGCATGTCCTTGTGACTTCATGCAAACACGTCCTGATTTTCTCTTAAGAACGTGGTAAGGCTTTGTCATACCGATTGGCTGGCCATTGTACCAATTCTCGTGGTCCATCTGGGCCTTGAGTCGTCAAGTAATACTTCTTCCAGTTCTTTTGCTGCTTCAGCTGTAGCCTGCTGTCCTTCGACATTTAATGTTGGCAGGTGATCGTCCATCTCCGTCATGGCAACGTAGCATTCTCGCGCTGCAGCCTGATTCCCGTGTAGCTCTCCGACTCCATATTCAGTAGGGAACTTAATAATCAGATGGTAAGTCGAAGTTACAGCTTTCCATGCATTAAGAGTAGGCCATCCGAGGATTGCGTTATAAGCAGATGAGCAATCAACTACCAGAAAATCCACATCCTTAGTAATTTGTTGTGGGTGATCTCCCACCGTTACAGACAATGTGACGGCCCCAAGAGGGTAGACCCTTGTTCCTCCGAATCCAACGAGGGGAGCGTTGGTTGGAACCAGTTGCTCCCTACTAATTCCCATATGTTGAAACGCGGGGTAATAAAGAATGTCTGCTGAACTTTCGTTATCAACTAATATTAGATGCATGTTGTAATCCCCAGCTCGTATGCTGATCACGAGCGCATCGTCATGTGGGTGGTGAAGACGTCGAGTATCCTCTTCTGAAAAGTCGATGGTCGGGATATCGATTCATGCCGTCTTTGGTGTCGAGCCCGTCATCTGGACATTCTGTACCATTCGTAGATATGTTTTACGAGCCCTTTTGGATGATCCTGTGGTTGTGTTCCCTCCGACAATCATCCTTATATCTGCTATAGGTGGTCTTGGGCGCTCGTTCTCATATCGGGGGGGGGGGGGGGGGGGCTGGTCTTGTGTCGGATTCGTCGCTTCTTTATTGACGAACCTTTATAGCTTCCCTTGCCTTATGAACGCCTCGATCTGTTTCTTCAAGTCATAGCACTCAGACGTGTTGTGGTCGTGGTCACGTTGGAAGCGGCAATACTTGCTTCTTGATCTTTTGTTGGGATCCCCCTTTAACTTACTGGGGAATGTCAAGGCTTCTTCATCCTTTATCTGCATCAACACTTGATCGATCGGGGCCGTCAGGGGTGTGAAGCTTGTAAATTTCCCCAATGGCGGTTTCGGGCGTCTGTCATCCCTTCATTTTCCCGTCCTAGTCATCTTTCGTCCCCCTTGTGATCGTTCTTCCTGCCTCTCTCTTTTCTTAGGCTTATCTTCCCTTGCTGTCAATGCGTCTTCCGCGTTCATGTACTTTGTCGCCCTGTAGAGTACTTCGGACGTAGTCTTTGGATCATTCTTATACAAGGAGAAGAGGAACTTACCTTTTTGCGGCCCGTTGGTAAATGCTGCTACTTGTATCTTATCATCTGCTTCATCCATCGAAAGAGCCTCTTTGTTGAACCGCGTTATATACGACCTTAGTGTTTCGTCTTCCCTCTGTCTTATGCTTTTAGACATGCCGTGGACTTTTTGTACCGGTGACCCTCGATAAAGTGTGACATGAATTGGGCGCTCAACTCCTTAAAGGTACTGATCGAATTAGGCGCCAAATTGCTATACCAGACCCTTGCGGATCCCTTCAATGTGGTAGGGAAGGCCCTACACATAATTTTGTCCGGAATCCTTTGAAGGTGCATTATAGTCTTAAAGGACTCTAGATGGTCCAAGGGGTCCTTGGCTCCATCGTAGCTCTCTACGTGTGGCATACGGAACTTTGGGGGAAGAGGACATGAAGTGACATGTGCCTTGAAAGGTGAGTCAGTTCGTTGGACTAGGTCGTCAAGGTCACTAGATACTCGTCCTTTGAGGGCATTCATCATTATGTCCATTCGTTCCCGCATCTCCTGCATCTTCGCGTCGATGTGGGGTGGTAGTGTTTTAGAAATAGCTGGCTGATTGGTATCCCGCCTCTGCGGTCTGCTCGGAGGGTTGCTGCCCTCGGGTCCTTCGGGATTCCTCCTTTGAGCGCTTGTTCCTTCCTAGTCTTCCTCCTGCATTCCAGGACGTGCATTCTTTTGACGTAACTGTTCTTCCAGGTCGTGATTCTGTTTGGTCAGGCGTTCGACTGCCGCTGCGAGCGTTTGGACTTGTCTTTCTAGCGCCGTAGCGTGCGGTTCGTCGCCCTGATTGTTGGTTGTCGCCATCGATCTTGTGAGTACCATGCAACTTTTTGTCTTAGGGATAAAGCAATGTTTGACACCCTCCATATTCCCACAGACGGCGCCAACTGATGATGCCGAAAAAAAAACACCAGTAAGCTACGTGGTCCTCACGAGAGCGAAATAAAACTTACACAATAAAAAGAAAGGACCTAACAGAGAGCACCGGTGTAGTGCCGGCCAAAAACCCTCCGAATGTCAAGTTAGAAACTTTATTTTCAACACTAGAGTGCTAGAGTTGAGTCAATTATTCGTACCTTGAAGTGTGAGGATTTTGGAGTATTTATAGTTGCGTAGAGCCAAAGTCTATGCCTTGGTTAAGAAGTCTTTTCCTTCTAAGGGAGTAACTCCTTTTCCTTATAGAAGTCTTCTTGGTTTGGGCTAGGCATGTAGGTCAGGGCTAGGCATGTAGGTCAAGCAAAACCATGGTAGTCCTAATGTAAGCTGCAAGCAGGTTTGTATAAAAGACCTTGGAGCCCAACACCTGCCATTTGTCACACACGTCTGTCCACCATGTGTCCATCCACATTAGATCCGTCACATATATTTTTCCTCTTTAGCCACTTTGGTTTGAAGATATAAAAGTCCCCCAGCTTTTCTCAGGGAAAAAAAAAATCAAGAATTAATAGAAAGCTTTAAAAATTGCTTAAGAAATTAGACAGCGAGAGAGAGAGAGAGAGAGAGAGAGAGAGTGGCACCTCAAAGACGAGATCAACAACCCCATTGACCAAATCCATCCTTCCTTCTTCTATTTTCTTTTGTTGTAGTATGTATGTTTGTGAGAGAACAGAGAAGGAGACTCTGATTGTTTTTTTACTAGTACGTTGGCTGTGATGGTGGAGGAGTACCCTTTTTTTTTTTTTTTTTTGTGTGGTAGTGTCTAGAGTGTAGTGTGAGAGACAAACTAATACAATACAGGATAGACGAGCTACAGTAATCGTGAATATTTACACGGTTACTGTACCTTGTAGATGGATTTGCACAATTTTACATACTTTTACACTTACTGATATGGGTATTTTTTTACTCAAAATGTGTAAAATTGATAATGTCTTTTATTTTAAAAGTTTTTAGAGGGACTGATGTGAATGCTCTTATAAGTTTAAGGTGTATATATCCAAACTCTCTCACAACACGTCCCTTCGTCATTTTGTACATGGTCAAGTGTTTTGTTCTGGTTTGTTTTGAGTTTGGCATTCTCCGGAAAAATGCAGTTTTTTTTTTCTATTTAATTTATTAGTGTTACTATTTAACTTATTTATATTATTATTATTTATGGGTATTATTGTATTTTTAGTATTATTTATAGATCCTACTATACTATTTCATCTAGCTTTTATCTTTTTTTACCCTATTTGAAAAAAGTTTTCAATTTCAGTTAAATAAGCCAAAAGTAGAGATAGCTTGCTTCCAACGTGCAACGCAGAGAGGCACCAAAACCATTGATCATAGCTAATAATTTAAGAGAAAAGTTAACAAATTTGGTTTAATGATTACTTTTAGAAACTTTTAATGATTAAAAAAAATTTACAAATTTTTATATTTTTCATAAAAATGATATTAAATTTTTTTAAAAATGGTCAATTAACAAATACTCTAAAAGTATTTAACTAGAATCATTAATAAATTAGGTTATAGATAAATTTCATTGAAAAAAGTTAATAGATGCCTTATTGTTTTAAGTAATATTTTCAAAAAAAATTTATAAGAATAAAAAGTAACTGAATTTATTTTACTTGCATTTTATATTTTTCATAAAATTTATATAAAAATTTTCTTAAAATTTGACCATTAAAAAACTTGTCATCCAGGCCTAATTTTTATTACCATTCAGTGTGCGTTTGAGAATGAAAGAAAAATGAAAATTATTTCACTATTCAGTTTATTTTTACTACTATTTGTGGACCTCACTGTACTTTTTGGCACCATTCATGGGCCCTACTGTACTATTTCAACTAACTTTTACTTTTATCTACAGTACTTTTAGCAATAATTTTTCAGTTTCAGCAAAATAATCGGTATCCAAACACACCTTCAGTCATCTAATAGACGTGAGTTTACCACAAACAACTGAACTAATGGTAAATGACAGGATCTTTCAAAAAAAAAAAAAAAAAGGTAAATAATAGGATAAAATATATGGACACAATTTCTACCACAATTCTGATGTAGTTGATTGTGAGTTATAGAGAGAGAGGAAAAAAAGTGGTGAGCTCATATGAAAATGATAGGCCACGTCATAATTACGACAACAAATACAAAATAAAAGTTGTGGTCCTAAAAGAACTAGAAAGAGTGTGAAAGGTTCAAAGTGGACCTAAAATAGTTGTGTTTTATGAACAATGTTACATACGCAAAAAATTTTACTACATTTTTCACAACAGTTGAATTGTCAAGTTTTTACTGGTTTCCATCTAAAAAGCCCACCACTGATATTATTTTTTTACCTGCCACTAATAATTTGCCACATCAGCAATTGTCAAAAGTTTTATTAATATTTTGTGTCTATAGACTTTCTCATGTTTTAAGCAAAACCACCAACATTCTATCTTAAACCTTATTTAGAGTTTTTGTATTTTAGATTCTTTAATTAAATTTAATTGTGTAGTTTTTTAACCACAAGGTTAAGTTCAAATATATTTGAAAAAATAATTATGGTTTTGTTGGTCAATACAATTATGTAATCATTTTAATTGAACAATCTAAAATATATTATTAAAAAAGGGTCAAAATACATTGTTGGTCTATAAAGTTAACCTATGTCTAGACCTATTTGAGAATCTAACTATTCCCTTGGGTGTATGCAATCCCCCTATCCTGCACACATTAGGTTATTGCAGGGAGAAATCCAATGGGGGGGTAGCCTCAAGATGTTAACAAGAGATTTCAAATCCAAGATCTCATAGATATCATGAGGCTTTAGGAATCACAAAGCCAATCCCTTGGAGTTAGCGTTTGTTATCCTTAAAGTTTCAAAAATAAGTGCTATTAGTTTCTCTACCAACTTCTGTTAGTATTTTTGTCAATATATCTAACGAAATAATGGCATGACTTTTTTAGTGACGTGATTAGTTTTTATTTTAAAAAAAATCACACATTAACTTGGGAAGAAGACCCAAACTTGTTTAATGTGGTTTGCCCACTTAATTTAAACTAGTTTCTAATTCTCTTTCCCAAATCAAACTTGGTAACAAAAATTTCCAAATTGAAATGAGATATCTCTCTCTTTCTCGGTAGAGACAGATGCACATTGAGAACAAAATGTGTTTTGCACAGGAAGCTGGTATTCTATTAGGAATATATCTGTCTTTCTCAACAAAGCCAGATCCATGTTGAGAACAAATTGACACAATATCAAAAGGTTAGAAACAAAATTGACAAATTTGAAACATTAAAAACCAAATTAACACAACCTAAGAGATAGGGACCGAATAAGTAATTTACCCTAATTATACATATATTAAATTTATCATCATCCTCCTCCCAAACAAGCAGATCCTAGTTTGGGATTTTGGGGAATGAGCCATACTTTCCTAAGAGATCTTATCTCATGCGCTGAACGGCATATGAAATTTTTCCACTTCCCTAAATATAGGACAGCAATGTACCTAATTTAGCCCTTTAGGGAATGAGCCATGCTTCCCACAAATGGAGAACTAGCAAAGAGTATGATGTGAGGATGTTTTTGAACATTTTTCTCTAAATTGGGAACTTACCCTAAAGTGGGGAAAGTAATACTAAGAATTAACAATCAGGTTTATATTAGGATAATAATCCATTTCTCATACTATTATTTTTTATTTCAATTACCAAGATAAAAAAAAAAATACTAATAATAAAGTTCTAGGCATTGGTCGGTGTGTGGGTCCCTGCCGTGCGTGGATCACGTATTGATCAAATTATAGGCGTGGGTCGATGGGTCGATGGCAGAGTGATCTAGCCATCTACGTGTGGATTGAGACATTTGCCAAATCCCAGAATCTCAAAAATGATATGAAGGATCACCATTGTGTTTTAGAATAGTATTTTAAACACAACTTACAAGAAAGGATAATCAACATGTGAGAAGTCAATGATGTACTAGTAAAATTATGAAACCCCATATAAATTATAAGAATAATGCAAGAGATTTGCAATGTAATTAATATTTGACCTGATAAATTTGGTAGGTCGAGACACTATTAGTATTAGCGCACCTTCTAAAACAAAATGTGCTATCACCAAAATCCAACGTTGAATAGAAGTTCATAAGGAGAAGCGAGTAACAACGAATTTGTGTAACTCTCCCCAGTAGGAGCTCTCTTCCTCTTGTTGTATGCGAGTACCTACTGTTGGATAAAATCTGGTTTTGTATCTCACACAAAACACACAGCGGAAGCAACAAACAAGGATCTATTTCATTCATGATTGACAACATGCACTCGGTAAATTTCAGAATTTAAGAACAAGATAGCGTACCTTGGTGTGGAGAAATTCAAAACAAAGATTAGAAGCACTTGGGAAAACTTTTAATCTTCACTCCAATTCCACTTTACGCCCAAGATGTGTGGTCTCTCAATCAGTTTCCAAAGGGAGAATGAAAGTGTGTCTCACACTCTTTCTTTTCTCTACGAAAAATCGCATTTAAAAAATTCTGTATGTTTCTCCCTTTATAACTAACTGATTATCTAATTGGGCCGGCCTATTGGGCCTTTCCAATTGAGCTTTAATGTGTGGCTTGGAATGGGACTAAAAGGGACCAATAAGACACTAGCTCCAATGGGCCTTGGGTTTTTCCGTCAACTCTTGACAAGTCCAAGGTTACCATTAATTATATTTAATACCACTATATAAATATAATTGCACTCTAGGCCTTATTAATAAATTATATCCCAAGACTTTATTTTACACGCAACCCCTTCATAAAATATTTGTAGTAATACAAAGTCATAAATATAGACTGCCACTTTGAAAATTACTACATCTTATCCTTGAGTACCCGGTTTAATCCGTTAAAGTTATTCATCATATATTTATGAAATCCAATTTCATAAATATATACTTTAGTAATTTCTTACCAAAGTGGTTAGGCCTAACTCTCTGAATAACCAAACCCATTAAACTTATCTTAAGGGAATATTTTGTATCTCCATTAAGAGACTATGAATTCCATCTTGAGAATATATGTTCCATCAACACTAAATGTGGTTGCCCAACATACTGAGGTTTTGACCGTTACTTTAGATCTCACTCCTGATATATCAAAGCAACCTACACCTCATGATCAAGTCCATTATTCTCTCAGGATTAAGAGTTCATGCAAATAGAAGTCGTGAGATTTATTATTCATTTGACAGTCGTTAAGAGAATAATAAATCTCACAGCGGTCCAGTTCAATATGTTTTAACTCTTAAAACATATCAACATATCAACATATCAACTAGAAGTCACCACTTCCATGATCAAGACAAATCATCTTAGTTGATACGTTATAGTCTTCGCAGATGAAATGCCCAATTTCATCACCCACTACGAACTACAAATTCTGAGTTTACAAAGAACTTGTGATTTATATCTTCTGTGACTTTTCACATAAATCACATACTATGCATCTCATGGACTATATGATAATGTCCAAATATTCATGTTACCATTATTTTAAATAAGAAATAAACAACTTTATTAAACACAACATTAAGTCATACATAATGTCATACATAGCATCATACAATAGGATTTAAGGGCACATATCCTAACACCTACCTCCCTAGCTTTTCTTCCTAAAGGTTTTCTCTTGGCTACCTAATTCTGCAAAGGCAGTAGTCAATGTTCTAAGACTGATGGAGCAGAGTATTCTCCATAGCCTACAGAACTTGCATCTTACAAAAGAAGAAGAAGAAGCCATTCCTATCACAATCTCAAATAGCTCCGATCTACTTGAAGAATGTTCCCTAAGTCTCTTTGGGCGCCTTCTCTCAGACCAGCAGCAGAACCAAAGAGCCTGAAAAACACACTAAGATCAGCATGGAAAATGGGTCCAGGCATAAGAATAGTAGAAGTATGAAACAATATTCTCCAATTCAAATTTAGTTCTAAGTACCAACTGGAATGGGTTGAGAAGTGTGGGCCTTGGTGTTTTGACAATAACCTTCTCCTGCTCTGCAAATGGAGAAAAGGGTTTACATCCACAAATATCACTTTCACCCACTTACCATTTTGGGTTCAAATTTGGGGCCTTTCTTTTGAGCACATGTCACAGGAAACAGGGAAAGATATCGGAAGTAGAATAGGCAGATTTATAGAAGTGGAGGCAATCTGATCAGGCAAAATTTATGAGAGTCCGTTTTGATCTGGAGATCGACAAGCTCTCAGAAGGGGTGGCTATAGCACAAGCACGAATGGTGAACACCTCTAGCTTTCCTTCAAATATGAAAGACTCCCTACAATTTGTTTCATCTATGGGAAGCTCGGGCATGACAACAAGCATTGCCTAACAACCATTGACTGGCAAAGTGCTGAGCATCAATACGGTGACTGGTTAAGGGCTGGGTGGTCAGCAAAAGAAGGTGCAAAGGAAAAATCCTCTAGTAAGGGTGGTCGAGAAGCCTCTGTAGAACAAAATACTAGCGGCAAGGCCTGTCCAGCAAGCAATGTTCCTGGTGGTTTATCATCAGACTGCAACTAGGACATTAGAAACGAGGGCGGGAATTCAGGCTTGGGGAAGGGTGAAGTCTTGGGAGCTGGTAGCAACACACGTGTGACAAGACACCTATCACCAGAATTTCGGGCTAACAGTGACAAGTCTGAGCAAGTGATGTGCACCCTTGATCGTAGTGCTTTGTCACGTGTTCAACCATGTGACCCTATGCCTGATAGTTTTAAAGGGCTAAATGGGCCCTTCTCGCAAGTAAGCCTAAGTCAGCAAGCCTCTCCAAATAAGGTAAATGACACCAGCCCATTAGAACAAGGCTTGAACCATATAGCAAGTGATGGAAAGAAATTGCAAGGTCGAGCCCAAGAGAAATGCAAACAAGGCACTGGTTAAGGCAGACTGAAAAATATAGCCAGAGAAAAAGGAAAAACAATAGCAGATGAACCCTGAGCCTGTGGTCAAGTGACAGGAACAAAACGCTCATGGAAACTTGATGCCTTAGAGGAAGATGACCCAGACCTCAAAAGCGTCACTGTGAAGTTCAATTCCCAGGTAACGCTAACTCTCTCAATGAATCGGCGACGACTGCTGGGCAACGCCGCCAAAAGCAATGATTTGCCTAGGGTGGAACTGCCGAGGGCTTGGGAACCCTCGGTCAGTTAACGTGTTGCGCAATTTGGTGCAATGTTGGGATCCCATAATCGTCTTCTTATCAGAGACAAAACTGAGAAAATCTGGAATGGAAAAAATAAAAAGAAAGTTGGAGAACTATGATGGGTTAATTGTCCCAAGTGACTAGCAAAGTGGTGGGATGGCTATGTTATGGAAGAAAGACATTAGCCTAAATATTATGGGATACTCAAAAAATTATATCAATGCAATAATCATAGAGCAGCTAACTGGTTTTAAATGGAGAATTATTGGATTTTATGGTCACCCTGAAACTCACCTAAGACATGAATCATGGAATTTGATAGCAGCCCTCAACAGTCGGTTCAACTTGCCATGTTTCTATTTCAGGGATTTTAATGAGATTGTATCTTTGGAAGAAAAACTGGGTGGGGTGATTAGATCTCAGCTACAGATGGACAGTTTTCGCAATTCTATTAATGTTTGTGGTTTCAAAGATCTGGGCTACATCGTACCGGATTTTACATGGTGTAATAACAGAGAGGGTAGTGACAGAACTTATCTGAGGCTTGATCAGGCACTAGCTACAACAGATTGGTATGATCATTTCCCTAAGACTCGAGTCCACCACTTGTTTGACACCACATCAGACCATTGTGCTCGTCTAATTTCTGACTCTATTCCAATTAGACCTTCTTGAAAGCGCCACTGCCACTTTAAAGCTATGTGGATGAGGAGGAATGACTGTTGGGAGATCATTAAGGATGTGTGGGAAAGTGGCATTGATATGAACAGCCCCACCAGCCTTGAAAGGTGCGCAGTTGAGTTATCTATATGGAATAGAAACGTAATTGGTAATGTGCCAAGGAAAATCCAAGAAAAAAAGAAAGCATTCAACACCCTGATCCTCCAAGATAGGGACGGTGCTCATGGGGCAGAAATTAACAAGCATAGAAAGGAAATAAATTAACTGCTAGATAGCGAAGAAACTATGTGGTGTCAGCGCTCAAGGGCTCATTGGTTAAAGGAAGGTCACCAAAATACCAAATTTTTTCACTATCACGCTTTTGAAAGGCGTAGGAAAATTTTCATTGATGGAATTTGGGATGCTAACGCTAACTGGTGTGAATCAAAAGAGAGTATAGCTGCTACTGATGTGTCATACTTTGAAGACCTTTACACCACTTCCCACCCAAGCAGAATTCAAGAGGTAACAAGCTCCATTCCTTCACGAGTATCTAGTGATATGAATCAGCAACTCATCAAGGATTTTACCAGTGAGGAAGTCTTGATTGCTCTCTGTCAAATGCACCCCACTAAGTCCCCTAGTCCAGACGGTATGTTAGCAATCTTTTATCAAAAATATTGGAGTATTATAGGAAATAATGTTACCAATATGGTCCTTAATGTTCTTAATTTCAATATGCCCATGGCTGTGTTAAATAAAACAAACATTGTTCTTGTTCCAAAGGTAAAGCATCGCTAAAAAATGTCTAAATTTAGGCCAATTAGCCTTTGTAACATGGCTTACAAGCTCATTGCAAAGGTCCTAGCTAATAGGCTTAAAGTTGTCTTACCTTGTATTAAATCTGAAAATCAGAGTGTTTTTCTCCTTGAAAGGCTTATCACAGACAATGTCCTCATTGCCTTCAAAATTATGCATTTCCTAAAGAACAAGAGAGATGGAAAAGATTGCTGCATGTCTATAAAACTAGATATGAGTAAAGCTTTTGATAGGGT
This sequence comes from Castanopsis chinensis, assembly GCA_032878915.1. Taxonomy (NCBI): domain Eukaryota; kingdom Viridiplantae; phylum Streptophyta; class Magnoliopsida; order Fagales; family Fagaceae; genus Castanopsis; species Castanopsis chinensis. The sequence continues at coordinate 3,013,403 of JAVQMG010000099.1, read as the reverse complement.
GGAATGGGGTTTTGTTGAAGCTGTTATGGAAAAATTAGGCTTTCATGAGAAATGGATCAGGCTTATCATGCATTGCATCACTATTGTCTTTTATTTTGTGATCATTAATGGTGTTGCTCAGACTGCATTATTCCCTCTAGGGGTTTGCATCAGGGAGACCCTTTGTCCCCTTATCTCTTTATTTTTTGTGCAGAGGGTCTTTTTGCACTCATTAAAGAAGCAGCCAGGAACCAATCCCTCCATGGAATCTCAATTTGCCGTGGAAGTCCAAGAGTAACTCATCTACTATTTGTTGACGACAGTCTCTTGTTCTGCCAATCCAATGGGCAAGAATGTAGGAAGCTTATGGAAATTCTTAACTTATACGGTAAGGCTTTGGGGCAAGTGATAAATTCAGACAAATCTTTAGTATTTTTTAGTCAAAATACCTCTTAATCCACTAAGGATGAGGTTTTGCACTTCCTAGGCCCAAGGCAAGATACCAGGCTCACAAAGTACCTTGGCCTTCCTTCCCTCATTGGGAAATCCAAAGCTCAGATATATGCCGAAATTAAGGAGAGGGTTGGGAAGAAGCTCTCGGGTTAGAAGGAAAAAATGCTCTCATTGGGTGGGAAAGAAATATTAATTGAAGTCGTGGCTCAGGCAATCCCCACATATGCCATGAGAGTTTTCCAACTCCTAAAAGGTTTTTGTGAGGAGCTTGAAAGCATGACCAGAAGATTCTGGTGGGGTCGAAAGCATCAGGAAACAAAGATTGCTTGGATTGGTTGGAGAAAGTTGTGTCATTCAAAGTTCAAGGGTGGTATGGGATACAAGAACCTCCAAGCGTTTAATCTAGCCTTACTAGCTAAACAAGGTTGGAGGCTTCTCTCTAACCAAAACTCCCTATTGGCAAAAGTCCTCAAGGCAAAATACTTCCCTAATGGTGATATTCTCAATGCAAAGCTTGGAAGCAAACCCTCATACTCATGGAGAAGAATCTATAATGGTTTGGAGGTTATCCGAAGAGGCACTAGATGGAGAGTTGGTAATGGAAAAATGATTCACATTTGGGACGATAAATGGCTGCCTACTCCAACCACATATAAGGTAATCTCCCATCCTCAAGATTTCAATGATTTTCCAATGGTCTCTTCTCTCATCGATGAGGATTCAAGATGTTGGAAGTCTGTGCTAATTAGAGAGCTCTTCCTCCCTTTCAAGGCTGAGACAATCCTAAGAATCTCTTTAAGCTTCTCCTTGCCTGACGATAAAATCATTTGGGTGGGAAATAGAAAGGGTGACTGTCAGGAGTGCGTACTACATAGCAGTTAATGTTGTTGATTCGCAAGATGTTGGTGAATGTTCATCTAGTGATGCAAGAGCCCAGCTTTGGAGGAAACTTTGGCATTTAAACCTCCCTCCAAAAATCAAAATATTTGCGTGGAGAGCTTGTAAGGATGCTCTTCCAACTAAGAAGAATCTTCGGTTAAAGGGGGTTGACGTGGAGGAGTCTTGCCCTCTTTGCAGCCGTGACTATGAAAGCACATCCCATGCCTTAATTCATTGTAAGTTGGCTGCCAAGGTATGGAACTTCTGGTCTGAGTGTCCCATTAAGCTCCTAGACACTATATTTGACATTTCTGACGCTGCCATCGAATTGCTAAACCTTGGCTCTGTTTTGGACCTTGAAGTTTTCTTTTCTACAGCCTGGTTTATTTAGAACAATAGGAACCAATCCATTCATGAGGCTGCTGCAAGGCCTGCTCTTCAAATTTGGGAGTCGGCTCAAAGGCTGATCCAGGATTTTTCTAATTCAAATTCATCCTGTCCTCAACAAATCTTCCCAAGTCAACCCGGATGGACAGCTCCCCCTCCTGGTCTTTTTAAAGTAAATGTTGACGGAGCAACTTCACAAGACCACAGACCCTCAAGCATCGGTGCAATCATAAGAAATTCTGAGGGCTCTGTCATTGCAGCCATGTGCAAAACTCTCCCTGCACAATACTCGGTGGATGAAGTCAACGCAATAGCAGTGGAAAATGGGGTGCTGCTTGCTCAGGGGCTGAATCTTTTGGATATAATCGTTGAATCTGACTTGCTCTCTGTTATCCAATCCTTTTAAAAAGAGGAGACTGCTGGTGTTCTTGGGCACATCATTCATGGGACGCATCAAACACTTTCTGCCTTCCGCTATTGGTATTTTCAGCACTTGAAAAGGGAGTCCAACAGGGCAGCACATGAGCTGGCCCATCTAGCAAGAGTTGTGGGATCTCTCACCTCTAGAAAGGAACTGAACCACCTTATATCAAATCTCTGCTCAGGCAGGATTTCTTCTAGTTGTTTCCTTTCCCTGTTGTACTTCAATTTCTCTGATGCAATGATATTTCAGTTCTCCATCAAAAAAAAAAAAAAACGGAATAGAAGGCAATAACATAACATAAGCACACACAATTTCAGAAGACCAGCTGGGATAGCAAAGCTCATATGTAAAAGATAGAATATATTTATTTGAGCACCAAAAACATTTGCTTGGTATTTTGGTTAGAGTTTAGCTCAATCATGTAAGTCATGTTCCCTACCATCACAGAAAGGATTCCATTAAATTAAAGTAAGCAAGAGAGTTAGAACTAGGCTACCCCATAACATGCAAGCATTATCAAGAGTAAATATGAAATTTAAACTACAATCACAATATATCATCATATTGAACATATCATTAACTTAATGTTCCCATTAAAGATAATTTGTTAGATTGAGAAATCTACCTTTCCCAATACTACACACCCATGATGTCAAATATTGCTTACGCAAATACAAATTAACACAGAGCTTTAAAAACGACACACAGCTTTAAAAATGAGCACAAACTGCTTAAGAAATGAGAGAGAGAGAGAGAGAGAGAGTCACCTAAGTGAGGAAAGGAGGGAAAACCAGACCGGTTTTATACACGGAGGAACTTGAGAAAGTTTGAACAGAGCCTGGCCTCATTTTTCTTTTCTTTTCTTTTTTATGTGACCCCAACCCATCCTTTATAAAACACTTTATAAAGATCTACAGTGCAGTCCCGTTTGACTTTTTTTTTTTTTTTTAATAAAGAAAATACATGAAACTTCATTAAGCATTAAAAAAAGAAATTATATATTAGAGAATAGTTTGTTCAATAAAATAATAATTCTCTTTTGTTTTTTGATAGGAATAATAATAATAATTCTCTTTGATCCAAACAGATAAATTATCAATGCTTAAGATATGTTTTGTTAATAAATGAGTTGTAGCAGGTATATTACATTGCCGTATAACATGGGAAGACTCTACTTTACAAAAGCAAGATAACAAAATGCAACTGAAATTTCTTAAGTTTCCACAATCTATTATTTTTTAGGTACAATATTTTATCACCATAATTACCACAGTCCTACAAAATTTAGCTTCTATTATCTTAAAAAACTACTTTAGACCATATTTTACCACTCCACTTTTACAATACATTCAACATTAAAAGTTTTATTTATTTTTTTTACCGCTTTATTTAAATATTCTTTTTTTTTCATTTTTTTATTCTTACTTTATTTTTTGTCTCTTTATCTCCCTTTATTTCTGTCTCTTCACCACCCACAATTGCCAAATAAACAACATTTTTCCCCCTTTGGAGCTAGAGCGAGCTTGTAAAGATAGAAGTTTACTATTCACCATTTGCAAAAAAAATAAGATATACCTCCACCATTGTAGCTTGCTTTTTAGTATTTTAGCAATTTTAGCACCATCATTGCAAGTACTCTAAATGTGCATGTGAAACCATGAAAGAGATGTAAATATAAAATTTTCCCACCTAAATCTGATATGTAAAAAAAAAAAAAAAAAGTCACTTTAAATACGGATTGGGTAAGGTTCGACCCGTTTTTCTACCAAGGAAAAAAAATGATAGGCCATGTCATTTGTCAAGTATTTATCTTCGGTTTTAGGTCGGGTTATTGGGCCCAGATCCAATTTTACCACATGTATTTTAAATAATAAAATCAACTATTTTATGAAAAATGAAAATAGCATCATAGTGTTCTCTCGAAAGTTGAAATATTGAAGAATTACTAATATTGTTTATTATAATTGGTGGATAAGTAGTATTAGTTGTAGTCCAGGTAAAAATGACATTCCAATCACCATTTATCACTAGTAATTTGAGAATAGCACTGTGAAAACAATTATAACAAAAAAAAAAAATTTATTAGATAGTTTCTTTTAAACTTATTTCGTTACGTACAACATTTTAAAAATTTTCTTTTTTTTTTTTTCCAAGGAAAAACTATAATTTTTGTTAACTATTAACAAATAACATAGGAAAAAAAAATTCAAATGCATTTTGCTATGGATCTTTTTTTTTTTGGGCGGATTTTGGTAAAGCAGACAAAACAATACAAAAGTTCCTTTTGGGCTCCTAAAAAGAAAAGAGAGGACATGGGATGAGGCCCAAGAAGAACAAAGGGCAGCCCACAGTTTCCAAATTAATGGGCCAACAAATTGGGCTCCATATGGGAATAACAAAAGTCCCATATTCTGAAGGTTGCTTCTTGCTAGCACGTTTTTCAGGTCCCTTCCAACATTCACTATACTTCTCAATCGACATTTGAATGATCTTGCTTTAAAGGCTAAAATGGTGTTTGAGAATCACTCTAAGAAATGACAAAAAACTGTAACAGGCTTCCAGAAACTATTATTATGATTGTAGCTTCTGTTTCAGTCCATAACACACTACCCATTACATCTTTTGTTGTCCATGTTTTGATACTTCCATCAAGTGTTAATTTCCACGCATCACTCTCATATACGTACAAATCAAAATCAAATAAAACCATTAAACTTTTTAAGGATGGCAAAATCTATGTCTTAAAATGTAAACAATAGAAACTTGATGTAAATGAGATTATTCACTTTCTTCCTAATTACTCTATTGGAACCTATATATTTTATTAGTAGTGTGCATGGGTCAAGCTTGAGGTTTTTTTTTTTTTTTTAAACTCACGTTGACCTTGTCAGATTGATAAATTTCCAAACCATCACATGACCTAAGTTATTGTTCGGTTGGGTTGGGTTTGTGAGTTGTGCAATTATTTAAAGTTGTGCAATGCCCTAAGGGCATTCGTTAGCATTTTCCTTATTTAAATACTTTTTTCAATAAATTATTACAATTCATATAATATGTTTAATTTATATTTAAATTTCATAAATGAATCAAAACTGATTCTCAAAAAGACAAAGTTTAGCTACAAAATTGGTTGTAGCCTTAAGCTACAAACTCACTCAATAAAATAAATATTACAACATATTTTGAAAATTTAACTGTTGAATTGCATGTGTTTTACACTCTTAATACATATGTCAAATTTTATGTCAATCGGATATTATTTACTATATAATCTATAAACTTATATTTTATGCATAATTTTAAATTACAAAAGTTTGCTATTTAAAAATGTATTGATGACATAGGTATTGATCTATAGTTTTCTTGAAATTTTGCAAACATATAGGATATAAGAAGAAGATGTAATCCAATGATGGATTTTATATGGACACCAATTTCCATGATTTGCTGGGGGCATCAACTGATGCTGGAAAAAGTAATTTCCTATAAAAGTAGTATAAAAGTCATTTCTCCTAAGATGTTTAGTGCCTAATATCTTTTGGAATGGTTCCCTTGTCCTTAATCTTGTTATGTTGGTTACTAGAGTCTAATTAACACATCCTTTGATTTGGTATGACCATTTGTCCTTTCTACAAATAAGAACCTAGAGTTTTAAGACTGCATATAATCTTTAAGCTCTCTTTTCCCTTTTGTTGCAATATTCACATAATCCACTTATAGAATCAAGCCGATAATGCTGAGACAATGTCAATTGAACCTAATTAAGTATTAGAAAATGGTTAATAAACCCATGTTATCTTAGAATCTAAAGATGAGCTAATCTATTCACTAGATCATATCAAATATGATATACTTTTTGAAATCCACATCAAGTTCAACTAATTTTTGAAATTCCGAAGATGACATGTTAGTACTTTTTTTTTTTTAGAGGAAAACACTTTCATTAAACAAGAAAAGGAATACAACAGAGAGCCACAAGCAAGATACACAGCGAAAGGCTCTAAAGCAGATGAGATACAAAAGGTGGGGTAACACCTTTCCAAACTTGAGTACAATGGTTGATCTTGGAGAATTGAGCAAGCTTGTGAGCAACTTTGTTGTAGCCCCTTTTCAAGTGAGTGAAAGAGCAGCAATAGAAAGAAGCTTTGGTCTGCAAAATACCCTCCACTAGGAGCCTAGCTTCGCCCCCAGTGTTACCTTGGTTAATAGCATGGATAGCCGAGAGAGCATCAGATTCAAATATGACTTGGGAGAGTTCCATTTCCTGCGCCAACAAAATGCCTTACTCTAAAGTATAAAGTCCTGTCCAATCTACTGGGAATTGCGAAGGCAGAGACTTACAGAGAGCTGCAATAACTTTGCCATACGCATCTCTAATGACCACCCCAACCCCTGAACTCACTCCCATATCAAGGGAACACGCCCCATCAACATTTACTTTAAACACTCCAAGAGGTGGGCCAGACTAGCTTGTAGAATTGGAAGGTTTAAGGGGGAATTCCATCTTGATAGCGCCGTGGAAGTCATCAACTAATCTTTGAGCCACCTCCCAAGTTTGAAGGGGCGAAAGACAACCTTTATCATGGAATCGCAGATTCCTATTATGCTAGATCGCCCAAGAAATGGCAAAGAAAAGCAGCAGGTGCTACTGCGAGGAATTCGCTAGAAAATGGAATGCAAGATCTTTGAAATCTCAAGTTTCCAGCAGCAAACTAAGAGGGCAGTCTTGTCAAAGGGCCCAAACTGAGAGGGCAAAGTCACAAGTGATTAAACTATGTGTAAAGCATTCCAATTCCTCATCACAGACCAGGCAAGTGTAGTTGGTGCACAGACCCCTCAATTGCATATTGACCAATGTTGGTAGGCCATCTAAACAAGCTCTCCAAGCAAATATTTTGACTTTTTCTGGAAGCTCTAAAATCCAAAGATTCTTCCAAAGAAGGGAATTAGGGTCACCTAAAGAGCACTCCACAGCCTTAGACAATTCTAGGAGATTGACAGAAATAAAATAAACGCTTTTAACAAAAAATTCTCATTTTTTATTCCCAATCTAGATAATCTTGTCATCAGGCAAATTGAAGCTCAAGGGAATCTTGAGAATAGTGTCTGATTAGAAAGGTAGGAAGAGAGCTTTAACGGAATTGGCCTTCCACCACCTAGTGATCGGGTCAATGAGAGAGAAGACCAAGGGGTAGTCATCAGTGATCCAAGGGGGAAGGGGTAATGACTTTAAAGGTCAAGGGGGTTGGAAGCCACTTATCATCCCAGATATGTATCCTTCGACCATTCCCTGCTCTCCAATGAGTGTCCCTTCTAAGGACCTCAAGGCTATTATGAATACTCCTCCAGGTATAGGAGGGGTTGCTACCTAAGCTAGCATTAAGCACATCACAATAGGGAAAGTATTTTGCCTTGAGGATTCGAGCTGCTAGTGAACTTGGATTTATGAGAATTCTCCGAGCTTGCTTAGCTAGAAGGGCAAGATTGAAAGCTGGCAAATTTTGAAACCCTAAACCCCTAATAGATTTTGGCTTGCACATCTTTCTCCAACTAATCCAGGTGATTTTTGACTCTTGATTTTTTTGCCCCCTCAAAAAATTCTTCATCATTTTTTCAGGCTCATCACAAAGTCTTTTCAAAAGTTAGAAGCAGCTCATGGTGTAGTTGGGGATGGCTTAGGCCACCACCTTGATAAGAATTTCTTTCCCACCTGAAGAAAGCAGTTTCCCTTTCCAACCAGCCAACTTCAAACCCACCATTTCTTTGATTTCCATAAAGACTTGTTTCTTAGATATGCTAATGATAGAAGGGAGGCCCAGATATTTGGTATGACGCGAATCTTGCATGGGCCCCAAAATGTTAAAGATCGCCTCCTTTAGCACTAGAGAAGTGTTTAGGCTAAAATAAATTAAAGACTTATCTGAATTGACCTTTTGCCCAGAAGCTGCCTCATATTTCTCAAGGATTTCCTTAAGCTTCTTACATTCTTCACTATTAGCTTTACAAAAGAGGAGGTTGTCATTGGCAAAGAAAAGATGAGTGAACTTTGGGCAACCCCTACATAACGATATGTCGTTCAAAAGCTGATTTCTTGCTGCTTCATGGAGGAGGGCCGAGAGACCTTCCTCCATGAAATGGTAAATTTGAAACTTTTAGTAGAGGGATTAAGAATTTAAACTTTTGTGTAATTGTCAAAAGCTTGATATCAAATTTTGTGCTTGTCTTAATAACTTTCACAAAGGATAAACAATATTATAACATATAAGAGCAATTGTATAAGTCCGACCAAATTTTTCCGTTTATTTTACACCAACAACTAGGGGTGTCCATGGGTCAGTCTGAGTCGGGTTTGTGCCCAACCCAAAACCGACCCAATTCCATTGGGTGGCAGATCGGAGGACCTACTGCCAACCGATTCTACCTACGGGTCGGATCGAGTTGGATTTTCCTTAGGTCGAGTTGTTTCGCTCAAAACCAAGAGAACAGTGGTAAATGATCGACCACCACCGGATTTGGATAGAGATCATGAGGTCACCATCGGAGACGGAGAACTTGAGATCTCCACCCAATCTGGGCAGAAATCGTGAGATCTACACCAGATCTGGGCGGAGAACTTAAGATCTCCACTCAATCTGGACGAAGATCTTGAGATTTCCACCGAATCTAGGTGAAGAACTCAAGATCTCTACGAGCTCTGGGTAGATAAAGGGAGATCTCCACTAAAACTGGGTTGATTTGAGAGAAAAAAAGAAAGAAAAGGAGGGAAATCAAACAAATCTACCTATTCTTCGATCAAGTCATCTTTGGCGAGTTGAGAGAAGTGAAACTGAAACTAAAACCGATGAGGGTTGGGTTTCGTTGGACAAAACTATCATCAATAGCGGTGGTGCTTAGGTCGGTCAGCTTTTGGTTTTAGTGGCCGCGAGCCAAGCGATTCTGGTGGGTCGAGCGAGACCTGGACACCCCTACCAACAACCTACTTTTTTATTTTGCAAGACCAATTTTACAAAACATCCACATCAAAGTATTTATTATACACTCTAATTTATTTAAATAATATTTATTATTATTACTTTATTAATACATATCTCTTTCATTAATATATATTTATTTCCCATCCTAACCGTCTCTCTCTTAATTCTTCTTTGCCTCTATTTCTCTCTAAACTCTTTTCCTCACTCATATCTCAAACCTAGAATTTACACGTGCAGAAGATTTGGTGGTGGCGACAAGGCAAATCCGACAACAGCAGCAAGGCAGAGCAGCGGCAAAGTGGTAGTAACTCTGGCAGCAGCAACAACGGCAGATCCAACTAATTTTCGTTGGGTTTTTCATGTGGGATTTTTGTTGGATTTTTCATATGGGTTTTCCATTGGGTTGGATTAAGTTTTTATTGATTTTTATTTGGGTTTGGGATGAGTTTTTCTTTGGGTTTGGGTTGATTATGAGTTGGGTTTCCTGATGGATTTAGCTTGATTTTTGTTTGGCTTGATTTGAGTTGGGTTTTCTGATGGTTTGTTTGCTTTGATGTTGATTTTGGGTTAATTATTAACTATTGAAATGGGTTGCAGTAGTGATGGTTGGGTGGTGCTAAGTTGGAGGTTGGATGTTTGTCATCTTCTTCTTCTTTGTTGGGTTGTTGTGGCCATTGGGAAAGAGAGGGTTGCTAGGTTGCTATGGTCATTGGGAAAGAGAGGTAGAACCTGAAAGTTGATAGAGAAAAAAAGAATAAATTATTAATATACATAGCTACAGTAACCGTGCAACTATGCACAGTTATTGTAGCAAGTGTGTATATATACACATTTTTACACCCATGTGGGTAGTTTTGGAGAAAAATTGAGTAAATTTTGCACAATTTTGACACTTTTTGTAATACCCCGCATAACCTTATTTGAAGTTATTACTTTTTTTTTTCTTTTTTTTTTTAATTGATGGGCCATTAGAACTTTTTGTTTGTAACTACAGCCCACTAGCCCCACTAAACCCACATCTCTTATGTGTTAACTAAGGATAGAGGAAGTGATAAATCAGGGTTTTCATAGGAAAAGTTTTATCACTAAGAGGTTAGGACTTAGGAGGTGTATTTTTCCTTTGGAATTTAGAACACATACAATTAAAGAAGCAACCAAATTATTCAAGGTATGATTTCTCACCAATAGAAACAAAGAATTAAAGGTTTCAAATTTTATCATTGAAAACGTTAGGGATGTGTAGATTGTTTAAAGGGGTATTTTCCTAAGATATGATTTACACTATTACGTTAGTGCTTAAATCCTAGGTTGCCCACTAGGTTTTCATTTGGAATTATATATATTAAATCCTAGGTCGCCACTGTACGTATTCAAGAACAAAAGCCAAAATTATTGATGATGCACGAAAATTAGTAGGTTGAATACTTCGAGCTATGATGAAGGTTTGATCACCTAAAGAGAAAGAAAGACTATCAAGGGTGACCGGGGTGAACCAGCTAAGAACCCTCTGACTATTAAGTCAGTTTTCTCTCTAGAACACAAGGATAATGAGACTGTTAATAGTGAAAAACTTACCTTGGGCTGATGGAGTTAGATCCTTTTTATAGAGAGTTTTTAGTGGGTCTATTTGTTTGGATCCACTATCATCATGGGAGATGTGTGTAATTAATAGAGAAAATGGAGTGGATTTTGGGGAATCCTCCCCACGTTTTGGAATGACAGATCGTGGTCCGATTGCTTAGTGCTTGTAGAAAAATCCTTTGAAATTTACTAAGTGTCATTTGGTTATCCATGCCCCTGTGTGACATGGACGACTAGGTTGCTTTGGATGATCATGATATTTATGAACGGATCTTATTCATATCCGCAACACTTTTTTTTGGGCTCCCTTTTTTGTGAATTGTTCCGGATGTGGTTTGGTTATGGACAACTAACATGGACGAATTGAACTTAATTTAAGCCACCATCAATTATTAAATCAGTGGAAACTTTTGCTTTCTGGTTTCACGTTTTCATCGAGATATATATATATATATATATATATGTATATGTATGTATTTAAACCCATGAACAAAGTCATATTAGATTAAATTGGTAGTAGGCAGTAACACTATTTCACTAGGTTGCCTACAGTTGTTTTTTTTTTAGAACAAAATCATGGTTACAAACTTAATTCAGGTATATGGCTTTACGTTTTCATTGGGTGTTATATATATATATATATATATATATATATATATATATATATATATATTAAATCCTAGGGTGCCTATAGCTTGTATACTAGAACAAGTCATGGATTACAAATCTTAATATTTGTAATCCATGAATATGGCTTTCAAGTTTTTTTGGGGTTTTATATTAAATCCTAGGTCAATGATATTTTGACTAGTGCCTTTCCCCATGGCAATATGAGTTTTGATTAATGCAAGGGAATATTTTTGGTTAGAATATCATTGGTTAGAGAAACTTTAATTTAGTGTTAAAAGTGTTATTAGTTCAACAAAGTATAATCTTAGTGAGTTAGTTTGTGTAATTCAATAAGATTTATATTTTATGGAGGATATTAAGTGATTTCCATGGTTGATTATAGATTCTATTTAAGAGTGTTTTGAGATTATTTAGAGGGTGTGTCAGCTGGGCTTTTAGAAAAATTCAAATACTGTAAGTAATTATATATAATATGCACAATTAGGTTCCTAGAAGTTAAAGGTTTTCAAAAGTTATGTTTTTAAGCATACATTTTCTAAAGTTTATCAAAAGATTTTTATATCATTAAAAGAGAAACTTCAACTTTTAAATAATGTTTTAAAGAGAAACTTCAAATTGTAAATAACGTTTTGAACGTCCAAATCTCATTTAAAAGATAATTTCTAAACTAAATTATTTTCCGAAAATAATTGAGTTTCAAAATAAGTTTTCTAAAAAGGTTCTTGATTTTTAAATTTGTCTAAAACCAAATGATTTCAAATTCATATTCCTATTTTCCAAATGGTATTTAAAACGTTTCTTTTAGCAAATTGAGTTTTCAGACTTATTCAAGAATTGTAAAATAATTACATAAACTCCTTAGTTTCAATTTATTCCTTAAGAGAGTCTAGCATTCTTTGATTTATGCTTCAATTCAATATTGTGACATTTGATATGCCTCTATATTTAGAATAATTGTTAACATTAAGAAAATTATTCTATTTTGTATAAATTTTGTTTTTGTGATATGTGACTCAAAATAAATGTTTTTAAAACTGGTCAGATATATGTGTAAGCCCGCTCACAGGGTTGTATGTGAGAATAAATGTTGATTCCTTACTAGTAGGGATTAGATGTTGGTATCTGTTCATAAGATTGTTTATGAGAATATGTGATATGTGTATATGTGACACCGTACTCTGATCAATTATTTGCGTGTGTTTTCGAATGATTTTAAAATTTGATTACATATAGATTAAGTAGTTCATTATGTGTTTTGGAAATAAATTATATTTGATATCATTAAATGAATTTGTGGAATCAAAATATTCTTGCTTTGCTTGACTTTATTCTATTGTGTATTGTATATAATTGATTACAAGATGTGTGACTCACCCCATCAATTATAATTTTCAAATTAAAGTTTAATTGGGAAACAAAAACTTTGAATTTTTTCATAAAGTGCAAGGTAGAATGTGAGAGTTTTTAGGCAACGTCAATAATGCTTGAATTTGTTAAAGATTTTTGGTTATTTTTATTTCACTTAAGATTTTATAGTATTTGGAGATATATCTAAATTGTGGATTTTAGTATTGCAAGAGATTTATTAAGAGTATTGTTTATTTAGAGTTTACTAAATTATGTTTAAATTAATTATGTTGTTAAGTTACGTAAGATCAGCAAGTTCGTTATGAATCTAAATTTATGTTCCTGAAATTGGGTCCTGACACATTTTCTAACCCAGAGGCACCGGTGAGGATGCTATAACACTGGCTAATAGGCCCCGTCTTTTAAAAACAAAGATTATCTGTTTGCAGTGGTATACTATTGTCACCATGCTTGACCAGTAGGTATTGATATTTGATCCTCTTTAGTCTATCCAATCCTCTATCCAATCCTCTTATTTTTTTTCCCTAATATTTTATGTATTTATTTATAATCGCATCCTAATGCCAAAACCAGATAATCTTAAAAATAAATAAAACCAAGGAGTCCACTGTGTTTGAAAACCACAAATGACATAACCCAGAAAACCCGCCAACAGTTTTGACCCAACACATTATTTCCTCCCTGCCTATATAAAAACTCAAAACTCTCAATCTCAGACATTCATCACCACCACTGCCACATTTTCATTCACAAAAGAAAGAAAGAAGGAAAGAAAGAAAGAAACAGTGTTTTATTTTTATTTTTCATTTTTTTGTCATCAACAATTTGCAACCGTCCGATAAAAAGAGCTGAATGGCTGACGTAGTAGCAAAGGAACGGAAGATCCTCGTGGCCGTCGATGAAGGCGAGGAGAGCATGCACGCTCTCTCGTGGTGCCTCAAAAACGTGATTTCTCAAAATTACAAAGATACCCTTGTCCTCCTCTACGTTAAGCCCCCTCGTGCAGTTTACACTGCCATTGATGGCACAGGTAATTTGCTTTAATCTTTATGGGCATTTTAGGAATACGAAAGATTGAATGGTGCTGATTGTAATTTTGGTGTGTGGTTCAGGAGGGTATTTGTTTTCTTCTGATATATTGGCGGCAATGGATAAGTACAGTAATGACGTGGCTGAGTGCGTGGTTGAGAAAGCTAAAAAGATGTGCAAAGATATTCATGATGTGAGTTGTAAATTTCTTGTTTGTTAAAGGGTAAAATTGTCATTTGGTATTTTTGATTTTTTAAGAAAATAATTGTTTAAAACCATTTGATGGCATATCTAGTTATCTACGGCTATTTTTAATCATATAGCTTATATAAAGATTATAGTAGTTTTTTTTAAGGATTGCCTATTATTTCACAATTTTTTACTACAATTTTGATGTAACAGGTTATGAGTGATTGTTTATTACTTACATATATATTCATCATTTTTTTTTCACTACTTACATTCTTCCCTATCACAATTGCAATAAAAAAGTTGTGAGATAAGTTGTAGTACTAGATTTTGTCGAGCTAAAATTTTTAATTTCTTATATTATCTTTTTATTAGAAATAAATAAGGTTTTCAATTTGAAAAATCATATAGTTTCTTATTTAGTTTTTGTCTTGATAAATTTGTCCCTCGTGAAGGTCCATGTGGAGACAAGAATAGAGAATGGTGATCCAAGGGATGTAATTTGCGAGATGACACAGAATTTGGGTGCTGAGGTGTTGGTCATGGGGAGCCATGGCTATGGCCTAATCAAAAGGTGGGTCTTACTTAAAAAAGGAAATTATAGGCTTAGTTTGGTTATTATTGTAATTTTTTTATGCATGATAAGTAAATAGGGGAATTCATGCCACTTTTTTATTTATTCCATCTGGGCTGTATGCACGTGAATGATTTGAGGGGTTTTTTTTTTTTTTTTTTTTGAGCTAGTGAATGATTTGAGTTAGTGTAATTTAGTTTTATATGATGTTGATTTTTTACCCTCTTAATTTGAATTCTGGTAAGCATAATTATACTATGTGAAAAGGCCTTTGGTTTTTTCTTGGTTGAAAATGAAAATTTGTTACCATGAAATAAGATGGACAATTACCTTCATTTTCTAAAATCATATGAATAAAATAAATTCATATTAATTGGGGTACATTCTCTCCAAAAAAAAAAATGTTAATTGGGGTACACCCTAATATATTGTTTTTATGTTGTAATTATATTGTTTAATTTATTTACTAACACATTATTCTTGGGGTAGCAGAGCTTTCCTTGGAAGTGTTAGCAATCACTGTGTACAGAACGTCAAGTGCCCAGTCTTGATTGTGAAGAAGCCAAAATCTACCGCAACAAACAATTAATTTTTTGTTTTTTTTTTTGCCGCCCCCGGGAGAGGGGGGGGGGGGGGGGGGGGGGGGGTGGGTTGTGTGGGGGGGTTGTTTATCTTTCTAGCTCTTCTTATAGCTGTTATATAAAGTTTCTTGTATGCTCTTGTAAATAAGTGTTTTTCTTTTCTTTCTTTTTTTTTTTCCTGGTGATTCTGTCATTTTTATTTATTTATTTATAATATTGTAAGTAATGCTTTTTCGGGAATTTGTTTAATATTATTATCATTGAGTGGAGAATTTCCGAAGTGGGAGTGAAAGCTTGGGAGGAAGAAGGAAGCATGGTACCTTGGGGGAACAAGCAATGATTATTGTTTAATTAGCACACAGAGATTAAGCTATCTCAATATAATAGATTCTCGAAAAAAAGCTATCTCAATATAATAACCAAACTTATATTTTAAGAATAGAGAGTAGGAGACAGAGAATGGTCTTCATTTTCTTATACCATTGAAGTAATTGAGTTGATCGAATGTCTAAAACGACTTGGTCACAAAAATGCAAATGCACATTTTTTTTATTCTTCTTCTAATGCTGCGTAGCTGAAATTATATGATTACAGAAAATGTGCTTTGCTAAACAGGTTCAATATTCATCATAATTCAACCATCATTATCTATTTTCACACAACCAATCTTGCTTCAAGCTCTTCTTTTTGGGTGCACCACTGGGGGCTTGGCACCTATTTTACAGTGACAAGTTTCAAGGTTTATTTCCAAGAACTAATAAAGTGAAGTGCCTTAGTGCGGCCGGAATGTTTCTTGATGCGTAAATATTACCTCTTCGTTAGAGTTCAAGCAATGTTAGTGTGAAAAATTGTTCATGAACCTAGTTTTTAAAACTCGCAATTTACATTGATGGTCTACCCTCATGAATAACTTAGCATCTTCTCCTTACGAGTACCAAGTTGATATCTTCTCCTTGCGGGTACCATATTCATTTTGTATTTCTTTACTCACTATTCAGCATCTTTTGCATATTCCTTGGTTTTAGACTTCAGAAATTCACATATGTCTTAACCACTCTAAAATGTGTCAAGTGTCAATTATATCTTGTGCAGGTAACTCTGTTTGGAATCTTTTTTAGACTTTAGAAATTCACATATGTTTTAACCACTCTGGAATGTGTCAAGTGTCAATTATATCTTGTGCGGGTAACTCTGTTTTGGAATCTTTTTTTTTTTTTTTAATGTATTTGAGTTGTAAGTTTTAGTTAGGTTTGACCCTAGTCAAACAGTTGAGCTTCAAAACACAAACTTTCCAACTTGCAGCCCATGATGACGAAATGACCTAGGACCTTTTCTAATTATAAACTTGTGTATTTTGCATAACCTACCATTTGATTGAATGTCTTCCTTATAACAATCATGCGTACCAAATATCAAGGTAATTGGATATTAAAAACTCACTTATCTATGAAGAGCACACATTTTTAGTCTTGGAATCCAAGAGCCATACCTAAGCATGCTTTCATTGGTTGGCTGGCCATGTTGAATAGATTGTCAACAAAGGAAAAAAAATACTTAAATGGGGCTTTAATGGAGATACTAAGTGTGAACTATGTAGAAATAAAACTGAAAACAAAGAGCACCTCTTCTTTGAATGCTCTTTTTTTCAGGAAAATATGGAGGACTCTAATAAGTTGGTGCTAGGTAAAGCATCCTAGTTAGATTTCAACCAAAAATATTTAGTACTGCCAAATTTTTATGGCATGTTAATATTCAAAGTTCATCATGCTTCAAATCTGAATCTGGATTTCTAGAAAAAACTACTCACAACAATTGAATCAACCTACAGTCTTTACATTAACAAAAAGTGAATATGTCAAATAAAATTGAAATTACAATCACAAGATCATCGTATTGCACAAATCATTAATATTCTCATCAAAGAGAAAATTTGATAAATTGAGAAAATCTACCTTGGCATAGTAAAGTGTTTGGGAAGCAAAGAAAGTTGAAGCTTATTAGAGTTTTTAGTTTATTTTTGTTACTATTTATGAATCTTCACTTTTTGTACTATTTATAAGTTCATTGTACTATTCAGCTAGTTTTTAGCTTTTAGCTTTTAGCTTTTTCCTTATAGTACTTTCAATAAAAAAAAAATTTAGTTTCAACTAAATAATAACCTAATACCAAACAACTCAGCTTTCCAAACTCTACCAGCTATCCAATTCCAAAGTTCTCCTAAATCTTTAGATTCTGCATCTCTTAAGATTTTCAACTAGATGTTTACTTTTTCATCTGCTTGAAATTCAGAGTCTTGCACAAGGTGAAATAGCTATTGATGGCCAGGATGTAAAGTTCAAAACTTTAACTTTTCATTTCAACGGTCGGGCGAATTATAGAAAATAATATATATTGCTATGGATCTTTCCTTTTTTTTTTTTTTTTTTTTGTGTGTGTGGCTGATTTTGGTAAATCTAGCAAAAAAAATAAATAAATACAAGAGTTGAGATAAGGAAATATTCACGTGCTCTCTGTAGCACCCTTACCCCTTCTCCTCTCTCCAAAAGCCCTCTACCACTCTACTATCCTATAGACCCAGTCGTATAGTATCAATACTGTTTCTACTACTATACCTGTCCCCATCCTCTCCATTTCTTTTATTTTTTTTCTACCAACTCCTTCCTTCATCTAACCTATACTTCGTCTTGCTATTTTTCTGTTCGATCTGTTCTCTAATGCTCCTACTATGGAGGTCTTAGATCTAATTGATCGTACCAAGAATAGCACATGGATAGATGCCTGCCTAGAGCTCCCTTCAAACCAAGATGACAGTAAATCCCTCTCCTGGGTTCTAATAAGGAAGCTTATCACATATAAATCTGTAGGAACAACCATAGTCTCCGATGTTGTAAATAGAGCATGGAAACCAACTTTTCAGATTTGGGTGAGCTGCCTTGATAACAATGTCTTCACTTTTCACTTCCAACATGAAGCAGATATGGAAAATGCCTTCCGAAGAAGGTCCTGGTCCATTAGAGGAGGACACCTAGTCTTAAAGCAGTGGAATCCCTCTCTTACTTGGCAAGAGATCAACTTCAACTCCTCTGCGTTCTGGTTACAAGTTCATGGACTCCCCGAACTATGGAGATCCCTAAACAACCTCTGCTTGCTAGGCGAGAAAGCTGGAAAGGTCGCTGAGGTTGACTTAGTCGGAGAAGGTGGGAGAGCCTGGAAAAGGTTTATTCACATGAAAATTGAAATCGACCTCTCCTGACCTCTCATACTAGGTATTTTCCTGCCTAGAAACAACCTCCCCCACCTATGGATTAGTCTGAGATATGAGAAATGGGCTGATGTATGCTATCGTTGTGGGTTGGTTGGTCATGAGTCTCATGTATGTCATGGTAGTTTGTTCTTCATTCGAAATCCTTTTGGCCATGAGTTCATTGCCTCAAGGCCGTGGCTAAGAGCAGAGAACACCACCACCCTGGAGGAGTTATTCCACAAACCTGACCACCGGGTTCAACCCCCTCCCTAGACGATGACGCCTTAAACATAGCTAATTACGTCACAACCTTGCCAATGCAACAGGATATGTCCTCATTTAAGGTCACACCACATTTTCCCTGTCAAAAAATTGTACCTTAAGAGCTTTGTACTAGTAGGAATGAGCCGTACCAAGCCACCACCCAAGAGGAAGGTACACCTGAGGGGACCACCAAAACCCAGTTAGCAATCTCACCCTCACACGTAGACAACCCCTCACTTATCCATTCAAATCCACATATGGACCCTACGGCCCAAATCAGCACCCCCCCCCCCCACCCACATAATGCCCACAGCGATGACCCAAGCCCTTTTTTCCCCTTGGCTTAGGCCGACCCGCACACAGCCTAAAGTTAATCCCACAGCCCAACAACGAAACAGAGCTCTTTTTTCCTATTACCCTAAATCATTCCTCTCCCCGGACAGCCACATCTCAACCTTCATCGCCACCACATTTGTCTGAGAACCATGTCATCACAGCACCATCATCAGTATCAATACCACAAACCCTTCCGGAAGATGCTGCAAAATCGTCTCCTACACATAAAAGAAAGGTATCGGAATAAGAGCTTCAAAATGTTGCCAAAAGAGTCAAGATTACTGTTCACGCTCCCAAAGCGATCTACTCTGATTTTGGAACAGACACTTTCATCCCCAAATCAAGAGGAATTCGTTCATCAAGTATAGGCAACCCTGCACCCCAAGATGAGTCCTTCGAAATTGGTAGCTCCCATGATGATGCTTTTATCAAAAACTTTTCATGCTCCGATGTTTCTATTACAGCCAAGGAGGCGGGCCTTATCAAGCCCCCAACCTTCCCATGAAAATCCTAGGCTGGAACTGTCGTGGCATCTGTAACGCCGCGATAGTCAGAGCCCTTAAGGCTCAAATAAAAGGGAATAGCCCAGATATTATTTTTCTTAGTGAAGCTAAAGCTTCAGAAGCTAGGATAAAAAAAGTCTTGTTTTCTTTAAAGTTTGCTGACATGTGTGTTGTTGAGGCTAAAGGTACAGCAGGTGGTCTGTGTGTTATATGGAAAGCTACTTTGTTGATAAGCCCAGTAGAATTTAACAAAAATCTCATCGCGGTCAAAGTGTCTGATGCACTCTGTGATTGGGTCATGGTTGGTTTCTACGGCCCTTCCTACCTTGCCAAGAAACAAAAGGTTTGGGAGAATCTCATGGCCTTTCTTAACTCCTGCCTTTGCCCATAAGTCTACATAGGCAACTTCAACTTCACTACTAATGATAAGGAGATTCTGGGAGGAAAAAGAAGTGGAGAATCCTCAGCCATCAATTATCTAAAAGAGTTAATGTTCGATTTTGGTACTATAGACCTAGGATTCTCTGGTAATTCCTACACATGGGCTAAAGGGAGATGGGGAAGCTCTACTATCAAAAGAAGGCTGGACAGAGGCATTGCCAGTATCTCGTGGCGCCTAGCTTTCCCCAAAGCAGCTGTGTCTCATCTAGGAGCCTTCAAATCCGACCACACCCTAATCCTATTAGATACTAATCTAGAAGATAGCTTTGCCCATAGACCTTTCAAATTCGAAGCAGTCTGGATCAGGGATAGTGGATGCAACTCCATTGTGGAGAAGGCTTGGAATATGCAAGCTAGAGTTCTAGCTTTTATTAAACTCTTCAAAAATTAGTCTAACACCAGGGATGCTCTTCGAAAGTGGAATAAAGAAGTGTTCGGGCATTGCCAAGTAAGAATAAATCTTCTTATGGATAAAATCACTGAAGTTCAAAGAAAACCACCTTCGAATCATAATGGCAAAATTGAGGAGGAGTTATGGCTAGAATTATCTGAATGGCTTTTCAGAAGTGAAATCATGTGGAAGCAAAAATCTCTCGAGCTCTGGTTAAAGGAAGGAGATAGAAATACAAAATTCTTTCACCTTTCTACCATTATAAGGAGGAAAAGAAACCACATTGATGCTATCAAGTCAAAGGAAGGCCAATGGGCCACGAGCTCAGCTCAAATCAGGTAGATCCTTCTCTCATCCTTTAAAAATTTGTATGCTGGAAGAATATGTGTCCTTTCCTGAACATCTTGACAATCTAATGTCTAATTGCATCACCGAGGAGAATAATGACTTGCTAAAAAATATTCCATCTCATGAAGCGATTAAAAAAACTATCTTTCAAATGCAAGACGAAAAAGCTTTGGGCCCGGATGGCTTCCCTACTCTGTTCTATAAGGAATTCTGGCCAATGGTCGGGGATGCAGTCACAAATGCAATCTTATCTTTCTTCTCAGATGGTTGCTTGCCTAGAGAAGCCAATAGCTTTCTCATTGTGCTCATCCTAAAGACGACTAACCCAACATCAGCAAATAACTTCCGCTCTATAAGCCTCTGCGATGTCGTATATAAGGTAATCTCCAAGATCCTTGTTGCAAAGCTACGACCTATCCTGCACAAAATCATCTCTCCGTGCCAATCCGCATTCATACCAGGCAGATGGATCGTTGAAAACCATGCTATAGTCCATGAACTTCTACATAGTTTCAAAATGAGAAAGGTCAAATCAAGCATTATGGCCCTCAAAATTGATCTCCATAAAACTTATGACAGATTTAATTGGAAGTTCATCCATGCTATTCTTAAAAACCTAGGGTTCAATCCTATGTTCATTAATTGGACTCTGACTTGCATTAACTCTGTATCTTTTGAAGTCCTGGTCAATGGTGGCAAGACAGAGCGGTTTAATCCAAGCAGGGGTCTAAGGCAAGGTGATCCACTCTTACTATACTTGTTCATTCTAGGACAGGAAGTTTTAGCGAGATTCTTGGAGGGAGAGATTGGGGTGAGTAATATCAGTGGTGCTAAACCTTGTGCTAGAAGGCCTGCCAAAATGCATGTCATGTACGCAGATGACATAATTCTGTTCTCTAAAGCAACAAGGAATGATGCCCAGAAATTAGCTGTTTGCCTACAAAAGTATTTCTTATGGTCAGGGCAAAGGATTAACAAATCCAAATCTGGTATTTTCTTTTCAAAGCACATTGGTCCATGTAGTAGAAGAGCCATAAAGCAAATCCTTAATATGAAAAGCCTCAAAAAAGATGCGGTGTACCTCGGAGCTCTCATGTTTTTGTCCAGGTCCCCGTCTAAGGATTTTAAGTTTTTGATAGACAAAGTGGAAGCAAAACTCACAAGTTGGAGAAGTAGATGCCTCTCCTGGGTTGGTAGATGCACACTTATAAATTCGATAACCCAGGCTATTCCCACCTACTCTTTATCTCCATTCAATATTCCTGTCAAGAACTGTGATAATCTAGATGCTCTCTCTAGAAGATTTTAGTGGAAACCTAAGACGAATGAAGGAAGTTTTATTGCATGGAAAGGGTGGGACAAACTCTGTAGGCTTAAATGTGAAGGAGGTCTAGGATTCAAAAAAACAAAGGAAGTGAATGATGCTCTCTTAGCCAAGTTTGCTTGGATGGTTGTTTCAGGCAATCAAGGCATTTGTATAGAGGTATTGCGATCAAACTGCAAGGTCAGGGAAGATTGGCTTAGAGCAAAACCGAGGAAATCTGCCTCCCCCACTTG
Organism: Castanopsis chinensis; assembly: GCA_032878915.1. Lineage (NCBI taxonomy): Eukaryota > Viridiplantae > Streptophyta > Magnoliopsida > Fagales > Fagaceae > Castanopsis > Castanopsis chinensis. The sequence goes on along the minus strand of JAVQMG010000099.1, from coordinate 2,991,271 downwards.
GAGAGCGATAGAAAGAGCAAAGCATTTGATTGAGAAAGGAGCATGTTTCCTCTTGGGAGATGGCAAGAACATCAATGTATGGGTGGATCCTTGGGTTCCTTGGAAAGAGGGCTTTAAGCCCAGGCCGAGAATTGATGATTACCTTCAGCTACCCATTAAAGCCCATCACCTCTTAGATCATACATTAAAAGCATGGAATGAAGAGATGGTAAAAGAAATCTTTGTTGCTAAAGTTGCTGCAGCCATCCTCACCATTCCAATTCCTCACTTCCATAGGCAAGACAAGCTCATTTGGCTACCTGATGCAAAAGGAATTTTCTCTGTCAAATCTGTTCACATAGTGGCGTTCTCCCATTCCAACAATGGGAATCAAGACTTGTCCCATTGGAAGAATCTTTGGAAGGCAAGGTTGCCAAAGTGTGTTAAAATGTTGTTATAGAGAATTGGGGCCGACACCATCCCCACAAGAGAGAATCTCTAGCAAAAAACCCAACACATTGATCCATCTTAAATCTATGTTCTGCAGGAGTTGAGAGTTGTGTTCATCTGTTCTTTGGGTGTCACTTTGCAAGAGCCCTTTGGACATCATCTGGTTAAGGTCTAAGGATCAATGTAGCATCACTAAATTCATGGGAGGACATTCTAAAGCTGATCCTAAATCCACCAATTGCACCTATACCAGCACAGGAACGCTGGATTATATCCCTTAACATGGCCATGATTGTTGATGAGATTTGGAAAGCAAGAAATCTTCAGCTCTTTCAACAGGAGCAAGCTAATCCAAATAAGACTTGTATGAATGTGCAAGCGAGATTTCAGGAGCTTTCCAAGGTGTTTTCCCTGACCACCTGCCTTCGCCTCAACTGCTGGCCCCTATATTTGGTCTCCTCTCCCCCCCTTCCTCTAGACCACATTAAAATTAATGTGGATGCTGCCTTAGACTCCACTAAATTAGCCTTAGCTGTTGTAGTCCGAAACCAATTGGGAGAGGTACTCTTCGTATGGGGAAAAGTCCATCACCTTTGTTCTCCCATGATAGCAGAAGCCTCGGCACTACTTTGGGCAGTCCAGCTTGCCTCCCAACAGCGATGGAGATCAGTCATTTTTTAGGGTGATGCAAAAATCTACTTTGACGCCTTGAATCAGTCAGATCACACCCCTAATTAGGTTCTAAACACACTTATCTACAAAATCCATAGTTTATCTTCCTTTTTCTTGTCTTGTTCTTTCTCCTGGGTTCGGAGGGATGGCAATTATGCAGCCCATGTTTCTGTAAAATTTGCTTTGAACTCTGGGCACCATTTTTGTTTTTCTAATGGCAATTTCCCCCCAAGTTTAGAGTCGGTTTGTAAGGGAGACGCCTCCTCTTGTTCTTCTGTTTAGTTTGGTTGAATGAATATGTAGTTTATCAAAAAAAAGAAAAAAAGAAAAGAGTTCATATAAGGACGGGAATCAACCCATTTAACTCTTTAAAGAGAACCCTAAAGAAATGAGAGGAAATGGGATGAGCCCTAAGAAGAACAAAGGGCAGCCCACAGTTGTCAAATTAATGGGCCAACAAATTGGCCTCCAAAAATTGGAATAGAAAAAATTTCACATTTGAAGGATCATGCGTAAAAGCTATGGTGTTTTGAGAATCACCCTAAGAAATGAAACAAACTATTATTATGATTGTAGCTTCTATTTCAGTCCTTAACATGCTACCCATTACATCTTTTTGCTGTCCATGTTTAATACTTTCATAAGGCTCACGCATCACTCTTATATATGTAGAAATCACAATCCAATAAAACCATTAAACTTTGTAAGGGTCCGTTTAGATAGAATTTATTGCTAAAAACTGAAAATTGAAAACATTATAATAAAATAATTTTGAAATATGTGAATAGTGCTGTGAGACCCATTTTTAATTCTTTTTCCTGAATAAAGGGCTTATAGGTCTGATGAATAGTACGTGAACGGTAACTTTGTCTCCTACACAGTGCTAAATAGTACCAGTTACTATTTATAAACAGTAACAGGTATAGTGAAAAAGTTGTTTGCCAAAAAAAAAGCTGAAAAATATTAATCTCAAAACGTATCCAAACTCGCACTACGTATAACAAAATCTATATCTTCAAATGTGAACAATTGAAAACCAAGCCAAGGCTTCTTCGAATTTGTTAGGACATATGTGGTTCAAATGGTTTCAAACAGATTCAAACATATGTCATTATTTTATGTAGTTGGCTTATCCTTTGACAAAACGCACTTTACTTGTAATTGGGTAGATTTAGGATGTGTTTAACGTTTCAAGAAACTGTGTTTCAAGATCAAGTGTTGAAGTCATCAAGTCTGTCCAAGAAACAAGCTGAAAAGTACAAGTTACTAAAGCTTGACACCAAGTCTCGACACATGCATCTATCGAGCTTTAAGAAACTGTTTTTGCCCCGAGGCTCGACAGCTTTTCGACAGATTCTCGACACCTCTATCTGTCGAGATTTATGGAAAACAGATTTTCAGTTCTGTTTTGAATCCAATCCGTGAGTATGTCTTTGGGACTTCTTTTCTCCTAACCCTAGACATATAAAAGGATTATTTTTAAGGGCCGTCAAAGAGGCACAAGTACACAAGTTGCACAAGCATTGAAAAATCCTTGTTCAAGTTATTTCTGATCTAAGACAAAATTCATGCCCTAGTTCATCTCTTGTGAAGAAGTTGCCATGTAATGTGCACTGTAGGGTTCTGTAACCAAGCATCTTCTCGATCTTTATCTTGTGGATGAATTGAATAACTTTGCAGCCAACAACTCTCTCTCTAGTTGGTGAATTGAAGTCTCGTACTGGGATCTGCGCAATTGGTTAGTCACGTACTTGGGAGCCGTGCATCAAAAGGAGAAACTGTCACTACAGAACAATTCCAATTGGGCATTAGGGCGAGGGTTCAACTGTAGGTTGGTAAGGTACTGGAATTCCTTACTTGTAATCGCTTGTTGTGATAATAGTGGAGTTTCGGGAGTGGTGACCTTAAATCACCCGGTGGAAATTTTGCCGTCAGGTTTTCCCTATTCGTAAACAAATCACCGTGTCAATTTTATTTCCGCTGCATACTTTAGTTATTGGTGATTTATTTGTGCTATCACGTGAATTTGCATGTTAATTTGATTAATTAATAACTTGGCTAATTAATCAACTTAATTCATCACAAGGGGTCAATGCATTTGTGGCCTATCATAATTTATTGTTATGTTGGGTTGTGTCTATGAGTTGTGCAATTATTTAAATACTTTTATCAATTATTAATTTTTGTCTTTTTCAATAAATTATTACAATTCATATAATATTCTTAAATTATATTTCATTTTGTATAGATGAATCAAAACTATTTCTTAAAATGCCAAAATTAATCAACTAATAAAAAAATAAAGCTTTTTTTTTAAGAAAAAAAATAATGAAGATTATAAAATAAACTTATATATATGGTAAATTGAAATAAATATTAACTCGAACTTGACCTACCTTAAGTCTTAAAATAAAATTTCAATCCAACCAAACTCACCAATACGGAAAATCTGACACTTGGTTGGATTGGGTTAGTAAGTTTGAAGCACATACCTATCTTTTAATATGCTTAGCCAAATTAAGTATGAATCTTGTTGGACTTCATACTTTTTTTTTTCTTCCTTCCCAAAAAATAGGTATGAGTGACCAATGAAGACCTTATTTAGTAGAATCTATATGCTTGCTGAGTAACATTTAAGGGGCCTAGATGTGAATATGGGCCATAAGGCTCACAACTTTATAAGATTAGTTTTAGAATTGAGTACTATTTCACAACTTTTTACTACAATTTTGATGTGATAATTGTCTATCACTTATACATAGATTTATCATTTTTTTCCCACCACTTACATTCTTCCCCATCACAATTGCGGCAAAGAAGTTATGAGATAAGTTGCGGTCCTATATTTTCTCCTTTTATAAGCTAGTTTTTTGCTTTTTAGTTTTTATGTATGATTTTTTAAAATCTCAAAATTTTTAAATTTTTTTCAGTATTTTAGCAAAAAGCTAATTAAAAATTGTGGTCATGATCGGTTAGGGGCATCAGCTAATGTTGGAAAAAGTAATTCCTTATAATTGAAGCAGTTAAAACTAATTTCTCCTTTTATTAGATGCTTTGTGCTTGATATGTTCTAGTGTGGTTCCCTTATCCTTAAGCTTCTTGTGCTGGTTACCTTAGACTAGCCAACACATCCTTTGATATGAACATTTGTCTTTTCAATGGAGAAGAATCTGGAGTTTTAAAACTGCATATAATCTTTAAGCTCTCTTTTCCCTTTTGTTGCAATATTCACATAATCCACTTATAGAATCAAGCATTTAAAGCTGAGGCAATGTTAATTGAACCTAATTAAGTAGTAGGCAATAGTTAACGAACCATGTTATCTCAGAATCTAAAAATGAGCTAACCTATTCACTGGATCATATCAAATATGATAAATATATCTTTGAAATCCACGTCAAGTTCAACTAATTTTAAAATTCTGAAAATGACATGTTAGTACTTAGTGCCATGGTTATAAAATGGTAAATTTGAAACTTTAGTAGAGAGATTGACAACATGATTCCGAAAACTGTTTGGTTAGAGATTTATAATACCATTGTTTAAAATAATGTGAAAATTGTGACTTAAAAAATATTGTAGAAACACATGTTTACAGTATTCATAAATCATAAAATATATTTGGTACCATATTTCAAATAACATGTTTCAATGTATGAAAAAACATAATTGTATGTTTAGTATGCGTATATTTTATTTGTAAAGAATTGACAAGCACGGTATAATTTAATATTTTTTATTTAAGGAGAGAGAAATCCGTTTATGTTTTGTCACATCAAATGGGCCCCATGACTTTCAACATATTTACAAAAATGCCATTGAACAATATTGTTTGAAAACTAAAAACTAGTAAGTAAAATTTTCTAAATTTAGTGTTTAAATACCCTAAAATGAGTAACATAACTCAAATACTCTAGTAAACAACACCCTTACCAAACACTTTTTTTTTAATTCACAATTTTCAATATTTAAATACCAAAAACTGTTATTCAAACACCCTACGTGTCAAAAGCATAAAGAAAGTATAAACAATAACTTTCACAAAGCATCAAATTTTGTGCTCGTCTTAATAACTTTCACAAAGCATAAACAATATCATAACATATAACACTGGCTAAATAGGCCCCATCTTTTGAAAACAAAGATTATCCGTTTGCAGTGGTATTTTCACCATTGATCAGGAGGATTGATATTAGATACTATCCAAAACTCTTTTTCCCCCCAAGTATTTTATGTATTTATTTATTTTCTGGACCTACCCCTATAATCAATTAATCAGATCCTACTGCCAAAACAAGATAATCTTAAAAAAAAAAAAAAAAAACCAAGGAGCCCACTGTGTTTGAAAACAACAAATGACAAAACCCTTAAGCCCAAAACCCACAACCCGCCCACAGATTTGACCCAACACATTAATTTTTTGTCTCTGCCTTTTTTTTTTTTTTTTTTTTGTCACTGCCTATAAATGCTCAAAAACTCTCAAACATTCATCACCACTACCAAATTTTCATTAACACAAACAGCAAGAAAGAAAGAAACAGTGAATTTTTTTTTTCCAATTTTATCATCAACAATTTCCAACAGTCTGATCAAAGAGCCAATGGCTGACGTGGCAGCAAAGGAACGGAAGATCCTCGTGGCCGTCGATGAAGGTGAGGAGAGCATGCACGCGCTCTCGTGGTGCCTCAAAAACGTGATTTCCGAAAATTCAAAAGATACCCTCGTCCTCCTCTACGTTAAACCCCCTCGTGCAGTTTTCTCCGCCCTTGATGGCACAGGTAATTTTATTCACTCTCCATGGGCATTTTAGGAACACGAAAGATTGAATGTTCTTGACCGTAATTTTGGTGTGTGGTTCAGGGTATTTGTTTTCGGCTGATATAATGGCGGCTATGGATAAGTACAGTAATGACGTGGCTGAGTGTGTGGTCGAGAAAGCTAAAAAGATATGCAAAGATCTTCATGATGATGTGAGTTGTAAATTTTTTGTTTGTTTAAGGGTAAAATTGTCATTTGGTATTTTTGATTTTTGTAGAAAATAACTGTCTAAGACCATTTGATGATTATTTACACGTATTTTTAATCATATAGCTTATATAAAAATTATTGTAGTTTTCTTTTTAACATATATTAATTTTTTATTTGATAGTAATTTATTTGATCATTTTATAATTTTAATTTTTAAGAAAAGAAAAATTTTTAACCCTATTAATGGCAATAATTTACGCGTATTTATTAACCAATGTAACGCATTTATTTAATAATTAACATGGGCTATTATTAGAATTGTAATTTATTTAATGATTATAGTGGATCATAATTTGAATCATCACCTAATGATCGTACCTCATGGTTTGGAATTGGTTTTTTTTTCATAAAAATAAAAGTTTGATTTCCCATATAATTGTTTTTAAAGGTTTTTTAGGGTTGAAAATTTTAAAATTTAATTTCTTATATTATCTTTTATTAGAAATAAGTAAGTTTTTTTATTGAAAAATCATAAAGTTTCTTATTTAATTTTTTATCTTGACATATTTGTCCCTCGAGAAGGTCAAGGTGGATACAAGAATAGAGCATGGTGATCCAAGGGATGTTATTTGCCAGATGACAGAGAAATTGGGTGCTGATGTGTTGGTCATGGGGAGCCATGGTTATGGCCTAATCAAAAGGTGGGTCTTACTTTAAAAAGGAAATTATAGGCAGAATAATGTTATCATCGTAATTTTCTTTTGATACATGATAAGTGAATAGGGCAATTCAAACAAGTTGAATACATGAGAAAATGCTATTTGATCTAAATGTTATTGACAGACTTTTTAGGTGTATACATGCTATTTGATCTAATGTTGATTTTTTACTCTCTTATTTGAAATTTGTTAAGCATAATAATACTATGTGAAAAAGCTCTTGGTCTGCTCATGGTTGAAAGATGAAAATTGGGTACCATGAAATAAGATGGACAATTACCTTCATTTTCTAAAATGGAATGAATAAAATAAATTTTTATTTATTGGGGTACACGCCAATACATTGTTTTTATGTTGTAATTATATTGTTTAATTTATTGTTAACACATTATTTGTGGGGTTGGCAGGGCTTTACTTGGGAGTGTGAGCAATCATTGTGCACAAAACGTCAAGTGCCCAATCTTGATTGTGAAGAAGCCAAAGTCCACTGCAACAAACAATTAGATTTTTTTTTCTTTTTTTGGGGCTTTCTCTAACTTTATAGCTCTTATTATGGTTTGTTGTATAAAGTTTCTTGTATGCTCTTGGAAATAAGTGTTTTTTTTTTTTTTGGTGATTCTGTCATTGTAATTTTTTTAATCCGATTAGTAATGCTCTTTTGGGAATTTGCACAATTTTATTATCATTGAGTGGGGAATTTCCAAAAGTGGGAGTGAAAGCTTTTGGGGAAGAAGGAAGCCAGGTATCTTGGGGGAATTAACAAGCAATGATTATTGTTTAATTTATTTTTTTGAGAAAGGATTTTGTTTAATTAACATATAGGGAATAAGCTATCTCAATAAAATAGATTATCCAAAAAAAGCTATCTCAATAATATAATAACAAAACTTATATCTTAAGAACAGAGAGTAGGAGAAAGAGAATGGTCTTCATTCTTATACCATTGGAGTAATTGAATTGATCGAATGTCTAGAACGACTTGGTCACAAAAACGCAAATGCTCATTTTTTTTCTTCTTTTTCTAATGCTGCGTAGCCGATATTATATGATTGCAGAAATTGATTATTCAATGTCAAAAGGGAAAGTGCTTTGCTAAACAGGTTCAATATTCATCATAGTTTGACCATCATTATCTATTTTCACACATAACAAATCTTGCGTCAAGCTCTTCTTCTTGGGTGCACTACTTGGGGCTTGCATTTATTTTACGGTGACAGGTTTCAAGGTTTATTTCCGAGAACTACTAAAGTGAAGTGCCTTAGCGGTGCTAATATGTTTCTTCATGCTCTTAGAGTTCAAGCAATATTAGTGGGAAAAACTGTTCATGGACCTAGTTTTTAAAACTTGCAATTTACATTTTAAAACTTGCAATTTACATTGATGGTCTACCCTCAGGAATTACTTTGCATCCTCTCCTTGCAGGTACCATGTTGATTTTATACTTCGGTACTCACTATCCAGCATCTTTTGCATATTCTTTAGTTTTAGACTTCATGAACTCATCTATGTCTTAACCACTCTGGTGTCAATTATATCTTGTGTTGGTAACTCCATTTCAAAATATTTTTTAAAAAAATCTATTTGAGTTTTAAGTTTTAGTGACTTGAGTGTGCTCTAGAAACTACATTGAAGTGGTAAGAGAGCATCTCAAAAATATGCTCAATAAAGTGAAGTTTTGTAGCTTTGATAGCTACTTGATTAAAGGTTAATCAAGGTTAAGTGAACCTCAACTCCAAGCTTGACCCTAGTCGACCAGTTGAGCTTCAAATACAAACTTTCCATCTTGCGGCCCATGATGACCAAATGACCTAGAACTTTTTCTAATTATAAACTTGTATATTTTGCAAAAGCCACCATTTGATTGAATGTCTTCCTTATAATCATGCTTATCAAATATCAATGTAATTGGATATTAAAAACTAACTTATCTATGAAAGAGCACAAATTTATAGTCGTAAATGAGCAATTTCAGCCATATCTTTAAGATGCTTCTGATATATTCTCCAACAAGAAACATGGTTTTTCACAAATGGTTGACCATATTGATGTGATGTTAACTACTCCTCTATGCCTTTCTAACTAGTTCTAAGTTGACTGATCTATTTGACTCTTGTAAAGAGCTGGACTGTATAAATAAATTTACTTCCACGGCTCCTTTGTTTTCTAATTTTCTATTCCAAATAATAATTCCCAAGTGCTAGTAAGTACAAATAGCAGGCAAGGAAACATTACATAAATTTTGCCCAAGAGGGTGTGGAGTGTTAGTCAGGGGACCAACATCCCAGCTAGGATGCCCTGCTTCAACCATCCACAAAAACGCCATTACTTACCCGAAAAATGTTGCTTTTGGGCAAATGAAAGTGTTTAGGGTTTACTCTCCTAGAGTGAATCAAAGGACACTGCCTTTTGTTTTTGAATCAAAGGACACTATCTTTAAAATATTTAAAAATAAATAAATCCAAGCTGATACATAGAAATGTAATGATACAACTTAATGGACTAATCTTAGAGATACCAACAGAAAGTTCTCTAGAATAATGTAGCCATCATAAGGAATATGACAGAAATAGCTAAGCCATGGTGCTAACATTTCCTTTTTTTATATTGCAAAATATTAAGAAGAGGCAAGTAGTTTCAAATTCCTAAAAAATAACATTTCTATTTTCTTGGAAATAAGAAACCTAAAAATAAGAAGGCGCACTTCAATTTCAATGAAGCAAAATTATTAATTTATATAAAAACAAAAAAAGAAAAAAAGAAAAATCAGATTTCCAACCAGAAAATTGTTTTCCATACAAAGCTGAGTTTTCTCTTCTAATTTGTGGATCTCTTTACTTGTCTGTGCAGCTTTAGCTAACACATTCGTAATTCAATCAGTGGCACCTTCATTGTGTTGACTTTCGGCAGATTCATCCCTCCCTCTTTTAGTTTAGAAACTCTGATAATTGCTTAGTCTTCATTCTATGGTGATTTGATCCAAAAGCTGTTATTGACCTTGTCATGTGACTTTGCTCTAAGAAGATGAACCATGTTGTTATTTTAAAGGGCAAGTGACTTTGCTGTAAGAAGATGAATCATGTGACTTTGCTCTATGGTATTACAGGTTTCTACATACACTTAATTTTTCGTCGTCATTCATGCTAGGGTGTGTCTACATAATTGATCCCAAAAGAATGGTCATTTGCAACTCAAATTTAACTGCTTCTACGACTGGCCAAAATGTGAGGTTACATGTTCATAAAGTCCATCAATAAAATGCTAAATCATTCAAATCCAACACTGATTGTGCAGGACTAAGCTTTGAAATTTATTTAAGTAGACTAATAGCCACTAAGCTTTAAAATGTCCAATAAAAAAAACAAATATCATACCACAATAATTCTTTTAATCAAAGTAAATCCCTATTTTATGATGTTGCAGGTCTCAGACTCTCAAGAGCTCAATTTTTAGATAATATAATCATCATTACAAACGGGAAAAAAAAAAAAAAAAATCCATACCTTAAGATACATGACAATGGCTCTATACAGGTTGTTATGACACTACTAATCATCTTTTGGCATTGCTTCTGCAGGTGACTGAAAACTTCTAGCGCTAAGGTTCTCATCCCTTGCAACCAGATAACCATCTTTATATCTTCCAATAGCATATATTTTTGGTGCAGGTTTGCTTGAAAGATAATACACCTGAGATTCTACCACCCTAATAAGTAATAACAATGCCCACACCATAACCACTTCCATTGTCTCCATAATTCTTAACCACGAGATCTGGAACATATCACTACTTCAACTTGGAAGCAAATTTTTCTAGCATTTTTTATAATTCAGAATTAATTTTCATCCTTAAATTTTCTGCCACATGGAGCACATCAAACAAGCATTTAGCTGTAACTCTTTGTAATTGGGGGTTTATATGTTTGGGAGCCAAATTGTGAAGCTCAAAAGTGATTCTGGAAAGCCATTTGCCATCCAATGAGCTCTTCATGATCCTAAAAACGCTGATCCCAACCCTTTACTTTTAATAGTTTGCATGACTACTAAATTGATCTATTCAAAGAAATGATTCATCTTTATACCACCAATTATTAAGTTTGTCTTCAAGTTGAGTTCACAACATTATTTGCTAGAACTTTCAAGCCCTATACATAATCATCGCTAAAACTAAGTTCTTTTGGATTTATGCAGGCCTTCTAGGAAATTGCTTTTGAGCATTTTCATGAGTTGTAACTCTGTAAGAATTTAGAAGCTTAGAAAACCTGAGTTTTGGACATTAGATCATCACTTATTTCCAAGGAATGAGCAGCACAATGTAATGGAGCAACGTTGGTGTTAAATCAACCTTCCATCCATAACAAAATTTGATTGTTAATTCAGAAGTTTTGGGTCCACCTGGAAGATTGTCTAGTTAAATAATGGGCTAGCGTCTCTTTCACCAACTTGGGGTCCGGATGCAGCTAGTGAGGTTGAATATCTTGAATGATTAGTATGTAAGAACTCATAGCCAAACCAAATTTAATTGGTATTAGGCTTAGTAAAGTTGATTTGACTATTAGGGGAAATCAAGATGGATAGTTAAGGTTTTTATAATATTATTTTTTCAGACTAGTTTAACAACTTCCAGGAGTTTAAGATACAAACAATATATAGCATGGTTTCGAATGCAACAGAGGAGAATGAATGCATTCATCTGCCATGGAAGCAAGCTATCTGCAGTAGTCAATATTTGTAATGGAGATTCTGAAGGGTTGAATTCGATGATGCATTTGTCACACAAAGAAACATTGATTTTTCATCCTTTAATGAAAATATAGCAATTGAGTGCACCTTGTGCAAATAGTTATATATGGATGAAACTATAACCACGAGTACATCATTGACATTTCATATAAATGTATGCATAGAGAGGAGCATGTCTGGAAAGAGAGGTGAGGAGGGGATTTTTACCAGTCCGGATTTCTTCTTTCTAGAGCTTCAGCAACCAAGCTGACATTTGCCAGAAACATGACACATCAGTTACGCTTCCCACCAGATATTGACCCACCATTTACTCTATCAAGACTTTTCCTTCCTACTGTAAGCATATCTTGTTCAAGGATGTCAAACTAATATGTCATTCTTTGTCTGAAGCTTCACTTGTATATTTCTTGTTGCTTGCACAAACCTGCACATACATATATAAACAGGTTGAAAAGACTTATTCCTCATACATAAATTCAGGCATGTGATAGACATAGGCACTGTGCAGGCCTTCTTGCTGAGATAGTGTATTGTGTAATATTTGGTTTGAAGTGGTTATGTCATTAAGAAGGTCTGCTTCCTTTTTTCAGCTCCTGGCATTTAAAATATAGGTGAAAGGTGTTGATAGATGAAGCGAACTCCTTGATGTTATATATTTGCTACAATCTCATCCACTTATAAAGAAACAATAAACCTCCTTTCTCCATTAGTGTTACTCTTATATTGCATTAGAGAAAATCACTCAATCAATGAAAAAAAAAAAAAAAAACTCTCATTGAAAGAAAGTTGGACTGGCTATTTGATAGTTTCAAATTTTGTTTTTCTTATGTTAATAAATGGTAAGAACCAACCATAATGGGGATATGATGCCCTTTTACAAATTGCATATAATCTACTGTACCAAGTTTGAAAAACCAAGAGAGCTTAGAATAAGTTTAGGTCCAAAGAAGCATTGACCTTGGTTTAATCATATCGCTCGCAACAAACATTAAAGACACTTTATTGATAAAACACAGACAACCTTTCAACAAGTGTTTGTATGAATAATTCATTAATTCTTAAGTTTGATAGGAGAAAGGATCACTAACATGATTAGAACAATCCCAGCAAAATCCGCTGTTGCACCCTTCAAAAGAGTAGAGGTTCTAATCAGTACACCAAGATGGGATTCTGTAGTTATCATTAGCAAAAAAGAACTTTCAGCAAGAGGAAATCAAAGCTAATCAAACAACCACCAATTTAAATCAAAAGAGTACAGTTCCCCACGAAAATGCTCACTAACTTTGTGAGACCCCCTCAAAGAGTCCAAGATTCATCTATCACATGCTAAAATCTCATATCTCAATTTCCATAGCCATCTGTTGCTGACACAGATTAGCATGCACCATCTTATAATGTAATATAAAGTAGAAAAATCAACATCCATATGCTAGAAAAATTCCATCCAAGATCCACAAAACCAAGAGGATAGAAGAATCTCTAAAACTCGCTAGCGTATATTTCACATTTGACAATAAATATAGGAATTGTTAACAGAACCCACCTGACAAAAGGCCTCCATGAGAATGAGAGAAGAAGCCATAGGTTCCTGCCATGTGAAGAACGGTTGTGCGTGTGAAGGAAGAAGAGCTACTGTGAGAATTAAAGATTGCAAGCCTGACCCATTACAGGCTGCCTCTAAATAAATAAATTGCAATAATAAAATCTCTTATTATTAATCATAAGGTGCACTAAAAGGGCTCAATATTAATTATTTGTGGAGATCACTATCCACTTGGGTCTAACAAATGCTTTCTAAAATACACTCAAACTAAAACATGTTTTACTAATTAACTCAAACAATGAATATGCTAGCCCGCAACTCAAAAATGCCAACACTATACGATCTCAACCTAATTCAATTATTAGTGTAAAAAAAAGGTTGCCAACAAAACACTTCCATTAAACTGATCTTTTATTTGTTAATATTTTGACATGCTGACAAAAAAAATCTACCACCCACCACCATAGAGCCCAAAGGACGAAATTTCCTCAAACATCTTGTCAATAGGTCACCAGGATTTAAAAATAAAAACACTAGACCAAATTGGATATCACTTCTTGATAATTAAATGGCCCACATAATAGACTGCAAACTATTTCACAAAAGGAAGGAACAGGGTCCCGATATAAATAAATATAGCATCTTATAACATGTGTACATGATTATGACACAATCTAAATACCAAGTCATTATAGAATGAACTAACATGAGAAGCTCTTCAACTCATCTCAATTACAGACTTCGGGCAACACACAAAAAAATATTATAGTTTAGAAATTCAAGGAAATGTGATCTATTTTAATTTGAAATGAAGGTCTAAAGGTCGGTTGTAAAAAATAGGTGTATAGCAAAGTGTGCAAATATCATTCTTTTGCTAACATTAGCAAATAGCATAAGATTTCAAGTATCATATGTGTCAAACAACCATAGTATTACTTTCGAAAGTGCTTACTAACAATGTAAATATATGCTCACTTTGTTCAATTTGACATTTTTACCAGATACCTAGCCAATCAATACAAGTAAGCTCATTAACTCCATTTTGGATGCTCTACAAACCACTTAAAGAAGAGAAGGAACATACCTCTAATCAAGTTCATCACTTGCATCTTCAAAATGATTCTCCATTTTATGCTCTTACTTGTTGGTATTTACAAACTTGAGTTGAGCCTCCATTCTTAAGCTCTCTCTATTATTTATGATCTCATGCCAAGTCTTCCTTTTTGGGTTGCCATTGTCATTTACAATGCCCTTGGTTTCCACTGGCATTCGAGGACCATGCAATTCAAGATTTATTTTGAAATCCTACCCTGACAAAATTGATTTTGACATTGTGGGAATTCCACAAGATGATGACCAAGCCAACTGTAAGATCCTACTTACAACACAATATTTGGGAAGTGTGTAGGCAAACGATGATCAATCAAAGATGTCATGGCAGATTTTCTAAATGAAGAAGAGGCTTGGAACTTGTTTGTGCAGAACTAATGCAAGAGATATAGTTTGAGCCATAATATATTACTATTGTAACAAGAGCAATTGCTAAGAAATGTTGTGGTCTGCAATTGGCGATCAAGTCCATGGTAAAGTCCATGAGGAACAAAATGATAAGTGAGTTGTGGATGAATTTTCTAGGCCAACTGCAGGGTCCTGTGCTCACATAAATAGTGGGACTTCCTAAAGAAAAGAGAGAGGGAAAGAGTTTAGAACTTGAATTAGTTGATATTTTCTACAATGAATCATATACAATCCCACTATAGCAGCTTATAAGCACTCAATTTGTTACATCCAACTAATTATCCCTGCTGCACTTTCACAAGCTTATTACAGCAATTACAATGAATGCCACTACTGATATCTCTACTAACCAACCTATACTTAGCCATGTGCTCAATTCCAATTAGTCATAAGGCTAATTCAAGTTGTTACAAGTATTACAACTAACAATCTATTACATCCAACCAACTATCCCTGCTGCACTTTACAAGTTTATAACAATTACAATGAATGCTACTACAAGCTTATAACAAAATACAGTGGATCATCCTTGTAGCAGTTGAGATGAACTTTTGCAGCTTAACCTCACTTACTTAGAAGCTAGGATCAATTTCCACAACTTCTTAGCAGTGACAGCAACTCTACAACAGTTCCTTGGCAAAGACAGGACTACACTGAACTCAAACCAGCTCTATGGTCTTAACACTTATCTTCTTCATTTTAGGAGCTATTTTGATGACCACAAATGCACCACCATTTAAGAGGATTTCTCCATACTTAGGATGCATGAAAGTTGCTATTTTCGGTATATTGGGTATTATTTAAGCAAAATTGTAGACGCCTTTTAGAAAGTCCAAACTCACATTTTTACTAACACTTACTTATAAGAAATTTCATATACCTTTAGAGAATTTGTTAGTTAGGTATAACTAATAATTATGATTGCAACGTAATAAGAGGTATATTTATCACACACAAAAAAAGGAATTTTTAAGTTATGAGCGTTACCTGGTATGTATAATCGATGCAACTTGAGACTCGATGTCTATAAGACCTTTTTTCAAATTGATAAGATACACCTCAAACTGAAATACCACACACAGCCCTACGATGGTCACATCATCAGCAACTAGCAAATGTTCCAACTCCCAACCACTCATGCACCCACAACCTGCTCAAATGTTGTTCAAAACACCCTAAACCCACCCAAAGCAGATCAGCTACAAACCATCACAAATCCACCGAAAGGGAAAAAAAAGCAAAAAAAAAAACTAAGACAAAGGAAATCAAAAATAACAAATAGAGAGAGAAACACATCTCCGGTTGTTGAAGTTGAAGTTGTTTATTAACTTCACTAATGAGGTCAGCAACTTGGCTGTCCATTAGTGAACAAAACTAGTGGACAGCCCTAATAACATATTACATTCAATAATTAAAAACCTAAGTCTCAACCAAAAGGAAAATATATAAAAATTAAAATTAAAACCACATTTGTCCTTTCTATAGTAGCTGAAGGGAAAGCATTGGTCATACTGCTTAAAATCATATATATGATTAAGAAGATTTTCAAAAGCAATGTGTGTCTACAATGAATTTTATAGAATAGGGTGCATGCTTTCATGGTTAATGTTTAGAGAAGTGAATGTGCATGTGCATGTGGATTTGTGTAACTGTGCATGGCAACTACCTCCAGACTATATACATCAAAGTGGCCACAAATGAGGGATGGTACCTAACAAGTAAATATGCTTCTGAACTCATTGGATTATTAGTGCATAAAAATTGGAGGTCCTTTGAGATAATTTTATAAAATTGAAGGTAACCACACCAGTTCTAACATGGATCAAACTCAACTGATACAGCTTTCCCAACTCGATAGAAGAACAATCCTCAAACATCACATACTTTCTAAAAGGATTGATTTGAATGTAATGACTGAAATGTCAGTTAATTAAGAGCTGTAGTGTGTAACATTGCCTAGCATCTCATTAACAAGACCCCCATATCCGTACCAAATCTGACTTATACATGCTGACGATTACCAAACAAAACATACTAGATTCTGGAATACTCCAATGTAACATAACAACACGTTACAATACATATATCTTGAGAAGAAATGACAGTGCCACCAATAAATAGTTCTTGATCTATTGCCCATACAACAAAAGGGTTCAATTTTACAAGTATAGCTCCTAAAATGAAGTAATATATCTCTTTTATGTTGCAACAACAGACTGCTCCAAATCAAACAATAACTTGGAACAGTGCTTAGCCTAACTATGAGCTCTATCAATAAAATGTGAGAAAGAAACAGCATAGGAAAAGCTTCAGGATATATATGGTCTTTTAAAAGACAAAATATAGGAGTAGATAAGGAAATACTAATCACAGAATCATTAGTAAAATAAAACATAAAATTACATAGGATCAAATCTAATTGGGAAGTTTAAAATGCATGAATGAATGTTTGTTTGTTAAATTCAGAGTTTTTACTCCTAGAGTTGCAGATTTTGACTACAGGATGATTACAAAAATATATAAAACTATACTAATGATGCAAGTAATGTCAAGAATAAAATGGAAAGATGACTTGTTTGGATAAAAACAGAAATTCACACTAACAATCTCAACATAATGTTATAAAAAGTGAAGGAGACCCATTCTTTTCAGCCATAATAGTACATTCAATTCAGCAATAAAGAACTAATGCTCAACTGAAAAAGAAAATATTAAAATTAGAATTAAAAACAGATTTTTCCTTTCTATAAACAATAATTGTGGATATAGAAATTACATGAGGCACATTGATAGATCAACTCTTTGCAAGGAAGACTACATTTGTGACATGGAGGGTGATCTTTAGTTTCCGTAATGAAAGAAAGGGGGTGTTAGTGACAATTAAATGTTTAAGAGCTTCCTTACTTCTTATTTGGATATTCCCCGAGAATACATTTGGGATGTGCAAGATAAGTACAATTTGTACAATAGTAAAATCAATGGTTTGGGTTTCGTTATACTTCACAAATATCACAATAATATTCACCAGAGTCATCTTCAGCTGCATAACTAAGAGTGAAGGGATGCTCATGTTGTTTGTACCTTGTGGTTTGTTGTTTGTACCTTGTGGTTTGTGGTAGTGTCGCACATTTAAAGTCAAGTGCAAAATTATAACTGGTACAACGGAATACTAGATTTCTTTCATTACTACAACTATTGCAACTCTGTTTAAAGCTTGTGTAGGAGAGGATGAGTTGGTGCTTATGACCTTCATGGGTAAGGATTTCTGGGACCAAACTACATTAAACATCAAGTTCAAACCAGCATGGCACACAAGTGTAGACAAAGCCATTGCAACGTTGGTAACATGTATCAAAACTAAATCACTCACCGCCTCTAGGTGATTTTCAAAGGAGGGTGAGTGGGTGCTGATGAAGTGGATGTTGCTTTTTCATTGGTAAATTAGCACAAGATTTATGAAGAAAGAAGCTACACTTGGCACAACTATAAAAAGGAGGGAAAATGGCTCTTACACACTCGTCACATTTATCTTCCCTGTTGTGAACCTCCTCATCAGTAACCTTTAAGTCATGTCCATGACTAAAGTGTTCAATTTCTGTGGCTATTTCAGTTCCGTCCTCCCCCACTTTGTTATTTTTGACTTGGTAAGCTACCGCTGACTTAACAGATTGATGCAGCTCTGCATCTTCATTCTCCCCATCCTTAAGTTCCAACAAATTTATGTCCTCTTTGTTTCTCCGGTCTATAGCACAATTGAGGTGGGCAACGAAATCGCATTTGGAGCAACAGTAAAGCCCATAGCGTGTGTCCACTTTTTGAACACAAAGTAAACAAAATTGGGAGTCCGATTCATGGAGTTCAAAAGAAGAATGGGTGATGTGGAGAGGGTGCTTGTGACGTACAACTTTGAGTCTATGGGGGAATTGATTAGCACACTTTTTATGAATCAATAAACCGCATGGATTACACAGAAAGGGAATACCTTTGTCTTCTTTTATGCCACAAAAGTCGCAAGTGAACGTGATCCTTTTCTGAAAGGGAGTCAATGGGTGGTCATGGAATTCAGCTTCAAGTTGCACAACAGCACATTTGATGTGAAGGTTGAAGTCGCAACGGTAACACCAATAAGTGTATCCACTACGAGATTCTTTACAGGCATCGCATTTGCTCTCTTCTTTCTCAAGATAACTTCTGGCTTCGTCAAAGAGAATAAGAGGATGGATTGGGTGCAAGGGATGGTGGAACCCAAGGGGTAGTTCCGCACATGATTTATGATGAAACTGCCCATTACATTCTACACAACTGTAGCTAGGACCAAATACTGGTTCCCGGCACCCCCAACAAGAATAACCTCTTCTCTCGTTTTGATCGAAGACCAAGGGATGCTCCGGATGAGAAAAATATTGAAGCGGCTCCATCAAATCTTGTATAACATGCATAGTCAGAGACAAAATAACATCCAATTTGTTTAGAGAAAAAAGAAAAACATGACTTATTAATACAACAGGGGCTGGTACGTACACTAAATCAAAATCTATATCATATCATATCATATAAAGAGGAAAAGAAACACAGAGAGAGAGAGAGAGAGAGAGAGAGAGAGAGAGAATTAGAGTTTTATAAAAAAAATCCAACAATAACAATTAGATTTAAAGAATATCACACTTCTCCCGCTAAGCTTATAAATGATGATGAAGATGATGATGATGGTCGCTAGTTGGGGTTGTTCAATTTGGACCGATTTTGAATGTTTAGTTGTAAGATTGATGAGTTGGGGATTCTAAGCAAAATGGGGGATGGATGCAGATGCAGAGTGTGTGTATTTTCAATTTGTGGATGAGTGAGTAAAGAGTGAAAGAGTGACAAATACATCTAAACAAAATCTTGCACATCAGGTGTTTGAGTTTGTTTGGGTCTAACAAGTAAGGTGGCGCAATTTTTTGGACTGAAAATTGGAAAGTAATTTTATGTTGGGCGATATATGGACTATGGAGTTAGTGCTTCGGTATCCCTAAATTAATTATTATAAAAGCATACTGTATCATTGGTTTTTTTTTTTTTTTTTTTAATTTAAAAGGAGGAAACCAAGCCAAGATTAGAAAGTTAAAAATATTGAGATAGATAGCAGTTTTTTTTCTTACAAAAAATACTTGTGTAACTTTTGCCAAATAATGTAAACTTTCTATAGGATAAAATTAATGTTTGATAGGGATCTAGTTGTTCAAGTTAGATTTTGGGTAAGTTTTACAAAACTTTTTTTTCTTCATAATAATGATTTGCTACACCCACTATTGATTTATATTTCTTTTCTACAATCATCATGCTCAGTAAAATATTTAGATGATCTATCATTTTTCTCAAATATCAAGATAATTGGGCATTAAAAACTCACTCATTTATGAAGAGCTCTTATACTCTCTCTCTTTTTTTTTCTTTTTTTTTTTTTTTGTATTCTAAAATATTCTAAATGAATAACCTTATAGATTTAACAATAAATAAAACCCATGGTAATGTAATTTTGTATGTGATTAGCCCATAATAGATATTTGATACAATTGTTTGTAAAAAAAATTTAAATAAAAAGATTGATTAAATTTGTGAACTAATGCAAACTATCTCACGTTTAATATGAGACAAAATGAATATTTGATGAAGATTAGGGGTTCAAGTTAGACTTTGGGTAGCTTTTACAAAAGTTATATTGCTTAATACCTTTTTTTTTTTTTTTGGGTACATGAGAATGGTTTGCTAAAGCTACTGCTGGAAAAAAATTCTTTTCCAACCATTATTATACTAACCAAATATTATTATATGTGCATGGATTTTCTTAAAAATAGTTTTAGTGACGAACTTTTTCGTCACTATACGTACCCGAAAATAATTTTAGTGACGAAATTATTCGTCACTAAATATGATTTAATAAACTAAAATGTTTTTAGTGATGAAATATTTTCGTCACTGAATGGTGTTTTTAGTAAGGAAAACATTTAGTAACGAAACGTTTTCATCTTTAAAAGTTTTTTTTTTAAAGATCAAATCAGACTTTTAGTGACGAAATTTTTCATCACCAGAACTTTTAGTGACGAGGTTTCAGCGACGAAATGAGTTTCGTCACTAAAAGTCCAATTTCGTCACTAAAGGTTCTTAGTGACGAAAAACTGGACTTTTAGTGACGAATTTTTTCGTCACTGAAAATACATTTTGTTGTAGTGTGGGGCATTAGCAACTCACTTACTCTTTAGCTTTTTGTTTTTGTGTTCTCAAATATACTAAAGGAATAACCTTATAGATTAAACGTTAGGGAAAAACTTAAGTATAATACCTTAAGTGCTATTCATTAGGTTCCCTAATTAAATTCAGGTACATGGTTGTATTAACCAATAAAATATAATCAGTAATTATTATTTCCAACGACAATTATATTCAATGCAGCGATGCGTTTGAATTTGATTTAGGAATTGAATATACAACACCTAAGGTACTATATATAAGTTTTACCCTTAAAAATAAATGACAATTGATTATTTTGAAATTTTGCGTGTAAGTAAACTATAATTGATATCAAATAAATACATGGATTAAAGAAAAATGTGATTTATAAAAAGTAATTGAGTAATATAAATTAAATCAAAGCTACAAAAAATTTAACATATACCAAACAATTTAGTAGTAATATATCTCAAAAGATATGATATTAATTTAAGTGCAACACCCTTCTCAAAAAAAAATTTAAGTGCAATAAAAGTTTACTACATTTAACACCTATATGACAAATTTTAAGCAAGCAAAAAAACCTATTTATGAAAAGAAATAGAAAAACACGTATATGAACAAATTTGTTGAAGCAATTAATGATACTTACGGCAAGAAGAATCCAATTTTGACTTCAAAACACACCTAGGCAAGCCTCCAAGTTAGCCTCAAATTTCAATTTTGTTATATCTAAGTTAATGTGGAATTCATCTGCAACTTCCACTATATATAGCATTGTTATCAATCGTACCAAATAAGAAATACCAAATAAGAAATGCATTCTTTATCTCAAAAGAATCTGAACAGCAAACAAAATAAAGAAAGAACAAAATAAGGAAATAAGCAAGGTATTATTCTTGCTTGCCATAATTTCAAAAAAAATTGAATATTCTAAACTTGAAACTTATCTTTCATGTGTCTAAATCTATTAAAAAACATCGTCTATAAAAATTGTCAATCTTTATATGCTCAAACTTTACTAATAGACTAGTATGTAGTGTCATGCATATGCACAGTTATAATTAAAAAAAAAAATCATAATTATACAATTTAAATTAATTTTTTTTAGAAGAGGTTCAAATTATACAAGCTTACACTTTTTTTTAAAAAAAAACCATACATTTCTAAAAAATCCTCCTAAAAAAATATATTTCTAAAATACGTAATGGTTTCTTATTATGTGTGTGTGTGTGTGTGTGTGTGTGTGTGTGTGTGTGTGTGATTTACAATTTAATTGGTTTTAGACTCTTTAGTTTTTGCTCCCAATAATTTACTTGCTACAAAAATTAAAAATTTAGATGGACATGTGGCAAAAAAATGGATTTTCAATTGAAATTCAATTTAGAATCTAATTGAATTTGGACTCTTCAATTTTTACACTCAATAATTCACTTAGTACTAAATTAAAAATTAAATGAAACATGTGGCACAAAATTGGGAATTGTGAATCATGCTTTGCCAACCTTCCATTTGCATTGTGCCACCAAATCTTGACAAAACATGTAAATATATAATTTTAAGAATTTTCTTTTATCTCAGCATAGGATGCAATAGATAACATAACATAATTTTCATTCATTCTAATTATCTTGTGCCTTTAGTGCAAGATAACTTTCACTTGCTCTAAAGAAGATGTTTAGTTCATAGGGTTCATTAGCACACTAATGGCATCTTAATAAAAATTCGGTAATAATAAGATAGTAATTGAGTGATCATAGATTAATGCTAATTGTGGCATATTTTTAATGAATTTGGCTTACCTTTAGTACTTTTTAAACTGGACATGTCATTTTATTTTAAATATATAATGGTAAGTGGTAATGGGTTTTAATCTCTACTTTTTTTTTAGTTAATAGTTGATGTGGCAGTATTTTATTAAAACAAAAAGAGATTCTAATTAAAAAGTACTGGAGATAAAAGACCCCCATTTTTAATAGATAAAAGTCATATTATATTATTTACATAATCATTCTTTGTCACTTAAGAGATATGACCTAATTAATTTACTTTAGTTTGAGTATATTTTAAGTTATTATTAGTTAATTTAACTTGTTCCTTTCAGAAAATTGTAGTTCTGTTTAACACTTTTGCTTCAATACATTTTAAGTTATTATTTATGTTTATTTGTAGTTCCATTTTCTTTCTTTTTGAAAAACTCAAGTATAAGATTGATGTGTTAAAAAAATAAAAAAGAAACAGGATTAACTTCATTATTATGATGCTCTTTCATGAAATTAGAATACCACAATTATTCATTTATTTAAAAACACTAAAAAGAGAAAGGCAAAAGGGGAAAAGAAGAAGAAGAAGGAATCTATGGTCTTTAAAAAAATCTTATGATTTTCTTCGATTCTTAATATTCTTTTATAACAATCAAGAAAATAAGAAACAACATCAATACAAAGATACTTTAAAGAAATGGACTTCTTTTTCGTTACATAAAATCAAGTCAATCAAATTTAAAAATTTTGTGTACTTTGTTTTTTTGAAGAAATATATTGTTCTTTCTTCTGTAAAAGGGTTTGCATAATTCATATGCCAAGCAAAGCATAAAGAGACTCAATGTCCTTATCTGTAATAATAATTAATAAAGTATATTGTTTTCCAAGGATTGAGAAGGACACTACTTTTTCTTTATGTAGAATCAATTCAATCAAATTTAAAAATTATATGTATACTATGTTTGTTTGAAGACTTATATTGTTCTTTCTTTTGTAAAAGGGTTCGCGTAATTCAAATGCCAAGTAAAGTATAAAGAGATACAACATCCTTATCTGTAATAACATTTTT
This sequence comes from Castanopsis chinensis, assembly GCA_032878915.1. Taxonomy (NCBI): domain Eukaryota; kingdom Viridiplantae; phylum Streptophyta; class Magnoliopsida; order Fagales; family Fagaceae; genus Castanopsis; species Castanopsis chinensis. The sequence continues at coordinate 2,967,641 of JAVQMG010000099.1, read as the reverse complement.
TTTTTAAGTATATTGTTTTTAAAGGATCGAGAAGAAGGACAATTAGGTCTTTTCACCTTGTGCTATATTTTTTCATCTAAGTTAATGGCAAACTTGATGTCGGGATGCAAAGTGTAATAAAGATCATAGTTTTGAGTGCAAAACATGCATTTGAAAAGTTTTGAGTGCAAAGTGTAATAAAAATATATAGTTCGAGGTGGTAAAATATAATTTCCCTTTAAAAAAATTTGTTTAATGTCCATTGAATTGGCATACACAACCTAAGAATCAATTGAAGTTAAGTGCATGTAAGTGTAACTACTCAATCAATTTTTTTTTAATTATACTTTGCTTGTTTGAAGAAGTTTATTGTTCTTTTCTTTTGTAAGAGGGTTTGCATAATTCTAATGCCAACCAAAGCATAAAGATTTTTAATGTCTTTTTCTCAAAGGGGGAAAAAGCAATGAGAAGTGTATACATAGTTGAAGAACACTCCCATTCTTTAACTGCATAGAGACTTTTGAGAATTGTTTTACAATTTGGTTTAGTGTGAATGCTTCATGAAGCAGGAAATGATACCAAAACGAAAAGTTCCATGTAATTCAACTATCTTAGTGAAACAAGTTGATACCAAGGATAAAGTTGAGACTATAGACCATTATTGATATTAATTGAATTACTTAAGCGACTAAACAGTGAGAACTGAGAAGAATCATACAAATATTAAAGAAAGAGTTACATACTTACATTAGTTGCACAGGGCATACTTTCATGTCATTTAGTCAAAATATTAAAGAGCAACTATGCTTAACTTTACTGAGCTAAACCTTACCAATTAAAATGGGGTGGCTCTAAAAATCTTAATCAACTAACCGAGGTTATACAACCAAATTCATTTATTTTAGACGAGGTGAGTCAAGAAACATGAATCATAATAAGCTAATCAAATGCACACATTAATTGATTATCTACCAAGTATGCTAAGTAGGCAACACCGCTTAGGCGTTCAACCAGTTCTTAAATCACCAACTAGCTAAAAATCAAACTATCCAATGACATTGAGAGATTATCATACCAAACCTAGAAGATTAAGAAATATATGAGTGGTTTGTAAATCAAAATGGCTCTCCCTTCCCATCTTGATCCAAGTTATAGAGATTAAACCTCTTATTTGGAGCATATCCTTTTTATTTGTCATGTGCCTAAACAAACTCAGCCAAAACCCCATATATGTTTCCAAATTGTGCATGCATTTTGCCCCCAATAACAAAGCTTTGGATTTTCTTTTCGATCTCAATCCAACTCATACCTGTTTCTTTTGCCACCCCCTTCTCCCTCGTGCTCTTAATAGTCTTATCTCTCTCGGCTTTCTTTGAGCAATGTTAGAACCACAAACAATCACACAACTTTTGCTATAACTCGCCACGTGGCGAGTTATGAGTGGTGGAGGTGTGGACCCACATGGACGCCCCACTTTTTCTTCACTACTTACAACTTGTCATGTGATGAGTTGTGATAAAAGTTGTGTAATTGATTGTGGTCCTAACATTTTTCACATTGAAGTGCTACCAAAATCAACTGATCTGTAGAATATCTTCTGATTTTGCATCACCATTATTGCTACAAGCACCAAGCAATGCTTGCCAAACATCCGTACCAGGAATTTTTGGTGATCCATCAATAAACCTCTTTGCTTCAGTAACTAGACATGGTAACGTTTTGTGTCATCAATAAAAATTTAGAGTATTACCTATCACATCAACTTACCCATTTAACAAGATCTTTATTTCTCCATTAAAAAAAAAAAGATCTTTATTTCTTGTTCTTCCTTTATTGATTACAATAGTCAAAAGACTTAAATATTACTTTACTAAAATGACAAAACTGAAAGATCAAATTATAACTTATTTGGCCGAAATTTAAATTATTTACCTACTGTTTTAAGAGCGAAGTCCAACAAGCCAATGATTCAATATGGTTTTGGGTGATGGTGCTATTATTTGAGAGTCCCTATGCCAGTGCAAAGATTTAAACAAGCATTGTACACCACCATTGTTATACACAAATAAAAAATAATCAATTTTTTTTTTTCAGCTTAAGGAGCAACTACTAACACTCTTTTAAAAAAAAAAATGCAAATCAAGCAATAAATAAATAAATAAAGAGACATTAAATATGCATAGGCCAATGGAACTTTCAACTTTTCATTGACTTCCTGATTGACTTAATGGATGAGTTGATGAAACTGTTACCAGCAGCAAGGTCTCTATCAAAATCATCGATCATCACCATTTACCGAATAATATATGTTCATTCTGTAATTTCAATCTCATTTCTCTCGATTAAATATGCAATTAACATAACTTGTTAGGCTATAGTCTCACGACCAATATCCAAAAGATATTAGATAAAAAATAAATAAATAAAAGGGACTTCAAGAATTATTTGCAGTGGCACTCTCAAATAATTCTTGAAGTTCAAAATATGTCCTACAATCCTATTATATTAGAATTATTCAATTAAAATTTAATATTTATTTGCCATATGGCTGTATGCCACCGCAAATAATTCTTGAAGTTCAAAATATGTCCTACAATCCTATTATATTGGAATTATTCCATTAAAATTTAATATTTATTTGTCGTTTGGCTCTATGGTTAGAAATTTCTGGTGTACGGTGCACTAATCAATTGCTTGTTTGCTGAAATGGGAGGTTTGGCTATGGTGGGTGCTCTTTAGTAGATGAGTATAGTTTGCAAGTTATTGAGAATGGCAGTGTGCCCTTTATTTTCCTTAAAAAAATTGGAAAGCAATAAATAAAGAAAGAAAGAATACTTGTATTAATTAGATAATAAAGTTGAAAACAATAACATTTAATGATTTTTTTTAATTGTTAAATCTCTTATAATTTATGGTGTAAAAAATATGTAACTTAATATATATATATATATGCCTATTCTCGTATAGAGGTTTAATTTGTTCCCCCAATTATGCTATCTTTTTTTTAGAAACAAACACACACACAAGGCACACAACAAACTCAAATTATACAACCTAGTGACTATTGGTTTTTCATGTTAATTTTTATATCCAAAATAAAACAAATTAAATAATTTATCTATATGTTATTAATGTGACATCTGTCAATCTTTTATAGTAAAATGAACAATAAATTTAACATTTTTATTTTGAAATATATAGTTTTAAAAGAACATTACCGTCTTTCAAATAGAAACATCCAAAGTTTTTAAAATTAAGCTCTTTTATTTAATCTATATTGAAAGAAAAATATTTACTTTTTATATAAAAAATTATTAAGTTAGAGAAATTATCTAAACTTTTCATTGTTTTGAAATAGTATTATATTTTGGGACATCAAAATAATATGGAATAGAAAAACCAATAATACGATTGTTATTAAAAATAAAAATAAAAACCAATAATATGGGAGGGAGAGGGAGATCCAAGATTGTTTTTATAGATTTGGGTTCTCAAATTTACGGTGGCAGAATGGAGAAGCCTTATAAGATCACCTTCTCTGTCTAATTCCTCTCTGTGGTGGGCCTCTCGTTTGCTAAAGTTGATTTGTAATTGCTCCTGACCCAAAAGTTTCATTTTATGGGGTTGTTTTTGTTTCTCTATTTGTGGCCCACTTAGATTTTAACATCTTTAGTATTATTTCCTACCTAAAAATAATATATTCACAATATTTTCATAATATTTTTACAATAAATTTTAAGTGGTAAGTTGTTACTGGTTGTTAATTTGTTATTATTAGGGGAAAAAAAAGTAATCTTCATGTTAGATTTAAATTTGAATCAATAATAACTAACCACTTGTGATTTGTTGTGAAAATATTGTAAAAATATTGTGAAAGTAACATCTTTCTTTCCCACCAAGATTTGCGGAATTTGATTTCTCACTCATTAGTTGTTACTGACTGCTCGTTTATCTCTTGGTTTTACAACATTTTTTTTTTTTTTCATTTTTAGATTTCCTTTCAAACTCTTTTTTCGCCAATTTGCTCTCTAATCTTCAAGAGAAACAGAATCTCTTATTTGGTGAATTAAGTACACGTTGTATTTCCATGCACTTATTTATATAACGGTTTTCCTGCTCCTTGTTACACTGGATTTTAGCCCCACAGTTGCTGAACAATATTTCATGTTCTGTTTATAGCAGATTGCACTAGATTTTCTCTCACTCTCTCTCACTCTCTTCCATTTCTACTATGAACTTTGGTCATTTTCCACATTGCTAGATTGTTGCTCTTGTTCAATTGCTTTCAAAGTAAGTATGCAACTGAGTCTTGTTGATAATGTCTTTTACAATGCCATGGTTGCACCATGTATTATCACCTTTGACATGTATTTTCATGGATTAGTCTTTCTTCATTTACATTCCAACTTCTCTTTTACTTATCATATACTGTTATTAAGACCTTTTTCAGTAGATTATTGTAAAAAACAATACTAGTAATCGGTACTAATTAGCACTTTTTCCATTTAATCATTCTCTTGATCAATTTTAAAGAAATGTAACTATACAGAAATGTATTTGGCATTTTATAGAATTTTAGCAAAGCTTCTAGGAAAATAAGAAAATGTCTTTTTTTTTTTTCTTTTTCACATTCAAAATTAAGAGCCAATAGATCATTGAAAACAGCCCAAATAACAAAAAATTCTTATTTTTGAGACGCAGATTAATTATTTCAATCACAACTTTTGTATTTGGATTCTGCTGTCATTGTCAGTCGGTGGAAATGGGCAATTAACCCCAATTTCCTAACAATATAATTAGTAAGCACCGTTTTGAAACTATATTTTTTACTAGCATCTCGATTTTCAAAAAATCGATTTTGGGCTATAAATCGACTCTTTCAGTGTCGATTTTCATGGCCTAATTTGGTCTGATGTGGCAGTTTTTCCACGTGGCATCCACTTGAAAATCGAGTATCTAAGACTCGATTTACAAACCCAAAAAAATTTCAAATGACTAAGTCCAGAAACACAACGATTCCCAACAATGAAATACAACCAAAAAAAAAAAAAATGTAACAACACCCACCCAGGTGCTGGGTCGCGCAACCCAGGTGCGCGTCGCTCGCGCATCGCCTGGGTCGCGCGACCCAGGCGTCGCGCCGCCTGGGTGCGCGCGACCCAGGCGTCGCGCCGCCTGGGTGCGCGCGACCCAGGTGCGCATGACCTAGGTGCGCGACGCCTGGGTGCACGCGACCCAGGTGCGCGACGCCTGGGTCACGCGACCCAGGTGCGACCCAGGCGCGACCCAGGCGTGCGCCTCCTGGGGCGCGCGACCCAGGTGCGACCCAGGCGTGCGCCGCCTGGGGCGCGCGACCCAAGTGTGCGCCGCCTGGGTGCACTCGACCCAGGTGCGCGCCGCCTGGGTGCGCGCGACCCAAGCCCTGGATTGGATTTGTAAAATTTTTTTCTTTTGCTGGGATTTCTGTTTGGATTGGATTTGTAAAATTTTTTTTTTTGCTGGGATTTCTGTGTTTCTGGAGTTGGAGTTAAAATTTTTTTTGATTTGTAAATCGAGTCTTAAAGACTCGATTTCTAAACGGCCGCCACGTAGAAAAAATGCCACATCAGACGCAAATAGAACTTGAAAATCGACTCTCAAAGAGTCGATTTATAGCCTAAAATCGACTCTTTTATAATCGAGATGTTACTAACTTATATAGTTTCAAAACGTTGCTTACTAACTATATTGTTAGGAAATTGGGGTTAATTGCCCATTATCTCCTTGTCAGTCTATCAAAAATGGATTTAAAAAAAAAAAAAAAACAATTATAATTAATCATTCTTCCCATCCTGCACTTGTTTGTATTGGCGGCAGATGTGATATTGTAATTAGTGAAATTAATACTGCCATATCTTTTCAATGAAAATAATTGTTACTCAATATGATTGTTCTGAAAAATTAGATATATTAATGAACTGAAGTGTAACACTTCATGACAACTATGGTTCAGCAACCAAAAGTTGGTCATATATCCTGTTTTTTTGTTAACCATTACCTAATACTCACATTTGCCATGAAATGCAGATATTAAACCACAACTTTCAGCCATGAGAGTGAAGTCCTATCCAATGAACTTCTGCTCAACAATAATTTAGCGGCCAATTTGTTTTCTGGTCATTCTAGTAATTCCCTCCACAAACTTTAGCATTCTGGACGCACTTACATTGTTTTGAAACTAAAACTTCGTCTGAATTTTGCTCAAATAAGAAAAATATTTTCTTACTTGGCAGGGATTTTCTGGTTTCATGATATCAAGGTTGTGTGTCATGACTAATGACCAAACTAACTGAAGAAAGTATAACAGCAGAATCACTCGAAACATGTACGCAACAACTCTTCTTTCAGAATTGAAAAAACAGCAAAATTTGCTAGTTCCTTTAAATTCATCAACAATGAATTTTGCAAGAGCTCTAAGTTCATCACTAAATGGAACTGAACTATCATATGGTGTCATCCAAGCAAAGGCCGGTGTTTTTATTGATAGCAGAGTTTGTGTTTTTACTTCTTAGTTTCCTCTTCCATTGAAAACTAGAAATCCATCAACTAAATAAAGATGTTTCAAGCTTAAACGAAATGTAAACAGATTCATGGAAATGTGAAAGCTCATTTGATAACCATGCATTCGGAAACTTTCTAAAATTTGAAAATATGCAATGCATAATGGTCACGTGTCTAGAACATATGAACTAATGCTTGGCTTTTTAATTATATTTTCAGGTTGCACCAACATTATTTATTATTATAGCACTTTCAACAATTCCATATTTGAAAACCAAAAAATGACAAAACCCATAAGCCCAAAACCCAACAGACCCGCCCACAGAATTGACCCAACACATTATTTCTCTTCTCTGCCTATAAATACTCAAAAACTCTCAAATCATTCACAAAAGCAAGAAAGAAATAGTGTTTTTATTTATTTATTTTAATTTTGTCTTCAACAATTTTCAACCGTCCGATCAAAGAGCTGAATGGCTGACGTGGCAGCAAAGGAACGGAAGATTCTCGTGGCCGTCGATGAAGGCGAGGAGAGCATGCACGCGCGCTCGTTGTGCCTCAAAAATGTGATTTCATAAAATTCCAAAAATACCCTTGTCCTCCTCTACGTTAAACATCCTTGTGCAGTTTACGCTACGCTTGATGGCAGAGGTAATTGTCTGTGATTTTCATGGGTATTTTAGGAAAACGAAAGGTTTGGTGGTGCTGATTGTAATTTTGTTGTGTGATTCAGGGTATTTGTCATTTGGTAATTTTGAATTTTTAAGAATTTAAAAAAAAAAAATACCATTTGATGATTATCTACACCTATTTTTAGTCATGTAACTTATTTAACAATTATAGTATTTTTTTTAACATATATTAATTTGTTATTTGATAGTAATTTATTTGATCATTTTATAATTTTTAGATTTTTAAGAAAAGAAAATTTTAAAACCCTTGAACATGTAACATATTTAATAATTAAGTAATTAACCTGGGTTATTATTAGAGTTGTAATTTATTTAATGATTATAGTGGATCATAATTTGAATCATCACCTAATGATGGTACCTCATGGTTTAGAATAGGTTTTTTTTTTCCCCCAAATGTAGTGGTTTATCTCGAAATATGTAAAAAAAGATATTAAAAAATTAATGTTACTTTTATTTCCCATATTACCTTTATTTATAAAGGTTTTTTCAGGCTAAAAATTTTCAAATCTTAATTTCTTATTTTATCTTTTATTAGAAATAAATAAAGTTTTTATTGCAAAATCATATAGCTTCTTATATAGTTTTTGTCCATGGAAAAGGTCAAGGTGGAGAGACAAGAATAGAGCATGGCAATTCAAGGGATGTTATTTGCCAGATGACAGAGAAGTTGGGTGCTGATGTGTTGGTCATGGGGAGCCATGGTTATGGCCTAATCAAAAGGTGGGTCATACTTAAAAAAGGAAATTCATAGGCATAATTACGTTTTTTTTTTTTTGCTGTATTGCATAATTATGTTATTATTCTAATTTTCTTTTGATACATGATATGTAAATAGGGGAATTCTAACATGTTCAAAACATGAGAAAATGCCATTTGATCTAAATGTTATTGACAAACTATTTCAATATTCTTTCTAAAAAAAATAAAAATTTTATTTATTCCATCTGGGGTGTGTACATGTGAATGATTTGAGGTCTTTTTTTTTTTAGCTAGCGAATGATTTGAGTTAGTATAATTTAGTTCTATATAATGTTGATTTTTAAATTTTTACTCTCTTATTTGAAATTTGGTAAACACAATAATACTATGTGAAAAAGCTTTTGGTTTGTTTATGGTTGAAAGATGAAAATTTGGTACCATGAAATAAGATGGACAATTAGCTTTAATTTCTAAAATAGTATGAATAAAATGATAACCCCACGGTCAGAACATAAAAGCCAGAGTATCCATCACATTGGTTTTCTTTTCTTAATTTGTATAGAAAAATCATTGACAAATATGATACAATCTTCCGCACACAGAAATTTGATGATACAATTGAATGGACTAGTCTTGGAGACACCAAGTCACCAACAAAGAGTTACATAGAATAATGTAATCATCGTAACGAATTCTACAGATGTGCTTTTGTCATATTTGGTAGTTTCTTTTTTTTTTTAACATTTGACTGTTCCGTCTTTACATTGTGCAATTTAACATCACATATGACAATTTTTTTGTCATATTTGGTAGTTCTCTTATTTTTTTTCACATTTAACAGTTCTAACCTTACATTGTGCAGTTTCAACATCACAAGTAACAATTCTTTTGTCATATTTGATGGTTCCCTTATTTTTTCTCACATTTGACAGTTTCATCCTCACATTGTGCAGTTTTAACATCACATTTGACAGTACTTTTGTCACATTTGGTTGTTCTTTTTTTTTTTTCTCATTTTGACTATTCCATCCTCAAATTATGCAGTTCCAACATCATATGTGACAGTTCTTTTGTCACATTTGGTGATTTCCTTATTTTTTTTTGGCGTAAATGCATTTTTAGTCCCTACATTTTGACGTTTTTCCATTTTAGTCCCTACATTTTATTTTTACCACTTTTAGTCCCTAAACCAATTAACACATGTTATTTTGGTCCTTTCCGTCAATCAACCGACGGAAATAGCTGACGTGGCAGCCGGAGATATTAAAATATTATTAAAAATGCCACGTCAGCAACTTTTTAAAAAAAAAAAATTTTCAATTTTAATAAAATAAAAAACAGAAATAAAATTAAATAAAATCACCAAAATCAAATGGTATGAACACAAGAACACCATCCCAGAAAATCAAAGAACAAAAGAACCCAGAAAATCAAACCCCAGAAACAATCCCAGAAAATCAAAGAATACAAACCCAAAAACAATCCCAGATCTCAACCCACCCACCCCACCCCACCCCCACCCCCACCCCGATCTCACCCAGCCACCCCACTCCACCCCGATCTCACCTATCTCACCGATCTCACCCAGCCCTCCCTCGATCTCACCCCGATCACACCCAGCAGCCACCCCGATCTCACCCTCACCCAACCACCCCCACCACACCCCACCCCCACCCCGATCTCAACCCCGCCAGCCACCGTCACCCCGATCTCACCCTCACCCAACCACCCCCACCCCACCCCACCCTCACCCCGATCTCACCGATCTCACCAGCCCTCACCCCGATCTCACCCTTACCCAACCACCCCCACCCCACCTCACCCCACCCCACCCCACCCCCACCCCGATCTCACCGATCTCACCAGCCCCCACCCCGATCTCAACCCCGCCAGCCACCCCCACCCCGATCTCACCCAATGATCTCACCGATCTCACCCGGCCCTCCCCCGATCTCACCGATCTCACCCAGCCCCACCCCCACCCCGATCTCACCCAGCCCCACCCCCACCCCACCCCACCCCACCCCGATCTCACCCTCACCCAACCATCCCCACCCCACCCCACCCCACCCCGATCTCAACCCACCACAGCCACCACGAGTGACAAACACGAATGAGAGAGAGAGAGAGAGAGAGAGAGAGAGAGAGAGAATGAGAAAATTTGAGAGAGTGAGAGACGGATGAGTGATTTTTTATTTTACTTTTATTTTTTATTTAATTAAAATATTTTATTTAATTTTATTTCTGTTTTTTATTTAATTAAAATTGAAAATTTTTTTTTTTAAAAAGTTGCTGACGTGGCATTTTTAATAATATTTTAATATCTCCGGCTGCCACGTCAGCAATTTCCGTCGGTTGATTGACAGAAAGGACCAAAATAACACGCGTTAATTGGTTTAGGGACTAAAGGTGGTAAAAATAAAATGTAGGGACTAAAATGGAAAAACGTCAAAATGTAGGGACTAAAAGTGCATTTACGCCTTTTTTTTTCACATTTGACGGTTTCATCCTCACATTGTGCAGTTCTAACATCACATTTGATAGTACTTTTGTGACATTGGGTAGTACCAATATTACATCTAACCGTACTTTACATTTGAGCCCACCACTGATGTCACTTTTTTACTTACTTATTATATATATGTTTGTTACAACAAATGATTGATAAAGATGGCAATCCCACATTGGAATGGTTTAAAAATACATATAGGAATGATGACAAGTATATGTCAAAATTGATGTTTTGTGAACAGATAATTTTACTCAACACACTTGTGTATTTTACACCAACACATGCAAATACATTGTTTATTTGTACTTGTCACATTAAGCAGTACCAACATCATTCTTGACTATACTTTTGCCGCATTTGGTTGTATCCTTGTTTTTTTTATCACATCCAATGGTTTCATTGTCACAATGAGCAGTACCAACTTCAAATGTGAGCATACGTTTGTCACATTTGATGGGTTTTTTTTTTTTTTCTCACCAATTACCATAATACCTCTGAAACCTAAAAAATGACCATAATACCTTTAGAACCTAAAAAATAACCAAATCACCCTAAAACTTTAAAAATAAAATGACGAAAAATACCTAAAAATAATGACGAAACCTTAAAAATGACCAAAATACCCTTGGGACAAAAAAAAATGACTACATGACCTTAAAACTTAAAAAATGATTGAAATTACCATAAAACCTAAAAAATGACTAAAATAACCACGAGACCTAAAATATGACCAAAATACCCTTAGAAAAGAAAATAACCGTAATGCCCCCTATACGTAGAGAATATCTTAAAATACCCTTAGAAACTTAAAAATGACTGAAATAACCTTAGTACCTAAAAATGACTTAAATAACCCCGAAAACCTTAGAAAATGACCAAAATTCCCTCATAACCTAAAAATGACTAGAATTCTCCCAATTCCCTCTAAAATCATTGAAATTCCCTTAGAACCAATAAAATGATCAAAATATCCTTAGAACCTAAAAAATGACCGTAATTCCCCCGAAACCTAAGAAGGACCAAAAGACTCCTGAACTAATGAGTATTTTTTTTTTCTATTTAGATATTTGTATGTAAAAATATTGAACGTAACAAACGATGATTGAGCTAAACGATCTCATGTACCTATTCTCATTCAATTTAGAAGATACTACTGAACCAATTTATTATTTTATTTTGTATTGTATTTAGTATAATTTCATGGATAGTGATAGTGAATTGATGTTGTATATGTAATGTCCAGTAGCACCACTAATTTTCATCATTTATGCGTGTAAGCACGAGTTACATACTAATAATTATTAAAAATAACATTATGGACAAATTATTTAGGAGAAATGGAGAATAGCTTCTCCTTGAACCATGTTTTCAATATGGGATTTTACAACAAATCTAATGTACAATTATAGGTTTCCAAGCTCTCGGCCTTGGACAGAGCTCAAGGCAAGTTCTGGCTATGGAGGATTGTGCGAGACAAAGTTTTAGAGATAGAAAGGAGATGGTTGCATCTTACTCTCTCCACATTACCATTTCACATCTTTTTATGAAGTGGGCTTAAAAATCAAATTTTGTTTTACGCTAAAGTATCAAAACACGATTTCAAAGTAAAATACAAAATTTCAAAATTTGCACTAAACTTATTTTTCTAAAATACGACTTTAAAGTGAATGTGTTTACACTAAAATTATGTTTTCAAAATACAATTTTAGCACAAAATGTGATATTATTGAAATCGTTTCCGAGTGTACATTATGTCCGTTATCTCCTGCCACACTCCCAAAATCTTAATTAAAATTGTGGTTTCAGGCAAGGCAATTTTCATAAATAATTTTTTCACAACATTATTTTTAATAAATATTACTTCTTATGTAATAATTGAAAAAATATTACTTCTTATATGCTATTTAAAAAAATTAATTTTATGTAAAAGAGGCAAAACAATAAATTCACACATTATTACAATTACTATCCTCTCATTTTTCTTCTCAACTAAACAAAAGTTTACATGTCATAATCCTTCTCTCTTTTTCACTAAGAACATTTTGTTTTCAATTAGATTTCACCCCCCTCCCCCCGCTACCCCCAAAAAATATAATTCCACATACATCCAACAAAGAAAAGAAGAAGACCAATAAAAAAAGGGGAAAAAAAAAAAGGAAAAAGAAAAAGAAAAGAAGAAGAGCTATGACACCTAAATACCTAATTACACATACATCCAACAAAGAAAAGAAGAAGTGCTATGGCTATTTGGCTACAGTAATGGGGAAGGCTCCAGCTTCTGTCTTGGCTGAAGCAATAACACCAGCAGTAATAGAGTGAGAGAAAAACTGAAGGAAAATTGTCCCAACTTGCTCCTTTTCTTTATTTAGGTATGCACAGTCCTGTCAGTCACTTTCACCATGTGAAAAGTATCTATGAGCATCAAATGGTTGCTTCTAGGAGTTTGAATCAGGTAACTCAGAAGCAGGTCCTCCATTCATGGGTGCAAATGCTGCAATAAAAAGAGCATGAAAATCATATCAAAAACATCACAATTTCTAAAGATTAATTCCAAAAGAAAATGTGCAAAATGAGCAAAGGCCCATTTATCTCGCATGTTTTTAATCGACACATTTTAACAAATTCATTCCTCTTCATGTTACAAATTATTTGAATCCATATTGTATTTAATGGCAGCTATTATGGCTCTATGTCCTAAACGCTAGGAGACATGTTAGATCAATGTCAAGATTTCATGAACATGTAGTTTCAACATTTAGTAATTCACTAACTTTTTTAAGCGGCAGTGAGCCTTATTGCAGCAATTTTGCCAAATGAAATCATAAATAACTATCATATGTTTTTGTTCTTTTAAATGAATTAAGAGCTACTTCTTTCTTTCTTCTCATACAGGAGTGTTTCAAACCAATAGCACCACTAACAAAAAAAAAAAAAAGCACACTTCTCAATTATTTTTTGATAAGCAATAAAAATTTATTAAAAAGAGACTACATCATGCAAAGAAAGGCAAGAAGTAAAAGATTATGTACAAAAAGATAGACTCAATAGCATTAGAATTGAATCTCTATTCGTGAGTCCCCAACAAAATAAGTACTCTCCATATCCTCAAACGTTAGCCTATTTCACTCTAGCCAAATAACATCAAACATAACAGAACCAAATTTCAAATATCCAATGAATATGATAAGAGAGGATCTTTTTTTCAGGGCCACGGGGGGGTGGGGGGTGTTCAATGCTATAGGGGATCCTATGTTTGTGGTCCACAAATGAAAACATAAATAGAAAATAAAGACAAATCTATATATCTATAAGCCATAAAAATAGTTTCCCATTGAACCCATTCACTAGAGGTAAAAAAGCCAACTTTCTTCCAATACTTCAGAGTGATTGGGAAACAAATTCAGGTACTATAGGCAAGTAGGACAAAGGCTAGATGGACTGCTCTAAAAGCGCATATCCATAACTACTCACACAAAATAAAACTAGCTAGCAACTTGATTGCCCAGCAAAATAAAATGATGGTTCCGGAAAAACCAAACTACAATGTTCAAGCCATTTTGCCTATCAACCTTCATCTGGACCCCAATCCCTTACTAGATAATAGTACAGAAAATGCAATAAACATAAAATTTCACAATAATATTTTAGTTGCTCAAAATCTCAACCAAAAAACTCATGCATTAAAATACACAACTCACACAGACATTTCATCAAACAATTTCTTAACAAAGCTAAATTGACTCAGTTCACCAAACCTCACATATAATTCAAGTTAATGGAAAGAACTCTACCATTAAAGAACATATAAAAGCAATATGTTCTCTACCATTAAATATAGAATTCTTAACATAGCAACCAAAGACATTTAGTTTCAACTTTCAGGCAGGTTCACAAGATTGCAAGTTCATGTTTCACATTCCAAGTCCTATTCAGTGCAGAAAGTTTCTTTTTGCAAATAACATAGAAACTATTTTCAAGATTTATTAAAAATACCTAGTGTACATTTCTTCTACATTTACAATTTAACACACACATTCACAACCAAAGGCACATCAGTGAACTTCTAAATAGTGACAATTATACCAAGGCCATGTTTCTAGTAGTGCAAAATTGAAGTATGAATTTTAACAACTTACCCTATTCTCGGGAAAGGATTTTGAGAGGCAAAATACTCTCCTCTTGAACACACTTGATGGCTTTCCATTTTTAACACTTGAATCATGTTGTGTCTTCTTCGACCTTTTTTTTTATATACACATCAATTGACCATTACGTTTACCACTTATAACAAGAAGTTAACTTTGCTCAGAAAATTTTGAAGTTGCTTTAAAAGAACTGTCTCTGTTCATGTTGATTTCTGACCTCTCTTCTTTGTTTTTCTTCAATGGGAAATTTTCACATGGGTTTCCATTAGGGAAAAATCGAAGCAAGTGGCTTGATTTGCAATTTGAATTTGCCTATTACAAAATTTCAATTCAGATTTCACAACATTACTAATGCTTGTGCTCCAAAATTCCTAAAGGAAAAAAAAAAAAAAAAAAACCCAATCAAATAGCTATTTGATTGATAAATTCCATAGGCCCAAATCTTGATGATAAATTCAGGGAAAAAGGTGAAGGGATGAAGAAAAAACCTATCATACTCTCACTTTCACTTGAAATAAATCATTAAACCCATCATTCAAAAACCCAAATCTTGTCGACAAATTCAGGGAAAATGTATGAAGAATAGTTACTAGAGATTTGTATGAAGATGAGGTGAAGATCGGCCAAGAATGATGAGAAGGAGCAAAATTAAAAGAAGTAGACAGAGAGAACGCGAGACTAAAAAAAGAAACTTCTTTTCTTTTTCTTTTTCTTTTTTTTCTGTGATTGATTTTATATGTTACCTACTTAACTGGTAACCAGTAATTCATTAAAATCACATAAATGACCGGCATCAAAATAAGTGATATCAATGGTAAGATTTATAAGTGGGTATCGTACCCACAAAAAAAAAAAAATAAATAAATAAATAAAGGTGAATACTGTAGAATAATCCGTTATCTACATAATAAAAGGGTTAATTTATTTCAATACTTAATAAAAAAAAATTCCTTTGTTTCTCATCTTAAATAAAACCGTTACCATTAAACCCAGTCTCTACTGTTGTCTACATCTTTCCAGCTTCTCCTCATGATTTTTATATAGGATTAGAAAGAGGAATGTGATGAAATTCAAGAGAGCTTGTGAGAAATTGAAGTCAATTATGCTTGGCATGTTCTCTCTTGATAACTACTTTTTTTTTTTTGTTAATTTGGAGAATGAATTTTCTAATATGTATTGGTGTCGTTGGATTTGATTATTTGGTTGGCACTTGGCTATATGATGTTTCCAAAATGACTTTGCTATTTGAATTTTATATTTTATTATCCTTAATTTATTGTTAAGTTGGTGCTAACTTAGTGAGTCGATTGAAAATTTGTAACAACATATGAACCAAAGAGATTTGAAACTGAAAGTCTTTGTGATTTTACCAGAGAAAAATGAAGTGTAGCATACTGACCTGAGATTACTTGAAAATTCTGACGTCCTAAAATGTGACAATGAATTTACTAAATTCAAATTTAGTTATGCATATGATTGTAACTTTGTACGTTAATTTCTTAGTATGGATCTCATGAGGTACTTGTTATAGCAGGCAATCAAAAATCAAGAATAATTTATCCAAGAATCAAAAAACAAAAAATCAAGAATCAAGAATTTAACTGACAGTATACCCAGAATCTCTACTTGAAATAAGATTGCCAAATCTTCACTTCTAATGCCTAATACTTGATGTACTGAGAAAGCCACTTGATAGCATCTTGATGCTGCTTTCTGTTGGATGGTTTAGCCACAAAAACCTCAAGGGGACGGGCATCTGTGCCGGCGAGATTTACCCTACCCTTCCCTGTGGTCTTGCCTGTCAGGCCCGAGCGGTAACAGAATTCCTTTTCAGAGGCAGAAGAAGGTTCTGGAGTCTCGCAAAAAATAAGGAATGGAACATTTGCAAAGTCCTCATCAGAGAGTAGATCATTTAGCTCTCCTCTTGCCTCCGAAAATTGCTCCATGCGTGCATTCACAACGTACACAACTGCATCCCTCTACAAAACAAAGAGTTAAATGCATATTACAAGGAAGATAGCACTTTTCTCTTTCCAATTTGCTAGCCAATAGCGAACACAACTCAACACTTTTCACTTTGGTATCCAATCAGGCAGCAATTTGCTAAGTTTTCAATCCAGAATCTCTCAAGAGATATACAAGGATCTTTTTTTTTTTTTTTTTTTTGGGTTTTTCCACATTTCCCAAATGGTATTTAAAACAATCAACAGCAGAGTATAATCAACATGTAAGATGTAGATAATGTACAAGTAAAGTTATGAAATTCCATTTTTTAATGCAAGAGATCTGCATTGTAATATTTGAACTAGATAAATTCGGTTGAATCACAGAGAGAATGAGTTATGTATGTTGAGTCACAATTGGCAGACTTAGGTGTTATCAACGAACTCCCACGAATCAGTTATAAACACAAAAAGGTTTGAATAGGATTATGAAGTCAAAATTATATTAAGATTTAGGGTCAGGGAGTACCATAAGAAAAAACAAATTGAAATAGGCCGCTGGTGTTCAGTTGGTGTTAGGGTTTTAGACCCCAGTTCTCTAAGATTTTATTATATATTAACTAAATAATTAATTAGATTAATTATGCAATAAATCTGAATCAAATAAACATAGATCATATGAACACCAAGAATGATGACCCAAGAAAACTTTGGAAACTGTGGTTTCGATCAAAGTAAAAACCCTTGGGAGAAATTAACCTAAACAATCCTCAATGCAACATTTCACTAACAGAATAGAAGTTTTTACAATAGACTTAATCCTAAATCTACTGCTACTTCGTGTAGTACTTACTCACGTGACTACACGCAATTCCGAATTCACGAACTCTTTTACTGTGAAACTGTTGTACACAGACTCTCTAGTTTGTGACTTTGAGATATCTATTCAAAGGTTTTGACCAACAACTGTTGTAGACTGGAATGCTCTATGGCTTCATACAGATCTGCACTATGGCAGCAACAACAACATCTTGTTGATCTTTTTTTATGTGCTCTTGAAATCTCACGGGTTGAATAGATGAAGACTCAGATCTACTTTGAAAGTTAGTAAAGTGAGATTGAGAGAAACTTGGTTATATAAGCCCTAGCCAAATATGGTGATTTTTCTCTTTGAAAAGCCTCTCTAGGGATAGCTTATGATGTCGTTTAAATAGCACAACAAATGGATTATGAATTGGGCTTGAAATGAGCAAGTTATGGGTTTTTTCATGTTTCAGATTTTTGTTGATATCGCAATCTCAATCGGTCAAGCCAGATATTGAGCTTGTAATCGAAAATCTCGATCGTTCGAGCTAGGTGTCGAACCAAGTGTCAAACTAACAGAAACTTGTTTTCTTGCTCTAAACTTGATTCTTTCTTGATCTGAACTTGGGTCTTTGTCTTGGACTATAAAATACATATTTAACACACTCAAGACTCATGAAAAACGCTATAAATGGATTACATTTGATCATGGTTTGCCAACTTAAAAATATGGACTCTACAATTGGGATAGCAAAGCTTAAGCATATGTAACATATATTAAGGAAAGTTTATAAAGGAGTATTCGCAGTGTGGTTTGGTGTGGTTTTGGGTCATTTTTAGCACCGCACTTTACAGTGTAGTTTGGCCAAAACTATTATTGCACCACACCTTATCCATCCAATGCTATACTTGAGAGAGGCTGAGAGTGGGTGACACTTGAGAGAGATTGAGAATGAATGAGGATCGGGAGAGAAGAGTGAGAGTATGAGATGGAACTGGAACGCACTAATGCTGAGGGGCCACTTATTTCATATAATATTAAATTATAAATATATATTTAATACTCCATATATATATATATATATATATATGGGAGCGGTGCGGTTTTATGCGGTTTTTTTATCATAAAACTGTATACCACACCACAACATGCGATGCAATTCATTGCCACTTGCGGTGTGGTGCGCTTACTCCATTTTACGGGCGATTATGATCGATTTGGGTATAGTCATGCAATTTGAGCAATTTAGGGGTAGATATATAAGGGCACCAAAATTTTCATTTTCTTAGGATCTGTTTGGATACCGCTTATTGTTGAAAACTGAAAATACTGTAACAAAATAATTTTTAAATGTGTGAATAGTGCCATGAGACCCAGTTTTAAAGTTGTTTTTGCTAAAAAAAAGTACTTATGGGTTCCATGCACAGTGCATGGGACCCACTAAAAAACTCTGGACACAGTTGAAAAATCATTTCAGCTCTATCCAAATGTTCACTTGGTATATTGGTTAGAGTTTGGCCAAATTAGTTTAAAACATAACAAAGGCTAACTTTTCCATTCTAAACCAAAATATTCAATATTGCCAAATTTATGGAATATCCAGTCACAACTCAAAGTTTATCATGGTTCAAATTGGGGTGAATCTGAATTGGCTTGCTATAAAAAAACTAGGCACAATCATGTAAGTCATGCTCCCTATCAGGCAACATTGTATAAAAAAATGACTCTAAGTATGCTAATTAAAAAATAAATAAAAAAACTAAAAATGCCTGAGACATGAAGGATCCCATTAAACTAAAACAGAGAGTACATCAGATAAAACAGCCTAGTCCAACACAGCAAGAGAGTTAGAACTAGGTTATGCCGAAACATGCTAACTTTCACAATATCATCATACTGCACAAATCATTAACTAAATATTCTCATCAATGATAATTGATAGATTGCGTAACCTACCTTGGCACAGTAGTCTTTCCAAACTCTACAAGCTGTCCGAAGTTCTCCAAAATCATATAAGTTAAACTTGATTCTCCCAATAAAAGACAGCCGTGAATATGGCGGTCTCTGTATTTCTAGTATTCTCTGCAAGTAAAACAAAACACCCAGTCACCGCTTGTTCAATGACAATCAAATCTAAATAAATTGATAAAAGAAGCTTACCAGTATCAAGTTTCGGTTTAGAAATTCTCACATTCACTATTGATTTTATTAACTGTGGGTGGATAAAGTTCCTAGACCGAATACGGGCCGAGGCGTGAACCACAAATGAGAGGCCCGAACTGGCTCATTACATAAGTAACTATGTTAGGGTCCGGATAGATCTCTCTTATTCCCCAAGGAAGAGAAGTAGTGTCAAGGGGAAATAATGCCTTGGGGGAGTCCGCCATCCAAGCATAGGTCTCAATGCATGGTTCAAGTTACAAGGGAATCGTCACAATGACTGATCCAAGGGCACCCATCTCCTGGCACGAAATTAGACATGCTAGAACAGTGGTCTAGACTCAAAGAACCACCCAAATCTTGCAAGTGGTAGAGTCCATGCACAGGTAGAATATTCCCATCATTACTAACCCACTACCGGGAGAGTATAAAGAAGGAGAGATTCAAAGAAGAAAGGGTTGGAACAGTTTTTGGGGGTGAGAAACACACTCATTTTGGGTAAGAGTGTCTAGTCTGAAATTCTTGACAAGTACCTTGGCCGACTGAGAATCTCCTCAGACGGCCTAATAGATAAATCCCAAACCACCATATTACAGCATCTAACCACCAACCACCAGTCTAATCTTTCCTTGAACCTCCCATTGTGAGTTATACCCTCAAATTTATACAAATTAATTGTGACCCACGCCTAATGATTGCTACCATAGCGTGGGCTGCACCTCCACAATAACTGTTTTGCGCTAGATAGGAGTACTGCTCGTTCTTTTTGTCCTGCTTTACATCCTTGCGAATTATTGACCCAAGAAATCAAACTCACTTGGTTTCTCTTTGGCATCAAGTTTTTACCTTTTACAACCCTGTTTGCTTCTATTTTTAGTAATGTCACACTCTGCTTAACCTAAAACCTCTAACATTATGTTTGGTTTGAGGGAAAGTGGGGGTAAAGGAAAAGGAATCTATTGTATGGTTGAGATGAATTGAAGTAGAGGAAAGTAAAAGGGAGGGATTTATTTCCCTCCCTGGGCCGCCAATTTGGGAAAAATGGAGAGAGAAGAAGGGTTTTTATCTGTGGGATCAATCAATGAGCTAACTTCTTTACTTTCTATTCCATATTCTCTCCCCAGTCCCTTTGTTTTTGCCAAACACATTATTAAATTCTGAACCATCTAGATTTCCAACTAGGTGTTAGCTGCTACTTTAGTTGCATTTATTAAACTCTATCCTATACCAAAAAACATAATCTACTAAAACTATATCTCTCTCTCTCTCTCTCTCTCACACACACACACACACACAAAATAGAAAAGAAAAAAAAGGGAGTACCTCATCTGAGAGATCCGAAATCACTGACCGTTTGCAGAACTCATTCCAGCCTAGGACCAACAGATTGGCTGTTTTTGGTCTGAAGGGATAAAATTCACCCAACTTCTCTTATGCAAAAAACAAAGAAAAAAAAAAAGCTTTTAAAATTAAGAAATGAGATAGAGGTTAATCTAAAGAGAGAGAGAGAGAGAGAGAGAGAGATACCTCAGTTCTGAAGAAATGATAGAACCATAAATCCAGTAAGAGGAATAAAAAAAAAGGCCAGGCTTGAATGAGGAGATGAAAGTAACGATTTACCAAATTCAATAGAATAAAGGGCAAAGGTTGAACCCAGTTCGGAAAATCCATCCTTTCTTGTTTCCTTTCTGGTTTTTGTGTCTCTGTGTGGCTGTGTGTGAGAGAGAGCAGCAACACAAAGCAGAGTTCAGAGTGTACGGTAATGATGGATGGGGGAAGAGACAAGGCTACAATTCTCTCACGCGGACAACTACCTTTCACACGTATCAGTGACCATTTAGGTGGCCTTTTTCACTTTAGACTTTTGAGACAATAAAATTGTTTAGTCATTTTACAACACTTTTACACTTGGTTGAATTTAATGCACTAAATTATTTGCCTAGGGCACGTTTGGTACATTGTAATGATTATTACATGAGAATAGGAATAAGTATTACAAGGAATATATTAAGTTGGAATGTAATAAGTATTACTATTCATTAGTTTGGTGACCATTTAGGAATAGAATTCTAAATATGCATCTACAATTTAGTAGAGTATAAAAAAAAGTGTAATTAAATCATTTTTAAGTCAAATTTCCTATTTGAGGGTGTTCAAAATAAAGCTTATAATTAACAATAAGGAAAATTTATTTTCTTTCCTTTTGAAGATGTGGCAACTAATGGCTTTTTAAGAAATTTTTAAAAATAGTTATTATATAGGGAGAAGGAATAGGTATTCAGCACTTTTGATAAGTTATTCCTCATTTTGAAGAATAGCTATTCATAAGGAATAACTATTCATTGTAATAAAAACATAACCAAACAACCGAATAATTATGCCATATGAATATCTATTACATTACAATGTCTATTACAGTCTACCAAACGTGCTCCTACTTTTGGAAGTGAATGTAACTTTGTTTTTTATTGTCCAATCTTTGCATATAATTTGGGCAAAAATATAAAAGTGACTTTCTAAATTTCACCGTTTTTCATTTCAGTCGTCTAACTTTCTGTTTTGTTAATTCAGTCCTTTAACTTTCAATCATTGTCAATTTAAGGCTCCGTTAAAATTCAGTTAGTGGTTTCCGTTAGAACCTTTGAAACGAAGCCATTTTGTAGAGTTTTTTTTTTTTTTTTTTAATTCGAAATTAAAATAAAATAAGAAAAATTTGGAAAAAAAAAATTAAGGGGAACGACAAGTTCCCTTCCCTTGAATCAAAACAAAACAAAGAAACAAATCCCTAACTGAACTCACTGCAGAACTCTCTAGCTGCTGCTCATTACCCCCACCTCCCATCATAAACCCAAAACCAACTCTCTAAAATCCTCGTTCTACAATCTGCAAAATCAGCACCCTTCTCTGCTCATTAGTCCCCTTCAGCTTATTTAAGCTCTTCTCCATCGCCTCCTTCTTCACCAACGCGATCCTAAGCAAAGTGTTGATGTCCCAATTCTCCTCCGTCAAACTCACCACACTATTCTCCAATTCCTTAACTCTTTCTCTCGAAACCTCAACTTCATTCCTGAACTCCTCTACTTTCCTCAGTTCCTCATTGAGCTTTTTCGCGAACTCATCCTTTTGTTCGGTCACTGTCGACTTCAATTGAAGGCTGAGATGGGATTCGTAGAGAGATTTGAGGTGTGCATGAAGATCATCATCGTGATCGAAGAGGTGTTGGGGGATGGTGGTGGGTGAATCTGGGTCGTTGATTTGAGTAGCGGATGGGGTTTCAATAGTGGGGACTTAGTCTCTCTCTCTTAAACCGCTAACTCCCCCCATTCTCTCTCTCTCTCAAGTCTGACTTAATTTCTCTTCCTTTTCCCCAAATTCTCTACATTGGGGATTTGGGTCATTGTTCTATTTTGATTCAGGGGAAGGGGCCTTAATGCTTTTTTTTTTTTTTTTTCCAAATTTTTCTTATTTTCTTTTAATTTATGAATTAAAAAAAATCTACAAAACGGCATCATTTCAGAGGTTCTAACGGTAGCCATTAACTGAGTTATAATGGAGCCCTGAATTGACAAAAATTGAAAGTTAGAAGGCTGAATTGACAAAACTGAAAGTTAGAGGACTAAAATGAAAAATGGTGAAAGTTAAAGGGTCACTTTTGCATTTTTGCCGATAGTTTAACGTCTTTCTATTTTATACTCTATTTGTCATGAAAGCAAAACTGAAGTTTTTGTTTTTTGCTGGTAAGTGAAAGAAAATTAAAGCTTAGTTTACTCTCAACTTCCAAGAACATATTTAATATTTCCGGAATTAGCAAAGAGTAACCCTAATTTGGGAAATGATGAAGCATATTGTTGCTTTTAATCTGATGCATAAGCTTCACTTCCACCACAAAAAAAAAACACTTGATACATAAAATACATTTAATAAGTAAAGAATAATGCTAGAGATACAAACTATTTTACAAACTGCTGATGTGGTGAGTAATTATTAGTAAATGGAAAAGTGACATTAATAGTGGGCCTAGATGAAAACCAATGAGAGATTGACCATATCAACATTTTGTAAAAATGTTGTAAAATAGTTTGTGACTGTAATATTACTCATAAGTAAATGTTATAGCATTTGTGCTCTAAGTGTCTATGAATGCATTTAATAAAATATGCATAACCTCGATACATATGCTTCACATAAATGCACTTAAAAAGCATTGTGGAGCAACTCACAATGCCAAGCATAACTCGAAACATTCTCCACTTTGCTATCAAGATATATATATATATATATATATATATATATATATAAGGATTACTTTTTTTTCCTTTCACATTTTTCAAATGTTATTTAAAACAATTAACAAACAAACATAAACAAAATTTTCAGCCAAGGACGGAGGTAGCCTTTGACTTGTGGGGCAATGATCCCATGGGCAGCTCCACTTGGAGCCCATGGGGTTCAAATGAACCCCTTGCTGGCCAAAAAAAACTATATATAATATTTTTTATTTTTGTTTTGACCCCCTTAAAATAAAATTTTGAACACCTTGATCTTGAATTTTTTTTAAGCTCAACTAAAATAAGTTTGAATATGATCCTCTTAACAATATTCTAAAAATTTTAAACACAAAAAAAAAAAAAAAGGCTCAATAACAAACCAATTTGATTTAAAATCTAGGAAAAAAATTAATAAGTCCAACAACATAAGTAAAAATTTGTTGATCTTAAACCATAGAAAAAACCCATTTAGATATTAAAAAATTTGAAATAAATCAATTAAATGAGAGACCAATAAATGAATGATTGCTTGACTGTGTACATTTAAAAAGATGTAACCTGTAGGATTGATAATGAAGAAATCATGTAACAATTTCAAAATATGAAACATCATAGAAAGCAATTATAAAACTTTATGTATTTCAGTTTTTTTTTTTTTTTTGTGATGTTGATATATTCAAGTTCTCTTTTATTTTAAATTTTGTATAATTTATGTTTCTTATTAACCCCCCTAAAAAATAATCCTAGAGTCGCCAATGAATGATCCCCCCAAATTTAAAAAAAAAAAAAAATTAGAATATATACCAAGTATTTATTTTAGCAATTTTGTTCTATAAAATTACACTTTGGCCCCCTTAATAATATTATTAATTGTTTTTAAGAGTGATGATATAGTTACAAATTTTTCTACAATATTTTTACAAACTATTGAGATAGCAAATTCTTATTGGTTCGCACCTAGGCTCACCACTTACACCACTTTTTTACATGCTAATAACTACTCACCACATCAATAATTTGTAAAAAAAAAATTGTATCTCTAGCATTTTCTTCTTTTTAAAGACCATAAAAAAATCTATAAATTTTAATTTTAAAACAAAATATACAAACTCAAAAAAAATGAACCCAACAACAAAAATTACCAATAATGAAGCTAAAAAAATTAAGTTTAATCAATCAATTTTACCCAGAACAAACATCCCGCCCTTTTAAAAAATTTCAAACAAAATAATTGTCCTTACCCAACAACAAGCATCAAAGTCACAAGGAAAAAAAAAAAAAAACTTAGTGGCTAAGCCACCGTATACAATCAGCAGCAAAGTCGCCCTCATAACTACAACTCGTGACTCTATCCCTGTTTACGGCCTAATATAAAATAAATTAATTTTTGGGATTTAAAAGAACGTCTACTTTTATTATAAAAAAATTGATTTAAAATTTATTAAGGATATTATTTTCTCTCCTCTTTTGTTTGCATTTTGATTATATTGAATTAGTGGTAGTTTTATTGTTCATAGTGTATTTAATCCTGGATTCTATTATATATATTTTTAATTCTAGAATTCTAATATATATATATATATATATATTCATAATTTGGCCCTCCAAATCTAAAATCCTAGACCTAGAATATTAGACTATGTGCCGGTTTGGATCCAGCTGATGCGTCTAGCGTTTCCCATTTCTGCAAATCTAAAATGTTCCTAGACCTAGAATATTGTTCAGACTGTTCATGTGCAGTTTTTTAATAAAAAATGCTCTCAATGGTTAATAATGAGTTTTACAAAATAGGAAAAATTGACGAATGCACTAGAGGCTACAATGTAAAAAAAAAAAAAAAATGTTCAGAAAATTTTTGAGAGCTTTTTATATTGCCTAAAAAAACTGTATAAAGATATTTTTTGAATGATTTAGTAATAATTGCTTTAAATGCACCCAATATGACTCTTGAAAAATAGCTCCCAATATTTTTAAAAAATTTGAAATTAAAAAAAATATATATAAGAAATAAATAACGACCTCAAAGTCTGGTCCACATTCCATACCCGTCATCAAATTCCAAGCAACGTGTGAATTTATATTTATTCAGTGGTACTTGTACCCCAAACGACCTCAAAGACTGGAATATGATTGATGGATATAAGTATATAACATCCAATGCTTTGCATGTGAAAAAGCGGTCAAATGATGAAAAACAAATTAAATTTTAAAAAGGTCGGTAGAGTACAAGAGTTCTCTTTGTCATTTGTGGTAGCGACTAGCCAGACACAAGAATCCTGGATTCTCTATCTAAGTAGAGTTGAAATTAATATCCCGTTGAAAGCGGAAGCCTACCTGATAAAGAAAATGCGGCTTTTTTAGTAAAAATCTCCTTTCTATTTATGCTTTGAGATGTGATTGCCTATGTGGGGTTTTTCCGACATGTGAACCGATTGCCTCCTCACAGCGTTTGCAACGTACGTGGGACCCACACCTACTTTGTATATTTCTTTTAATAAAAAAATTTATATTTATTTTAAACTTATTAGTAAACCATTTGAGGAAAGTTTTTATGGGAAAATGAAATAAAGCTAAATGTTTTATTTTTTCATGTTAAAAGATTAATAAATACCATGCTTGTTTTATATGTTAAAAGATTAATAAATACTCCGTACATACTTTTTTAAACAATAAAATATACAAGTTAATAATTTATTGTATTTATGTGTGCTTTGTATTATTTTTTATTTTATTTTTTGAAAAATGTATAACAATATTATTTAATAAAGTTTTAAATAAGGTATTCATTAACAAAATTCTTTTATATATACACTACAATAAAATGTATTTTTCTCATGTTATCACCTATAACATTTGACGAAAAAATTGCTATTGTTGCATATACCCCGTCACCAAAAGCAGGGCTGTTAGGCATATACCCCAACAAAAAAAAAAAAAATTGCTTAAAAAAAAAGGCCCCACTTTCTATATTTAAAGGCCCAATTTTTTATAAAATTATATATATTTTCTAAAAGTTGTACATTTTTTTTATTAATGATATTAAAAATACTACAAATTTTAATATTAGCTTACAAATTGCTATTTTATTAATCACAAAAAAGTGATAAACATTCATTAGTTAAATTGATGAAGTTTATCAATGAGAAACAATGTCACATTATATTTTAAACATTTTATAATGCTTTTAATTAGCGCATCTTTTTCATTTCTATTAAGACTATCAAAATACGAGACCAATAGAACATTATCTCAATTGAAACCCTAAAATATTTCAAAAAGATGTTGCAAATGTGTTGAATCATCAATTATAGATTAATCTCTCATGATAGTTTGAGACTTTGATTTTTGTAAACTAATATCCTACAAAACCACACACCAAATAATATCTATCTCTCTCTCTTAAAATCAAAATATAAAATTAAAAATTAGATTACAACTTTATTTAACTATGCATCTTCTTATATCCAAAACAAAGTGTATTTTTCAATCATAATATATTTTGATTTCTTTTTATTAATATTTATAGTTCAACTATAATATTCAATTCTTTATATGAAATTAACATTAGTCTAGTTGGTATTATTTATGTATTTAACGTATCAAATTAACCTTAATTTGATTGGTATTAAATAATTTTGTTTAATTAATATTTACATATTAAAAGCCCCCCATAAATTTTTCGCCTAAGGCCCCAAATTATGTTGGGCCGCCCCTGACCAAAAGTATTGGCGACAAACAATTCGTCACCAAAAAGTTCAATTATTCTAAAAATGGATAATAACAGTAAACTCAGCTGTGGTATAACCCGTTTTCACTTTACCTACTTGTGATTTAATCATTTACGCTTTGTCTACTTAAGGTTAGTCCGTTAGCCTTCCGTAACCCACCTCTCCGTTTATTGTTAGAAAAACACATTTTTAGGCAAAAAAAAAAAAATTATATATATATATATAACAAGAATGAAAAAGCTAAGGCTTTTCATTGCACATGAACTTCAATGAGAACAAAGTTGAGGGATTCAAAGTGGGTTTGAAGTTGGAATTAGGGGTGGGTTTGCTACTATGGTTGGGTTTCATTTGAGCTACCTTAAAAAAATCCCTTTTCTCTCTTCTTCTTCTTCTCTTTCTCTCTCGATGGCCATAATCCCAGAGGCTTTGGCTTTGTTGTCTTTGCAGATCCTTCCATTCTCGATAGTGTTCTTCAAGACAAGCACACCATTGATGCCAAAATGGTTTGACTCACACCTATAATGGGTTTTCTTCTTTTTTATTTCCTGGGTTTATGTTGTCTGGTGGTAATTGTAATGATTTGGCTTTTGGGTCTTTTTTTTTTTTTTTTTCTTATTGGGTTATTTTGGTTCTACATCAATTTTTTTTTCATGCTTGTTTGTGTGGAATTTTGAGTTTTTGAGTATTTTGGAAATCTTATGTTCTTGTTGCGAAATTGTGGTTCTATTTAATTTATGCTGCCTCTGATGTTTGTTCTTGGGATTTTGTTGTTTCCGAGTTTAATCGTGATGGGGTAATGTGGTTTCTCATTTTATTTTATTCAATAATGTTGTTTTTGAACTCAGCCATGGGTTTGGTGTCATTTCCCTCAATCAACGGCGCCACCTCAGCAACGAGCTCTTGCTCCTTAGCAGAGAGCTCCTCCTCCTCAACGGTGAGCTCCTCCATCGGACCTCCATGGCCGACCCTTCAAGCTCCCACAATAAATCTCACCGAGCCTTCTCTCTTACTCTAAACCCGAGCTCAGTCTCTCTAAGTTCTCGGCCTGAGCTCTCTCTAAACCCCTATTCTCTTATCTCTAAAACTCTCTCAAGCTCATTCCCTCACATCAACCTCACCACCTCAGGCGGCCTTGCCTTATCAGACCCTCACTGAGCCCTTACCAAACCCGAGCTCCCTCTCTCTAATCTATAAAACCCTCTCAGGCAGAGCCTCCCTCAGACTTCCAAGGTCATCCATCTCTAATCATCAACCACCACCACTCCACGGTGGATCCACTACACTCTATGTCTCGACCTAACCCGAGTTTTGGGGGTTTGTTAATGGTGGGTTTGGGTGAATATTCCAAAGGGTTTTCTTTGTGTTGGATTGTGAATTAAGTTTTGGTTTGATGAACGGGTTTGATTGAAAGGTTGGGATATAAAAATCTGAAATGGGTTGTGGGAAGAAGGGATGAGTGAGACAAAGAGAGAAATCAGAGATTGAGAGAGAGATGCAAGTGAAATAGAGAAATGATGAACCAAATGTCTTGTTTTGATACACATCTTGTTTCTCTACAAAAACCCCTTTTTGATCTTGTTTGTTTGAGTTTTTTTTGTTATTTTTTGTTTTCAGAGGAGAGAAACATAAAAATGAAGATAAAATACATTTTTACCCCTGATTTTAACAAGAATGGGTAACGGATTGAAGTTCAGGTAGGCAAAGTATAAATGATTAAACCACGAGTAGGCAAAATGAAAATGGGTCATACCACAAGTGGGTTTATTGTACTTATCCCTTTTAAAAAAAATTGATGATGAAACCATTTCGTCACCTAATATTTTCCTCACTAAATACATTATTTGGCAATGAAGTAGTTTCGTCGCCAAATGTTTTTTTATGGCCACAACGTTCCCCTCTATTTAAGACAATTCCTCCATAGGAATCCAACAAAGTTGATATTTTTGGTGCATTGGGAATTATTTAAGCAAAATAGTAATTTAGGTATACTGACAACTATGGTCGCAACAAAATAAAAACAAGTTTGCAATAACCTTTAGGTATACTAATAACGATGGCCACAAAAAAATAAAAGGCAAATTTACCAAAAATGAAAATGGTTGAATTTTTAAAGTTATGAATCATATCTACTTATACATCATGAATTGATGCAACTTGTCACTTGAGGTTACTAAGACAATTTGTCAAACATATAGGATATACCCAAAAAACCACCCATAAATCCAAAAGGGTCACATCACTGACAACTAACACCCAAACACACAAGCCGAACCACAACACGCCCACCAAAGTAGATAAAGCGCAAACCATCATCACAAATCCACCAAATAGATAACAAGGAAAGAAAGAAAAAAAAATGTGAGAAAAAACTCACCTTAGGGTTATTGCTAACACCATGATTTGTAGTTGCAATGAAGAATTTAAGAAGTAGATTGTAGAATTAAAATCCAAATTTAAATAATGTGAAAAGACATTAAATGATTTAAGGAGTACAAAACAACAATCCTACTAAACTTCATTCCAAAAGGCAAAAGGCGAAGAAAAAAAATGTTCCCTAAAATACACAAATAGATAGTCATAATTGTTAGGGACATATGTTTATGTTATTGGCATATCCTTTGACAAAACACACTTTATTTGTATTTTGGTGAATCTAAGTAGGTTCAAGATGATCATTACAAGTGGTTAAATTGAAGACATGAAGATTACTCAAGAACTACTCAAGAAAAGTGTAATATGCAGGTCTCGATACCTCCTCGATAGAAGCTTGATCTATCGAGATTCATTAAATCTCAACACATGTCTCGATCTATCGAGCTTACGGAATTCAAACTATAGCTAGAAACGTTTTTATTCTAAAAGGTATTTGTTTATAAGGTTTGTATAATCCTTATTGGATTAAGAAAGTCCAAGGTTTGTATAAACCTATTTGGAATTAGAGAACCCATTAAGCTCCTATTTAAAGGAGGTGAAAAAAGAAAAACCTAACCGTAGAGAACTTTATAAGGTTTTCTTTTTGAAACCTTAGCCTCCTCCTACAGAAGAAAGAGTTATTGCTGCGTTTCTTGTACGCTTTTGAGTTTTGTAACCAAGTAAAGTCTCTTGCACCAACATTGAAGATCTTATTGGTGTTTCTATGTGAAACTATTGCAAATCAACTACAACAATCAAAGGGTTGTTGTGGAGTTAGTCACATATTCGGATTTATGTAAAGGAGTAAGCTGCGTACTGGGATCCGCGCATTGATTAGTTAGTCACGTACTAGGATCCGTGCATTGAAAAGAGAGATTGTTACTACATTACAAGTCCAATTGTGCATTGGAGTAAGAGTTCAATTGTAGGTTGGTATAAGATACTGGGATTCCTTTACTTGTAACCGCTTGTTTTGATAATAGTAAATTCTCGGGAGTGATGACCTTAAAATCACTTGGTGGGGTTTTTGCCTTGAAGGTTTTCCCCATTCGTAAACAAGTCACCGTGTCAAATTTAATTTCCGCTGCATTATACTTTATTTGGTAATTTGTTTATGCTACCATACTCTTTGCATGTAATTAAACGTAATTAATTCACTTGACTAATTAATTGGTTAATTCATCACAAGGAGTCAATACATTCTTGGCCTATCAATAATAACACATAAAATTTAGTAACAAAGAATTAAGGCTCAACCCAAATGAAAAAGATACATATTAAAATTAAAACAACATTTTTCTATCTATAAACAATTATTGTGTATATTGAAATTACATTGGATAGATTTATAGATCATTTTGGTCATTAAGGGTTGTCTTTATAGTCAAATTAATATGTAGCATCTCCAAACAAGTGGCTAATATATCTATTTCTTCCAATTTGGATCTTTCCTAATAATACATTTGGAATGAGCAGGATAACTAAAATTTGCACAATAGTAAAACCATTGCTTGGGATCTCGTTCTTCTTCATTGATGTCACAGTAATATTCATCGAATTCATTTCAGGAGCATAACATAGAGAGAAGGTATGCTCATGTTGGTTGTACCATACAGTTTGTGGTAGTGTAGCACATTTGAAGTCTAGAACAAATTCACATGTGGTACAATAGAATACACGGTATCTTTTAGAACCACAAATACTACACTTCTGTTCATAGCTTGTGATGGAAAGGAAAAGACGATGCTCATGACAGGCATGAGTAATTGTGTTTGAGAACAGACTACATTAAACATCAAGTTTAAATTCGTATTTAGTACAAATGTACCTAAAGCCATTGCAACCCTGGACACATGCATCACACCCAAAACCATATTCTAGATAAGTGAGTGTGAGTGGGTGTTGATGAAGTGGGTATCGTATTATTTTGGGTAATTTAATACAAGATATATGAAGAAGGAAGCTACAATTGACACAACTGTAAAAGGATGGAGGGAGAATAGCTTGTACACACCCGTCGCAAATTTTGTTATTTGGAACCACATCAATAAGCTTTAAGTCTTGCTCATGGCTGAAGCATTTGATTTTTGTGGCAATTTCAGTTCCGTCCTCCTCCATAGTGGTTTTTATGACTTTGCAAATTTCTGAGTCAATGGATTAATCGAGCTTTGAATCTATATTTTTCAGCATAGCTTGACTTGATAGACTCCTCTTTAAGTTCCAAAAAAATTATGTCCTCCATGTTTCCCTCGTCAATAGCACAATCTAGGTGGGCAGCAAAATAACATCTGGAGCAATCGTAAATCCCATAGTTTATGTCCACTTTTTGAAAACAGACTTGACATAATTGGGAGTAGGATTGATGAAGTTCAAGAGGATGGATGAGGTTGAGGGGGTGATTGTGTCATATGACTTTGAGTCTTCCTGGGAAATTAGCACATCTTGTATGAATCCCAAAACCACATGGGTTACACAGATAGAGCATACCATTATCTTCTTTGGGACAAAGGTTGTAAGTGTATATCATCCACTTCTAATAGGGATCTATGGGTGATCGTGGACTTCAGCTGCTTTTGTGGTGGGTGCTAAAGAATCACATTTGATATGGAGATTAAAATTGCAATGGTAAAAATGATAAGTGTATTCAAAATGATCTTCTTTGCAGACATGGAAATTGTAAAATTGTCTTTTGTTTTCTGAAGTAATCCATAGGGCAAAGAGAATAAGAGGATGTAATGGGTGAAAGGGATGGTGCATTAACCGAAGGAGTAGTTTCTC
This sequence comes from Castanopsis chinensis, assembly GCA_032878915.1. Classification (NCBI taxonomy): domain Eukaryota; kingdom Viridiplantae; phylum Streptophyta; class Magnoliopsida; order Fagales; family Fagaceae; genus Castanopsis; species Castanopsis chinensis. The sequence continues at coordinate 2,934,977 of JAVQMG010000099.1, read as the reverse complement.
ATATTATTTATGATGGTAGTAGTACTGCCAGCATTTTTTACAACTGTAATTAGGACCCAATATTAGTTCTTTGCACCCCCGACAATCTTTGTCATAAATTTTTCTTCATAGAATACCAACAGATGCTCTGAATGGTAAATGTTGGGGACATATTTTTATGTAATTGGCATATCATTTGACAAAACGCACTTTACTTATATTTGGGTAAATCTAAGTAGGTTCAAGATGATCATTACAAGTGGTTAAATTGAAGACATGAAGATTATTTAGGAACTACTCAAGAAAAGTGCAAACTGCAGGTCTTGATACCTCCTCGATAGAATCTCGATCTGTCGAGATTCATTAAAGCTCGACAAATGTCTCGATCGATCGAGCTTACAGGAGTTAGATTATTGCCAGCAACGTTTTTACTCTAAAAGGCTAATTTTTTATGGGTTTGTATAATTTTTATTAGATTAGGAAAGCCCAAGGTTTGTGTAAACCTATTTGGAATAGGAGAGCCCATTAAGCTCCTATTTAAAGGAGGTGGAAAAGAAAAACCTAATCCTAGAGAGCTTCATAAGGTTTTCTTTTTGAAACCCTAGCCTCCTCCTACAGAAGAAAGAGTTCTTGCTGTGTTTCTTGTACGCCTTTGGGTTTTGTAACCAAGTAAAGCCTCTTAGACTAACATTGAAGATCTTATTGGTGGTTCTATGTGAAGCTGCCACAAATCAACTACAACAATCAAAGAGTTGTTGTGGAGTTAGTGACGTACTGGAATTCGTGCAAAGAAGTAAGCCGTGTACTGGGATCCGCGCATCAAATTGGTTAGTTACGTATTGGGAGCCGTGCATCAAAAGGAGAAACGGTCACTACAAAACAAGTCCAATTGGATATTAGGGTAAAGGTTCAACTGTAAGTTGGTAAGGTATTGAGATTCCTTTACTTGTAACCGCTTATTGTAATAATAGTGGAGTTTTAGGAGTGGTAACCTTAAATCACCAGTGGGATTTTTGCCGTGTAGGTTTTCCACATTCGTAAACAAATCACCGTGTCAATTTAATTTCCGTTGCATACTTTCGTTTATTGGTGATTTGTTTGTACTACCACGTAATTTGCATGTTAACTTGATTAATTAAAAACTTGGCTAATTAATCAACTTAATTTATCATAAGGGGTCAACACATTTGTGGCCTATCAGTAAAAACATTAACAATGCTACATCTTCTTTGACATACACACACATAGTAAATAAATGGAGAGAGAGAGAGAGAGAGAGAGAGAGAGAGAGAGAGAGAGAGAGAGAGAGTGCACATTAGATATTTGATTTAAGTCTGGTAGGATTTGTTTTGCTCTCTCAAGTAATTTTTTATTTTTATTTATTTCTTTTTATATTAACATGTCATTACATTATTAAAACCTCATATTTGAATAACACATTCGAAAGCAAACCATTCATACAATCCAAAAGTAAATAAACGAGTGTTAGATTCATTCTATTCATACAAATTGTTTGCAATACAAGAAGTCTTATAACAATACAAAAAGTCTTATAACAATACAAAAATATTAATGTAATATAAATAGTGTCAAAAGAAGTCTTAAAATGTCTTTAAGTAGTGCCAAAATAAAATGCCCAAAAAGCCACCAATAAGATATCTACACAAATATAAAATATATAAAGTAAACTACATTAAAATCATAAAGCAAAAACATTAAATGTGTTATAAGAAATATTTCTAACAATGCATTAAAACTAGTTATACCATTGAATTAAAGTCACAGCTCAAAAACAATAAGTTGTAGAAAGTAAAGATATATTTTCAAGTGTAATGTAATACAAATATTTTCTAACAATGCATTAACTATGGTATAAGAATCATTTTATAACAATGCATTAAAAGTAGTCACACCAAGTAATGCACAAGTATTAAAATAAAATACTAATTAATAAGTCTTTTAGCTCGAAGACAAGCTATCTTCATAGCTAAGAGTGTCATCGTAACACCACCACATACTCTTGGTGCGATGGTCACTCCACAAGTATTAGTGCTTATGGGATGTGGGAGGTGAAGGCCGGGGTTCAAGTCTCTAAAAAAGAGTTTCACACACATATACATTTAGATTAAGCTAGAGTAGAATTTGATCTTGTAAAAAAAAAAAAAAGAGTGTCATCGTAACCATTGCTCCTAAAAAAATGTTAGATATTATTGTTCACCTCGTCTTACTTTGCTTTTGCCTCCTTAAGCTCAACTATCTGAATCTGTAGATGATGGATATATTAGATTAAGGAACTAGATGAGGCGGTGGTCCTAAGAGATGAGGAAGACCTCATGCCAAGTCCCTTTACAGTGCCAAATTTCTTCTAAAAAACTATGTTAGATATCTCCTTTGATACGTATAGCAACATTATTGTAGGTACCTAACCAATGCATGTTCCTTCGAAGTGGGTCTTTGATCTTTGCCACCCATCTCCAAACGGCCTTTGCTGAATGCCTTGATGCTTCTTAACCCCATCTTCACTACTTAATGAGACGATGGCCTCATTGTTGGTGACATAGATCCTGAAGATTTTTGTTTTCTTGTCATTGAATTTAGGAAACTGTTTGCCCAAATATTACAACTTATACATAATATACCGATGTTCTAAATACTTCACTAATAACTTATCATTCATTTTTCATGAAGAGACTTACATGCGAGAGTGGTTTTCTAGATGAAGATTATTAAGATGACTTATTAGTGAAGTTTTTGAGTTGTATATAAAGTAGTCACACCATGCAATGCATTAAAAGTAGTCACGCCATGTAATTCAAAATTGCAAAATAAAATACTAACCAATAAGTCTCTTAGCCCAAAGACAAGCTACCCCATAGTTAAAAGTGTCAGCGTAGCCAATGCTCCTAAAAAGGTGTAAGATATTTGTTCACCTCATCTTACTTTGCTTTTGCCTCCTTGAGCTCAACTATTTGACACTCTAGATGCTAGATATATTGGACTAAGGAACTAGACGAGGTGGTGGTCTTAAGAGATGAGGAAGGCCTCATGCCAAGTCCTTTTACAATGCAAGATTTCTTTTGAAAAACTATGTTAGATATTTCATTTGATGTGTATAGCAACCTTATCATAGACCAAGGCTTCAACATCCTAGCCTAATTGCATTACTAATTTTATGGGTTTAAATACTTAGTATCATCTTAATTAATTTAAGTGCATAAGGCTTTGATATTTTGATGTTATAAAAGATATAGGCTTTTTTTTATGTCATGGAAAGAAGTTTATAAAGGTAAAGGTTTATATGCAAAGTTATTTTATTATTTGGGCCTATCTAGAATATAAGGTTATGGAGGGGTGGTAAATAAATTTTGAAAAGTTGTAAAGGTGAGTCATCAGTGCACTTTTCCCTTTAGCAAATATGTGCCCCACCTAAGTTATTTTCCCTTGTCTTCTTTGCTACACTAGAACACTTTCTTGTTCTTCTTTCCTTGCTCTTTTCTTTTGATCTTCCTTTGTTTTTACATGGCAGCACCATCTCACCAACAAACCTCCCTCTCTCACCGAAACCATATATCTCTCTCTAAAGAAGAAATTTAAAGGTTAACACTAAAGTTTTAGCTTCAAAGTTTATGGATAAGTAAATAAAACCTTATCTTATTTTGGGTATTTTGATGGTGTGATTGTTTTCTTTAGTTTCCTTTCTTTATTCTCTAATTTGATTGTAAAAGTTGAAATTGTGGATTTGTGTTAGCAATTTGAAATATTGAAGATATTATGGTCAACTGGATGCCTATTCATGTATTCTAACATGTATAAAAATACCCACATGAAATGAAGGCCAAATGCTATTAGTTGATGATTTTGTAAGGAATATGTGACGTGCGTATGATAAGTATAAGGATTGTTTAGAAAAATTTATTATGCATTAAAACCTTTTACATAGTGATATTACATATAAGCATGATTTAAGTAAAGATATATGTTCATGAGTTGTTTAATCTTGTATATATGATAATTTTAGTATATTGACGCTATTACTTATATTACGAACATAATACTTATGAATGAAGTGGATATGCTACAGTTATGAAATATTTATGTAAAAGCATAGTTATTAGAAATATATAATTTTCAGTTATTCCATTATTATGATCTGAATTCAGCCAGTAGGGGTTATAGTACTGGTATTTCCATGGAGATTTTGATTGGCCATTATAAGTGGTCAGGACTCTGTTGTACTCGCCCTTGTTAGGAACGGTCAACTTATGGAGGATGCCAACCGACCCCATGGTTGATGATATGATCACATTGAAAAGGGTGATACTTTCTGATATGATTCTCGGATTTCCTAGCATTGTGGGGAATGCTAGATGCCTAGCATATTGTGCTGGAAGCCTCCCAAAGTTGTGATAGACTTAAAATTGGATTGACTAATATGTATTATAAATGAGCTATTAAGCTATTTGGAAATTATAAGAAAAGTATGTTGAATGCGTTATAAGTCTGATGGAAACTTTATGATAAAGTATTTTATCGTCTATTTAAATATAAGGTTATTGAATAATGTTTATGTTTCTTATTATGCCCTTTTATTATTATATGAAAGGAAAATGATGTATTTTCATCTGAAAATTCATATAAGTTAGTTTAAGAAGGGTATGAGTACTATTGAAGGCTATTTATCATAATTGACATATCCATAAAACATTTGATTTACATGCATCCTTATTAAATGCTCATGAAATTTAAAACCTTATTGGGCTTCACAACTCACCCTATTATATTTCAGTGCACAGGTTCTTTTTTGGAAGCAGCGAGAGTATTAGAGGTGGCAAGGATTTTGTGATTCTCGTTTGTTAGAATGTATAGTTTTGTTGTATAGTAGTTTAGCTCTTTTATTGTATAGGAGGAATCAAGATATACTTGATCCTTTTGAGCACAGACGTAATTCAAAACCTTAGTTTGTTTTGAAACCCAGTTGTATGTCTTTGGGGTTAGGCTTGTAAATAAGAGTTTTGTTAAACATTTAGTTATATAATAATTACATGATTACTTTAAGTTTCAGCCAAGTTGTAATCTTGCAAGTTCGAAATGAAAAGAAGTTTCAAGGTTTTTATCAATTTGGTATATGATGGCTTTTATGCAAGAAAATAAAAAGGAATACAAGAAACAATTTTTGATAAGCACCTTCAGCTTAAGTTGGTTCGTGTTAGTATTAAGGTAAAATTAATATTAGCATGCCGGTCAAGATCTAAATTCTGAAGTACAGGTTTGGGTCATGACAAAGGCGGCCTCATCCATAGTGTTATAGGTACCCAATCAATGCTTGTCCCTCCAAAGTGGGTCTTTAATCTCTGCCGCACATCTCTTGGAAGGCCTTTGTTGAACACCTTGATTCTTCTTAACCCCATTTAGCTTTCTTTTCACCACTGCATTATACGCTAGCTTTGCATTTTGGTTCATGTCTCGACTTGACGTGTTTTTTTTTTTTTTAATTTTTGTTATAAATATGTTATTATGATCTCGCTAACTTGTTTCTTCACTCAGTTTTGAACAATTAGCATTTCTTCATCATCTTCACTACTTGATGAGTCAGTGGCGTCATTTTTGGTGACATAGATCCAGACAATTTTTTTTCTTTCCATTGGATTTAGGAAATTGTTTGCCCAAATAGACCAGCTTATACATATTATATCGATGTTTTGAATACTGCACTAATAACTTATCATTCATTTGTCATGAGGAAACTTACATGCAAAAGTGGTTTTCTAGAGGGAGATTATTAAGATGACTTATTGGTGAAGTTTTTGAGTTGTAAATAAAGTAGTCACACCATGCAATGCATTAAAAGTAGTCACACCATATATTGCACAATTGCTAAAATAAAATACTACACCATATATTGCACAATTGCTAAAATAAAATACTAACCAATAAGTCTTTTAGCTGGAAGACAAGCTACCCCCATAGTTAATAGTGTCATCCTAACCCTTGCTACTCAAAAAGTGTATGATATTATTGTTCCCCTCGTCTTGCTTTGCTTTTGTCTCCTTAAGCTCATCTAGACAGAGATTATTAAGGTGACTTTTGTTAAGAACCTAGGGATTGTGGTAAGGTTATTGGAATATTGTTGATCACTTTGAGGGGAACAAACCTCCATAAGAAGAAGAGAGAGAGAGAGAGAGAGTAATGAATTCAGTCTTATTAGGCATGCCTTACAAATGCAACTTCTCCCCCTTTTATACAACCATATCAGTACACTAAGTCAACTAATCCCTCCAGCCCAACTGCCTAACTGCCTTAGTTGTATAATTGCCTAAAACTGCCTACTTAACTGCCTAACTACCTAACTACCTAAACTAGGGGTAGGGTAGGGCAGGGCGGGTCTGAAGGATGGGGTCTTCACCCACACCCCACAAAATTTTGTCATGCCCCATCCCCGCCCAGCATGACGGGGAAAACTTTCTTGCCCCGTCCCTGTCCCCATCCCTTGGGGCCCCGCGAAGCCCTGCTCCACCCTGTAAAACTCTACTACTTTTGTTAATTTGCCCTACAATTAGTATAATTTTTTTAATGAAATTTATTTCATTTATAAAAATATACTTGAAATTACAACTAAATTTAGTTTTTGCGCTTCACTTTTTTCTTTGGCACCCTACTTTCACTACAACTAATAGTGATGAAAATAAACTTATGTCACCAAAAGTTTTTTTTTATTATTATTTATAAATAGCAATGGAATCTATATTATGTTTTGGTGACAAAAAAATATTTCGTCACTAAATTTCATCACCAAAAATGTATTTTGTTGTAGTGATATTTGTGAGTGTGTGTGTGTGTGTGTGTGTATAATCATTTTCTATAAAAGGTAAAAATATGGATTGAATAAAGGACGTTGATATTAATTTTGAAATTATTTATTTTCTACAAAATAAGCAAGACCTACAACAATTGATACAAAATCAAGAAAAATGAGAATTTTTTTTAATAAAACATGCAATCATGAATATAATAAAATGATTGTGTGCTTACGTTAGTGGAAATAATTAAAGATTTTCAATTCACTTAAGAAATAATTTCATATTCTTAATTATAATTGTAAGGACACAAATTAATCCACATCCCAAAAGATTTAGACAATGGCCCAACAAGCCCACAACAATAAATTTGTTAGAAAGTGGGTTTAATATTGAAAGTTTAACGAGTCAAATGTTAATCACAACAGGTTAGTTTAATGTAAGAATGACTAAGATGAACAAGTTAAAAAGAAAAACACTCCTTGGTCAAATCCGAGGATGGTATGTTCTTTTATATATATATATATATATATATATATATATATCTTAGACTTATACAAATATTCAAGTTGTTGATTACAAAGTAGTTTCTTTCCTTTTTTCTGATGCCCCTCTTGTAATGTAATCCTTTTCCTTTTATACTCCACCTTCTCTTCTTAGCCCTCCACTTGTTGATCAAATAACTAATCTTCTTGATACTTATGCCATCAGAATCTTCTTGAAATATTTGTAAGCACCTGTAAGGATAGAAGTCACTATTCAGGCATTACCTCCATATTAATGCGGTCAGTTGGTTAGGTGCAAAGTATTCACCATGGTGGTAGCAGCTTTCTTCCTAGATATTTCTCAATTCTTTGTTGACTCACCTCTCTCTGAAGCTTATCATCTTTCCAATCATGGTTGTCCACTGCCAAGTACTTGTTGGGTGGTCGGACTTCAGGCTTTCACTCTGTTTCTTGAGGAGGTTTGGCTCCTCAGACAACATCACCTACTTGTCATGACCAGCCTTCATCCTCAACCCAATAACTTGCTTGCCTTTACTAATACTTGTTTGTCCTCAGGCTCTTTAGCATCTTTGGGCATGGCCCAATGTCCAATATCCTTATCCGAGCCTTTTATTCCCACAATAATAATCATAAAAGTTTATGTTTACTTTTTTACAACGACGTACATTATAATTGGAATAAATTCCTCAACAATTATACATGAGTCATAGAAATAATTTTTTATTAAAATTATGAAAATGAACTTACAGTGTGTAACATATTATTGTTCACCTCATCTTACTTTGCTTTTGCCTCCTTGAGCTTAGCTGTCTGAATCTCTAGATGTTGGATATATTAAATTGAGGAACTAGATGAGGCAGTGGTCCTAACAGATGAGGAAGACCTTCTGCCAAGTCCCTTTATAGTACCAAATTTCTTTTGAAAAACTATGTCGGATATCTCCTTTGATACGTATAGCAACCTTATTGTAGGTACCTAACCAACGCATGTCCCTTCGAAGTGGGTCCCTTATCTTTGCCACCCATCTCCCAGATTGCCTTTGCCGAATGCCCTAATACTTCTTAACCCCATCTTCACTACTTGATAAGTCAGTGGCCTCATTGTTGGTGACATAGATGTGGAAGATTTTTGTTTTCTTGTCATTGGATTTAGGAAATTGTTTGCCCAAATAGACCAGCTTATACATAATATACCGATGTTCTGAATACTTCACTAATAACTTAACATTCATTTTTCATGAGGAGACTTGCATGTGAGAGTAGTTTTCTAGACGAAGATTATTAAGATAACTTATTAGTGAAGCTTTTGAGTTGTAGATAAAGTAGTCACACCATGCAATGCATTAAAAGCAGTCACTCCATGTAATGCACAATTGCTAAAATAAAATACTAACCAATAAGCCTTTTAGCCCAAAGACAAGCTACCCCATAGTTCAAAGTACCAGCATAACCATTGCTTCTAAAAAAGTGTAAGATATTTGTTCACCTTATCTTGCTTTGTTTTTGCCTCCTTGAACTCAACTATTTGACACTCTAGATGCTAGATATATTGGACTGAGGAACTAGATAAGGTGGTGGTCTTAAGAGATGAGGAAGGCCTCATGCCAGGTCCCTTTACAATGCCAGATTTCTTCTGAAAAACTATGTTAGATATCTCATTTGATGTTGTCGACACCCGGCCTCGACTGGCTAAGCAGAAAGACAGCCGTCGCCATGCCTTTGTTCGACCACCTGCCGTCGTGACAACTCTCGCGTGCACAGGGCCTCGTTGGAGGCCCCTCTCGAATGGTGTGTGGTGGTGTTATGTTTGTGTGGAGCTTTGGGTGCTCTCTCTCTCTTTCTCTATAGTGGGAGGTAAGTCTATCTTTGGCGTTATGGCAAGAACCTAGGCCAAATTTGAGGTGATTACGAAAGGTGAGTGGAGTCGCCACCAATCATTGGGTTTTTTTAAGATGTGATTGATCACCTGTGTCTAGTTGATTTTATTACCGATCCTAAGGTTAAGAAAAATGGCATTTTTCCTAATCTAATGTGGATGGCAAGAAAATCTCGATTCTTAGGTCTGGAAATTTGGTTACGTGTGGGGAAGGTGTTAGGCACCCCATAACGTCTGTCCAAGGACAATTATCTGTTTTGATAAAACCTTAATTTTTGGAAATTGACAGTAAAAACATGACTTCGGCATTGGCTTTCAGGGCTTTGCATGCATGGGAACTTTGAGGCTTGGGTTTTGAATGGGTGTGATCCCAATCTATGCTTTCCTAAGGCATTCGAGCAAAGTGCCAAATTTCTATGGCGAAAATATGGCGACAAGTCACCTTACTTTCGCTACGAAAATTAGGCATTGCTTGCCTTAGGTGACACGGACTGTGACAATCACACCGGAGGGGACGAGCAGGTATATATATACATACATCATGCACAATGCAATCACATAAGCAGGAAAGTAAATACCTACATCCCTAGAGCATGGCCCAAAATATAGGTGCAGGAAAGTAAACAAGGATCACCATACTCTAGAGATGAGGACGAATAGTACACGGCATGATATACCTAATACAAACCATCTAAGAGAGAATTAGAGGAGGAAAGAAGGGGGTTTAAATAGAGTACATAACTGAAAGGGAGAAACTAAACTCCTAAACCTACTGACTATAGCCACTCGGCTCACGTCTACATCCTCACACCCGTGCCCTTTTGGCTTGTGCCCTGGAGACCGTGCCTTAGCTCCAAGCGTCCTCGCTCTATATGTGTACATGCAAAGGCAAAGACAAGAAATCAGCAAACAAGCAATGGAAGGAAAAGGTGCAAAGAGTGTATGAAAGAGGCATAAAACAGATAAGCATGATAGACATAGCAAGCAAAGAAACAAGGATGTGAGCAAACATATGAGAAGGCAAACAAGCAAGATAGCGAACAAAAATGCAAAAAGGCAAAAAAGTAAGAAATGAAACAAAAGATTGTGTCCGCAAGGGACAAATGTAGGTTTGGATCAGGTGTCCATAGCTTTATTGTGTTGAAGTATGGATGACACACTAACAAGCAAGACTCATACATGGACATGTAAGCAAGCGTGTAAAGATGCACATAAGACCAATGGGTGGCACAAACAAGCATGGCAAGCATATCATCGCACGAAGTGGAAAAAGGGAAAGGTATGCATGAAGCAACTGGCATCATGGCGATGCATCCCAAATGGTTACATCCAAACAAGGTTTCACGAGCATCAGATGTAGCCATACAACCATAAACCCGCTAAGGGCGTCAAGTGTGGTAAAGCCTAGAACAAAAGAGGCTAACACAAGCATAAAGCATAGATAAGCAAACATAGACATGCAAATAGGGGCGATCCAAACCCTTTGATATAGGCCAAGGTGTACGGACAATGACAAAGACCGAAGGGTCTAGATCGGGTCCGAACCAATAAGCCAAGAACACAAGAAAGAAAGATAAAGCGACAAAAGGGCTACAATAGCACATGGCATGACAAACATAGCCTAGGTATAGGCACACAAACATGGCATGAAGCGCACAAGCACATAAAGCATGTAAAGAACATAAATCCAAGCACACAAGCATGTGGAAATCCAGATCTAAACATATAGGCATAAAAATGTGCACGTAAATATATAGAAAATTAGCACATAGACATGGTGGAACATGAATCCAAGCATATAGGCATGTACGGGTGTGGATCTAAGCATAAAGCATGGCATAAAGTACATAAACACATAGATCCAAGCACACGAGCATGCGAAAACATAGATATAGGCACATAGGCATAGAAACATGCATGTAAACATATAGAAATTTAGCACATAGACATGGAAGGACATGAATCCAAGCATGTGAAGACTCGGATATAGACATAGGTGAAGACTCGGATATAGGCATAGAAGCATAGAACTTGCATACAAACAAGTAAATCTAAGCAAGACATAACCATAGACATGATATCAAGCATGTGAGCATATAACCCTAACATCAACATAGAGCAAAAAGAGGAACAAAACATAGAAAAACATGGCATAAAACCATAAGCATGTAGATCTAAACATATAAACATGTAAGGATGTAGATCTAAACATGAAACATGGCATAAGACATAAAAAGCATGGAGATTTAAGCTAGAAACACAAAGAAAGCAAGAAACATGCTAGGAAAGCAATAAATCATGTTATTAGGGCATAAAAGCAAAATAAATGCTAGAAAAGATTTAGAAGGTTAGGGGTATCGATGATAGCTAGAAAAGCTACGTCCACACCCCTAAATCCCAAATCCAAAGTGTAGAACCAAGGGAAGGAAGATTGTGTATAAGAACAATACCTTGTGTTTTTGGTGAAGAGAGAAGAATCAAGAAGCTTTGATGTGTTTTTGGGTACTTTTTGTGTGTTTTTGGTGGTTGGAAGAGAGAAAAAATGTGTAGAGAAGCTGGACAGAGATCTGAAAATCAGAAAAATGTGGTCTTCCCCTGGTCTGAGGGGTGCCTAGAGCTATTTATAGCTCTGATGTGTTTTTCGAGGAGGTGGCCCTTGTAGGGCCGCTAGCGGTTCTTAAAGGACCACAGGCCTCAAAAGGCCTTTGATTGGGTTGATCTTGACACCCTTGCAAAGATATTGATTTTCATTTTCTAAAAAGGGGTGGAACTCAAAAATCGAACGGTCGAATCAAAAGTTATGGCTCCGAGAAGTTAGCGGTGCATCAATCGATGCGTTAACTTGGTTTTCATGGTATCTCAGTCGTTCTAACTTTGATTTCGACCCATGAATAGTCTTTGGAATGAGAATTTGAAAATCTTCACAATGACGTTGGTTTCAACCTATTTTGACAGTTGGATCAAAATTAAGGTTTTTTGGCCCACCTAGAGTCAACTTTGGGTCAAACTTGGTTAAAGTGGCTAAAAAATCTCCGAAAAGCTTGTGTTTGATGAAAATCTATGAAAGGTGTTATTTTGTGTGAATTTTGACCTTGTTTGACCTTCGGTCAACCTTAAGTTGACTATGGGCATTTTGGTCATTTTAGTTGAAAAAGGCACTTTGGGTGCACTGGTGTCCAAACGAGTTGTGCCACGTCATTTTGAATGTTCTCACGGCCCATGGGGCGAAAATAATATTTTTGAATTTTTCAGGGCTCGACACGCAAATCGAGGGTGGACAAAATACGATATCACCAGATGTGTATAGCAGCCTTATCGTAGACCAAGGTAACCTCATCCATAGTGTCGTAGTTACTCAAACGACACCTTTCCCTTCGAAGTTGGTCTCTGATCTCTGCCACACATCTCCCAGAAGGCCTTTGCTAAACGGCTTGATACTTCTTAACCCTATTTGGCTTTCTTTTCGCCACTGCGTTCTGTGCTAACTTTGCATTTTGGTTCATGTCTTGGCTTGAGGCTTTTTTTTTTTTTAATAAATATTTCATTATGATCTCGATAACTTGTTTCTTCACTCTGTTTTGAACAATTGGCATTTCTTCATCATCTTTACTACTTGACAGGTTGGTGGCATCATTGTTGGTGACATAGATCCAGACAATTTTTGTTTTCTTTCCATTGGATTTAGGAAACTATTTGCCCAAATAGACCTACTTATACATAATATACCGATGTTCTGAATACTTTACTAATAACTTATCATTCATTTTTCGTGAGGAGACTTGCATGCAAAAGTGGTTTTCTAGATGGAGATTATTAAGATGACTTATTGGTGAAGTTTTTGAGTTGCAAATAAAGTAGTCACACCATGCAATGCATTAAAAGTGGTCACGCAAGATAATGCACAATTGCTAAAATAAAATACTAATTAATAAGTCTTTTAGCTAGAAGACAGGCTACCCTCATAGTTAATAGTGTCATCCTAACCCTTGCTACTCAAAAAGCATAAGATATTATTGTTCACCTTGTCTTGATTTGCTTTTGTCTCCTTGAGCTCATCTATCTGACTCTCTAGATGTTGGATATATTGGATTGAGGAACTAGTTGAGGCTATGCTTCTAAGAGATAAGGAAGGCCTCATGCCAAGTCTCATTACAATGCCAAATTTCTTCTAAAATTCTATGTTAGATATATCCTTTGATGTGTATACCCTATCATAGACCAAGGTAACCTCATCCATAGTGTCATAGGTACCCAACTAATGCCTAGCCATCTGAAGTGGGTCTCTGATTTTCGCTACACATCTCTTGAACGGCCTTTGCCTGAACACCTTGATACTTCTTAACCCCATTGGTCTTGCTTTTTGCTGCTGCGTTTTGTGTAGGCTTTGCTTTTTGGTTCACAACTCAGCTTGAGACTTATTTTGATAAATATTTCATTCTGATATTGCTAACTTGTATCTTCACTCGGTGTTGAACAATTAGCATTTCTTCATCATCTTCACGACCTGACAAGTTGATGGTGTCATTGTCACTGACATAGATCTGGACGATTTTTTGTTTTCTTTCCATTGGATTTAGGAAAATGTTTGCCCAAACAAACCATCTTATACGTAATATACCGATGTTTAGAATACTTCACTAATAACTTATCATTCATTTTTCATGATGAGACTTGAATGCGAAAGTGATTTTCTAGAAGGAGCTTATTAAGATGACTTATTAGTGAAGTTTTTGAGTTGCAGATATAGTAGTCACATCATGCAATGCAATAAAAGTAGTTACACCATGTAATGCAAAATTGCTAAAATAAAATACTAATCAATAAGTCTTTTAGCTTGAAGACGAACTATCCTCATAGTTAAAAGTGTTATCGTAACCCTTGTTCCTCAAAAAGTGTTAGATATTATTGTTCACCTCGTCTTGCTTTGCTTTTGCCTCCTTGTGCTTAGCTATTTGATTCTTTAGATGCTGGGCATATTAGATTGAGGAAGGGAGCGAGATAGAGTGAAGGGAGGTGAAAAAACCTCAGTTTAAAAGTTTAAGTGAGCTTCTTAATGACGACTTATTTCATTGCTGATGTGTTATGATAAAATACAACTCCAATTGTCCATGGAGATCGTCCAGAGCAGGCAAGGTGCTCAAAGACGAGGTAAGCTGTCTTGGTGTGCTCAAGACGAGGTAAGCTGTCTCGAGATGCTCAAGACGAGGTAAGCTGTCTCGAGGTGTTCAAGACGAGGAATTATGGACAACACGTGGACACTTAAAGATTTTGGAAAGTCTAAAGTGTCTCCTTATTATACGAGCAACTCCCAGTGACCGTTGCGCACAAAAAGGGTAACTACTAAACGGTTGAGGAAGTTAAATTCAAATACAAACCTCCTCAAATTAAGGGGAGGTTACAAATCCAATAACCGCTCTTAAGACACTATATAAATGTTGGTTCAGACCGAGAAAAGGTACGTGAAAAAATCATTCCTAAAAAATTGGAACTTGAAAATACTTGGGAGAAAAAACTGAATTTATCATCGGAGGGTTATTGGCCGACAACCCCGGTCCCCTTTGGTCATTTCTCTTTCTTTTTCAGGCTACAAAGCGCAAGTGTTAGTCCGTTCTAATCCGAAACATCCAGCCTACTGATTTTCTTCATCATCAATTGCTATTGGTGATCTTTCATGATGAATGTTGTTTCTTCACCTTCCCAAAAAACCTATAGTGACAAAATTATTTGTTGCCAAAATGTTACACTTTGAGCGACGAAAAGTTTCGTCACTATAAATCAATTTAGTTTTGCGCCCCACTTTTTTCTTTGGCACCCTACCTTCAGTATAATTAATAGTGATGAAAATATACTTATGTCACCAAAAGTTTTATTATTATTTATAAATAGAATGGAAGCTCTATTATGTTTTGGTGATTTCGTCACTAAATTTCATCACCAAAAATGTATTTTGTTGTAGTGATATTTGTGAATGTGCGTGTACATATATACATATATATAATCATTTTCTATAAAAGGTACTAATATGGGTTGAAGAAAGGACAATGATATTAATTTTAAAATTATTTATTTTCTACAAAATAAGCAAGAACTACAATAATTGCTACAAAATCAAGAAAAATGAGATTTTTTTTTTAATAAAACATGCAATCATGAATATAATAAAATTATTGTACGCTTAAGTTAGTGGAAATAATTAAAAAAAAATTATTCACTTAAGAAATAGTTTCATTTTCTTAATTATAATAATCATAAAAATTTACATTTCCTTTTTTACAGCGACGTACATTAGAATTGGAATTAATTCCTCAACAATTATACATGAGTTATAGAAATAAATTTTTATTAAAATTTTCAAAATGAACTTATAGTGTATAAGTGCATCGCATGCGAGATTGACTAGTTAAATTTAAATTGCACTCCAATTTTGTGCAAGTGTCATTCTACTTGTCCTATTATTTGATATCAAGTGTCTCTATATTTTTTTAATCTTCATCCTTAATGCACTGAACACCATTCAATTTTATTTTTTGATGAATATCACCATTCAATTTTATTGTTTTTAGTTCCCTTATCAGTTATATAATTTATCATAAGCCTTACATTTTGCCTCTTGGACAACTTTTTTTTGCCTCCATATTTGTTAATTTATAATTTTCATAAACTACATTGTCTCTATATTTAGGTTTATATAAAGACCCCTTTATAACTTTCTGAAATGAAATAAAGGTAGCTTATTGCCCGTTTGGATCCAGATTATTATATGCTGCGTTTTGCTTTTGTGTTTTCTGCTTCTTCTTTTTTTTTTTTTTTTTTGTTTCTGCTGTGGGGGGACAGTGCGCTCAGTGCGTGTACTACACGCACTTTTCAGCAATTTTTAATTAAAAATAGATCTCACAGTACTATTCACACATTTAAAAATTATTTTGTTACAGTATTTTCAGTTTTCAATTTTTTGCAATAAGTTCTATCCAAACAGACCCTTAATTCACCAAATTATGGACCAACTAAGGACAAAGTTTAGCCACAAAATCGATTGTAGCTTTAGGCTACAAACTCACTCAATATCTTTTTATTAGAGGTGAATTTTGACAAATTCACCATTGGATTACATCTTCTTCTTATATCCTTTATGTTTGTAAAATTTTAAGAAAATTAAAGATCAATAACTATGTTATCAATACATTTTTAAATTGCAAGTTTTGTAATTTAGAATTATGCATAAAATATAAGTTTATAGATTATATAGTAAATAATATCCGATTGACATAAAATTTGACATATGTATTAAGAGCATAAAGAAAATGTAATTCAACAGTTAGATTTTCAAAATATACAGTAATATTTATTTTATTAAGTGAGTTTGTAGCCTAATGCTACAACCAATTATTTAGCTAAATTTTGTCCACCAACTAATTAGACATTGAGAATCTGATAGCAAGTTTTTCCATTCCCCACCAATATTTACCACTTCCCCACCCAACTTAAAATATAGTTAAAATCATTTTTTAACCCGGACCGGACCGCACGGTCCGACCCAGTTAACCATGAACCTCTCAAGATTGCAGTTCTTTTAACTATAAGAACTCCTCCATACGAAAAAAGCATAGAACCTCTCGAACTGCGATCGGACCGTACGACTCTAAGAACTGTGGCCGATTTTCATGCTTCACACGGTTCTTTTTTTTTTTGGAAAAGTTTCAGCTAATACCGCCCAAAATTTTAGTAGAACCTTGGGTTTTTTCAGATTTGGAACCAAACGAAAGGGAAAAAAAGAAAGCAAAGAAGAATAAGCAAAGGAAGAAGAAGAAAGCACAAATGAAGAACTCAACCCTCACAGCAGGCAGCCTTCATCATGTCGTAGGTCACCTAACGAACCTCTTCTTCTTGCTCTTCTCTTCTTCTTCTTCTTTGTTTCGTCCTCTCCTCCAAATGTCTAACTTCTATTTTGCTTCTTTTTTTGCCTTTCTTTTGTACTGATTTTAAGTTATATGAACCCAAGCATCAATTCAAGCATGACTAGCATTGGAAATGACAAAAGATAGTGGAAAATGAATGGTGGGAGTTGAAAGTGTCAGACCAACTTTTCAATTTTGAATCCCTCCCTACGTGAAAATGAATGGTGGTAGATGACTAACATTCTAAATGAACGGTGAAAAATGAACAGTAAAATTGAAAGTGTCAGACCAACTTCTTCTTTTTTTTTTCTTTTTTTCCCATTATTTTTAAGTTCATATTATATTTATAATATTCTAAAAAGTGGAGGTGTTATTATTATGAAAAATACTAATAAATGTATTTAGGGCATTGGTTAATAATCTGTTTAAAGAAAGTTTTTATGGGAGAAGAAAATAAAACAATTGATATTTTGATAATTTTTTTCATTTTCCATAAAAATAGTGTCAAAATTTTCCTAAATTGGATTGTTAACTAATGCCCTTAAGGCATTCGTTAGCATGACCCATATTATTATTATTATTATTATTATTATTATTATTATTATTGAGTAAAGACTTGAGTTTGATACTGATATAATAGTTGAAATATTTTAAAAAATTATATGGATTTTGATCAATAATATATAAAGAAATGTATGTCTTTATGTTTAATTGGATTATTTTTTTTTATTTGTACTAATTTAATATATTTATTTATATTTTAAATTAATTATGACGTCATCACAGTTTGACCTCGGTCCAATCTCAAAAATTTTAAACCTCTTCTTTTTACGGTTTATTGAACGATTCGGATCTGAAAACCGCAAGTGCCGGTTGAGAATAAAAATTTAAAGAATGACTCTCAATAAAATAAAAAATAGGTTAAAAAAAATTAAAAAAGAGAAAGAAATAAATAACAATATACACCAAAGTATTGATCAGATCCTTATCCACAACATACGGACCGCACCAATCATTTTTTCCAACGTTGGACTTTGATTAAAAAAAAGCATTACGTTAAAATATTCAATGCTTTTACAAGAAGACTGGAAGAAACTTCTTGGACAGTGGAAACCCAAAAGTCTGAAAACAGACAGGAAAAAAGAAAAAAAAAAAAAAAAAAAAAAGGGTTGTCATCAATGAATATCCTCTGGAATCTAGATACCTACCTATAACCGCTTTAGTATTTTATACTAGTATTTATGTTTTGATTGGCTGCGCGATTATTCCCCTATGTGGGTTGGTGTGATCTACAACTCCTTTGTTTTATTATTATTATTATTTTTTTTGGAAAACAAACAAAATTATAATGACCTATTTATTAAAAACAACTCCTTCATTAAAAACAAACAAAATTATAATGAACCTATTTATTAGTGGCTTTACTCGCTTAATCCTTTTGTCTCAAATTGTTGATCTTTTATTCTATATGGTACGTACTAAAATAAAGAACTTTATCTAAAATTAATAAATAAAACTTTTATTTTACTTTTTTTACTTTATTTAAAAAGTCAATATCATTCTTTTTTATAGTTTAAATCAATGGGGGTCGGTATAGAAAATGTATTAAATAATGTTCCTTCAAAAAGTTCAATTTTTTGAATGACCAACAATTTGGGACAAATAAGGTTTACTTCCCTCTTTTATTATTATTATTATTATTATTTGGTTTTGAATTTGTTTTTATTTCAATTTCAAATATGTATGTAACTTATAAGTTATTTTTAGTTAGTTTAATTAATTCAAAATTGCATAATTGGGTTAAATAATTTTCACAATCCTTAACATACATATCAAATTTCACTTTCATAAGATGCTAATAATTACTATTTGATTAATAAATTTAAGTTTATATATATAGGTTGGGTTCAAGTTACAACTAGTGTAACTTTAAGCAATATTATACGACCCAATATTTTTTAATTGAATGTGAATATTGACAAATCTACCATTAGATTACATTATCTTCATATATTCTCTATACTTGCAAAATTTCAAGGTGATTAAAGATTAATAGTCATGCCATCGATTAATTGTTAAAATTCAAGTTTTTGTAATTTAAAATAATGCATAAAATATGAGTTTATGGATCTGTGAGGGGTAAAGGTGTCAAAACACCATGTGGGCCTTGGGCCTGGCCCGAGAACGTAGACTCCGCCAAAGGGCCGTAAGTCAAGAGCAGGGCCTCCTAAAACGGGGGCCTAGGAGCCAGCCGATCAGGGCGCTGGCCAGTTGGGAGAGAGTTCGAGGAGAAGGTCTCCTCGGACAACAGAATCGAGGATCGAAGAGCGCAGCATGACGCCCAAGGGAGAGCTCTTGAGGCTCAGTAAGTCATATTGAGCTTCAAGAGGGCACCGAGGAAGGGGACAGGTGGGACGTGCTCTGCATAAAGCTGCTGCCACCGCATTGAAAGATTCTCACCTACCCACCTGGCCGCATTAATGGGGAGGTGAGCTCTAAGGAGATGGCGATCAGCTTTATAGCCATTGGGGAGCGTTTTCAGGAAAATGATGGATGGGAGAGGGATCTGATTTGATGACTCTATGAATGGAAACTAGGAATGGAGAGTATAAATAGAGAATGGGAGACCACTGGAAAGGGATCCAGATTTTTCCCACAAAGAAGACTCTCTCCTCCTGGAAAGTATAAGGGAAGCAAGGACAAAAACTCCTCGGCCCACGTCCAAGGAAAGCCAAAGTCACTCCACCAGCTCGTTGCACACCAATAGTGAACTTAGCCCAAACGCCATTGCTCTCTACCGCCCCAAGAAGCCTAAGCTTCAAGCCTACTCTCTACAAATTCTATTGTATATGCCACTTGGGCCGACCCTGTCACGTACCTGGGTCCAAGGCCTGATTTGTGTCCTTACAGGATCAAATGGTAAATAACATCCGATTGATATGAAAATTGACATGCATGTTAAGAACATATAGAATATGTAATTTATCGGTTGGATTTTCAATATATTAATTCAATAATAAGTAATTGAGTGGTGTAACATTACTTAAAAGTTACACCACCCAATATTTTTTAATTGAATGTAAATATTAATAAATCCACCCTTACATTACATTATTTTCATATATTCTCCATATTTGCAAAATTTCAAGGTAATCAAACATAAATAGTCATGTCATCAATTAATTGTTAAAATTCAAGTTTTTGTAGTTTAAAATAATGCATAAAAGATAATTTTATAGATCAAATGGTAAATAACATCCGATTGATATGAAAATTGGCATGCATGTTAAGAACATATAGAATATTTAATTTATCGGTTGGATTTTCAATATATTAATTCAATAATAAGTTATTGAGTAGTGTAACATTACTTAAAGTTACACCACCCAAATTTTTTAATCGAATGCGAATATTGACAAATCCACCATTAGATTACATTGTCTTCATATATTCTTCATGCTTGCAAAATTTCAAGGTGATCAAAGATTAACAGTCATATCATCAATCAATTGTTAAAATTCAAGTTTTTGTAGTTTAAAATAATGCATAAAAGATGAGTTTATGAATTAAATCGTAAATAACATGTGATTGATATGAAAATTAACATGCATGTTAAGAACATATAGAATATGTAATTTAACGGTTGGATTTTCAATATATTAATTCAATAATAAGTTATTGAGTGATGTAACATTACTTAAAGTTACACCACCCAATATTTTTTTAATTGAATGCGAATATTGAAAAATTCACCGTTAGATTAGATTATCTTCATATATTCTCCATGCTTGCAAAATTTCAAAGTAATCAAAGATTAATAGCCATGTCATCAATCAATTGTTAAAATTCAAATTTTTGTAGTTTAAAATAATGCATAAAAGATGAGTTTATGGATCAAATGGTAAATAGCATCCGATTGATATAAAAAATTAGCATGCATGTTAAGAACATCTAGACCATGTAATTCAACAGTTGGAATGTGCGTGTGTGTATATATATATGTGTGTGTGTGTGTATAATTTTTAAATACATACAAAAAGAAAACTTAAAATTATAAAAGGGGTGTGATCTTTAATCAACAATTTACATTTTTTTTTAAGAAGAGTTTACAAGGGTAAATGTATTTATTTCATTTATTAATTATAAATGGTACACCAATTATTTATATCAAATGAAATTATATAGTTATTTTTTCTAAATTTTATATGAGAAACTATTGATTAGGAATATTGTATTCTTGCTTGAGTTTAATTACCCTGACAAAAATTGAAACAAAATCAAGCAAAAGGAGAAAAAAAAATTTAGATAAGAAAACAAGCAATCAGGAATATAAAAAAATAATTGTGTGCTTTAGGATAGTGGAAATAATTAATTTTTTTAATTTACTTAAGAAATAAGTTCATATTCTTAATTACAATAATCATAAAAATTCACATTTCATTTCTTTACAATGACGTACAACATAATTGGAATTAATTCCTCAAAAATTATACATGAGTTGTAAAAGTGATTTTTTATTAAAATTTTCTAAATGAACTTATGGTGTATACGTGCATCGCACACGAGATCGACTAGTTAGATCCTAATTGCACTCCAATTTTGTTCCAAGTGTTATTCTAATTGTCAGGTTCATGTAAAAACCTCTTCATAACTTTCTCAGATGAAATAAAGGCAGCCTAGTTTACCAAATTATGGGCCAACGAATTCCTCTCTAGAGGAATAACAAAAATTAGACATTGAGAATCCTGATAGCAAGTTCTCTCATTCCATACCAATATTACCACTTCCCACTAAACATTTTGAAAGATCTTGCCTAATGGCTGAAATGGTGTTTTGAGAATCGCCCTGAAAGATGAAAGACTTTCAGAAATACGCTTCCTTAATTTCTATGAGTGCAACAGATTACCCAGTGGCTAGTACCCACTACATCCCTTGCTATCCATGCTTTCAGGAACTTTCATAAGAGTTTCTGCATCTCACTCCCACATATGTACCAGTATCTTAGACCAACAATCTTCTATGAAAAAAACAATCTTAAGTTGTTGTGCACTCTTATGTATTATCCATATCTTCCTAGCGGTTATAGCTACAAGTGAGTTAAATTGATTTATCTTGTCAGTTTTATTCACAATTCATCCAGTAACAAAGATATTTTTTATCGATAAAGTGGAGATACTTCACGAACAAAGGATGTATGCAATAAATGTTCAGGCAAAAATTAAAAAAAATAGAACTACATTCCAAAATAAAGTGGTGCTTTGGTTTGTTGTCGTACATTCTTTACCAATAGTTAAGCTCTTTCTGTCTTAATTTTTTTTTTCTTTTGAAAGAAAGACTGAAGCTAAGTTTACTTTGAAGAAGATAAAAAAGTACTTCCGGAATTAGCAGAAGGTAACCTCAATTGGGAAATGATGAAGTTTTTTTTTTTTGATAATCAATCTAAGAGACTTTCATTAAATAGGGGATAACCCTAAGTAAGCTACATTCATAACAATATGGTCCAAAATCATTGGGGGAGTGTCCTCCACCCAAACCACAAAATCTGTCACATTACATGCAAATCTTGCCAGCACATGTGCTGCTATGTTGCAATTCCTGTGAACATGTTGAGCCTTCCAGGCCTTAAACTGCTGTAAACAAAGCTTTGATCCCTCCACAACCTTCTGGATAGAGTAGGGGGCTGAGTCAAGGGCTGGTTCCTTTAGCGCCATTATGACGGTTTCCGAGTCACCTTCCACCAACACCTTATTTAGGCCTAGGTCCCTTGCTAGCCGGACACCCTCCTCTGCTGCACGCGCTTCCGCCTCCAAAGGGCCCAAAGGGAAAGCAATTTTCTTGCTCATAGCCCCCATCAAACAGTCACCCTCATTTCTGACAACAACCCCCACTCCACAGCTTCCATCCTCCTTAAAAACAGCCGCATCCACATTTACTTTGTACCAGCCCACGTCAGGAGGACGCCATAGAGAACCACGCAGAGGAAGATGCGTAGGGATTCGAACAAGCTGGGAATTTCCAAGTCTATACTCCTCTGTATACCGAACAACTTCCCTTGCTAGATCTCTTGCTGATTTCCATTTCCCCTCAAAATTATACCGGTTGCGATTGTTCCATATACACCAAGCCGTTGTTGCAAACATAGACCAATCTAAATCTTTTGCTTCATCCCTTAATTTCCAGAGGACATCGATAAACTCTCGGCTGGAATTAGTCCAGCAAGGCAGATTTAGGCCTGACTCCTTCCACATTTCAGCTGCTAGTTTGCAGTCCCACAAAACATGACTAGAGGTTTCCTTCTCCCCGCACCACGCACACTCATCCCTTTTAGTCACCTTTCTTTGAGCCAAACAGTAATTTGTAGGTAAACTCTCTTTACAAACTCTCCACAAGAAGTGTTTAATTTTTCCTGTGCACTCCAAATTCCAAATTGACTTCCACATATCCCTTACTTTGGAGGAGTTTGAGCTTTCCCCGCTGATCCCAGCCTCCTTATCATCCCTAATCAACTTGAAAGCAACTTCATAAGCACTCTTAACCGTGAACCTCCCATTTCTAGACCACCCCCAAATTCTTGAGTCATTTGGAAGGTTTGTGCTGATCGGAATTCCCAGGACAACCTCAGCTTCAAAAGGGAGAAAAGTTTTTCGAACCTTATCGATATCCCACGAACCCCTCGTCAAATCCAGCAAGTGCTCCACCCTTTCGATCCCCATTCCTTGAACTCTAGGGCTGACAACCTTGAAAGAGCAAGGGGTGGGTAGCCATCTATCCTGCCACACATCCAAGTTTCTGCCATTGCCTACATTCCACCGCAGCCCCTTTTCAAGAATGCTCTTGCCTTCCATTAAGCTTCTCCACGTGTAAGAGGGATTATTTCCTAGCTGGGCTTCCAAAAAGCTTGAGCTTTTGAAATATTTTGCCTTCAACACCTTGTACAGCAAAGAATTTGGATTTTGGAGCAACCGCCATCCTTGTTTGGCTAAAAGAGCTAAATTGAAAGATTTGAGGTCCTTAAAGCCCAAACCACCATCCTTTTTTTTACACATCTTTTCCCAAGAAATCCAAGCCATCTTCCTCTCTTTTTCCTTTTACACATCCTTCTTTCTAGTGGAAATGATGAAGTATACTATAGCTTTTAAGCTAAAAATACATGCATATGCCTAGATGTTATTGTTTTTGTGCTCTAGCTGCGTCTAATGGGTGGAGATGTACGAATTTTTGGTAAAGAGCCCACTGAAATAGGCACTCACTTCAAACATCCATGCCAAGCTTCCCAAATTCAGAAACTGAAGGGGAATTGCCTAAATGCACAGTGATTGAATCCAAACGGATTTCAATCTTTTGCAATACTTCCGATCCCACCTCTCCACCTAAACCAAATGGATTACTTCTTATGGCAATCAATAGAGGAAAATCAACAATCAAACTAAAAGTGTGCCAGCAACTCCAGTTGAAATAAGATGCCAAATATTCGTTCAAACTTCCTATAAGATTCATAAAATACAACTTCATTGTGAGAATAATGTTACATGTATATGTATGAAAGATAAGATACACGTCTACTACTATTTAATGTATTGAGAAAGCCAGTTGAAACCATCTAGATACTGGTCTTTGCATGATAATTTAGCCAAAAAATGCTCAGGAGGACCATCTAGATACTGGTCTTTGCGTAATTCTTTAGCCACAAAAACCTTAAGGGGACGAGCATTTGCATCAGCCAGCTCTGGGGTGATGTTGGGCAGGCCAAGGAAGGAACACAATCTCCTTTCTAGGTGAAGACGAGTTCTAGCAAATGTTACGCCAAAAATAAGGAACGGAACATTTGCAAAGGCCTCATCAGAGCGTAAAGCATTCAGCTCATCTTTTGGTCCCAGGAAATGCTCCCTGAGTATAGCATCCCGCTTTTCTCTTGGCCGCAGAAATCGCCACCTGAGTAGAGCATCAGCATTCACAATGTACACAACTGCATCCATCTACAGAACAAAGATTGAAATGCATCACTTAACAAGGAAGATAGCATGGAGGAGCAACACACAGTGACAAGCATAACTCAAAAATCTTTTCTTTTGCAAGCCAATCAGGCTGCACTTTGCCAAAATCCCAATCCAGAATCTCAAGAGATATACAAGGATCAGTGTGTGTATATATATATTCACATTTATCAAATGGTATAAAAAAACAACTAACAAGAAAGAAGGGCTACACAAGAAAGAATAATCAACATGTATGTTGAGACACTATTAGCAGACCTTCTAAAACACAACGTGCTCTAACCGATATGCCATGATCAATGCTTGCCTCCCATGAATGAAATATAAAAATGGAAAGGTTTGCGTGGGAGTATGAAGGCAAAAGTATATTAAGATTTAGGGTAATGCAATACCATAAGCAAAATGAATTTCACAGGCCACTGGTGTTCAGTTGGGATAACAAAGCTCAAGCATATGAGACATATGTAAAAGAAATTTAATAAATGTAGATCCGTTAAGAGAACCAAAATTCTCATTTGCATAGTATGATAGTATTTTTATTAGACATTAGCCAAATCAGTTAAAAATATAGCAATAATTAACTTTTCCATTTAAAACCAAAATATTCAAAATTGCCAAATCTATCAGGCAAATATAAACAGTCACAAGTCAAAGTTTATCATGGTTCAATTGGGGTGAATCTGGATCCAGCTTACTAGCAAAAACTAGCACAATCATGTAAGACATGTTCCCTATTAGTCAAAATGGAATAAAAAAATTGACTCTATGTTAAAAAAAGAACTTAAGACATAAAGGATTCCATTAAACAGCCTGGTCTACCACTGCAAGATGCAAGCTTTCTCAAGAGTTAATAAGAAAATTAAATTATAATCACAAGACCATCATATTACACATATCATCTATATATTCTCATCAAAGATGATTGATAGATTGAGAAATTTACCTTGGCACAATGGTCTCTCCAAACTCTGTGAGCTACCCCATGTTCTCCTAAATCAAAAAAGTTAAACTTGATTTTCCCAATACTAGACACCCATGATGTCAAATACTGAGATGGAAACATAGATCGCATGATATTTGTCCTTTTCCTATATATGCTCTGGATCTGCAATATGCACTCATCACCACTTGTTGGTTGAGAATCAAATTCAAATAATTAAATAAATAAAAGAAGCTTTATCTGTATTAAGTTTCAGCTATTTCCTTTCTCTTTCTTTCTTATAAACCAAACACTTGAGAGAGAGAGAGAGATACCTCATCTGAGAGGCTAAAAATCACAGCCTCTTTGCAGTCAATATCCTGGCCCAAGAACAAGATATTGGCTTCCTTTGAATTTGTTTCAGAGGAATTAAAGACGCCCAGCTTTTCTCAGGGAAAAAGAAAATAGCTCATACAAATTAACACAGGACTTCAAAAATGAGCAAGAAAACAGAGAGAGAGAGAGAGAGAGAGAGAGAGAGGCACCTTATAAATGAAGAAACGAGAGACCCGAGTCATCGACTCTTGAACCCAGTAGATAAAATCCATTTCCTTCTTTTCTTCTGTGTTGTGTGTTTCTGAGAGAGAGAGAGAGAGAGGTAGACAACCTAGGTGTTATGTGTGCGTGTGCGTAGCTTTGTCTGTGAGTGTTTACAAGCAATAATTTTGGAGCTTTTGGTACCCTCTAAAGGTGCAATTGGTCCACAGTTTCCACAGCTGGAATTGTGGGACCGACTAAGCTATGTGTCAGGGTCAAGGGAGGAAAATTTACAAAAACTGTCAATTTGTCCCATCCTCAAACGGCCAAACCCACTTTAAACTTTACTTAGCAACACCCACAATGAATGACAGTTGGATTTGACATTTTAGTCCAAATAGGCGACACTTATTAGTTGCTTTTAGTTATGTATTACGTTTATAGATAAGATAACATTGATTTTCTTGCAATGATTAATATAATCACGTGACTAGTTTAATTGAAAATTTTAAAGTTTGCTTACTTTACCACCAACAAACAAGCCCAATCGGCTTATAAAATCTAAAAGCCCAATAAGATGTTCTCTTGGATTGTGCAGAGGAGAGGAGGCAATCATTTTTAAGTACTTCAAGCCTTCTAGTGCTTAATAATAACTTTTTCAGTTATACCAGCCGCCGTTTCTATAGTCTTGGCTCTTGAGATTTGAGAAGTTCCACCTATTGCGTGCCTTTACTTAATTGCTCTCTCTCTCACACATTAGCTTGCAGTTTCTAAAGTGTCTTCTTGTCTTCTCCATAGACTACCATCAAATTTACGATCACACCCTTTTGTGCCACACCATAACTCTAATGTGACAAGCTGTAAGTAGTAGAAAAAAATTGGTGAGTTTCATATGAAAGTAAAGGCAACTAGTCATAGTCTACCATATAAGATAATAGTGAAAATTTGTGACAAAGGGTGTGGTCCTGCAATTGCTAATCATCATCTTCACTCACCTTAATTTAACCTTACTTTTCACAATATGTCCCTCTTCTCTTTACGCTTAAAAGCTTCTCTATCCTTTATAGTTTATTATTCTTGTCCCAGAGCTTTTGGAAAGCAAGTGGGGTTTCTCTTGTCCTTCAGTAGCTGTACTTTATTGGTTCAATGAAGTTTCTGTTTAGATCTTTCTCTGTGCCCTGCATGCAGCAACTGATTAACGCTGCATGGCACCTCAGAGGCACAGTGAGGGTGTTGAGTATGGAAGCTTCCTTTTATCTACTTCATTTCTCTTCTAGAATTTGATCTAGACTTCATTTGTGCTAAAGGGCCATGGTCCCTAGATGTGACTTTCTTTTGGTAAAAGAAAAATGGTTAGAGGGGGGCAACTAGTGTAGCTTTCCGACCTGAGCGTGATCATAGTAGTATCCTAACCGCTTCCAGGCTAAGACCCCACACCACAGTCGCTAATGAGAACATTGGAGACCAAATCTGGTTTTTGGGTAACCTGAAACTTCAAGGTATCTCCCTCTTGGGGTCCAATTTCACGGATTACTGATAGAGTACCAGTTCTCACATGGTGGAAAGAATGGGTGGTCTGATTGGCTTGGTTGAAAAGGAAGATTGGCAGAACCAGACACCACAGAAACATTAGAGTTCAAGTGGACCTGTTGAAGCCTCTCCTTGCAGGCTTTGTCCTTAAGATGGACAATGGAGTAAAGCAATGGATGCAGTGTCAATATGAACTAGTTTTTAAGCTGTGTACAAAGTGCAGGATGATAGGTCATGAAAGGCTTCAATGAACCTTGGAGGCAGATGAAGTGGAAAGAACGTTGCATGCTCAAAGGTTAAGACCAACTGAACTTCATGGAGTACAATTCAAATTAGAAGCTACCACAGCCCACTTCTCAAATGAGATGATGGCAATCTACAATAGGCAAAGGAGGCATACAACACAACCTTCAAAACATGGTGGATCAGTAGCCATCAGTAATTGCCTGTGTAGAAGCATAGGAAGAAGAAGAAGAAGAGGAATTAGGCAGGCGAATCCTCTATCCCCTTACATTTTCATCCTCTGCACAAATGTTTCTCTTGCGTTGTTCTTGATGGTGAACCGTCCAAGACCTTCTGTGGCATTAAAATAGCCAGAAATGCTCCTGCAATTATATATATCTTGGTGGAAAAACTTGGTTGGTATTCTAGAGTTTCTAGACAAGTGATCAACACATCCAAATCTCAGATTTTTTTCAGTCCAAACACAGCCATAGATCTAAAACTAAAATGGGAAAACTCCTTGCACATTAGAAGTGAGAGCACTCTCCGAATGTACCTTGGTTTTAATTTTAATTTCAGCAGGCGTAAGGTGCCACACTTTCACTCCCTGCTGGATAAAATTAATTCTAAGCTTCAAGGACGGAAAGCTAAATTCTTATCCCAGGCAGGTCGAATGACCTTAATTAAATCAATGATTAGTTCCTTGCCTTTATACACATTTACTTGTTTCAAGATTCCAAGAACCGTGTAGTGCCATGGATAGTACAGTGCAATTTGTGGTGGGGGCATGAGAATGAACGTAGGAAAGCCAATACTTTCCCAAAACTTTCCCCTTTGAGGGACAGTTCAAACCACTAGACTCATAGATTTGGAATAGTTTTTGCTCTTGCAAGAATTCCCTTCTGACTCAGGCAAAGTGGAGAGTGGGTAATGGTTGTAGTATTACCCTTAATCACAAGGATTGGTTCTCTCCTAAATTAACCCCCTCACAGCTTCAACATTAACGTCTAAATGCTGTTTCAGACATAATTAATCATGAAACAAAAACTTGGAACTCACAACTTCTAAACCAAATTTATGAATTTGCAAAAGCTATAAGTGTTAGCTCTACAAGGATCTGCTAAGTAGATAACTGCACCCACCTTCAGAAAGATGGAAATGTATTTAGCCAAAAAAAAATTACTTAACAAGGAAGATATAGGCATAATTTGAGCCATTAAAAAAAATCCTGCAGCATTGTGAACCAACGGGCAATGATGAGCATAATTTGAAATATATTTCTCTTTGTTAGGCAATCAGGCAACATTTTGCCAAATTTCCAATACAGAATTTCAAGTTTGATTTTAGGATCACTATTTCTTTACATCTCCCAAATGGAAGCATTCTTACCCTCAACAACTAAAAGCATTCCTCTGGTTTTAAAAACTCACAAGAAAGAAGTTCCAATCAAGAAATAAAAATTAACATGCAAAGAAGTCACCAACTCACCAATGCACTCGTAGAATTATGAAATGCCATATTTTAATGCAAGAGATCTACAATGTATATTTTGACGTAGATAAATTTGGTACAATGGCTAAGAGGGGTACAATGGCTAAGAGTATGAATTACATTTGGTGAGATAATATTATCAGACATTCTAAACACTGAAGGTGCTTTCATCGAACTCCCACAACCAATGTCTGCCTCCTATGAATCAGATAAACATGAAAATGTTTGTCTGGGATTATGAAGGCAGAACTATCAAAACATTTAAGATTCTGCATGCAATAACATAAGCAAAAACAATTGCAAAGAATGCTGTTACTCAATCAGGATAGCAAAGCTCAGGAATACATAAGAAGTCACTACTTTTCTCTGGTTTAAGAAAAATTGACAAGAAACAAGATCAGATCAAGAAAGAAAAAATTTACACATAAGACATCTCTGATCTACTAGTTAAAAAAAAAATCCATATTTTAATGGAAGAGGTCCAAAATGTACATCGTGATTCAGGACCTAGATAGATTCATTAAAATAAAGCAGAGAGTGAATCATGTATGGTGAGATACTATTAGCAGACCTTCTAAAAGCAAAAGGTGCTATCAGCGAACTCCCACAATCAATATCTGCCTCCCATGAATCAGATAAATACTGAAAGGTATGTCTGGGATTATGAAGGCAGAACTATCCTAAGATCATTCTGCAGGTGACAACATAAGCAAAAACAACTTCACAGGACGCTGGTATTCTATTAGGATAGCAAAACTCAGGAATATGGGACATGGATTATCATCTAGCTAGTTGAGAGGGAGGGAGAGAAGGGGGGGGGGGGGGGGGGGGGCGCAGAGGAGAGTTAATTCATATAAAAGCACCAAAGTTTTTTATTTTCTTAGTATTTTGGTTAGAATTCAGCCAAATCAGTTTAATTTATTACAAGGGGTAATTATTCCATATCAAAATATTCGTTATTGCCAAATTTATGGCACATATGATTACAACCCTAAATTTATTACGATTCAAATAGGGGCAAATCTGAATCTGGCAAGCATAAACTAGTCACAATCATTTAAACCACATTCCCTTTTGTTCAACCTTGAATCACACAATTGACGATCTATGAAAAACAAGTATAAAAATTGCAAGTACTCTCAAGAGTAACAAACATTAACTAAACATTCTCATCAAAGATAATTGATAGATTGATATATCTACCTTGGCATAGTAGTCTTTCCACACTCTATGAGCTATTTGATGTCCTCCCAAGTCGAAAGCATTAAACTTGATTTTCCCGATACTCATCTCCTCTGATGCAAGGTACTGAGTTGGCTGGTGTTGAACTAATTTCTGCAACATTCTATCACCCATACCCAGGAAGAAAAAAGATCAAGCCAATGGTAATCAAACTATACAAAACCCACCAATTGTTTGCTTAGAATCACAATTAAGAAAAATGCTGTTTCAGTCTTAAGTTTTGTGTTGTTATGGCAATTTTTCTTTTTTGATGATGTGGAACCTCACCAAGGCAAGGCCATTTGGACCCACCCCTAGGGAGAAAACCACAGATGCACAAGTAAAGCATACAGCTCTTCTCTTAGCCTCAAAGGGATGGGCACTTGCTTCAGCCAGCTCTTAGCCCCAAAAATTGCTCCATGATTAGATGAAGAAAGATTGAAATGAATTTAGCAAAAATGCATTACTTAATAAGGAAGATAGCATGGTGGAGCAACACACAATGACAAGCATAACTTGAAAATGGTCAGTCCACTTTGTTAGGCAATCAGGCAGCACTTTGCCAAACTTTCAATCCAGAATCTCAAGATATATTTAAGAATCACCAATTTTTTTCACATTTCCCAAATGGTTTATTTATTTATTTTATAATTCAATAGTAACAATTAGGGAGAAACGATTCGAACCCTTAATGTCTTCTTTGGAAACACCAAGAGGTGCCAACAAATTGAGCTACAAGACTCTTGGCTTCCCAAATGGTTTTGGAAACAACTAACAAGAAACAAGGGCTAAACAAGAAAGAACAATCAACATGTAAGGAGTAAATGATGTACTAGTAAAATTATGAAAATTCATATTGGGTCAGGGAGTGTATTACCACCACAAAATTCTCTATTGCTTTCAATGGCTGCCTTGTGGGATACTACAAAGGGAGGAGAGGGCTAAGACAAGGGGATCTGTTGTCTCCTTACTTATTTGTATTGGTAATGGAAGTCTTTTCGAGAATGTTACAGTCAGCTATTGCAAGATCCTCTGCATTTAGATTCCATCCTGAATGTGAAACTCTAAAACTCACTCGCCTCTGTTTTGCAGATGACTTGATGCTGTTTTCAAGAGCTAACATCCATTCTCTTACTATAATTCAAGATACTCTTGAGGCTTTCAAAAGAATTTCAGACCTTAGTGCAAATCCTACAAAGAGTGAAAATTTTCTTTCGGCTGTTCCTGCACATCTAAAGCACCAGATCCTTGACTTCCTTCAGTTTAAAGAATGGAAGCTGCCTGTTAAATATTTTGGAGTCCCTCTTATATCAGGAAGATGATCTGAAATAGATTGCAAGCCTCTTATAGATAAAATCACAGTAGTCATGGTCTGTGAAATATCTCTCTTATGCAGGTAGGCTCCAGTTAATAAAGTCTGTTCTGCTTAGTCTTCAGTCCTATTGGTGTAGGACGTTCATAGTCCCTAAAAAATTTATTAAAGTAAAATGGGACTTGGTTTGTAATCCAAAATATGAAAATGGCTTGGATTTGAAAAGGCTTGAAGATTGGCATAAAGCAGCAATAATGGGTTTTATTTGGTCTCTCTTTGTTCAAGCTCGGTCATTATGGGTAGCATGGGTTAGAACTAATCTCCTAAAGGGTAAAAGCTTTTGGATAATCAAAATAACTCAAGATTGCAGCTGGGGGTGGAGGAAAATCCTAAAGCTTGGGAGATTGCTAGACTTTTCATTAGATTTATTGGGTTCGGGTAAGAATATCCATCTTTGGCACAATAGGTGGCATCCAAATACTGCCTTGTTCTTGAAATATGGCCACAGGATAACGTACGATGCAGCCAGTTCTTCTAATGCTCTTTTGTCTAGTGTGTTGCAAGAGGGTAATTGGATTTGAGCACCAGCCAGATCAAATAACCTAGTTCCTATCCAAACAAATTGTGCTTAATTGATTTTGCTGAGGAAGATGCACCAATTTGGATCCCTTCCAAATCTGGTTCATACTCTTGTGCAGAAACATTGGAGGCCATTAGGGAGAAAGAAGCTGAGGTTAGTTGGTGGAGATTGATATGGTATTCAAGAGCCATACCTAAGCATGCTTTCATTGTTTGGTTTGCCATGTTGAATAGATTGTCAACAAAAGGAAGGAATGCTTAAATGGGGCTTTAATGGAGATTCTAAGTGTGTACTAAGCAGAAATAATATTGAAAACAGAAAGCACCTCTTCTCTGAATGCTCTTTTTTCCAGGAGAATATGGAGGACTCTCATGAATTGGTACCTGGTGAAACATCCTAGCTTTTGTCAGGTTGAGATCACGGGCTAAAGGTGAAAGACATGCCAAAGGTAAGAGCCTTAGATCCAATGTATTCTGTTTAGCTTTATGGTTTGCTGTGTATCACATATGGCAGCAGAGGAATGGTATCTTGCATCAAGGGAGAATTAAAGGGAAAGGCTACTTTACAAACTCTATTCAAAATAGAGTTTTGTGCTGTGTGTGGGGGAATTTCTTTTGATGCTCTTAAATCCTCTTCCTCTTAATTCCTTTCTTGTGCTATGGCTAGGTGTTTGTTTCCCTTGTATATGAATTAGTTTTGGTATCCATATCTTAATGCAAGATACCTGCAATGTAATATTTGACCTAGATAAATACGGTAGAATGACGTAGAGAATGACTTATGTATGTATGTTGAGACACTATTGGCAGACCAAACAACAAAAGGCGCTATAGGACAAACTCAATGTTCTCCCATTAATCAGATATAAACACAGAAAGCTTTGCTTTAGGGTCAGGCAATAACATAGGTAAGTCTTTAGGGAACGCAATTCGCGTACGTTTGAAGATATAGAGAGACCTGTAGATCTTTTGAAGGCTTTGCTAGTTGGGACTTTGTTTGAGCGGTCTAGTATTTGGGGTTTTATGCATTGTATTTCCATATCTAATTTCTTCATTTATGTTAGCTCTTCTCTTTGATTTGTTTATATTCGTTTCAAGTGCAGTGGGTTTATAATCGTAAACACATTGTACTGTTCTAATCAATAAAGCTTCCATTACCTATAAAAAAAACAAGTAAAAATAACAATAATAACAACTGTAGATATATAAGAGCACCCCAACTTCTCATTTTCCTTAGTATTTTGTTAATATTATAAAGTCACAACTCAAAGTTCATCATGCTTCAAATCTGAATCTGAATTGCTACCAAAAACTACTCACAACAGTTGAATTTTATTAAAAAAAAAAAAAATTGACTCTACAGTCTCTACATTAACAGAAAGAGAATATATCAGATAAAACAGAGAAATTGAAATTAAAATCACTATATCATCATATTGCACAAATCATTACTATTCTGATGATTGAGACAATTTGGTAGATTGAGAAAAAATCTACCTTGGCACAGTAGTAGTCTGTCTCTCCACAACCACAAAATTTACCAGCTATCCAATGTCATCCTAAATCTTTAGATCCTTCTTCGCTTTAGATTGTCAACTAGGTCTTGCACGGGTGCAACACCCATGTAAAGTCAACTTTTCATTTCAACGGTCGGGCCGATGTAAGTTTCCAAGTTTTTACCATCTTTTCTTCTTCTCCACCAAAAAAAAAAAAAAAAAAACCATTCTGATTGGTGGTTTAAATGAAAACTATGCCATACTTTCCTCCAAATAATAAGTAAATAAATATAGGGTTTTACTAATATAAGCTTTAACCCTCCAAAAAAATAAATAAATATAGGGTTTCAAGAAATTTTGTATGAAAAGTGATTAATTTTTTTTACAGTTTTTTCAATTTTTACCGCTTTTTCAATTTAAATATACACCACTGACAGTTTTTTTAAGACTTTTTTCTCTTTCCTCATGGTGGATAAGTGTTAGGAGCTTTACGAGTTGCTGATGATGGCATGAGGAATATGTGTGCTTGGACAACAGCAGGCCAGTCACATGGCTCAACGTTTTCTCAAGACACCCATGGCTCCTCATGCCATACTAGTGAAGCTCCTAAGCACTCTATGAGGGGGACAAGCCCAGTCTCCCTGCTGTATTCAGATTGATGAGCATGATGAGGGGCAGCATATGGAGGCACCTTGCTCCATATGATGCCCCAAGGCCATGGCAGTGGTGAGCCATGGTGGGCAGAGGTGGTTTATTGATGATGGGCAGCAGCAGGTGGTGCTGACCCTTGAGGATGGTTGATGGCATAGTGGCTTGGTTGGGTGGCTTTGTGTGTGGGCTTGGTGGCTGGTGTGCAAGGCAGTGCTGGGTTGCTATGTTGATATCAGGCTATGTGAGGCATTTGGGCTGGTTGGTGCTGGCTGAATGCAAGGACTTGTATATGTGGGCTGATGGCAGTTGCGTAGTGGGCTGCATTTAGACATGCTGTGTGGGCTGTGTTGCTGATGAGAAGGGCTTAGGCAAGGGCCAAGCACTTAGAACGTGATGGATTAATCATGTGTGGGCTGCTGAAGCATGGGCAGAGGCCCCATGATATGCTGAGTGATGGGCTGGCATGTGCAAAGTGTGCAGCAACAGTTACCGGCAGTTACCAGTCAGTTCCTGCATTGTTGGGTGTTCAGACATGCTGAGAGAGGGCTGGAAAACGTGGATAGCAGACAAGGCAGCAGCAGTTGCAGGTGTCCTAAGTCAGACACAAGTGGCAGCAAGTCCTGATAATGGGGCAGTTACTTGGTAGTAACTGCCACGACAGTTATTTCTGTGCATATAGCCTAGGCTGTTGGGGCTGTCAACAGCAGAGTGAATGTATTTTTTTGCTTAGAGAATTTCGTGTGTATTCTCCAGGCTTCCTTTGTACTTGAATATTGAGTAATAAAGGTTGGGGTTGGTGCCCTGTAAATACTGTGTGTGCTGTGTGTGTGTTTTCCCTGCATAATTCTGTTCTGTGTAATACTGCAGTGTGTGTGTGTGGTGTATTGGCTGAGACTAAGGGACGAACTTAGTGCCATCACAGGCAGTAAATTTAAAAGAAAAATTGACCCTGTGACAGTTGGTATCAGAGCAAGGCTGCCATGTCTTCGGACACCAAGGCGAGGGTGACCGTCTTGGAGAACATAGTTGGTGCTCCTAGAGAAGGGGAACAACTTTCTGTTTGTGACAGACTAGATGCTGTTACTGCAGAAACGACTGTGGTGAGAAATGATCTTGCAGAACAGAGGGATATTCTCTTCAATCGTGTTGAAGAGTTGGCCGCTGCATTGGACGCCCAGAACCAGGCAGCAAGGGAGGCCCAACGTCAACTAGAAGCAGAAATTATTCTGTTGAAGAGAGCAATGAGTGGCCTACCCAGGGAGGGGGAAATGGCCACGAAATTAAAGGTGCCTGAACCTAAGCCCTTTAATGGTGCTAGGAATGCCAAGGATTTGAAAAATTTCTTGTGGGATATGGAGCAGTATTTTAAGGCTGCTAGGGTGCCTAGTCATGAGATGGTGACAATCACAAGCATGTATCTTTCAGGGGATGCCAAGTTGTGGTGGCGGACTCGTGTGGAAGATGATGCTGATGCTGGTAGAGGCAGAATTGACTCGTGGGAGGCCTTGAAGAAGGAATTAAAGGACCAGTTCTTGCCTACAAATACTGCCTGGGTCGCAAGGGATGCTTTGAAGAAATTGAAACAGACTGGTACTGTGAGGGAGTATGTCAAGACGTTTAGTTCTTTGATGTTGGACATCAAGAACATGTCAGAGGAGGACAAACTGTTCAATTTCATATCTGGCTTACAACCTTGGGCCCAGATGGAATTAAAGAGGCAGGCTGTGCGTGATCTGCCTTCTGCTATGTCTGCTGCAGATGCCTTGGTGGACTACAAATTCAGTAAGCCTAGTGGGGAAGAAGAAAAAGGTAAGACCAAGGATAAGGGCAAGGACAAGCAGAAAAAGGATGGCAAGAAGAAAGATAAGCAGAAAAAGAGTTGGAGTACCAAGAGCAAGGGAGAGAGTTCTACCTCTCAAACAAGCAAAGAACAGCCTAAGCTTAATGCTGGCTGCTTCATTTGTAATGGCCCTCATCGTGCTAGAGACTGTCCAAAACGTGAGAAGTTGAATGCCATGATCACTGAGGAGAATGGTGGGCAATCTGATGAAGAGGTCCCAAGCAGAATGAACCCTCTGCAGTTGCTGAATTCATTGCATGCAGGAGGCACTTCTAAGGGTTTGTCTTATGTTCAAGTAGAGATGAACGAAAATGGGGCTGAGGGCATGCTTGATTCTGGTGCTACTCATAACTTAGTTGCTGATCGAATGGTTCAAAGGCTTGGTCTGAAAGTGAGCAAAAGCCCTAGTAAGATCAAAGCTGTAAATTCAGAGGCAAAACCTGTGTTGGGGATTGCTTATGGGGTAAAGTTTAAGGTGGGCGAGTGGGCTGGGAAGGTGAATTTCCTAGTCATGGAATTAGATGATTATGATGTAATTCTGGGAGATGAGTTTTTAGTGGCTGCTAAGGCTGCGTTGCTGCCTTTTGTGGGAGCTATGTTGATCCTTGATGATAAGCAGCCTTGCTATGTTCCTGTGAGACGTGGGGTAGGGAATAGCAAAAGTAGTAAAGGGAAGGAACCGATGGTTTCAGCCATGCAGGTTGAGCATGGGCTGAAGAAGGGTGAAACGACTTATTTGGCTACACTGATTGAGGTGAAACAGGACAAGTATGTCGATGTTCCAGATGCTGTGGCTGGTTTGCTGGGGGAATTTGTTGATGTTATGCCTCCAGAACTACCTAAGACCCTTCCACCTAGACGTGCAGTTGATCATAGGATTGAGTTGATTCCTGGATCAAAGCCTCCGTCAAAGGCTCCATACAGAATGTCCCCATTAGAGTTGGATGAGATGAGGAAGCAGTTGACAGAACTGCTGGATGCAGGCTATATCCAGCCCTCCAAGGCTCCTTATGGTGCTCCTGTTCTGTTCCAGAAGAAGCAGGATGGCTCCTTGCGGATGTGTGTAGATTACAGAGCCTTGAACAAAGTGACTGTGAAGAACAAATATCCAGTCCCTTTGATTCAAGACCTCTTTGACAGATTGAGCAAAGCTGTCTACTTCACAAAGCTGGATTTGAGATCAGGCTATTGGCAAGTAAGGATTGCAGAAGGGGACGAGCCTAAGACTACATGTGTGACCCGGTATGGTTCTTATGAGTTTTTAGTTATGCCTTTTGGTTTGACTAATGCCCCTGCTACGTTTTGTAATTTGATGAATGATGTTTTCTATGAGTTTGTGGATCGCTTTGTTGTGGTTTATCTAGATGACATTGTTATTTATAGTGAGTCCTTAGAGGATCACCTAGACCACCTTAGGAAGGTGCTGTCTAAACTGAGAGAACACCAATTGTTTGTTAAGAAGGAAAAGTGTGAGTTTGCTCAACAGGAGATCCTGTTTCTGGGGCATAAAGTAAGCAAAGGTCAGGTTATGATGGATGAGAGAAAGGTGCAGGCCATTCTTGATTGGCCACCACCAAGCAAGGTTGCAGAACTTCGGTCATTCCTTGGATTGGCTAACTACTACAGGAAGTTTATTCAAGGATATTCAAAGAAGGTGGCTCTTCTCACAGATTTGCTGAAGAAGGACAGAAAATGGGTATGGACAGATGCATGTCATGATGCTTTTGAGAAGCTGAAGGTTGCTGTTTCAAGTGAACCAGTGCTGCGTTTACCAGATTTTGGTGTACCCTTTGAAGTCCATACGGATGCTTCAGATAAGGCAATTGGTGGGGTTCTTGTGCAGGAAAAACATCCTGTTGCTTATGAGAGCAGGAAGTTAAATGAGGCAGAGCAGAAGTGTTCAGCCCATGAGAAGGAGATGATTGCAGTAGTGCACTGTTTGCTGGCCTGGCGTGTATATTTGCTAGGGCCAAAGTTCGTGGTGAGAACAGATAATGTGGCTAACACCTTCTTTAACACACAAAAGAAGCTGTCACCCAAGCAGGCTAGGTGGCAGGAGTTGCTACAGGAGTATGACTTTGTGTGGGAACAGAAACCGGGCAAGCACAATGAAGTGGCTGATGCCTTGAGTCGCAAACAGGTGCAGGAATATGTGGCTGCCTTGACTAGGGTGGAGTCAGATTTTGTGGAGAGGATCAAAGACAGTGCAAAGTTGGATGCTACCTATCAAAAGCTAGTGCAGGACGTTACAGCAGGCTTGGTGAGACGTTACTGGCTGGAGGATGGGTTACTTTATGCCAAGGGTGGCAAACTGTTTGTTCCAAGTGGAAAGATCCGGAGAGAGTTGATGCGGGAAACTCATGATCCACAGTGGGCAGGACATCCAGGTAAAGATAGGATGTATGCATTGCTGTCCCGTTCATACTATTGGCCTAAGATGGACTTAGATATTGAGTTGTATGTGAAGACCTGTCTGGTTTGTCAACAAGACAAGGGCTTGACTCAAAAGGAAGCAGGTATGCTGCAGCCTCTTCCTATACCAGAGAGTCCTTGGGTGTCTATTTCCATGGATTTTATTACTGGTTTGCCAAAAGTTAAGGGGATGGGTTCAGTATTCGTGGTTGTTGATAGATTCTCAAAGTATGCTGTTTTTATGGCTGCACCCAGCACATGTACGGCAGAGGTGGCTGCTGACTTGTTTTATAAAAACGTAGTGAAATACTTTGGGTTGCCAGAAGACATTGTAAGTGACAGAGACTCTAGATTTACTGGTCGGTTTTGGACTGTTCTGTTTGGTTTGATGGGTTCAGAATTGAAGTTTTCGACTGCAAATCACCCACAAACGGATGGGCAAACAGAAAGGCTTAATGCTGTATTGGAGGACTATTTGAGACATTATGTGACTGCCAGCCAGAAGAATTGGTTAGATTTGTTGGATTCTGCACAGTTTGCCTCCAATCTGCACAAATCTTCATCAACAGGGATGAGTCCCTTTGAGTTGGCAATGGGGCAGCAACCTCTCACGCCTCATGAGATTGCTAAGCAGCGTTCAGGGGGTAGATGCCCTGTAGCATATAGGTTTGCCATCAACAAGCAAGAGCTGATGCAGGAGGCACAAGACAGCTTGTTGAAAGCACAAAGAAGGATGAAGAAATATGCTGACAAAGGGAGAAGGCCTTTGGAGTTCCAAGTGGGGGACAGGGTGCTGTTGAAGTTGACCCCACAGATTTGGAGGAAGTTCAGAAGTGAGGCAATTCACAGAGGTTTAGTCCCTAAATATGATGGTCCATTCGAGATTGTAAAGAGAGTTGGTGCAGTGGCTTACAAGTTGAAGCTGCCAGAGAGGTTGCAGATTCACCCAACAATACATGTGAGCTTCTTAAAGCCCTATCATGGGGATACAGAGGATTCCTCAAGGAATGAAGCTAGGCGTGCCCCGCCTACTGTCATGGTTCAGTTTGATAGAGAAGTGGAGAAAATTCTGGACAAGAAGGTGACAGGTTATCGTAAGGGAGGAAATATGATAACATACTACTTGGTAAAGTGGAAGGGGGCTGCGGAATCAGAAGCAAGTTGGGAGAAAGCATCTACATTGTGGCAGTTTGAGAAAGAGGTGAAGGCATATGAGAATACCCTACCGATGAGGACATCGGCTTCTTCTGGTGGGGGTGGTTTGTTAGGAGCTTTACGAGTTGCTGATGATGGCATGAGGAATATGTGTGCTTGGACAACAGCAGGCCAGTCACATGGCTCAACGTTTTCTCAAGACACTCATGGCTCCTCATGCCATACTAGTGAAGCTCCTAAGCACTCTATGAGGGGAACAAGCCCAGTCTCCCTGCTGTATTCAGATTGATGAGCATGAGGAGGGGCAGCATGTGGAGGCACCTTGCTCCATATGATGCCCCAAGGCCATGGCAGTGGTGAGCCATGGTGGGCAGAGGTGGTTTATTGATGATGGGCAGCAGCAGGTGGTGCTGACCCTTGAGGATGGTTGATGGCATAGTGGCTTGGTTGGGTGGCTTTGTGTGTGGGCTTGGTGGCTGGTGTGCAAGGCAGTGCTGGGTTGCTATGTTGATATCAGGCTATGTAAGGCATTTGGGCTGGTTGGTGCTGGCTGAATGCAAGGACTTGTATATGTGGGCTGATGGCAGTTGCGTAGTGGGCTGCATTTAGACATACTGTGTGGGCTGTGTTGCTGATGAGAAGGGCTTAGGCAAGGGCCAAACACTTAGAACGTGATGGATTAATCATGTGTGGGCTGCTGAAGCATTGGCAGAGGCCCCATGATATGCTGAGTGATGGGCTGGCATGTGCAGAGTGTGCAGCAGCAGTTACCGGCAGTTACCAGTCAGTTCCTGCATTGTTGGGTGTTCAGACATGCTGAGAGAGGGCTGGAAAACGTGGATAGCAGACAAGGCAGCAGCAGTTGCAGGTGTCCTAAGTCAGACACAAGTGGCAGCAAGTCCTGATAATGGGGCAGTTACTTGGTAGTAACTGTCGCGACAGTTATTTCTGTGTATATAGCCTAGGCTGTTGGGGCTGTCAACAGCAGAGTGAATGTATTTTTTTGCTTAGAGAATTTCGTGTGTATTCTCCAGGCTTCCTTTGTACTTGAATATTGAGTAATAAAGGTTGGGGTTGGTGCCCTGTAAATACTGTGTGTGCTGTGTGTGTGTTTTCCCTGCATAATTCTGTTCTGTGTAATACTGCAGTGTGTGTGTGTGGTGTATTGGCTGAGACTAAGGGACGAACTTAGTGCCATCACAGGCAATAAATTTAAAAGAAAAATTGACCCTGTGACAATAAGTGACGTGGTTCACCATTTTACTCAAAGACTCACATATGTTTAAATTGCTGAGTTAAAAAAAAATTTAAACAGAAACTAATTATTGACTCAACAATTTTAAAGAAATGGGAGTTTTTTAGTGAAATTGTGGACAAGTGATATGATCCACCAGAGGACTGTATAATTTCTCCCATATGTGTTAAAAATACTTCGTATTATTAAAAAAAACATAAAAATTTTTTTAAATGAATAATTAATGTATGTCTTAAGAGCATAAATATATGTATGCTTTTTTTAGGAGTCTAAATCCTCCGTATCATTTTTTGTATACCATTTTATGTTCCACCAATCATTACTTACCATATGTATGATTATTTTCCATTTTAAACTTTAATTATTTTATTAAAAAAAAGTAAAATAAAAACATGACAAGTAATGATTGATGGAACATAAAATACAAAAAGTGGTACAGAGGATTTGGACTCCTAAAAAAAGCATACATATATTTATGCTCTTAAGACATACATTCATTATTCATTTAAAATTTTTTTTATGATTTTTTTAAGAATACTAAGTATTTTTAACACATATGGAAGAAATTATACATTTTGTAAGTGGTACAGAGGATTTGGACTCTTTTTTTTAAGTTATGCATTTTGTATTTTTTTTTTCTTTTTCAATCACAAGGTTGGATATAATTACCTTTGAAAAAGATGAATATAGATAATTATACAACCATGTGGATCTATTTAATTTAACAACCTAAAATACAATATTAAGAAAAACTGTAGTTAAATTTTTCTAATGAAATAGAAACTTTTTATAAGTCTATATATTTCACCCAAAAGTTAATGCGAAAATACAATGCCATTTCTGATTTCATTAGTTGTTTAAAAAATAGAAATCATAAACGTCACTGTAAAAAAAATATTAATTAAATTTTTTTTTTGGATTGAAAATTTGCTATGTTAAAATGTTAATATTAATTTCACATTTCTCTTTTCAAAATTTTTTAAAATGCCATTTTGAATTCGACTATATTAATGCCGAATTCATTCTTTAAAAAAATCATGTAAAGATAAATATAAATAACATAGCTGATTTCTAAGAGAGAAATGCTCCTCATCTTATTCAGACCATTACAGGCATACACTCACTTAAACATGCTAAGGAGTAAACAAATCTTTGAGCATTCTCACAACAGCTAAAACCATCATCACAACAATTACGCTCACTAGGATATTCTCTTTGGATTGGGTAGAGGATAGGAGGCCTATACATTGCATAGTTAATGTATGATGCTGTGTTTACTCATGGATTAAATTTTTCTAGAATTTTTATGATAATTTCATTGTAAATTTTCTAAAATTGTATTTACTCATTTTGAAATGAATGAATTGGATTCTACTATTTATAGGGTAACATTGACCATTTGGTGACATAGTAAATTCCAAATCCGCTCATTTGAAAAATCGAAATCAATGAATAAGAAGAATTTAACGACTCCATTGATGCAAGAGGATGTATAAACAAAGTTCAATAAAAATAAAAATTAAATAAAAGAAGAATTACATTCTAAAATACACAGAATCTATAGAATCTACAATCAAATAGACAATGCACTCCAATTAGTACCTACAAATAGTCTGTTTTTAATAATGTAACCAATATATTCCAACAGGCAATTATCAAAAATCTGTTTTTGAATACTACAATCACGGTGTGTTACACCGTGTCTGGTTTTTTTTTTTTTTTTTCCTATTTTAAACTTTGGTTATATTATGGGTCCGTTTGGATAGAGCTTATTGCTGAAAACTAAAAACTGAAAACACTGTAGCAAAATAATTTTTAAATGTGTGAATAGTACTGCGGGACCCATTTTTAATAAAAAATTGTTAAAAAAGTACGTGAACAGTGCGCACACAGTGTGCGCCTGCCCCTATTGTCCCCCCAGCAGAACCAAAAAAAAAAAAGAAGCAAAATGTGAACGCAACTAAGAATAAGTTGGATCCAAACCCAGCCTATAAGCTCAATAAATAAAAGAAACTACCATGTCCACAACATTTTCATAATACTTTCATAACAAATCTTTAATAGTAAGTTTTTATAGCCCTTCATT
The DNA here is from genome assembly GCA_032878915.1 of Castanopsis chinensis. Classification (NCBI taxonomy): domain Eukaryota; kingdom Viridiplantae; phylum Streptophyta; class Magnoliopsida; order Fagales; family Fagaceae; genus Castanopsis; species Castanopsis chinensis. The sequence continues at coordinate 2,891,228 of JAVQMG010000099.1, read as the reverse complement.
TAAATCCACTATTGAAATCATTTTTTTGTCTATCAGTAACAGCTGATAACAATTTGCCACTTATGATTTATTGTGAAAATATTGAGAAAATGTTGTGAATATAGCAATCCCTATATATATTTGACAAATTGTGAATGACTGAATGGTAGTGTATAAAGTGGAACACGAAAAGTGAAATATAGGATTTTTGTTCTGCCTTTGCTGAGTCTACTACTACTTAATGTAGTGAGAAAGCCACTTGAAACCAGTGAAGCTGATACTGTACCATACTGGCTGGTAAATACCGTACCGGCCAGTGCACAGTACAGGTACCCCTCTGTTTCGTACCGAAAAATATACTTGCTGTACTGGTCGTGTACCAGCCGTACTGGTGAAATTCGTCCATACCGGATGCGTACCGGCCGTACTGGGCGTGTACCGGCTGTACTGGTGAAATTCGTCCATATCAAATGCGTACCGGCCGTACTAGGCTGAAACACTCCAAGCCACTTTTTTTCTTTTTTGTAATTTTGACAAATTTTCAAGGGCAATATGGTAATTGTGCTAAACCTAATTCTAACCCTAATTTTGAAAATCATTGCCATTGTATGATATAAGTTTTGCATAAGGTTTTAGAAATTGGCATTTTTATACGAGCATCTTGCAATTGTTCCATCATGTCATTCTTCAAAATTTCTTAATGCAAAATGTAGAATTTGTTTATTTTCTTTTCAATTTTGTTGCTTTTTTTTAGTTTATATACTTTGAAATTTATTTCTGTGTTTTTTTTAATTAATTTTGGTTTAATTTCATTTATTATAAGGGGGGTTGTTTCTTTCCTTGGAGAGACAATTTTACAGGTTCATTACGAAATGCAATTTCAGCATTATGTTTATTTAATTCCACTAAAGAAAAATGAGACGAATTAATACTTGTGGTGCATCTGTAACTTTTCTCCAATGCTGAATTGCCTCAGCAAAGTTGTTCCTTTGTGTTGTAATTCCTATGCTTCTTGGGGTAGAAGAATAGTGGATAATCTTGTAAACATGGTTCTAGAGATTTTGTGTGTATGTGTACATACATATAATATAAAATAGCGATAAACCTGAAACGGTATACTGGTATTGACCGATACCTGAAATATATCGTACCGCTAGCCAAACCGGTATAGCCTCCGGTACAATATTGACTTCCTTGCTTGAAACCACGTAGAGATACTCCTTTGTGTTGTACTTTTCAGCCACAAAATCCTCAAGGGGACGGGCATTTGCTTTTGCTAGCTCTAACAAACCCTTCCCTGTGGTGACATTGGCTAGGTTGAGGAGGGAACACAATTCCTCTCCTGGGTAATCAAAATAAGGAATGGAAGATTGGCAAAGGCCTCATCATAGAGTAGATCATTCAGGTCTCTTGTTGGCCCCAAAAATTGCTCATTGGCCCTAGTAGCATCCACAATGTAGACAACTGCATCCATCTACGGAACAAAGATTGAAATGTATTAAGCAAAATTGCATTGCTTAACAAGGAAGGCAGCATGGTGGAGCAACTCACAATGCCAAGCGTAACTAGAAACATTTTCCACTTTGTTATCCAATTAGACACAAATTAAGCCAAATTCCCAATCCAAAATCCCAAGAGGTATATAAGGATCACCGTTTTTTTTCTTCAACATTTCCTAGCTGTTATTTAAAACAACCAACAAGAAAGCATAATCAACATGTAAGATGTAATGATGTACATCTTGTTGTAAAAAATAAAATAAAATAAAAGGGAGAATTGTCAAGAGGCAGGGGCGTAGCCAGGAATTTTTACATGGGGGGCCGATTCGGAGTATTGATATAAAAAACATAAATCACAAGTCTATTGAATATGAAATTTCAATTTTGATATATCTTAAACATTAATGAACATACAAAAAATATCTAGTTCACTATAGACATATACAAAAATATCCACATAAAAAAAAACACTTCACATCAAAATCATGCCTAACGACGATTTTTCATGGAATAGAATTCATCCATAATCATTTTCATGGTGAAATTCCCCGCAATTTCCTTTTCTATATAAACTATACATTGTTTGCCAAAAGTTCATCATTCATTCTATTGTGAAATCTTGTTTTTAATAGTTTCATAGCTGAAAAAGCTCGTTCTGTAGTTGCTGTAGAAACTGGAAGAGTTAACACAAGACGAATCAGTCTATCAATTAAATGATAGAATTTAGACTTCCCTGAAATTTCTAATCACCTACATAGCTCAGATATTACACCCATATTCTGAAAATTTGGATGCTTTGTCATATCAAGCTCATAATATTGCAATTGATACTTCAAAAGACAAATTTCCTGCTCAGTGAAATCTTGAGGATAATAATTTTCAGCAAAATTGCAAATATCACCAATTTTGAATGATCTAAAAGCATCCATAGGATTTAATGCTAAACTAAGAGTGAGAAAATCTTCTGTCAGCTCTCAAAATCTACTATTCAATTCTTGCAATTGAAAATCTATTGCAACTGTAAATATGTCAATTCTTAAATGATGTTCTATTGTTGTCAAAACTTCATCTTGATGACTGTATCTACCTTGAGCTTTAGTGTAATGAGTATTTAAATCAGGAATATCAATTTCATGTTGTCCACAAATAATGTAACACTATCAAGTAAAGGCTCCCATCCATCATCTCTCAACTTTTGAATAAGTGATTTTGTAGTTGAAACTAATGCATGGCATTTAAAAAATCTTAAGAATGTTGTTGCAAATCTTAGCAAAGAATATTAGTAATTCCCATAATCTCTTTCATCATATGCAAAATTAAAACAAATTTAAATGATGTTAATACCTAATAAGCTCCTCAGCATCACCACGTTATTTATAATTAGCCCCTTCCTCAGAGATAGTATTGATAACTTTGCAAGTTGTATCAAACATTTTTATCAAACTACAAATAGATTAAAAATGAGATCCTCAACGTGTATCTCCAACCCGTTGCAAAGTACCAATTTGGTTTGCTCCTCTTCTAGTCTGAATTTCATTAGAAGCAATCATATTTTTAATTTGTTCCCCTTGAGCATATTGCAATTCATCATTACGCTTACTATAACCTACGACAATATTGATAATATTAGTCAAATGATCAAAGAATTGATGAACAACTTTTACTTCTTTAGATGATGTAACTAAAGCCAATTGCAACCTATGAGCCATGCAGTGTACATAATAAGTATATGGGCATTCATTAAGAAATAAAGCTTGTAATCCATTTCATTCACCACGCATATTACTAGCTTCATCATACCCTTGACCTCGAATATTCTCAATGTGAAGGTTGTAACAAGAAAGGACAACACATATCTCCTTCTTAGGGGTCAACACAGTAGTATCTCTAACATGCAGAACATGAAAGAAATGCTCTTTAATGAAATCATTTTTATCAACAAACCTCAAAATAATGGCCATTTGCTCTCTCTTCAACTCATCCCAAGCTTCATCAACCAAAATGCAAAATTTTGCATCCTCAATTTCTTCACGAATAGCATTTCGCACATTACTAGCAAGAATATGCAAAATCTCATTGTGGGTGATGTATATTTGGCATTTCGTGGAGCATTTTCCAAGACAATATTAGCTACTTTGTCATTGAAAGTTTATGTGAATTTTATCAATTCAATAAAATTACCTCTATTTTTTTAATCAAGGCTTTCATCATGACCTCTAAGAGCATAAGCTTGGAATGCTAGCCATCGAGCACACTCTATTGAGGTTTTGAGTCGCAACTGATTTTTCTCTAATTCTTTTGACGTTTGTTTCTCAATTAGCTTGTCAATATGTTGTGAATAATTTTTAAATCCTCACAACATTTCACAACAATTTTATGTGGGGAGTTTGGATCTTTCCCTATATGACGAAGTAAAGGACAATTCATTCCATCATTCACCTTTTTCCAATTATTAAAACCTATTAAAATGAATGCATCTGATTCGGGACTACCTATTGGTTTCTTACTAAAAAGGTAGCAAGATAGACAATATATTGCATCTATTGAAGGTGAGTATTCCAACCAATCCCTATGTGAATGTAATTCAAACCATGAAGGTTGAAATCGACGATAATGAGTATCATTGTTGTATGGATAGTCTATATTTTTAGGCTGATATGGACATTCTTTGAGATAAGCTCGTTGGATTTCATCTTATTTGTTGATAGGAAATTTACATATTTGTTTACGTGATCCTGGATCACGATCTATCTCTTCAGATAGAATTCTTGAACATTTGGAGGGGTGTTCATCAGGCATTGAAATATTAACATTTGTTTCTACAACCATAAGTGTCCTAATTTCTGGATTGCTAACATCTTTTTTCTTAAAGAATGCATCAATTGTTTTTCTTTTGCTCATAATTCTTTTAAGTGTGTGTTTGGGAGGGGCTGAAATGCCCATGTCTGCGTTTCAGCCCCTCCCACGTTTTGTTTTTTTTTTTTTTTTTTTTTTTTCACTTAAGTGGGACGCGCGTTGGTACTGTTCATTGGCCATGAACAGTGATTTTAGGCCAATGAACAGTGATTTTAAACGTGAACAGTATTTTTTACATATTAAAAAATATTTTGCTACAGTATTTTTCAGTTTTCAGTTTTCAGTTTTAGCTGCATCCAAATGGACCCTAACTTTAAGAATATGACTAAAAAATTAACCTCAAAAGAACTTTAAAAAATAAAATTTTAATTAGAAATTTTTACTTAGTTGTATGGATGTTATGCATACTCAAGAAAAAACAAAATTTCCACTATAATTTAAACAGTCAACCAATTTTTAATACAAATATAATTAATAATTAATAACCCCTTAAACATAAACAAAAATTAAACACACAAGTATTGTTACACAACATAAACTAAACAATTTAACAACACCCATAACCAGATTGCATGATATCTAACTAATCAAAAATAGGTAATAAATCAAAACAATTTTACCATAGAAACTTTGTCTTCACAAAGTGCAAAGATCAAAGATGGGTGTGGACTGTGTAGCAGGGCCTACTACCTCTGCCTACAACTTTAGATCTTCCCTTCAAGACTGCCTTCAATCATGTATTTCTCTAAAAATATATAAAAATATAAAGAGCATGTGAATATTTAGGTGTAGATAGTTGAGAAAATAAAAAAAAAAGAAACTAAAAATAAATGAATGTCTAATGCTTAAGAAAGAGAAGAAAACTTACCAGGCAGTCACCAAGTTCCAAATTCTGAAATTTAACAATGAAATATGTTGGGTGATTTGTTTTAGAAAACAAGAAAGAAAAAATTGGTTAGGATTTTTTTTTCTGAACTGTGGGGACTGATTGTGCTGAGTTTTAGAGGCTGTTACTCTAGTAGGCAGCAGAGTGGGAAGTGTATCAAAGAAGACAAAAAAAAAAAAAAAAGAAGAAGAAGTCAAGGGAATGGGATTCGGTGGGGTGGGTTTTTTTTTTTTTTTTTTTTTTTTTTTTTTTTTTGACCCAAATGATAGAAATGGGGTGGGTTTTGAGATTGAGAGAAAATGTAGTTTTGTTTTTATTGTTTGGACTTGACTATTTAAATGTAAGTAGGCCAATATTTTGTTTTACTTGGAGTATATAAGCCCTAAAACTAAAGCTGGGGCTTGAGAAAGTGAGAATAGTGGAGATATTATGGGTATGGGGGGGGGGGTCGGATGTCACATATTGGGGAGGCCCAATTATTTTTTATGCATAGTCTAATGGATATATATATATATATATATATATATATATTTTGTGTGTGTGCAGGGGCCACAGCTAGGGATTGCAATTTAGATCCGACTCGTGGATACTCGGTCCGATAAAGAATATGGTCAGGTATGGGTTTTTTTAAAAAAAATCCGAAGTGGGTCTGGGTCAGGTTTGAGTTTTATCAAAAAAACTCGGAACCCGACCTGAAAAAAAACCTAGAAAAAACCCGGTTATGTGATATTACTTAAAACCCCCCTATATATATATCATGTAATTTCACTAATTTGCAAACCCTAGCTGCCTCTCATCTCATTCGGTCATTCCCTTCCCTCATGCCTTAGTCCTCACTGCCTCAGTCAGTTCCCCTCATCACGCAGCTAGCCACGCTCCCTCACGCCTCAGTCATCACACCCTCACGCCTCAACCACGCTCCCTTATGCCTTTGTGCCTCAGCAAGCAGCCATGCCCTCATGCCTTAGTGCCTCAGTAGTCAGCACACAGCCACGCCTCATCACTCCCTCACGGTCAGTTTTTCTCTCTCGATTTTTTTTTTCTTTTTTTGGTAATAGGAAATTTTTGGTGGTTTGTGTTTGTGCCAAGGAGCATTGAAGTGTTGAGGTTGCTATGAAATGTGTTTTTGAACAGCCACTATGTTGAAATGTTTCATAATTTGTTATTGGTTTAGAGATAGTTTTTTTTAGAGTTTTCGATGTGCTGCTGTGCCACGTGCCACGCATCTTAAGCTTTACTATGTTTGAATGCCGACAGAGAATGCAACCCAGTGAGTGTTGCTATCTTGTTTTTGCTCCTCGTGTTTTGCGCGTTTTGATCTTAATTTGTGTACATTGTGAAGTACAGGTTTCGGCTTTCAATGCTAGATACTGAGTTAGAAATAAGTTATTTCATCTTGTAATTTTTGGCTAGAAAACATCAAACAATAAAAGAAAATCCATGAGGAAATTTTCTCCTAGTTATTAGGTTATTAAAATTTATGGGAGGCAATGGTTTGCTAACAGGGGATGTAAATCTATTAGTAGGGTTGTGGTGAAAATGTGAAATTCCTTTTATGTTTGCTATTACAGTGCAGAAGCACAATGAACTTCACAATATATGCTGTGGAATATTTTCCTAAACATAGTTGTTGTAATAACAAGTTGTTGAGACTTTCATGTATTTTTAGTTTATGTTGATTGTTGAGACATGTGTTCTTAGATCCTTATTATTGCTACATTGATTTATCCAGGATATTTAGATTTTTTGTTAAATTGGAAAACTAAAAATTCAACCATTTTGTGCTAATGGAAGAAATTGTTTATTGTTTTTTGTGTTTGTTGGGAATGCAGAGCCTAAAACGGAGATGGAAGACACAAACAAATCTGGTTCTTCCTTGCCAAGCGGCTCTCTCTTGAGAAAAAAATCTAGTTCTTCCTCACCAATTGTGGAGGATTAGACATTTTGTAATAATTTAGTGGCATTTTTAATTTCTTAGACTTGTTGGATTAATTTGTTGGTTTGTAATTATTCTAAGCCTTTTGTAATTTCTTAGTCTTTTTAATTTCTTAGATTAGTGGGATTTATTTTGTAACTTTGTTATTTCTTGAACTTATTGGACTTGTGATATTTATTTCTTGGACATGTGATATTTTGTAGCTATGATTTTGTTGATTAATGGTTATCTATTTAAGTGATTTATTGATTTAAAATCTTAGTTATGATTCATTGATGTATAATTAACATGTGATTTATGATTAACTTATGATTTGGATTGATTTGTTTGGCATTAGGCCACATTATATGGCTTGAATGGGCTTGAATCTAGGCAAAAAATCTTAATAGGGTTGAATCTTTTTTTTTTTTTTTTTTGCTTGGGCCAAATTTGGGCCCAAGAAGATAAACGGGGCTTGTGGGGCCCGGCGAGGTGGGCCCTGGAAAAAAAAACCCCGATTAATAATCGGGCCGGGTCCGGGTCTAGGGTCTTGGCCCGCAGGTCGGGTTCGGGTATGCAAAAACCCGGCCTAAACCTGACCTGTTGCCATTCCTAGCCACGCCCCCCCCCCCCCCTAGCCACTATGTGGCTCCACCCCTGTCAAAAGGATTTGGTGACATATAGTGCAATTGGCAGCCAAACATGAACTCCAGCTCCGACGAGCCACGAATGGAGGATCTAGTTCAATCTCCTCTGTCCTCTCTCAAAACTAAACTCTAATTTTCTCTCCTCTCAATAAGTTCACTTGGGTTTGGGGTTTGGTAATTTTTGTTGAACGTCTCTCTCAAGTGAGTTCAAACGTTAGTTTTAACAGTAGACTAATAGATGTAGTGATTTGGTACATGTGTATAGTTCAGGTACTAAATTGGCTAAATTAAAAGTTTATAGGGTGTCATGACTACTACCTCAAAGTTTAGGGGGTGTCAAGACATTTTTCCCTTTAATATAATATAGTTGGGCTCAAACTTATAAATTTAAGTCTTTTAAATCAAATGGTGTTATTATATATTATATTAACCACTCAATTGAAAACTCCTCAAGGTTTTAGTCTCCCCCCAACATAATCTAATCTAATCGAATATCAATCAATCAATATATATATAAAAGCAGAGACCTCATGTGAGAGTACACAAGGTTCTGCCACGTGGCACTCTAATATTGCATTTAACATTTTTTTTTTACCTTTTTTTATTAAGTTTTTTTAACCATTATCCAATAGATCATAGTAACTTATTTTTACCATTATATAAATTTAGCATTTTTTACCTCTTTTTATTAAATTTTTTTTTACTGTTACCTAATAGATCATACTATAAAAGTAGAGACCTCATGTGAGAGTATATGAGGTTCTGCCACGTGACACTCTAATATTGTATTTAACCTTTTTTTTTACCTTTTTTCATTAAGGTTTTTTGACCATTACGTAATAGATCATAGTAACTTATTTTTACCATTATATAAATTTAGCATTTTTTACATCTTTTTATTAAGTTTTTTTACTGTAACCCAATAGATCATAGTAACTTCTTTTTACTATTATATAAAATATAGGCTATTCTTGACAATTAGACCCATTAGACCAAAATTTGTTCACTATAAAATGTTCAACTTTTTAAAAGTAGACCAAATCTTATGAAAAACCCAAGCACAGTTTTTACCTTACATATTATGACCCAAGTTTGACCATTCCCACGTGTAAATTAAAGCAAAACCTCTTACCCTCTTACAAACTCTCTTCTTCCTCCCCCACGTGTAGATGATACTTTTAGAAACCTCATTCTCATGAAATCATGTCTTCATTTTTCCCCAATTTCAATTCAATATGATTTTTTCTATTAATAATGTTCTACGCAATTTATGCAGACAAATTTTTGTCATTGACCAGTGCAACAAAAATATATATAAATCTTAAGATCCTTGAGGTTGCTAAAATAATTGACAAGTGCATACTTCTAAAATTTATAATAACAAAAAATTCTAATAAATATCATATACTATCTCACAAAATGCCATTAACTTAATATTTTCTTTAAAAAAATTTAATGATAGGAATGGTAAAAAGCATGATCCTATACAAGAAAAACCAAAAATACATGCAAAACAACTTTCATAGGAGGATTTATCTTTAAATAATATGAAGACAAAAGTAAAGATAAAATGTATTGAATGAGATCCTAAGAAACAGGCTTGTTAATCATTTCAAAATATACTCATCATTTACGTAAAAAAATAATAATACATCATATTATTTACATTAAAAAAATAATGCATATTAATTTCAAAGTTCTTTGCAAGATGTGAACTGTTAAGGTATTGCAATAATAAGTAACATTAATACAACAATAGGTTGGTATTACATTTTGTGTGTACTTTATGAAAGGAATGTCAAATTACAAGCAAAATCATTTTGGTGTGCAAAATGTGACACAAAAATAAATCTTTCTATCCCAAAGTTAGAAGCACTCACATCAACTACATACTCTCCAAATATTTATAATATATTTATCTCATTATAACTACTATATATATATATATATACAATTGTAAACTACTTCAGATACATGATTCAAATTGAAATTTTTGATGCAACTAACAAAACATATTTTGTGATATTTGATCGAGATGCCGAGAAAATCCTAAATGAATCTACAAGAGATCTTGTTGAAATATAAACTAAGGTGTTACTTATTTAAATTATTGTAAAAATATTGATATTAGAGAATGAATCCCACGTGATTTTAAAAAAATTAGGAAAAAAATGGATTTCTCTACTTCATTTGAATGAATTCAATCTAAAGGATGGTTTTGAAAATTATATAGTTGCTAAGATTTTTATGCACCTTCATATGATAAATTGGTATGGAAGAAAAAAAAATACACAAGTTAATATGCTATATTAATTCTTTTTGCTACACTATTCTAAAATTCACAAAAATAAAAAAATAAAAATATCTACAAAAAACTGTAACATCATTGAAATTTAATATAAAAGGAAATACTATGAAAAATCTTAGCGACAAAGTCCAAACTTTGTAAGATCCAATCAAGAGTCTCTCGATGCCAATTCATTAGTGATTAACACAAATGATGCAACAACAGGAAAAAAATGATGAAAGCTTAAAAATTGAACAAATATGGATGAACTAAACTTCAAGCATTGAAGATGGAGAAACTGATGATGATAACAAGCATCACCATACCGCAATAACAAAGATTCATCATATAATAAAAATCAGTAATATAGAATGAATTAATATGTTTTTATCAACTTTTATTATATAATATTACTCCAAGTTGTTTTAATTATTGCTCATTACTTGAACAAAATAATTGTAATAGATATATGTGTGCAATTTGTAATTGTTACTTTTTATGATGAACTCATTACTAACAAAGTTTTATAATAAATATGATATAATATATGTATAATATTTTTCAAAAACAAATTTACATAAAACATTACAATAGTATCCATTTATTGCACAAGAAACTTACTAGTTATATACAATTATGAAAACCTGTGCTACACTTTAGGTTTATGAGTCCACGTGTACTTTGAGTGGAAAGATTTAAATTTAGAGTCTTTAATGTTCATCATTAAATTACTCCTATAGAATTTGAATTTTTAAATGGGTAGAATATAATATAATGATCATAAATTACCATCATAAATTATCCACTATAAAAGGTGGCCGACTTTTTATTTCCTTTCCATGTAAAGAAGTCTACATATGATTTTGTTCACAAGGTAGAAATTTCTTTCCAACCTTTTGTAGAAAAGAAATTAATTGTTCATTTTATTATTTTATATCTTTCTCTCTCTCCCTTAATTGTTAATCTCTCTAATAAATAAGAATATTATCTAGGCATTTCATTAGGTACGTACTTATAAAGAAAAGTTGTGGAGCCCTTTATATTAATTAGCATTAAATTGGGTAGCTTTAATTTAAGTAGACTTTGGTTGTGCCTCCAAAGTCCAAATTTGTTGTGCTAAGCTTTTTGCTCAAAACGCTAAAAGAAAAAAAGAAAAAGAAAGAGTTGGATGCTTTGGGCACACGAAATGCGAAAGTAAACAACGATTAAGTTTGATTCCTATATATGCTTTTTTTAAGAATCAGTGTGACTCCTATGCTTGTGGAAAGAGTCAAAAGTTTCGAGAAAATAAAAAATAAAATCCAACAAAAGTTTATAAATCAATGCATAATAATAATAATAATAATAATAATAATGATGGGTGCAACATAGACTTGGATGAGCTGCCATGTAACAAGTGATCCAGATGACACGTGGCCAAGAGATATATCAACAATTTCCATTTATTAATTTTAAAACATCCATAAATTAATTAAATGCATAATTGTCTCCGCAATCTCCTTCCTTAAAATCCGTCATTTATTATCAGTATTATGCCCTTAAATTAAATTAAATTAATAAATGCACAATAGGCATCATGAAAAGTGGCGCAGTTAATTGTTTCCATTGTATTGTTGACAATAAAACACAATCTTTCTCTTTGAAATTCAAAATTTTTGCTCTCTATTTGAAGCCACGGAAGGAATTTTGACTATTTTCTATCTATTTATCTTGCTTATGGTTTGTAAATATCAAATACTATTTGTTCAAGACTTGCTAATTTCCGTTCTCGTATGAAGTTTTGGTTCAACGAGGAGCTATGAAATTATTTTAAAGTATCTAATTGTATATATTTGACTTTTTTACTCTTTAGTTGAAATCTTATATTATTTTACATTGTTTTTTTTTTTTTTTACATGGTTATAAAGAACAATCCTTTTTCACAATCTTTACATTTTGTTCTTTATTTATTTTTCCTGGTCTCTTAATTGAATTTTATGATAATTAATACTGTTTTTGAGTGCTGATGTTTTTTTAATGGGAATTCGAGTGCTAATGTTGTTGCTTCATGTAAGCTTATTTTGACGAATCTGTTTTTTTTTTTTTTTTTTTTTGAGGAATTTTTTGACGTATTTAATTGTATATGTATGACTCTTTAGTTGAAACAAAAATGGGCTACATATAATTATGTATATTTAATGCAAAATTGATTCCTCAATTCCCTCATTTATATTTTACCATATAGAAATACATCCAAAAATGGGCAATAATATACCCCTATTATTAAAAAAGTAACGTTAATGGTGAGTTAACATAATAACCCATAAAAATTTGCCAATCCCACCTCTTCTCAATGTTAACGTTTCCTATCAATCTCTCTCTCTCAAAAAAAAAAAAAAAAAAACCCCTTTGTTTCTCATCTTAAATAAAACCGTTACCGTAAAACCCGATCGCTACAGTTGTCTACACCTTTTCATCTTCTCCTAATGATTTTTATATAGGATTAGAAAGATGAATGTGATGAACTTCAGAGAGCTTGAGGAGAAATTGAAGTTAAGCTTTGGTATGTTCTCTCTTCCTAACTACTTTTTTGTTTGGATCGTGAATTTTCTAATATGTATTGGTTTCGTTCGGTTTGATTATAATGGTTGGCACTTGGCTATATGATGTTTCCAAAATGACTTTGCTATTAGAATTTTATATGTTAATTATCCTTAATTTATTGTTAAGTTGGTGCTAAATTAGTGAGTCAATTGAAAATTTGTAACAACAAATGAAGCAAAGAGATTTGAAACTGAAAGTCTTTGTGATTTTACTAAATTTAAATTTAGTTATGCATATGATTGTACTTTTGTACGTTCATTCCTTTTTCATCAACACTTTGCTTGGTTAGGAAAACTTTAGCTTAATGGGTATAGACTATAGAGGTGCTGAGACTTTCCAGTTCCATGACAAAATGTTTTCCATTGTGTTTTATCTTCTCTTGTCACAAGTTGTTTACGAGGGCAGAGTGGTCGGTTTGAAAATTAAAATTTTAAATAGTTAAATGTGAAAACATATAAGTTAGCACCTACATAATAACATAATAATGTAAGTGCTTCTTAAATTCCTGGGAAAAAGAATTCCTCTTTACGTTCTCCGCTATGAAGGTTGATGCTTTCAACTTTATAGGCTGTAGTAGTTGTTTTCCTTCATTTTCTTGGGGAAGATGTTTCGTTCATTGCAATAAGCCAGTAACTAGTTTACTGTTAAGGCTTTTAGGATTTGGGAAACAGTTTTCTTGTTAGTTATGGATGATCTTGCTCTTAAGTGGAATAAACTCTCTTTCTCATAAAGAAGGGAAGAGTTTATTACTTTCAAAGGATAAACAAATTCATGAGTTTGTTTTAGTGGCAAAATTTCTTACAAAGAGGAATGTTATCATTGATGCAGTAGCAATTAGGCCTTTATAGCGTACGACTCAGCGTTTTAATATCAGGGAAGCTGGTGACGATTATCTTTAATATTGCCTATCCACAAAAACATCTACAGTGGATAGAGATGCAACTGGCTTCGGCTGAAAATATTAACTTTACGAGAGACAAAGAAGATGCAATGTGGCATTAGAGATCTCACTTAAATTGGTTTCAAGCTAGTGATAGAAATATAGGCTATATCCACTCAAAAGCATCTAACCATTTTTAGAAAAATTGCATTGAGGGGCTGTTGGATGAAGATGATAATTGGCAGGATGATGATAAAGCCATGGCGGTATTGTTCTTAATTATTATTCTGATCTTTTCAAGTCCTCTTGTCCTTCAGAGTTTGTGGAATTGTTAGAGGCCATTGTTCCAAAGGTTTCTCAAGATATGAATATCAGACTGACCGGTGAATTTCAAGACATGGAGGTTCATAGGGCTCTTAAATAGATGTATTCTCTTAAAACTCCAGGTCCAGATGGTATTGCGCCCTTATTTTTTTAGCACTTTTGGCCTACTATAGGAAATGTTGTTACTAAGACTATTTTGGATTTTCTTAATCTTGGTTTTATCCCACCAATGTTTGACGTGGTGCTATGCTCCTGTTCTTTCTCACTTATTTTTTTGAAAATGATATTCTTATTTTTTTTAAGGCTAGCTTGAAGGAGTGTGATTCTTTGCAATGGGTTTTAAAAGTTTAGGAAGATACTTCTGGCCAACAATTGAATAGGGCTAAAAATTCCATGTTTTTCTCAAGTGTTACTCATCCGGATATTCAAGAGGAGATTAAAACAAGGTTTGGAGCTCAGATTATTAGACAACATGAAAAGCACCTTGGTCTTCCTTCTCTAGTTGGGAGGAATAAAAGAAATATTTTTAATGCTGTGAAGGAAAAATTTGTTGGGAGAAATGAACACCTTGAGAAACTTCCTTGAATAATTAATATAACATATAGAGACACACTTTAACTCAAAACGCCTAAACTCATTAGGTATGTGCTCAATTATGTTATATTAACAACTCATTCTTCTTATCATTATTCAATGTAGGACTTCACTTACACGTATAAAACCCAACAATCTCCCCCTCACGTGTAAGTCTCTGCCACTATGTGGGCCCCATTGCCTAATGGGTTTTTTTTCATTCACTAGTGCATCATCCATGGGCCTCCACGTGTCAACTCGCACGTCTTTTTTCCAAGATCCTTTGTCGTCACCACTCCAACTGTGAAAAGGACCCACCCTACTCCATTTGCGAAAGGGCTTCAAGTACACACCTTGAGGAGCTTCTTTAAATAATTAATATAACATATAGAGATAGACTTTAACCTAAAATGCCTAAACCCAATGGATATATGCTCAATTATGTTATATTAACCACTCATTTTTTTCATCATTATTCAATGTGGGACTTCACTCACACGTGTAAAACCCAACAAATTCGGCTACAAAGTTATCTTGATGGAAGGAGAAGTTGCTTTCTAAAGTTGGGAAAGAGATTTTGATTAAGGTGGTTCCCTAAGCGATTCCAACATATACCATGAGTTGTTTTAAGATTCCTGATTCCCTTTGTGATGATCTGGCTAATATAATTAGAAATTTTTGGTGGGAAAACAAAGGAGGAAAGAAAGATGGCATGGTTAAGTTGGAAGAAGATGTGTGTGCCTAAATCGTGTGGAGGGTTGGGATTCAAACTTCTAAAACCTTTTAATCTTGATCTTTTGGCAAAACAAGGTCGGGGACTTCAATTGGCCAATAATTCTCTTGTTTATAGAGTTTTTTGGGCACGTTATTTTAAAAATTGTGATTTTGTTCAATCCTCTTTGGGAAATAAGCTTTTATACGTTTGGAGAAGCATTTTTGCAGCTCAAGAAATTGTTAAAAAATGGATGAGATGGAGTGTGGGTAGTGGACAGAAGGTCCGGATTTGGGAGGATAAGTGGGTTCCAATCTCTTCAGATAAGGTTGTCTCACCTAGAGTTCTTTCTCCATAGCTCTCTATGGTCAGTGATCTGATTGATGTTGAAGATAAAAGCTGGAATTTGGATTTGCTCCAGAGACTTCAAATGGTTTATTTTTGGTTAGGAGTGCCTATAAAGTTGCTATGGATTTGGATAGGACTATTGGAGGTGCTTCAAGTTCGTATGGTGATGGTATGCGGCTGTTTTGGAGAAAGATTTGGAAGATCCAAGTTCCTCACAAGATCCGCCATTTTATTTGGAGGGCTGTTCGTGATATTCTCTCAACAGAAGCTAATCTGGTTCACATGCATGTTCTCTTAAGAGGGTGCTTGTGAGGAATGTGGTGATAATTTGGAATCGGTGCTTTATCTTTTTTTGGAGTGCCCTAAGGCTCGTGAGACATGGGCTTTATTCAGAAATTTTCATGAGCTAGCTACTGTGCAGTTTAGGTGTTTTATGGATTTCCTATGGTTTATTCTGATTGAAGCTAAGTGGTCATGTGAAGATAACGCAGTGGCAATCACAATTGTATGGGCGCTTTGGTCGAATAAGAATGAAGTTTTTCATGGGGGTTTGAGGAAGAATGGGAAGCTGTTGATTCTATGGTGTACTTGTTACTTGGAGGAGTATTGGCCGGCTGTGGAAGTTCCGGTGAAGCCCTCTCAGAATCTGGTTTCTTAATAGGTGCCGTCATTTTTTCCTTCTTATAAGGTTAATGTGGATGGGGCTGTTTTTTCGAATAAAAAAGAAGTTGGAGTTGGGGTTGTTATCCGAGACCATGTGGGAAACTTTATAACAGGTCTTAGCAAGAAATTTTGGTATTATTTGGAAGCTATTGAAGTTGAAGAGAAGGCCTTTGAATTTGGTTTGGTGTTTGCTAGGGATATGGAGGGGACTCTCTTACTATCATTCAAGCTCTTCATGAAAATTCACATTCTCCTTCGATTGCTTCTTTGATTTACAGGTTGCAAGCTACTTCCTATAAATTTTGTAATGTTTTATTTTCTCATGTTTGTAGGAATGGCAATATGCCTCTTCACCTGTTAACTAAACATGCTTTAGGCATCTTTTCCATGATGTATCTTTTGCTTTGATTTATTAATGAAGTTTGTGTGTTTTCTATTTAAATAATAATAATAATAATAATGTAGAGGAGAGTTCCTTAGTATGGATCTCATGTGGTATTTTTTACAGCAGGCGATCAAAAATCAAGAATAATATATCAAGAATTTAACTGACAGTGCACCCAGAATCTCTACTTGAAACAATCTTCACTTCTAATGCCTACTATTGATGTACTGAGAAAGCCACTTGATAGCATTTAGATACTGATTTATGTTGTGAGGTTCAACCATAAAAACTTCAAGGGGACGGGCATTGCCTGACAGCTTTACCCTACCCTTCCCTGTGGTCATGTCTGTCAGGCCCAAGAGGGAACACAATTCATTTTCTGATGCAGACGAAGGTTCTTCAGTCATGCAAAATATAAGAAACGGAACAATTGCAAATTCTTCATCAGAGAGTAGAGCATGTAGCTCTCCTCTTGTCTCCAAAAATTGCTCCATGTTCCTCCTGGTATCAGCATTCACAATGTACACTACTGCATCCCTCTACAAAACATAGATTTAAATGCATTATTACTACAAGGCACTTTTCACTTTTCACTTTGCCAGCCAATAACGAGAAAAACTCAAAACACTTTTCACTTTGCTAGCCAATCAGGTAGCAATTCCAAATTCCCAATCCAGAATCTCAAGAGATATTCAAAGATCTTTTTCTTTTTCTTTTTTTCCTGGTTTTTCCACATTTCCCAAGTTGTATTTAAAACAATTAACAAGTATAATCAACATGTAAGATGTTGATGATGTAATAGTAAAATTATGAAATTCCATCTTTTAAATGCAAGAGATCTGCATTGTGATATTTGAACTAGATAAATTCGGTAGAATGAAAGAGAGAATGAGTTCATCACAACTCGTTAAAAATATAACAGAGGCTAACTTTTCCATTCTAAACCAAAATATTCTATATTACAAAATTTATGGCATATCCAGTCACAACTCAAAGTTTGTCATGGTTCAAATTAGGGTGAATCTGTATTCAGCTTACTATCAAAAACTAGGCACAATCATGTAAGTCATGTTCCCTATCAGTCAACATTGAATCAAAAAAATTGACTCTACGTTAATTTATATATATATATATATATATATATATATAAAGGCTGACATAAAGGACTCCATTAACTAAAACAGAGAGTGCATTAGATTCATAAAACAGCCTGGTCTAATTATATTGCACAAATCATTAACTAAATATTCTTATCCATGATAATTGATAATTGAGAAGAAACCTACCTTGGCACAGTAGTCTTTCCAAACTCTACAAGCTCTCGGAAGTTCTCCAAAATCAGATATGTTGAACTTGATTCTCCCAATACTAGACACATGTGAATATGGTGGTGTCTCATTACCAACTATTCTCTACAAAGAAAGAATATCAAGTCAGTGGTAGTCAAATTAAACAAAACGCCAAGTCACCATTTGTTCACTGTGAATCAAATATAATAAATTAATAAAAGAAGCTTTACTAGTATCAAGTTTCAGTTTAAAAAATCTCACATTCACTAATAATAATAGTAACTGTTTTGTGCTAGATAGGTGTACTGCTCAGCCTTTTTTTCCCTCTTTACCTTTTGAATTATTGACCCAAGAAATCGAACTCACTTGGTTTCTCTTTGGCATCAAGTTTTTACCTTTTACAACCCTATTTGCTTCTCTTTTTACTAATGTCACACTCTGCTTAACCTAAAACCTCTAACATTATGTTTGGTTCGAGGGAAGTGGGGTAAAAGGAAAGGGAATCTATCGTATGGTTGAGATGAATTAAAGTAGAGGAAAGTAAAAGGGACAGATTTTTTATTTCCCTCCCTGGCCCACCAATTTCTTTCCTCCCAATATGGAAGAAAATGGAGAGAGACAAAGGGCTTTTATATGTGGGATCAATCAATGAGCTATTTCCTTTCTCTCTTTCTTATTGTAAACCAAATACTTGGGAAGATAACTTCTCTACTTTCTCTTCCATATTCTCTCCCCAATCCCCTCCCCCGCCTCTTCCTTTCTTTTCCGGTTAATTATACTTTACCCCTCTAAACTATGTCTCTTTTACACTTATCTCTTAAATTATGAGAAAGCATGCTTTACCTTTCTAAACTATTACCTGCGTAACACTTGCCCCCCTAAACTATGAGAGTGCACACTTACCTCTCTAAACTATTACTCATGTAACACTTTGCACCCCATCCCATGGGTACTAGTTTAGAGAAATAAGTATGCATTCTCATAGTTTAGGAGGAAAGTGTAAAAAGGGTCATAGTTTAGGAGGTAAAGTATGCATTCTCATATTGTAGGCGTAAGTGTAGAATGGGATATGATTTAGAAGGATAAAGTGTGTATTCTCACAGTTTAGTGGGGTAAGTGTAAAATAGAGTCATACTTTAGGGAGGTAAAGTGTAATTTTTACTTCTTTTCCCTCCCCTTGTTTTGCCAAACACACTGTTAAATTCTGAACCCTCTAGATTCCTCTAGATTTCCAACTAGGTGTTAAGTGCTACTATAGTTGTAATTATATTGTTAAGATGGACTACACGTGAGATGTTCATCTAGTCAGCAATCAACAAACGTGTAACAGTGTTCCATAATGTGTGGGATTTGTTAGTGATGTAATCCGAAATATATGGGGTTTGTTAGAGGCAGTTAGAGACGAGGGCTAGCTAAAGTATCTACATAAAGGTCATGTTAACTGAAGCACTTGGGCCAATTATGAATGAATCCTAATAGGCAAATTTTTACACCACTTTCATGGGAAATATAAAAAACTGTTTACAACATTCATTGTTTTATTATTCTCCCAATAAAATGTCTCTAAAAATAGCTCCTAAACCAATGCCGGCATTGGTTAACATCTCCCTGTCAACATTTTTCTGTATATAAATACCTGATCACATAGTGTATAACTTAGATTGGAATATACAAGATTCAGGTTTCTTATTCTCTCTCTATCTCTCTTTCTTCTTCCTAAACTCTTCTTTGGTTAATTCCTTTCATGGAATCCATGCACATTGAGATCAACTGTGACTTCCAATCCAAGTTCCAATCTAAATATAACTTCTTCTGCTTCTTCTTTGTTAAGACCTAGCATTAACTCACACAATTCCTCACTTCACACTCTTATGATTCTTCTTTCTAACATATGCAACCTGGTTTCTGTAAAGCTTGATCACAGTAACTACATGCTATGGAAGTTTCAGATCACCTCCACACTGAGTGCATACTCTTTCCTTGATATTGTTGATGGTTCTTATCCATGTTCTCATGTCCTGAGGAATTCATTAGAGATGAAAAAGGTTCTCCTACCACACAAAAGATTGTGCTTTGATGTCTATGATTCGTGCTATACTATCTCAATCTGCACTTACTCTTGTTGTTGCTGGGCAAACTACAGCTAAAGGTGTATGGGAGACTTTGGAGAGGAGGTATACGTCTATGTCTAGATCTAACATACTTGGTCTGAAGAGAGAGTTGAATAGCCTCAGGTAGAACAAGGATACTATTGCAGTTTACTTGGCAAAGATTAAATATTGCAGAGACAAATTACAGGCAGTAGGAGTTCATGTTGGAGGTGAAGAGCTTCTCCACATCATTCTTGATGGACTGCCTCAGGTAGAACAAGGACACACTGCCTTTGATTGTTATAATCGGATGCTTTCCAAGGCAAACAACCACCAGCCAAACTTGCTGCAATGGCTTCTTCTTCATACCAGCCAACTCAGAACTATTGGTTATCAAATACAGGAACTACAGATCATTTCACACATGATCTACCTAATCTTCAACAACCTACTAAGTATAGAGGAAATCACTTGGAAACATGCCATTCTGTCAACTCACATTGGTAATTCTCAATTCAGTCCATATGGCATCTGAGGTGTTAGAAATGGACACTAACTCTCTTGTCCTAAAATTTCAACAATTCATCTACTCCAACCTTTAATGGTCAATCTCTCTCTCTAGGCAATTTCTCTCAGAGGAAATTTCTCTTTTGCAATTTTCTAGATTCTCTCCAGGTAGAGGAGGATGTAGACCCTTGCATTAGAGGTGGACATCTAGAGGTTGGAGAATGGCATTAATTTATGCAATAAAAAGGTTTTCAAGGCAATCCACCAACATACACCTAGTAAAATTTTGGTAGGCAATTATTCATCAACACCGAGAGGTGTGAAGTGAGTGATCAAAAGCCACAATGTCAGATATGCTATAAGATGGGACACACTGCCTTTGATTTTTATAATCGGATGCTTTCCAAGGCAAACAACCACCAGCCAAACTTGCTGCAATGGCTTCTTCTTCAAATACAGGAACTACAGATCATTTCACATATGAGCTACCTAATCTTCAATTCAAAGAACTAAGTATAATAAAAGCTCTTTGTTCAGTCATTTGTTCAACAATCTAGTATTAGAGCTTCCACTAACTCAACATTAGGCACATCTTCAAGGTTCCTGGCATGAAGTCCAATTTACTCTCAGTTCATAAATATGTTGCAAAGATAATCATTGCAACTTTTATTTTGATGAGTCCTTGTTCTCTAGACAGGACCTTCATTCGGGGGAAATGCTCTATTAGGGCCATAGTAAAGATGGTCTATACCCAATTTACTTCAATCCATTCAAGTTCAATCAACAACTTCATTCTCCACACTCCAAAAGCCGCAATTTTTCATCCAAATTCAGTCTAGTTGGTGTTCGAGTACCAATTTCTACTGCTGTCTTCTTGATAAACAGATTGCCCACTCCTTCCCTGTCCTCCTCTTCTCCCTGGGAAATTTTATTTGGTCAAAAACCTGCGTATTCTCAGTTTAAAACTTTTGGGTGCTCTTGTTTTCCTTTATTAAGACCTTATAATCAACATAGGTTGCAGTTCAGATCTGCAGAATGTGTTTTCCTTGGCTATACAACTCATTCCAAAGGTCATTTGTGCCTTGACCTTTCATCTAATAAACTTGACACATCTAGACATGTTTTTTATGAAAGTTATTTTCCATACCATACTTCTATTTCTCCTAAAGTTATTCTCCTAAAGACACTGCACCTCCTTCCCAATCTCCTATGAACACTAGGATTAGTTCACTTCTTTATTTTACAACTTGTCATAATCCATCGATTCTAGGTCCAGCTCCCAATCCGAATCCCTCTCTCACCACTCCATCTATTTTAGGTCCACCTCCTTGTCCTGTTGAACCTCAGCCTTTGTTCAATGTACTTTGCCCCATTGTACCTTCTCCTGCCACTTAACATCTTATTGATACATTACCATCACAGCCTCTCTTACCTACACCTATACAGTCATCTACACCTACACAGTCAGCTACACCTATACAACCAGCTTTGCACTCCATTCCTGAGGCATCACTATCACATGCATCATCCTTACCTGACACTTCCTCGACTACACCTGCTACTTCTCTTCTTCCTATTACCGGGAAAAACTTATCACAAAGTGGGTGGGCCCCGTGGTGGGACCCACGTGTGGGGCTACCTAAGAATTGGCCCCTATTACCAATATTTATCCTGTGAAAATCCGAAGATTTGGGACCTTTTCTCTCTATTCCACCTCTACTCTGGTGTGAAAATTAATCAACAATTGCCTTGGCTTCAAACCCAGTGCTGTTTCTAGCTCAGCCAGCCTGCTGACGTTGCAATCTCTTACGAGTCTTCGATTGAAGGGGATGTTAAGATAGTCTACACATGTGATGTTCATCTAGGCAGCAGCCAACACAGCTATAACAGTGTTCCATAATATGTGGGATTTGTTAGTGATGTAATCCGAAATATATGGGGTTTGTCAGAAGAGAGTTAGAGATGAGGGTTGTTTGCTAATGTAAATATATAAATACCTGATCACATAGTGTATGACTGAGATTGGTATATGCAAGATTTCAGCTTTCTCATTCTCTCTCTCTCTGTCTCTAATTCCCTTCATATACAACTATATCCTATTCCAAAATCTATAATCTACTAAAAATATGTCCTCTGCACACACACAAAAATAGGGGGGGAAAAATATACCTCATTGTCATCTGAGAGATTCAGAATCGATGTCCGTTTGTAGATTCCATCCCTGACTAGGAACAACAGACTTGCCGTCTTTGGAATTTTGGAATAAAATTTGCAAAACTTCAACAAAAAAGAAAACAAAAAAAAAAAAGACAAAAAAAAAAAACCATACAAATTAACAAAAAGCTTTAAAAATTAGCATAATGCTTCACAAACTAAAGAGAGAGAGAGTTTAAGGCACCTCAATAATCAAGTACTGGGAGGATAATAAACCCAGGACGTACAATAAAAAGAAAGGCCAGGCTTCCTTGAAGAAATTGAAGTACCAACTCATGAGCAATTTAAATGAAATAAATTGCGGAAGTTGAGCCCAGTTTTGCAAACCCACCATCTTCATGCTTTTCTTTTCTGGTTTTTGGGTTTCTCTGTGCGTGAGAGAGAGAGAGAGAGAGAGAGAGAGAGAGAGAGAATTTGGAAATGGGGGGAAGAGAAGGAAACAGTGGAGAGAGGAAGAGAGAACAGAAGAGAGAACTTGGAGGGGAGGGGAGGGGA
Source organism: Castanopsis chinensis (assembly GCA_032878915.1). Classification (NCBI taxonomy): domain Eukaryota; kingdom Viridiplantae; phylum Streptophyta; class Magnoliopsida; order Fagales; family Fagaceae; genus Castanopsis; species Castanopsis chinensis. The sequence goes on along the minus strand of JAVQMG010000099.1, from coordinate 2,868,096 downwards.
GGGAGGGGGGAGGAGGGGTGTGAAGCCAACCCGTCAAAACCGACCCGTCCCACTCATATATTTAATATATATTTAAAATATATTATATAATTAATCAATTTTTAAAATAATTAGCTCTTCTTATTCTATATAAAAACTAATTAGTTCACACAAATTCTAGTAAATTTCTATTATTGTTTAGTCATTAGTGTTGTTTGCTTTTAAAGAGTTACATTAATACTAATCTTTGGATTTTTTTAATATATTTATATTTATTTATTTTTTCTACTCAATTTAATAATAATAATAATAATAATAATAATAATAATAATAAGTTTGTCCAACCTATAGGTTCAACCCGACCCATGTGGGTTGGGTTGGACTTATGTGATGGATTTGGTTGAATTTTTTTGACCCACCATGGTGGGTTTGGTCAAAAAATCCCCCTTAACTCGACCTATGCACACCCCTTGGAAAAAGAAGAAACTAGTAGAGATCATTTCTTTCACACGGTCACACAGGGACCTTTTCACACATATGACGCTCAGGTGAATATTTTTTACTTATACTTTTGATTCAACAATTCTCCTAACAGATTTTGAAGAGACAAAGTTTAAGTGTTGAAAACTTTTGGCGAAAACAACAATCTATAGAAACACAAGAATTTTGTAAAAAGAGTTATTTTGAAAAAAAAATGATTTCCATGGGTCTTCTTTTAAAAGAAAAGGGGTTTGGATCCAAAGATCCCATGGTTTTTATTGAAATGACAAAAGTTCTGAGGAAAGAAGGTTTGTATTGAAAACATTTTTGTGAAAACACTAATCTTAAACAAAATGAATTTAACAAAAGAATTGATTTAAAGAAAAAGTTTCCATGGGTTTTTATTTTAAGGAAAGGGGTTCAGAGCCAAAAACCCTATGGTTTTTATTGAGATGATAAAAGTTTTATGAAAACCAAATGATGTTTTTGAAATTCTTTTTGTAAAAGCAATAACTTTGAACAATAGGAATTTAAGAAAAGAATTGATTTAAAGAAAAAAATATCCATGGGTTTTACTTTTAAAGAAAAAGGCTTGGATGTTGGATCCCAAAAGTCATATGGTTTTTGTTATTCTTGAAGAAAACATGGTGTAGAAAAATGATCATTTTTATCAAAAACTTTGTCTATTCAAAATGGGTTTTCAAAAAGAAAGCTTTTTTTTACGTAGTAAAAGAAAATCATTTTGAAAAGAATAGAAAAGAGTAGTCATTGAAACCATCTTTTTTTTTTTTTTTTTTTTTTAAACTTTGAGAAGAACATTTTTAGAGGTTTGTTTATTTCAAGATTTTTACTTTATAGCAATATTAAACATGAGAAAGGATAGAAGAGAACAATAGTGATTAAATGTAAAGGAATCTAAAGATAAGACACAAAAATAAATTTCTTGAAATTTAAGGGAATTTAAAGACAAGACATTAAAATAAAGTAATTAGAATTTAAAGGAATGCAAAGACAAGATAATAATGTAAAGAGCTTGGAATTTAAAAGAATTTAAAGACAAGACAATATACTAAAGTACTTGAAATTTAAAGGAATTTAAATACAAGACAATATAATAAAGTGCCTGGAATTTAAAGACAAGACAATAAATTAAAGTGCTTGGAATTTAAAGGAATTCAAAGACAAGACAATAAAATAAAGTGCTTGGAATTTAAAGGAATTTAAATACATGACAATAAAATAAAGTGCTTGGAATGTAAAGGAATTTAAAAACAAGAAAATAAAATAAAGTTTATTGGAAAATCATTTTTTTAGGAAATTTCTCCTAAATAAGTTCTAATCTTGCCACATGGAATCCTTATGGGTTCTTTACCAATATGAGAAATGGAAGGCAAGCCATCACCATTCTCTAGGCAACGTACCCATATTGTGCTTAGAAACAAGGTTTAGAACCCATTTAAGGAAAACTCACCTTAATTATCTTGTATTAGATGCAAAATTACTATTAATTAATATGAACTATGTAGAATTTTTTCTTTTTTTTTATAGAAATTTTATAAATAGAAAAAGTTTGACAAAAGTTTTCATAGTTGTTGATGTGGCAGATTGATAGTAGTAAGTAAAAAAGCAGTGTAAGTGATAGACTTAAATGAGAACTACTAAAAGTTTGCGAACTCAACTCTTATTATTATTATTTTTTTAGAAGTGCAATATTCACAATATTTTTTATAACAAATTCAAGGTTTTAAGTTGCTTTTTGTTTTCTCTTTGAAAATATCACTATAATTATTTTTTTGCCATCAATAACAACTTACTACTTAAAATGAGTTGTAAAAGTATTGTGAAAAATATTATGGACGTTGCATTTTTCTCTCTTTTTTATTTGTTTTTTATCTAGTAAAAAAAATATTATTTTAGTTATTTATTATAAATAACCCTATTGGTTAAAATTTGGAGGCCTTTTTTTTCGCTTGGGGCCTTAGGCGACGGCATTTTTTGCTCTAGCATTCAGCCGGCTCTGAACTCACCTATGATAAGACTTTATTTTCCAACTAGAATGGTCGTGCACACAACCTAAGCCATTGCATGCCATCTAGTTAGGAATGTAAATATTTATCATAAATGTTGTGGTTGCTTTCTCAAGTGAGAAAGCAACCAAAAGAAAAATGGTAGAAAACATTTTTTTAGGTTTTGAGAGAGAGAAGGAGAAGAACACAATAATTTAGCACAATCTATGTAAAGAAATAAATAAATGAAGCAATATAAAGAGCAACAAGTAAATGAATGGAACAACAAACAAATAAATAAACAAGTAAATAGAGCACTAAATAAATAGATGAACAAGTAAATAGAACAATAAATAAATAGATGAACAAGTAAGTAGAGCAAGAGTGTTTTTCCTAAATGCTTAGACTTGATCAATCCTTCCCCCTGTTAAGGAGGCTTGAAGCCTTCAACCACTCTCGTATGGCTACTTCTCACATAGTGTCTAAGGAAAAGGATATGAAACCCATTTAGGAGAAACTCACAAGAATATAGATAAACAAGAAGTAAATGAAGCAACAAATAAAATAGAGCATTATTTAACTAAGACAATATGTAAAGAGCAATAAATAAATAGGGAAAGCAATATAAAGATAGAGCAAGTAAATGAAGTGCAAGATATAATAAATGGACTAGTGAAGTAAATAAAGCATTATTTAATTAGGACAATATGTAAAGAACAATAAATAAATAAGCAATATGTAGATAAGAGCTAGGAAATAAAGTGCTATAACGTAAATGAAAAAGTAAATAAATGAAGCATTTTATATATAAAATGATTTTTACAAGGAAAAGTGAAAAAGGAAATGGGTATAGCTATGAAGAAGCTAACCCATTTCTTACAAACTTACCCACTTACATAAGGTTTTTGAGGTGTAAAAATGGTGGAAAGAGGACTGAAATTTTTGTTTAGAGAGGGGTTTTCTAAAGAAAGAGAGAGAAAAACTATATCTAAAAAACATTCCTAAGAGAAAGAGAGAGAGAAAGAGAATAATTTTGGGATTTTTGTGCCTCAAATTGCTAAAATGGGGTAGGTCTATCTATAGGAGGGGAGAAACAAATGGAGGTGTTGCTGCAACACCTCCACATAGCCGCATGGTGACATGCAGCTATGTGAGATGTGTTGTGCAACATCTCACATAGCGTCTCCTCTTTTCCCCTCCTAGCTTTTCTTCTTCTTCTTCTTCTTCTTCTTCTTCTTCTTCTTCTTGTTTTTTTTTTTTTTTTTTTTCCTTTTTCTGTTTTAGCCCAATTTTCATGCTGTGGTTTGAAGGTCTTTTTGAGCTCCAATTTTATCAAATTTAGTATCCCTAGAAAGGTCTAGATGTCTAGTTTTCATAGGCTCTAACCTCATTCAATTTGGAGTTAAAGTTGTCTAGATATCTCATTCAGAAGAGAGGTGATGCAATTAATAAAATTCTGCGACATTTCCTTGGAAAATTCATTTCTCTCAAACCGTGGCAGATATCGCCAAAAATTTTCTATGGAAGATAGTTGAGACACCATACTTCAATGTTGTTCAAACATATAGCTTCAATAATTGCTTAGTTGGTATAGTTTTTTACGCGAAAACGGCCCAAAATCAGCTCTGACCTAAAAATAGTGAAACATTTAAGGCGTAAATGCACTTTTAGTCCCTACATTTTGGCGTTTTTCCATTTTAGTCCTTACATTTTAATTTTACCACTTTTAGTCCCTAATCTAATTAACGTATTCCATTTTGGTCCTTTCTGTCAGTCAACCGACGGAAATTGCTGAGATGGCAGCCAGAGGAATTAAAATATTATAAAAAATGCCACATTACCTTGACACATCAGCATATAAATTTAAAAAATTAATTTATTAATTTTAACTAAATAATAAAAATAAAAACAGAATTATCAATGATCTTATTGCTCAAATTCACAGATAAGATCATTAATATCAAATTTCAAAGAACACAAAGAACACAAAACACAAACCTAGAACCAACCAATAACCAAACACAAACTCAAATTTAAAAACACAAAGAACACATCAAAATCCCAAAATGATCTTATCAATGATCTTGTTGCTCAAGGGTTTCAGGGTTTAGGAGAATTTGATATCAATGATCTTATTGCTCAACACAAACCCGACTCAAACACAAACCCTATCCTCCAATAAGAACCTACTCCACCTCCCTATATAAACTCTCCCAAACCCACCAACCTCTTCGTCACATTTTTTTCATTGCAAGCTTTTTCACATTCCGAATCTCTCTTTAGAATTTTCACCCTTTCTCAAAAATTAATGGCACCCACAAAGGCAGAGAAGAAGCCAGAGGAGAAGAAGCTAGTGGCGACGAAGAAAGCTGCGGCGAAGGCCGAGAAGAAGATCACGAACAACTTCGATACATCTTTGAGAAGCTCGCCCAAGAGTCATCGCAATTGGCTCGATACATCTCCATCATCGCAAGGAAGAGATGGGGTTTCTGAAGTCTCCGATCTATAAGCTAAGAGCATCTTGAATGGCGCTAAGATGGGGTTTCTCTCATCTCAAGATCGGCTTTAGGTGGGTGGGCTTCAGATCGGTGTGGGGTCGTTAGGGTTGTGGGTGGCTGTGGGTAGGCGTGGGTTCGTGGGGGCGAGGGTAGCCATAGATGGGTGGTTTTGCACGCCGTGGGATTGTAGACTGTCGTAGGTGGTTTTGCACACTGTGGGGTCGTGGGTAGCCATAGGTGGGTGGTTTTGCTCACCATGGGCGTGGGTAGTCGTAGGATTGTGGGTTTTGCTCGTTGTGGGTCTTGTGTGTGTTGTGGGTTGGTGTTGGTATTAGTGGGTTGTTGTTGCTGTTGGTGGATGTGGGGGTTTCTATTGTGGGTTGCCGTTGCTATTATTGGTTGCAAGTAATGGGTATTTGGCTGTGATTTGTTCTATGGGTTCGAATTTGGTTGGTTTGGTTTTTGAATCAGTTTGGTGTTGTTGGGTTTTTTCTTCTTGTTTTCATTGATGTCCTAGTGATCTGGGTTTGAGTTCTTGGGTTGCTGGGTTTGTGTTCTTATAATGGGATTGATTTTTTGATTGTTGGGTTTGATTTGGGAAGAACATGAAGAACAATCTTAATTAATGTAAATTTTAGTTTTTATTTTTATTATTTAGTTAAAATTAATAAATTAATTTTTAAATTTATATGCTGATGTGTCAGGGTGATGTGGTATTTTTTATAAAATTTTAATTCCTTCGGCTGTCGCCTCAGCAATTTCTGTCGGTTGCCTGACGGAAAGGACCAAAATGGAACGCGTTAATTATATTAGGGACTAAAAGTGGTAAAATTAAAATGTAGGGACTAAAAGTGCATTTACGCCAACATTTAATCAAGATTTTAGTATTTTATTGATATCTTATCTATTTTATCTCCGATTTTGGCTCGTGAATTGTCGTTTCGATGAGAAAAATATGATCTACAATATGGTCCAAAATTTATCCCGATCAAATGGTCGAATCAAAAAGTCAACTTTTTGACTATCCCCCATTAGGGTTTTTGGTCTAGTTCGCCCAAGAAATGGAAAAATTAGGTTTGGATTTTTGGTCCACCATCCTATTAGGGTAAATTGGTCTATTGTAATTTGTTCACAACTTTTTGCCTTTAAAAATCATGATTTTCACCCTTTTTGAGTTTTAAAACATTATTTTGATGCGTTAATTGGGGCCAGAAACAATATGGTATCAATAATAGTGTATTTAATCCAAAATTCTATTATATTTTTTAAATTCTATAATTCTAAACAAAAAAATATTATTCATATTTTGGCCCTTCAAACTAAAATCCTAGATTTATAAAAAAAGAAATAAATAACAGTATCCTAGGGATCCACGTTTGATAGGGGCGGCAGCACTTGTAATTCAGGGGGTTCAAATGAACCCCCTGACATATATATATATATATATATATAAAATATTTTTTATTAATTTAATTATCCTTAAAAATATTTTTGCACAACTTGTCTTAAATCTTGCACACCCTAATCACAAATCAATGTCCAAAATCAAACAACATAGATGAGCTCATCCCAAAACTAATTAACAATACAAATCACTCTCCCTTTTTCTCATGAATCTCATCTCATCTCTGTTCTCTATCTGACTTTCTATGTATCTCCTACTCTAAGAGTAAAATGTGAGTGTTGTGAGTTTTGAATGTCTCTCTTTATTATAAATTTATATTATATATATGTGAGAGAGTGTGTGCGTTTGATACTAATTGTGTGCATTATTATTTTTTATTTTTTGATATAATTTAATTAATGTGAATTGTGAAGTTTGTGAATGTGTACATGGTACAAATATAATATAACTTTATATAATTTAATAACCAAGAAATACAAAAGATTTGTTACATGTGTATATTGTTATCATGTTATAATAATTTTTTGTTATAAAACTAGTGATTCAAAGAAAAAAAAATAGTAAAGTTAATGATTGTTTTTTTTAGTAGAAAGTTAGTGATTGTTAAATGTATTATTTATGTATGAATAGGTGTGGTTATGTGGGTCAATAATTAATCTAAGGTCAATAATTTATAAAAAACAATAAAAAATAAATAATGACAATTACATAAAAATAAAATTTTTATATAAACTCAACAAAATAAAATGGTCACATTTACATTGACAATAGATAATAATAATTGATAACAATCTATCATGTGACGATTTCAAAATATTAAAAATCGTAGAAAAAAATTGTAAATTTTAATGTATTTATATTTTTTTTGTCCATAATACTATTCAAATTCTTTTTTTATTAAAATTTGTTTTTTTAGAAGCAAATTTGTTTATTTTTATTTATTTATTTTAAATTTCTTAACGAAACCTTCGAGATAATTCTTGAAGCGGCCACTCACGTTTGACATTCCATAATTGATTCCAATAGTACTTGTATTAAAAGTTAAAACTTCTATAAAGACTAGTTCTTTAGAGACTAGGAATATGATTGGTGGATAAGCACTGCTTTGAATGTGAAAAAGATGTCAAATGATTAAAACAAAAACCAAATACTAAATTTGTCAATTAAGGTAGTGAGTGCCGACACATCACACGTGATGCTGGATTCTACGTAGAATAATTGAAAGTATCCGTAGAAAGTGGAAACCTGTACCTAATAATGAACTGCGCCGTTTTAGTACTTTCTTTTTTTTCTTTAATGCTTTGATTGGCTGTTTGATATTGATTCCCCACATGTCACATGTGACCCGATTGCTTCCTCAAACTTCACAGGGCTTCAACGTACGTGGGTCCCGCACTTTCTTTATTAAAAACCAAACAAATTTATAATTATATATATGAAGATTATTAAGCTAAGCAATTGACCTCTCTTCTATATAATATATTTTAATTTGATCTTTAATTTTTTAATTAAGTCAATGTAATCTTTACTATTATCTTTTGAATAAAAATTGGCGATGTGTTTAATAACTAAAATAAAAAATTAGCTTCTGTTATTGTCACAATAAACTAAATTTTTTTTTACTGTTTGTTATGTCAACAATTTTCTTCTAATATATAAAAACAAGGATTAAATTGACACTATAGTTTTAAAAACCAGATCGAGGTAAAACTGAATATACCTTCGGTTCTTGGTTTATTTGATTTTTGACTGGTTATTAACCGATTTTGATCGATTTTTAATGTTTTTCAAACTAGACTAGTGGCCAATTTTTGGTTCAACCAATTGGACCGCGCAGTCCGATTTTTAAAACCATGATTGACATAACACTGAAATTTTAGGAACTAAATTGACACAATTGAATGATTAGGCACCAAATTAAAATATAATGTAAAGAATAGAGATCAAATATGTAGTTTACCTCATAAAGATTTATGAGTTATAATGCATTTTTAGAAAATAATAATAAAGGGTATTGTTAATGAGTGCAGTTAGGACAATTGTTAACAAACTATTTTAGATATGTTTTAACACCAATTTTATGGAAAATAGAAAAAATTGTCAAAATATTAATTGTTTTTTTTTCCTATAAAAATTTTCTTAAGTGGTTTATTAACAAAGGTTTGGTTTATCTTCAGTATTTTTTAACTGAACATCTCATTTTGTTTTAAATATACAATAGCAAGTAGTAATAGATTTTAATCTCCATATTTTATTTAGTTAGTCGGTGATGTGATAATTTTTCATTAAAATAAAAAAAATTCTAGTTAAAAAAGCACCGGAAGTAAGCCAAATCCTATTAACAAATGCCCATAAGTTATAAATTAATATTTCTCAAAAATAAAAGACATACGTTAATGATTTGTCAGTTTAAAACCTACTTATAAATTTATTGTAATTACGTGTGTTTTGTATAATTTAACTTTATTTTAAAAAAGAATAATGACATTATTTAATAGAGTATTAAATAAATCTTAATCACTTACTCATTGGACATTCATTAACAATATCCTTTTATGTACTATCATTTTATTCAAACAAGTAAGTTTATCGTTTATCATAATTTAATATTTAGAAGTTAACATTTATGGAGATAGCAATCTGTTTTTGGGAAAAGTTAATTACTTTGACAATAATAGAAACAAAATCAAACAAAAGGAGAAAAAAACATTTAAGAAAACATGCAATCAAGAATATAATAAAATAAATATTTAGAAAAACAAAAGGATATAATAAAATAATTGTGTGCTTAAGGCTGTGTGCAAAATAAGAATTAAAAATGGTGAAGGAAATAAATAACAAGATAGTGGAATTGGTCAGATCCTTATCCACATGGACCACACCAATCATATTCCAAAATTGGACTTCGATACTTGATAACAGAAAAACAACACGTTAATTTATTCAAATGGTACTTACTTGTACCGAACGACATTTTTTGACTGGAAGAAACAGAATGTCTGGAATCACCCTTATATGAGTTTGTCAGTTTCGGTAGCGACACATGATGTTTGGGGGTAAAAAAGGAAATAAAAATGAATAACCTCTGGAATCTAGATACCGTTACCTGATAACCGTTTTAGTATTTTATACTATTTATGCTTTGATTGGTCGTTGTGGTTTGGCGGGATCCACAATTACTTTATTAAAAACAAACAAAATTATAATGACGTATTTATATATATAAACAGGGTCATTCTACGGTACCCCCCATTTATTTTGGGGGGTATGGTACCCACCTAAATCTGGACCATCCATTCTATTGCTTTTAATCTTGACCATTTAAATAATTTAAATAGGTTACCATTTACCGGTAGAATAGGTTAGGGTATAAGTAAAAAAAAAAAAAAAAAAAAAAGTCTTTGTTTCTCTCTCGTTCTTTCAACTCTGCTCCTCTTTTCCTATCAAAGGCCAAAAAAAAAAAAACTCTACTCCTCTTTGCCGATCTTCACCACGTCTGCCCCTAACTCTCAGGTAACCATTTTTCATCATTTTTCCTGAATTTTATCCTATAGGTTTGTGCTTTTGAATGGTCGGTTTGACCATTTTTCTTTTCTCTATTATTTATGTTGGGCCTATTTGAGAGATTTTCTTTCATCTAGGAATTTTGGAGCACTAACATTGGGAAAGTAGTGAAATTTGAACTAAAATTTCCTATTCGACAGATTTGAATTGAAAATATAACCATTTTCTTCGATTTCCCCCCAATTGTAACCCATGCGAAATTTGCCCACTAAAATATCCTTTAGCAAATGTATAATGTGAAACCTATAGAGATTTTGATTTTGGTTTTAGTTCTTGACAATGGTTACCTCTGATTCCTAACATTACAAGTTTACAACTACCGTATCCAAACATAAAAGGGGAATCTGAATATGAAATCAAGAATTTTTCCTTTATAAGTTGGATACAAATACAAATATACAATCTGATAAACTTTGACTGAAATTAGTAACACTTATTTTATTTTTAAATGTTATCAGATCCTTATTGAGATGTATCAAAGGTACTATTCAACTATTGAGGCTCTTTTTCCTTGTCTTTTTGGTTGATGAGCTTGATTGTTCTCCTTGTTCGTAGCTAGGATTTTGTGTTTCTCAATTTTCTGGATTATATGTAGTAATACTATTGGATTATAAACCTCACTGGATATCTTTTTTTTTTTTTTTCGAAAGGTGGTAGCCCTTTGTATTATGTTATCAAAAAGCTTATTGTTCGGATGATATTGAATTTCCTTGTACAAATTTTTTCAACTTGGATCAGTGCCTATCATTTATGCATCCAAAGGGAATTTTATTTGTTTTACATTTGAAGAAGAGGCTACAGGTTCAATTTCCCACCAAAAGCAAAAAGTTTGGAATTGCATATTTGTGTTTTTGTTTTACAACTCTTTTATTGCTTGAGAGGATTACTCGTATGTAAAGAGCAATGTTGTTTGTGTAGGACACAAATTCTATCGACGAACTGTTACGTGGTAAGATAAGGCAGCTTGTAAAAAATGCATTCTTCTGTCAACAAATGAGAACATTGAAGAAGTCGTGAATGATTGTAAAAGCATTCTCTTATTTTTGGGACAATGCTAGTACTTTAGCTGGTGAAGTGGAACAACCCCAGAAAACATTCCCAAAAGCATTGTTTTCTGCTGGGTTGGTTACTTGTTTGGCTTACTTGGTTCCTCTCCCGGCTGCAATTGGGGCTATACCTCTAGATCAAGAAGATTGGGTTGATGGGTATTTTGCTGATGTTGCTGAAATCATTGCTGGGAAGTGGTTGAATGTTTGGATTGAAATTGGTTCAGTTTTATCAGTTATTGGACTATATGAAGCCTAATTGAGCAGTTGTGCCTACCAACTTCTAGGAATGTCAAATTTAGGATTTTTACCACAAATTTTTGGGCTAAGATCCACTTGGTTTAATACACCTTGGGTGGGAATTTTGCTCGCAACATTGATTACACTTGCAGTTGCTTACATGAGTGTTGTAGGCATAATATCTTCAGTGAATTTCTTTTATAGTTTAGGGATGCTATTGGAATTTGCATCTTTTCTTTGGTTGAGGAGGAAGTTACCCACAGTGAAGAGGCCCTTTGTAGTTCCCATGGGGTTACCTTGGCTGGGAATTATGTGCTTGATTCCATCTGGGTTTTTGCTCTATGTAATGGTAGTGGCTACAAAAAACTGTCTGTTTGGTAACTACTTTGCTTACACTAACTGGGATTGCTCGGTTCTTCTTGATGAATTTTTGCAAGTCCAAAATGTGGCTTGTGTTTAACAACTCTGGAGAAAAGTTGGAAGATCAGGATTTGGAATAGGCTGATAATTACTGGCTATGAGGATCTTAAAATATTGTATCTTCTTTTTTTTTTTTTTGGCTAAGAAAGTTTTGTAAACACTATTTGCAAAAGAAATGGATACTTTGATTTTATTTTTAGTTTCCATACAGGGTAACAATTATAAAACAATTCAATTTACAAAGGACATTTTGTACAGTTATACTCTTGATTAATCAGGTGGGGTACATTGAGCTTATAATGTGGATGTAGTGGGTTTTAAAACTTCAATAGCCTTATATTTTATTCAGGCATTTATATTGTCACATAAAGAACATGTGATATCAATCATTGACAAGTGTTTTCCTTTGATGCAAAATTTAGTCCAAACTACAAGATATGTCATATGCCTCCAGTGATAATAGTATATAGAGTAGAATTCAAAACCTGATATTGCATTCAAACAAGTTAATATGGAGAGTTTATTATGAAGATATTATAGAGAGACATTAGAAAGATTTACAAATGAGGCTGATGTTCTGAATTAGTTAATTTGCCAAGTATATTGGAACAAGAAGGCTGTATATTGACTCCATAATTGAGGGATAGCTGCATTTGAAATGGTTAGAATGTATCTAGTACCAAGTTATTTAAAATTTAAAGTTGTGCCATAGGGTGTTTCTTCCGTATTGCAAACTTGTTATTGTATATAGTCCGCACACATCATCTATTTTATGTATTAAATCAATGTGGACATACTTAAAAAAAAAAGTGATAATGTGTCTGAAATTATGGACATATGGATTCCACATTCGAGACATAGGGCTGTAAACGAGTCAAGTTTCGCTGAATAGTGCATGTTTGAGTTTGGCTCGTTAATAAAAATCAAATGCTCAAGCTTGGCTCGAGCTTAAGATAAGCCTAAAAGCAGTTGAGCACACAGATGCATATGCAAGTTTTCCCTTACTAGCTTCTCACTATCACTCACTAACAGATATTTCCCTGAATCCTTGCATGTTCAAGTATGTCAAATTTTGTTGCTTGGGCTCAACTTGTTTATTTAACAAGCCTAAAACTAAGGCTCAAGCTTGGCTTATTTAAAATTAAGGCTTAAGTTGAATGCCAAAAAATATCATGTGAGAAAAGAACTGTCACATGTAATTTTGAAACTATACAATGTGAAGATGAAACTGTTAAGTATGAGAAAAATGTAAAGGAATCATTCAATATGACAAAAGAACTGTCATATGTGTTATTGGAATTGCACAATGTGATAATGAAATCGTCAAATGTGAGAAAAAAAAGTAAGGGAACCACCAAATTGAGAAAAAAACTATCACATATAATTTCGGAACTGCACAATGTGACGATGGAACCTTCAAATATGAGAAAAAAGTAAATGAACCACCCAATGTGACAAAAGAACTGTCATATGCGCTGTTGGAACTGCACAATGTGAAGATAGAACCGTCAAATGTGAGAAAAAAAGTAAGAGAGCCATTAAATGTGAGAAAAAAATAGTCACATGTGATGTTAGAACTGCACAATATGAGGATGGAACCATCAAATGTGAAAAAAAAAAAAAAAAAAAAAAAACCACTAAATGAGAGAAAAGAACTATCACATGTGATGTTGGAACTGTACAATGTGAGGATGGAACCGTCAAGTGCGAGAAAAAAGTAAGGGACCACCCAATGTGACAAAAAAACTATCATATGTAATGTTGGAACCACACAATGTAAGGATGAAACAGTTAAATGTGAGGAAAAAAGTAAGTGAACCATCAAATATGAAAAAATAATCGTCACATGTGATGTTGGAACTGCACAATGTGAAGATGGAACCTTTAAGTGTGAGAAAAAAGTAAGGGAACCATCCAATGTGATAAAATGATTGCATATGTGATGCTAGAATCGCACAATGTGAATATGAAACCATCAAACGTGAGAAAAAAAGTAAGAGAACCATAATTGAGAAAAAAACTATCACATGTAATGTTGGAACTGCACAATGTGAGCATGTAACCGTCAAATGTGAGAAAAAAAGTAAAAAAACCACCCAATGTGACAAAAGAACTGTCATATGTGATGTTGAAACTGTACAATGTGAGGATAAAACCGTCAAATGTGAGAAAAAAAAAATAAGGGAACCACTAAATTTGAGAAAAAAACTATCAAATATGATGTTGGAACTGCATAATGTGAGGATAGAACCGTCAAGTGTGAGAAAAAGTAAGGGAACCACCCAATGTGACAAAAGAACTGTCATATGTGATGTTGGAACCGCACAATGTGAGGATGAAACCTTCAAATGTGAGAAAAAAAAGTAAGGGAACCATCAAATGTGAGAAAACAACTGTCACATGTGATATTAGAACTGCACAATGTGAGGATGGAACCGTCAAATGTGAGAAAAAGGTAAGAGAACCACCAAATATGAGAAAAAAAACTGCCACATGTGATGTTGGAACTGCATAATGTGAAGATGGAACCGTCAAATGTGAGAAAAAAGTAACCTGGTGTAGCAGGTTACCTACTAGTGGGTACCATACCCCTTTTTTTTTTGGGGGGCACAGTAGAATTACTCATATAAACAAGAATTAAGATTGTAAACTTGAGCTGTCGAGAAGAGTTTAGGGAGAGGGTAAATGTATTTATTTCATTTATTAATTATAAAGAATATATATATATATATATATATATATATATATATGGTACGCTATTAATTTATGGTAAATTACAAATTATAGCCTTAAAATTTGAAGGTGATTGAATTTTACAACATGAAGTCTCAGAATTTAGATTTTACTCCATGAAATTTGGTGATATTTGAATTTTACATCTTGACGTTTCAAAATTTAGTTTTTATGCCTTATATTTTGGAAGTGTTTGAATTTTTACTCTCTAAAGTTTTGGAGTGTTTGGATTTTACACCCTGAAGTTTCAGATTTTAGGGAGTAAAATCTAAGTTCTAATACGTCAGAGTGTAAAATCTATACACCCCAAACTTTAGGAGGTAAAATCTAAATTTTAAAATTTCAGGATGTAAAATCCAATCACCTCTAAACTTTAAGAATATAATTTGTAATTTACCCAATAATTTATATCAAACGAAATTTTATAGTTATTTTTCAAAATTTTATATGGGAAATTATTGATTAGGAATATTGTATTCCTCCTTGAGTTTAGTTATTTCAAAAAATAAAAATAAAGCAAAAAGAGAAAAAAATTTAATAAAACATGCAATCAATAATATAATAAAATAATAAGTGTGTGCTTTCCTATCAAAAAAAAAAATAATATAATAAAATAATTGTGTGCTTAAATTAGTAGAGAAATAATTAAATACTTCTCAATTTACTTATGAAATAAGTTCATATTCTTAATTATAATAATCATAAAAAATTTACATTTCTTTTCTTTATAATGAAGTACAACATAATTGGAATGAATTCCTCAAAAATATACATGAGTTTGTGTTCTAGGTGCATAAGAGAGAGAGAGAGAGAGAGAGAGAGAGAGAGAGAGGTGTTGTGTTGTGTTGTGTGCGTGCGGTTGGTTTGTGTTTTTAAGGCAAGCAATAATTTTGGAGCAATAAGTATGTGGTGGGACAGACCATGCCAGCTTATGGGTTACGGTCGAGAGATAAATCCACATCAATTTGTCCGCATCCTCAAGTCCACTTTAGCTTACTTTAGCAACAACCACATTGAATGATAGTTGGGTTTTGACTTCTAAGACAAAAAATAGCTGACATTAAAAAAAAAAAAAGGAAATTTAGGCACACTTCTTAGTAACTTTTACTTATGACTTTTCACAATATTTTCAAATTAAATAAGTTGCACTTGCTATTACAGGCAGATAAAATAATAATTTTGGTAATAAGTATAGATTAAAACTAATAACATTTTATTATTTAAAACTAGATATAAAAATGTTGTGAAAATTTTATATATTTAATAACACTACTATTGACAGTTTTTTAAAAAGTATTGACAATTTTTTCAATTCTCGAAAAAATGTTTTCAAAAATAAATAGCTTAATGTGTGCCCTAACCGGACCCAATTATAAATATGTTTATAGATAAGATAATAATGATTAATACAATCACGTGATTAGTTTAATTAAAAACCTTAAAGAATATCATGCTTGCTCCTAGAAATTTCTAAAAATAAATAATTAAGGTATGATTTTTTGGACATATTGCATGACTTTACTTAATTGCTCTCTCTCTCTCTCTCTCTCTAGCTTGCTGTTGCTAGCATATAGTCACAGTTTACCTTTACCACATAAAATAATTAAAAGAAAATTTGTGTAAGAAAGGGTGTAGTCAGAGAAAGGGTGTAGTCAGACAATTATTTGTGTAAAAAAAGTTGTGTTAATGGGTGTCTTTAAGATAATGGTTAACAATTTATTTTAAGAAAGTTTTGATACTATTTTTATGAAAAATGAAAAAAACTGTTAAAATATTAATTATTATTTTTTTATATAATTTTTTTATAAATTATTAATTTTTACGTTAAGGGCATTAATATTTTTAAAAATAAAATAATAATAATAATAACAATCATCATCAATCGTCATCATCTTCACTCACCTTGTTTTAAACAACCTGTCCCTCTTTATCTTGACTTGGCACTTAAAAGCTTCTCCATTTTTTGTACTTTCTAGTTTATTATTTTTGTCCTAGGCAACTGGGCTTTCTCTTGTCCTTCGGTAGCTGCACTTTTTAGATCTTTCTCGGTACCACGCATGCAGCAAGCAACTGAATTAACGCTGCATGGCGTCTCAGAGGCACAGTGAGAGTTGTTGAGCATGGAAGCTTCCTTTTATCTACTTAATTTTCTCTTCTAGAATTGATTTAGACTTCATTTGTGCTAAAGGGCCATGGTCCCTTGATGGACTTTTTAACATTGGAGACCCAATCTGGTTTTGGCCTTTTGGGTAAAGCTTCACTGTATCTCTCTCTGAGTCCAATTTCATGTATTACCTATAGTGGATATAATGGGTCACTAGGGCCGCCTAACATAATTTGGGATCTAAGGAGAAAAATTTATGTGAAAACATTTTATATATAGATATTAATTAAACAAAATTATTTAATACTAATCAAATCAAAGTTTATTTGATACATTAAATACATAATTTGATGAATAATACCAACTAAATTGATGTTAATTTTATATAGAAGATTGAATATCATAGTTGAATCCTAAATTTTAATAAAAGGAAATAAAAATATTTTGTGATTAAAAAAATACCTTATTTTGGATATTTGACGATGCATAGTTAAGTAAAGTTGTAATCGAATTTTTATTTTTATATCTAATTTTTAAGAGAGAGAGAGAGAGAGAGAGAGAGAGAGATTATTTGATGTGTGGCTTTAAAGAATATCGATTTACAAAAATTAAAGTCTCAAATTATTAGGGGAGATTAATCTATAATTGATGATTTAACACATTTGCAACTTTTTTTTTTTTGAAAAATTTTAGGCATTCAATTGGGTAAAGTTTCTATTGGTCACGTACTTTGGGAGTCTTTATAGAAATGAAAAGGAAAAATACGATAAAAGCACTAAAAAATATCCATAATATGATGTGACAATAGCTATGATTGATGAATTTCATCAATCTAAATAATGAATGTTTAAATTACGTTTTTTTATGATTCATGACATGCCAATTTGTAAGTTTATAGTAAAATTTGTGGTATCCTTAATATCACTATTGTTTTTTTTTTTTTTTTTTTTTTTTTTTTTTTTTTTAAGTGCACAACCATTAGAAAAATATATATAATTTTATAAAATTTTGGGCCTTTGACAATGGAGGAGGGACCTTTTTCCCTAAAGTTATTTATTTATTTATTTTGTGATGGGGCCTTAGGCCTAGGCCTTGGGCCGGCCCTAGCACAGAAACATTAGAGTTCAAGTGGACCCATTGAAGCCACTCGTTGCAGGCATTGTCCTTAAGATGGACAATAAAGCAAAGCAAGTGTCGATATGAACAAGTTTTTAGGCTGTGTACAAAGTGCAGGATGATAGGTAATGAAAGGCTTCGATGATCCTTTGAGGCAGATGAAGTGGAAAGAATGTTGCATGCTCGAAGGTTAAGACTAACTGAACTTCATGGAATACAGTTCCAGTTTCAAGCTATGGCAACCCACTTCTCAACATATCCTTCAAAACATGGTGGATCAGCAGCCATTGGTAATTACCTGTGTAGAAGAAGAAGAGGAATTAGGCAAGGGGATCCTCTATCCCCTTACCTTTTCATCCTCTGCAAAAATGTTTCTCGTGTTGTTCTTGATGGTGAACTGTCCAAGACCTTCTGTGGCATCAAAATAGCCAGACATGCTCCTGCAATTATATACCTCTTGGTGGAAAAACTTGATTGGTACTATAGAGTTTCCAGACAAGTGATCAACACATCCAAATCTGACTTTTTTTTTTTTTTTCAGTCCAAACACAGTCATTGACCTAAAACTGAAATGGGAAAACTCCTTGCACGTTAGAAGCGTGAGACTCCTAGAAGGTACCTTGGTTTCAGCAGGCATAGGGTGCCACACTTTCACTCCTAGCTGGATAAAAGTAATTCTAAGCTTCAAGGATGGAAAGCTAAACTCTTATCCCAGGCAGGCAGAATGACCTTAATTAAATCAGTGATTAGTTCCTTGCCTTTATACACATTTTCTTGGACTGTATGCAATTTTTAGCGGGGGCATGAGAATGAACGTAGGAAGCTCCATTTGGTGGGTCGGGATGCCTTACGTCTTTCTGTTTGGAGAGGGAGCTGGAGTTCAGAAAAGCTTCATTGGTTATTAAGGTCGTGCTAGCTAAACAAGTCTGGAGACTAGCCAATCAGCCCCAATCAATCATGTAATCAATCATGTCTAGGACACTGAAAGGCAATACTTTCCCAAAACTTCCCCCTTTGAGGGACAGTTCAAACCACTAGACTCATGGATTTGGAAGAGTTTTTTCTCTCGCAAGAATTCCCTTCTGACTCAGGCAAAGTGGAGAGTGGGTAATGGTTGTAGTATTGCCCTAAATCACAATGACTGGTTTCCTCCTAAATTAATCCCCTCACAGCTTCAACAATTAGGTCTAAATGCTGTTTCAGACCTAATTAATCATGAAACAAAAACTTGGAACTCAACTTCTAAACCAAGTATATGAATGTGCAGAAGCTATAAGTATTAGCTCTATTCCCTTATCTAAAACTGATAAGGATAATACTCAATTGGCCTGTTTTAAATTGGGGAGTTTATGAAGTCAAAAAAAGGTATCAACTTCTTTCAGGTAGTACCTCTACTGGATTAGAAAATAGTAATTATAGAGAAGGGTTTTGGAAGAAGTTATGAAGGTTGAAAAATCTTGTAAGAATCACTACCTTTTTGTGGAAATTTTTGAAAAATGCACTTCCAACCAAATTGGGTCTAGGGAAAAGAAAGATTGCATCAGATACAAGATATGTAGTGTGTCATTGCACAGAAGAGGACTCAAACCATCTTTTCCTATCCTGTACACTTGCAAAAGCAATTTAGATGAAGACAGACATCAATTTATAATCTGATCTGCTACATCCAATTAAAATCAGCTACTGGTCGAGGAAATGTGTGACTAACATTGATAATTACAGGAATCAAAATCCTTTCTATGAATATATCATCGCTTGTACTTTATGGACCATCTGGATAAACAGGAACAGAGTCATTTTTGAATGTAAGATTCCTAATCCCCAAGACTCATTACTAATGTCAAAAAACTTGATTGGCAGGTACTACAAGCTTTCAACAAAGAAAATAACAACCAGCACAGTAGCTGCAATCCAAAAGAAGGCCTCAGACAAGGAGCTATCAGGTGGCAAATCCTTAGTCTAATAGCTTACTTGGCAAAGGACAGGGAAGGGAAGGAAATTTTCAAAGGATGCTGTTCTATTGCAGAAACAGAGAGATTGCAGACCTTGCTATTGGCAACAAGGGAAGCTATTTCCCAGGCCAGGAGGCAAGGATAAGGAAATACTTCTGCTATCAACCTCAAAACAGCTGCGGGATGTGTTGAGTGGAAGGTAC
Organism: Castanopsis chinensis; assembly: GCA_032878915.1. NCBI lineage: Eukaryota > Viridiplantae > Streptophyta > Magnoliopsida > Fagales > Fagaceae > Castanopsis > Castanopsis chinensis. Next base: position 2,848,350 of record JAVQMG010000099.1, on the reverse strand, counting down.
AACCCAAATTGGAAGAACTCAGTCGTCGTGGAAGACTTGCAGCAGTGCCAGTCTGCCAGAATGATGGAAAAACAATTGATAATTTTGTTTTTTAATGATACTACTCTGGGACCAGTTTTAAACTGCGCTAAACAGGCCTATAGCTTTTGTGTAGCCTATGGAGAGCCTTACGATGGTGTACTGGTTGTATTTTATTTTTTGTGGTATAAAAAAAAATGGAGTAAGCCTAAAAGTTCTAGAATATTTATTAATCCAGTACTTTGTACTGTCTTAGGGACACCAGTAATGGGTCTTTTAAGTATATGGACACCAGGTTGGGGTATCTACATTTGCCAAGACCTCATCAGAGAGGAAAGCATCCAGCTTTTTTTTTTTTTTTTCACCCAACAAACCTCTCCTTGTCATAAGGATCCGCTAAGTAGATAACTGCATCCACCTCCAGAAAGATAGAAATGTATTTAGCAAAAAAACATTAATTAACAAGAAAGATATAGCCATAATTTGAGCCATTAAAAGAAAATACTGCAGCATTTTGAACCAACATGCAATGACGAGCATAATTTGAAATATATTCCTCTTTGTTAGGCAATCAGGCAACATCTTGCCAAATTTCCAATACAGAATTTCAAGTTTGATCTTAGGATCACTATTTCTTAACATTTCCCATATGGAAGCATTTTACCCTCAACAATTAAAAGCATTCCTCCGGTTTTTAAAACTGACAAGAAAGAAGGTCCGATCAAGAAATAAAAATTAACATGCAAAGAAGTCATCAACTCACAAATGCATTTGTAGAATTATGAAATGTCATATTTTAATACAAGAGATCTACGATGTATATTTTGACGTCGATAGATTTGGTACAATGGCAAAGAGCATGAATTATGTATAGTGAGATACTATTAGCAGTCATTCTAAACACTGAAGGTGCTATCAGTGAACTCCCACAATCAATGTCTGCCTCCTACGAGTCAGATAAACATGGAAATGTTTGTCTGGGATTATGAAGGCAGAACTATCATAACATTTAGGATTCTGCATGCAATAACTATAACAAAAACAATTGCACAGAATGCTGGTACTCAATTAGGATAGCAAAGCTCAGGAATACGTAAGAAGTCGCAATTTCTCTCAGGTTTTAGAAAAATTGACAAGAAACAAGGTCAGATCAAGAAAGAAAAAATTAACATGTAAGAAATCTCTAATCTACTAGTAAAAAAAAAAAAAAGTGAAATTCCATATTTTAATGGAGAGTTCCAAAATGTACATCATGATTCATGTCCAAGATAGATTCGGTAAAATAAAGCAGAGTGAATCATGTATGGTGAGATGCTATTAGCAGACCTTCTAAAATCAAAAGGTGCCATCAGCAAACTCCCACAATCAATATCTGCTTCCCATGAATCAGTTAAATACTAAAAGGTATGTCTGGGATTATGAAGGCAGAACTATCCTAAGATCATTCTGCATGCTATAACATAACCAAAAACAACTGCACAGGACACTGGTATTCTATTAGGATAGCAAAACTCAGGAATATGGGACATGGATTATCATCTAGCTAGTTGAGAGGGAGGGAGATATGGGGATGGGGGGGGGGGGGGGGGGGGGGAGTTAATTCATATAAAGGCACCAAAATTTCTTATTTTCTTAGTATTTGGGTTAGACTTCAGCCAAATCAGTTTAATTTATTACAAGAGGTAATTATTCAATATCAAAAATATTCGTTATTGCCAAATATATGGCACATATGGTTACAACCCTAAGTTTATCGTGATCCAAATTGGGGAAAATCTGAATCTAACTGGCAAAAACTAGTCACAAACAATCATTTAAACCACATTCCCTATTGTTCAACCTTGAATCACACAATTGACGCTCTATGAATAACAAGTACTCTAAAGTGCAACAAAAATATATATTATAATCACCATATTATCGCATTCCATGAATCATTAACTCAACATTCACATCAAAGATGATTGATAGATTGAGCTATCTACCTTGACATTCCACACTCAACGAGCTATTTGATGTCCTCCCAAATCAAAAGCCTTAAACTTGATTTTCCCAATACTCAACTCCTCTGGTGCAGGGTACTGTGTTGGCTGGTGTTGAACTAATCTCTGCAATATTCCATTACCAATACCCAGGAAAAAAAGAAAAGAAAAGAAGGAATATCAAGCCAATGATAATCAAACTAAACAAAACCCACCAATTGTTTGCTTAGAATCACAATTGAAAAAAAAGAAATGCTGTTTCAGTCTTAAGTTTTGTGTTGTTATGGCTTTTTTTCTTTTTTCTTTTTTGATGATATGGAACCTCACCATGGCAAGGCCCTTTGGACCCAACCCTAAGGAGAAAACCACAGATACATGAATAGAGCATACAGCTCTTCTCTTAGCCTCAAGGGGACAAGCATTTGCATCGGCCAGCTCTACCACCCCAAAATTCTCTATTGCTTTCAATGGCAGCCTTGTGGGCTACTTCAAAGTGAGGAGGGGCTTAGACAAGGGGAACTGTTGCCTCCTTACTTATTTGTATTGGTAATGGAAGTCTTTTTGAGAATGTTACAGTCAGCTATCTGAAGATCCTCTGCATTTAGATTCCATACTAATTGTGAAGCTCTAAAACTCACTCACCTCTATTTTGCGGATGACTTGATGCTGTTTTCAAGTGCTAACATCCATTCTCTTACTATATTTCAAGATACTCTTGAGGCTTTCAAAAGAATTTCAGGCCTTAGTGCAAATCCTACAAAGACTGAAAATTTTCTTTCAGCTGTTCCTGCACATTTAAAGAACCAAATCCTAGAGTTCCTTCAGTTTAAAGAAGGGAAGCTGCCTGTTAAATATCTTGGAGTCCCTCTTATATCAGAAAGATGATCTGAAAAAGAGTGCAATAAAATCACAGCAGTCATGGTCTGTGAAATCTCTCTCTTATGCAGGTAAGCTATAGTTAATAAAGCTTGTTCTGTTTAGTCTTCAGTACTATTGGTGTAGGACGTTCATATTGCCTAAAAAAGTTACTAAAGTTAAATGGGACTTGGTTTGTAAACCAAAATGTGAAAGTGGCTTGAAGATTGGAATAAAGCAGCAATAATGGGTTTTATTTGGTCTCTCTTTGTTCAAGCTCGGTCATTATGGGTAGCATGGGTTAGAACTAATCTCCCAAAGGGTAAAAGCTTTTGCAAAACACCTCAAGATTGCAGCTGGGGTTGGAGGAAAATCCTGAAGCTCAGGGAGATTGCTAGACCCTTCATTAGATTTCATGTGGGTTCAGGTAAGAATATCCATCTTTGGCACAATTGGTGGCATCCAAATGGTGCCTTGTCCTTGATATATGGCCACAGGAAAATGTATGAATGTATGATGCAGCCAGTTCTTCTAATGCTCTTTTGTCTAGTTGTTGCAAGAGGGTAATTGGATTTGGGCACTGGCCAGATCCGAAACCTAGTTCCTATCCAAAGCAAATTGTGCTTAATTGATTTTTCTGAGGAAGATACACCAATTTGGATCCCTTCCAAATCTGGTACATACTCTTGTGCAGAAACTTTGAAGGCCATTGGGGAGAAAAAAGCTGAGGTTAGTTGGTGTAGATTGATATGGTATTCAAGAGCCAAATCTCTTTCATTGGTTGGCTGGCCATGTTGAATAGATTGTCAACAAAGGAAAGAATGCTTAAATGGGGCTTTAATGGAGATACTAAGTGTGTACTATGCAGAAATGAAATTGAAAACAGAGAGCACCTCTTCTTTGAATGCTACTTTACCCAGTATAATATGGAAAACTCTAATGAGTTGGTGCTTGGTGAAGCATCCTACCTTTTGTTGGGTAGAGATCATGGCTTGGGGTGAAAGACATGCCAAAGACAAGAGCCTCATATCCAATGTATTCCGTTTAGCTTTATGGTTTACTGTGTATCACATATAGCAGCAGAGGAATGGTATCTCAAAATAGAGTTTTGTGCTGTGTATGGGGGAATTTCTTTGGATTTTCTTAAATCCTCTTCCTCTTAATTCCTTCCTTGTGCTGTGGCTAGGTGTTTGTTTCCCTTGTATATGAATTAGTTTTGGTATCAATATTTTAATGCAAGATATCTGCAATGTAAAATTTGACCTAGATAAATTTGGTAGAATGACATAAAAAATGACTCATGCACGTATGTTGAGACACTATTAGCAGACGAAACAACAAAAGGTGCTATCGGCAAACTCCCATCATCAATATTCTCCCATGAATCAGATATAAACACGGAAATCTTTGCTTTAGGGTCAGGCAATAACATAAGCAAAAACAATTGCACAGGCAAATGAGACATATATAAAAAGAAAACAACTGTAGATATATATAAAAGACTAAGAGCACTAAGTAAATGAGAATGTTGGTGCCACCAACATTCTCATTTACTTAGTATTTGGGTTAGAATTCAGCCAAAATTTATGGCATTTTAACATTATTAGTCACAACTCAAGTTCATCATGCTTCATATCTGAATCTTGATTGCTACCAAAAACTACTCACAACAATTGAATAAAAAAAAAAGTTGACTTTACTGTCTCTACATTAACAAAAAGAGAATATATCAGATAAAACAGAGAAATTGAAATTACAATCACAATATCATCATATTGCACAAATCATTAACTGAAGGAATATTCTCATCAAAGAGACAATTTGATAGATTTGAGAAAATCTACCATGGCACAGTAGTAGTCTCTCCAAACTCTACGAGCTATCTAATTTCAATGTCCTCCTAAATCTTTAGATCCTTCATCTCTTTAGATTTTCAATTGAGTGTTTACTTTTTCATCTGCTTCGATTCAGAGTCTTGCACAGGGTGCAACAGCCATGGATGGCCAAGATGTAAAGTTCAAAACTTCAACTTTTCATTTCAACGGTCGGGCCTATTATAGAAAAAATATATAATATATATGCTTTTTAAAGGCTTTTTTTAAGTTTCCAAGTTTTCACCTTCTCTGATTGATGGTTGAAACGAAAATTAAAACTATTATGTAAGAGGAGAGGGGTTTAAATTTTAAAAGAGGTATCAGGTACAATACTTTAGTTTCATAATGTAAGGTTAGCTTTATATATTTATCTATATTATTTATATAATAGGAGTTCTTTCTTTGGATTAGACTTTTATATGGTTCAGAAAAATATGGACAAAATTTAGGAACAATTCAGTAAAAATATATCCTAATTCTACTTAAAATGCTTGCAAAATAAGACACTTTTCTATTAATCCATGTTTTCAAAATAAACGTATCTAAAAATTAAAAAAAAAAATCTCAATCTACTTTGAAAAACTTTTTTTTTCTATTTTTTTTAATCTAAACAGTTTAATCTCTCTACAGACAAAGTCATTGCTCATTTCAATTTAAAAAATGAAAAATCATAACTATCACTGTAAAAAAATTAAAATTAAATTTTTTTTGGTTGAAATTTTGCTATGCTACAATTAAAATGCCATTTTTGAATTCAGCTATTAAAAGAAATCATGTAAAATTGGCAATAACATAGCTGATTGCTGAAAGAAACACACTCCTCACCAGATTCAGACCATACAGGCATGCACCCACATACACATGCTAAGGAGTAAACAAATCTTTGAGCATTCTCACAACAGCTAAAACCATCGTCACTGCTACCAATTACGCCCACTAGGATATTCTCTTGGATTTGCTAGGATAAGAGGCTTATACAATGCATAGTTAATGTGTGATGCTGTATTACTCATAGATTTAAATTTTATAGAATTTTTATGGTAATTTTATTGTAAGGTTTATTGTAAGGTTTCTAAAATTGTATTTACAATTTTACTCAGTTTGAAATGAGTGAATTGGGTTTTACTATTATAGGGTAAAACATTGACCATTTTGATGATATAGTAAAATCCAAAACCACTCATTTCAAATTCAATAAACAAGAAGAATTTAAGAACTCTATTGATGCAGAGGATGTATACACAAAGTTCATTTAAAAATTAAATAAAAGAAAAATTAAATTCTAAAAGTCACAAAATCTATAGAATCTACAATAAAAAACTGTTTTTGAATACTATAATCATGGTGTGTCACGTGTTTGATTTTTTTTTTTTTTTTTTTTCTATTTTAAACTTTGGTTATACTATAAGTTATCTAATAAATATATAACAAGTTGTGAATGGTAGAGTATAAAGTGATATACAAAAAGTAAAACATAGGATTTTTGTGTCTACCACTACTTTATGTAGTGAGAAAGCCACTTGAAACCGCGAAGATACTCCTTTGTGTTGTATTTTTCAGCCACAAAAACCTCAAGGGGATGGGCATTTGCTTTTGCCAGCTCCAACAAACCCTTCCCTGTGGTGACATTGGTCAGGTCGAGAAGGGAACACAATTCCTCTTCTGGATAATCAAAAGACTGTGTTGTGCACAGAATAAGGAATGGAAGATTGGCAAAGGCCTCATCAGAGAGTAGATCATTCAGGTCCCTTCTTGGCCCCAAAAATTGCTCATTGACCCTGGTAGCATCCACAATGTAGACAACTGCATCCATCTACAGAACAAAGATTGAACTGTATTTAGCAAAATTGCATTACTTAACAGAGAAGATAGCATGGTTGAGCAACTCACAATGCCAAGCATAACTTGAAACATTTTCCTCTTTGTTATCCAATCAGACAGAAATTAAGCCAAATCCCAATCCATAACCTCAAGAGACATATAAGGATCACCTTTCTTTTTCAACATTTCCCAAATGTTATTTAAACAACCAACAAGAAAGAAGGTCTAAACAAGAAAGAATTATCAACATGTAAGATGTAATGATGTACTAGTAAAAGTATGAAATGTTGAGACACTACAAACAGACCTAAAACAAAATGTGCTAACACCAAACTTCCATGATCAATGTTTGCCTCAATGAATCAAATATAAACATGAAATGGTTTGCCTGGGAGTATGAAGGCAATAGTATATTAATATTTAGGGCAAGGCAACAACATAAGCAAAAACAATTTAACAGGCCGCTGGTGTTCAGTTGGGATAGCAAAGCTTAAGCATATGGGACGTGTATAAAAGAAATTTAATAAAGTAAATGTAAGAGCACCAAAATTCTCATTTGCTTAATATTTTGGTTAGAGGTTAGCCAAATCAATTAAAACATAACAAAGGCTAACTTTTCCATTCTAAACCAAAACATTCACCACTACCAAATATATGGAATATACAGTCACAACTTAAAGTTTATCCTGGTTCTAACTTCAAATCGGGGTGAATTAGAATCCGGCTTACTAGCAAAAACTAGTCACAATCATGTAAGTCATATTCAGACTAGGACAGAAAGGATTCCATTAAACTAAAACAGACAGTTCAGGAACTGTATCAAATAAAACAGCCTGGTCTAACACAGCAAGAGAGTTAGAACTAGGCTACCCCAAAACATGCAAGCACTCTCAAGACTAACTATGAAATTTAAACTACAATCACAATATCATCATATTGCACATATCATTAACTAAATATTCTCGTAAAACATAATTGAGAAATGTACCTTGGCACCGTAATCTCGCCAAACTGCATGAGCTATCCGAGGTCTTCCTAAATCAAAAAAGTTGAACATGATTTTCCCAATACAAGACACCCATGATGTCAAATACAGCGCTGGCTCAACATTCTGCAATATTCATTCATCCATAGATTCAATACCCACAAAAAAGAATATAAAATCAATGGTAGTCAAATTAAACAAAACACCAATCCATCATTTTTAAGCTGAGAATCAAAATCAAACCCTAAAAAAAAGTTTTTTCATTGTTAAAAGTTCCGGCTTTAAAGCTTAAAAATCTCACATTCACTTATACAAATTACTGTATCTAGCTCATTCTTAGCAATTACTAATGTCACACTCTAATCTATGAACTCTGTTACACCTTCTTAACCTAAAATCTTTAGATTCTGCATTTACCAATTTCATTTACTTGGATTCAGATTCATGGATGGCAAAGATGTGAAGTTTAAAAACCCAATTTTTGATTTCAGCAGTCGGATTAGAGATTAATTAAAAAAAAGTAACTTTTAACTTTCTCTAATTAAAAGTTGAAATGAACAGTTTTAACTTTTCATCTCTGCCATCCACAAATAGTACATCCTTAGGTTTTATTACACACAAGGCAGAATCTACCAAAATTATATAGCCCACCAAATGCATACTTTATCAAACTCTTTTTTTTTCCCCCTTTATATTAATATTTTCTTTACTACTATTGAATTTTCCACAGTACAAACATAATTCTATTTTCAGTGAAAAACAAAATCGAACATTCCCTTCTTAGCAGGAAAAAGAAAAACCCAGGATTTTTTTTCTTAAAAAAGCACTCTTGATCTCCTGAGCCAAATTTTTTTTTTTTTTTTTTAAAAGGAGAATTACCTCGTCTGAGAAGCTCGAAATCACCGCCATTTTGCAGCTCTCATCATTGCCTAAGAACAACACGTTGGCCACCTTTGGTTTGAAGATATAAAAGCCCCCCACCTTTTCTCAGGGGAAAAAAAAAAACTCAAGAATTAACAGACAGCTTTAAAAATTGCCTAAGAAATTAGAGAGAGAGAGAGAGAGTGGCACCTGAAAGTTGAGATCACGAATCCAATTGACCAAATCCATCCTTCCTTCTTCTATTTTCTTTTGTTGTAGTATGTATGTTTGTGAGAGAACAGAGAAGGAGACTCTGATTGTTTTTTTTTACTGGTGCGTTGCTATGGCGGTGGAGGAGTTTCCCTTTTTCCTTCTTTTTGGTGGTAGTGTCTAGGGGTGCGGTGTGAGAGACAAACTAAGACTGCTTATGTTTAAGGTGTATATATCTAACTCTCTCACAACACGTCCTTGCGAGTTTTTGTACATGGTAACATGGTCAAGTGTTTTGTTTTGTTTTGTTTTGAAAGGATTCAAGTCAAAGTGTTGACAGGTGAAAGGAAGGGATAGCCTGCTTCCAAAGTGCAAAGCAGTAGAGGTAAGTAAAGAGAAAAGTCAACAAATCTCATTTGGTTTAATTTTACTTTTAGAAATTTTTTATTAAAAAAAAAAACTTTTACAAATTTTTATATTCTCCATGAAAATGGTATTAAATTTTTTTACAAATACTCTAAAAATATTCATAAAATATTCATTAACTAGAATCATAAATAAATTAGATTATAGATAAATTTTATTGAAAAAAGAGTTAACAAATGCCTTATTAATTGGAAGCCATTTATCCCCCAAACCCGAATTTCTGAACCATTCCCAACCCTCCATTGAACACCCTTCTCTACAGTGGGCTCTGCTGCAAAAATGCTACGCCAAGTGTATGAGGGATTATTTCCAATGGCAATGTGAACGAAATCACATGAGGGAAAGTACTTGGCTTTAAGAACACAGTAAAGAAGGGAATTTTGGCAAGTTTGAAGCCGCCAACCTTGTTTAGGCAACAAAGCTAAGTTAAATTGTTGGAGATGTTTGAAACCCATCCCACCACTCTCCTTAGGTTCACATAATTTTTCTCAACTCAACCACGCCATTTTCTTTTCTTCCCCTCGTTGACCCCACCAAAATTGCCTGATCATACTAGTAAGTTCACCACACAAGGAATCCGGAATCTTAAAACAACTCATAGTGTAATTGGGTATAGCTTGGGCCACCGCTTTAATCAAAACCTTCCTACCAACTTTTGAGAGAAGCTTCCCTTTCCAACCTGCCAATTTCTTGGAAAGTTTATCCTTAATAGCACTAAAACTAGCTTTTTTATTTCTGCCTACTAGCGATGGCAAACCCAAATATTTTTCATGTTGTTTAATCACCTGTGCTCCAAATCTTTCACGAATTTCCTCTTGGACCTCCCTGGAAGTAAGTACTAAAAAACAAAGAAGTTTTAGCACAATTTAATTGTTGTCCAGAAGCATTCTGATATACTTGAACAATGGTAGCCTTACAAAAAATGAGACTATCATCCGCAAAGAACAAATGTGAGAGTTTTGGTCCACCACGACACACTGCAACACCCTTCAAAATTCCATCCTCCACCGATTTTTTAATTAATGGAGAGAGACCTTCTGCCACAATGAGAACAAGGTAGGGTGATAAAAGATCTTCTTGACGAATCCCTCTAGAAGGCTAAACAGATCCATAAACCTTCTCATTAATTCTGAAAGAATAGGAAACCGTAGTCACACACCTCATGATCAGCTTCCTCTAATTCAGATTAAATCCAAGCTTCTCCATGATTTTGTTAAGGCAGACCTACTCCACTCGGTCATATGCCTTGCTCATATCTAACTTCCAAGCCATCGTCCCTTTTTTACCTGCTTTCTTCTAACTTATGTGATGCATTGCCTCGAATGCCATCAGTATGTTATCACTAATCAACCTTCCATGCACAAATGCACTTTGGGTGTCACTAATAATAGAGGGCAGAATTTTCTTAAACCTGTTAGCAATCACTTTACAAGCAAGTTTAAAAATCACATTACATAAACTTATAGGAAGATAATCAGAAATACTTTTGGGATCTTTATTTTTTGGAATCAAAACAACATGAGTATCATTGAATTGAGGAGGAGCATATCCAAAATTAATGAAGTCTAATACCGTTTTGGTGACTGTATTACCAATGGTAGGCCAAAAATGCTGGAAGAAGAGAGGTGGCATCCCATCTGGAGCTGGAGACTTCAGGGGATACATTTGTTTTAAAGCCGTGTAAACTTCGCTGCCTTGAAAGTTCAAATTAAGCATCTGATTCATGTCTTCTAAAACTCTTGGTTGTATTGCATTTAGAATTTCTGTGAACTTAATAGGCCGGTTGGAGCAAAAGAGGTCTTTAAAGTAGTTGACCACAATCTCTCCTATTTTATTCTCTTCCTCATGCCAAACACCTTGATCATCCATCAGACCTGCAATAATATTTTTCTTATACAGGGAAGATGCTCTAGCATGAAAGAACCGTGTATTCCGATCACTGAACTAAAACCAACTCAAGCGGGACCGTTGATACCACATAGTTGCTGCCCTGTCCAGCCAACAGTTTAGAGCAATTCTTGTTTCCCAAGTTGCACTGATAATAGAGGGCGAGGCTGGTTGATGCTCTAACCATTTCAATCCGCCTTGAAGCTTCGAAATTTTCCTTCTAACATGCCCAAAGTCTCTCTTATTCCATGCATCCAACCTGTTCTAGCAAATCTCCAAACATAGAGATATAGGAAAATCCACACTATCCGAACTCCCTTCTGCCCAAGCTGTTTTTACTATTTCTTCGCACTTCGGATCCTTCAACCACATGGATTCTAATCTGAATATTTTGTTGCCATTCTGCTTTTGTGGCTTCCTGAAAAATGCAGTGACAATGGAGAGTGATCCAATGCCGAACAAGTAAGGTGGTACAATTTTGCTTCCTGAAACCGTGTCTCCCAATCAAGTGAAACCAGCGCTCGGTCCAGTCTTTCTCTAATCTGGCTTCTATCAGCTCTCTGATATAACCACGTAAAACATAGTCCAACAAAACCCAGGTCCCTCAGTTCGCACCAATTAATGGTATCCAAGAATCGCTTTATAGGTTTCCTCGGCCTGGTGCTTGCTCCCTCTTTCTTGGATTCGCTTACAATCTTGTTGAAGTCACCAATGGTCAGCCACGGTAAGTTAGACCTATCCCGTATCCTCTTTAACATAGCCCAAGAATCATCTCGTCTCAAAGTCTCTGGTGCCCCGTAGAAACCTGTAAAATGCAACCAGTCCATTGAAACTCCTCCCTTTACTACCGTATCAATATGTGTCTGATCCGCATCAAGAATTTCTACTGATATACCCTCTTTCCAAAAAAGAGCTAAGCCTCCACTTTTACCCAAACTAGGAACCACCCAACTAAAATGAAAATTACACTGGTCACGTACTTTCTCTATTTTTTCTTTATTGAGTTTAGTCTCTATAAAGAACACTAAAATAGGCGTTTCTTTTTTGATTACCTTTTGTAAGGCTTTAATTGTCTGAGGGTTTTCAAGCCCTCGGCAGTTCCAACTGATGAGACTCATTGGACCCGGCGGGGCTGCTCAGCAATCTCCGCCGATCCCATAAACGATGATGAATCAGACATAATCAATTCTCTCTTCAACCATTTTTCCTTCTCCCCACATTCCTCACTGTTCTAATTCCAAGCCTTACACTTACGTTTGGATCCATTTTGCATGGGCATGTCTCGGTCCAAACCAAGAGTAGCATGAGTCAACCCAGGCCTGTTAACCTTGTTCTTTTCTTTACACTTATTTTTAATTGGCATCCCTTCTTCGTTTGGTTCTTCTCAACCCAGCCCATTTCAAAATTAAGTGCCATCATCTCTGCGGGAATTAACTCAGCAGTTTTCCCTTCCACTAACGTATCCATATCGGTCTCCATGACTTTAATAGCACCTTCCAAAACTTCCGTTGATCCTTCAAAGCCCTTTATTGCTGCTTTGGTGTTAGCTATATCCTTAATTGTCATAATAGAGGAAGGATTTGAATTTGAAAAATTAAATCTTTGAACCTCGTCATCAATATCCTTAAGAGTCTCCACAAAATCCGCTGGTGGTTTATTACAATCTGGAATATCCGGACCGTCCTTACCAAGAGCATCTCTAACCAAATTCGCCGCCGAGTAGGTCACTAGAGGCACAACCACCCCTACAAGTTTAACCACCATCCCACGACGAGGTGCTTCTTCCATCTCGAACCCCTTCACCTCCAAGTATGACCGTCGAGCTGGGTTGAACTGAGTAGGCCGAAGCCAAGCACCAAACTGCTGATCCTCCACTGTAATAGAACCTTTGCTCTGTAACCATACCGTGCACTCCTTATCATCGTGAGTAAACCTACAGCACCAGTAGCAAATGTTAGGTAGGCGTTCATAGGAAAAAGAGACCCATCCTTCTGAATTTTGTCCAAAATTAACTTGACAACCCCAGCAAATAGGTTCCAAGATATTCAGTGAAACCCTCACTTTCATGAATGTTCCACCTCTCATCTCTGATGAATCCCTAGTTCTTATGATTGAACGTAACGTATCTCCTAGCTTGAAAGCCACCTCCTCTGTAAGATGGGAGAAGGGTAGGTGGTGGATCTGCACCCAAAAGGAAGCCCTTTCAAAACTGAGTTCATGAACAGGGGTCACACCATCATACCTTCGAAAGACCACCAGGTGTCTATCAAAGGACCAGGGCTAGCCCATGATAACTTTTTCAACATCCTTTTCCAGATCAAAAGTGAACACCATAAAATTCTGCTTGGCATCACTTGCTTGAAAACTCCCTTTGGTACGCCAGAGTGGCCTAAAAGTCTAGACCATTGCATCAATGTTCAGCGATCTCTAAGAGAAGAACTTTGCAATTAGGGCAAAACCATGAACTTTTCTATTCTTTGTAAGATCCACGTTCACCCCTTCTTTGTTTGTGAGGGATAACTTCTGCCAACTGCGAGTGAGGTCCTCCATCCCTGCAAAACAAAGAAAACACAACGAGATAAGCAAGTAACAATGAAGACAACACACTACCCTACTAGCAAAGAAGACACTAGAGGGGACAATCTTCCTCTTGACAAGAGAGGGAAACCGCATACTACAGTAGGGAGGAGAAAAAAGTTGCCACATCAGCAATTGTCAGAAGTTTTATTCAATATTTTGTGTCTATAAACTTTCTCATGTTTTAAGAAAAGCCAACAACATTCTATCTTAAAACTTATTTAGAGTTTTTGTATTTTAGATTCTTTAATTAAATTTAATTGTGTAGTTTTTTAACCACAAGGTTGAATTCAAATATATTTGAAAAAAAAAATTATGGTTCTGTTGGTCAATACAATTATGTGATCATTTCAATTGAACAATCGAAAATATATTATTAAAAAAGGGTCAAAATACATTGTTGGTCTTTAAAATTAGCCTACTAAACATTTATTGTCCTTTTTTTTTTTTGACAAGCGAGGGTCTCTAGACCTATTCGAGAATCTGACTATTTTCACCGGTGTATGCAATCCCCCTGTCCCACACACATTAAGTTATGACTAGGAGGAATCCCACAGGGGGTGGCCCTAGGATGCTAACAAGAGATTTCAAATCCAAGATCTCATGGATATCATGAGACTTTGGGAACCATAAAGCCAACTCCTTGGGGTTAGCGTTTGTTATCCTTGAAGTTTCAAAAATGAGTGCTATTAGTTTCTCTACCAACTTCTATTAGTTTTCTTGTCAATATATCTAACGAAGTAATGACATGACTTTTTTAGTGACGTGATTAGTTTTTATTATCAAAAAATCACACATCAACTTGGGAAGAAGACTCAAACTTGTTTAATATGGTTTGCCCACTCAATTTAACCTAGTTTCTAATTCTCTTTCCCAAATCAAACTTGGTAACAAAAATTTCCAAATTGAAATTAGATATCTCTCTCTTTCTCGATAGAGTCAGATTCACATTGAGAACAACATGTGGTTTGCCCGCTCAATTTAAACTATTTTCAATTCTCTTTCCCAAATCAAACTTGGTAGCAAAAATTTCCAAATTGAAATGAGATATCTCTCTCTTTCTCGACAAAGACAGATCCACGTGGAGAACAAATTGACATAATGTCAAAAGGTTAGAAACAAAATTGACAAATTTGAAACATTAGAAATGAAAAGTAACACACAACCTAAGAGTTAGGGACCGAATAAGTAATTTACCCTAAATATACATATATAAAATTTACCATCATCCTCCCCCAAACAAGCAGATTCTAGTTTGGAATTTTGGGGAATGAGCCATTCTTTCCTATGAGACCGTACCTCATGCACTGGACACATAGAAAATTTTCCACTTCCCTAAATATAGGATAGCAATGCACCTAGTTCGGTCCTTAGGGGAATGAGCCATGCTTCCCAAAAATGGAGAACTAGTAGAGAGTATGATGTGAGGGTGTTTTTGAACATTTTTCACTAAATTGGGAACTTACCCTAAAATGGGAAAACTAATACTAAGAATGAACATTAGGTTTATTTTAGGATAATAATCCATTTCTCACACTATTATTCTTTAGGTAAAAATGCAAAACTGACCCTCTAACTTTCACATTTTTTTCATTTCAACCCTCTAACTTTCAATTTTGTCAATTCAGTTCTCTAACTTTCAATTTTTGTCAATATAGGGCTCCGTTACAACTTTGTTAATGGCTGCCATTAGACCCATCAAAACGATGTCGTTTTGCATGTTTTTTTTAATTTAGAATTAAAAGAAAATAAGAAAAATCTAGAAAAAAAAAAAAAAAAACCAAAACAAAACAAAACCCACACTACATCCACCACAGTCGAACGGAAGAAGTATGCGAAGGCAAAGACTTCTCCTTCCCTAAACACGAGGAGGAAATCCTCCACCTTTGGACGGAGCTCAAAGACTCACCGGAGTACATTTTCTACGACGGTCCGTCGTTCACCATCGAACTCCCTCACTACAGCCACGTCCTCGCCGGCACCATCTAGGACATCGTCACTCCGTACCAGTCCATGAACGGCTTCCACGTCACTCGCCGCTTCTTCTGGGACTGCCATGGCTTGCCAATCGAGAACGAGATCAATCGCCGACTCAATATCAAGAAATGCGATGACGTTTTGAAGCTCTAGCCTCGACCAAGTTTTGCTTTGCCTTGCCTTACTGTAGTACACCCATCACCAATTCAGTCAAGCAAAGCAGCGAGGGTGGTGGTGGTGGTTTACACAGCGAGCAAAATAGCGAGGTACGGCCAAGTTTTTTTTTTTCAAATTTTTCTTATTTTCTTTTAATTTCAAATTTAAAAAAAAAAATGCAAATTTTGGCGGGTCTAATGGTAGCCATTAACAGATTTGTGACGGAACCCTACATTGATAAAAATTGAAAGTTAGAGGACCGAATTGACAAAACTAAAAGTTAGAGGATTGAAATGAAAAAAAAAAAAGTTAAAAGTTAGAGGGTCAGTTTTGCATTTTTACATATTCTTTATTTCAATTACCAAGATAAAAAATAAAATAAAATAAAAATAAAATACTAAATAACAAAGTTCTAGGCGTGGGTCGGTGCGTGGGTCCCAGAGTGATCAAGTTATAGGCGTGGGTCGGTGGTGGATGGCTGAGTGATCTAGCCATCTAGGTGTGGATTGAGACATTTTCCAAATTTCCCAAATCCAGAATCTCAAAAGAGATTTGTAGGATCACCATTGTGTTTCAAAATCGTATTTTAAACACAACTATCAACAAAGGATAATCAACAAGTGAGAAGTCAATGATGTACTAGAAGTAAAATTATGAAACCCCATATATATTATAAAAATAATGCAAGAGATCTACAATGTAATTAATATTTGACCCGATAAATTTGGTAGGTTGAGACACCTTCTAAAACAAAATGTGCTATCACCAAAATCCCATGAATCAAAATATAAAAACGGAATAGAAGGCAATAACATAACATATGCACACACAATTTCAGAAGACCAGCTCATATGTAAAAGAGACTTAATAAATGTAGATACATTTGAGCACCAAAATTTTTTCATTTGCTTGGTATTTTGGGTTAGAGTTTAGCTCAATCATGTAAGTCATGTCCCCTACTATGACAGAAAGGATTCCATTAAATTAAAGTAAGCAAGAGGGTTAGAACTAGGCTACCCCAAAACATGCAAGCATTATCAAGAGTAAAATATGAAATTTAAACTACTATCACAATATCATCATATTGAACATATCATTAACTTAATGTTCCCATTAAAGATAATTTGATAGATTCAGAGATCTACCTTTCCCAATACTACACACGCCCATGGTGTCAAATATTGCTTATGCAAATACAAATTAACACAGAGCTTTAAAAACGACACACAGCTTTAAAAATGAGCACAAAGTGCTTAAGAAAAATGAGAGAGAGAGAGAGCGAGAGAGAGAGAGAGAGAGATAGAGTCACCTAAGTGAGGAAATGGGGGGAAAATGGGAATTTAGCCATTACATTCCAACTATATAGTTAGTGAACCCGGTTCCCAAACAATATTACTTAGTAACATCTCGAGTGTCAAAGGCTTGATTTTGGCTTAGAAATCGAGCCTTTGAGGCTCGATTTTTTGGCTTAATATTTCCACGTGGCGTCCACCTGTAAATCAAGTCTCTAAGACTCGAGTTTTAAACCGAGTATTAAAGACTCGATTTTTATTGCGAAATGCCACATAGACGCCACGTAGATCTCGAGCCTTAGAGACTTGGTTTCTTAAAGTGAAACCGAGTCCTAGAAACTCAATTTTGAATGTTTCCACATGCTTGGTCATGCCTGAGAGACTCTCACGTTTGGTCATGTCCAGCAAGTCTCGTCCCATCTGGTCTATTTTGTCTGGGTAGGTGTCTTAACATGGATAAAATGGACCAGCAAATTCACTTGTTTTGAGACTTGTTTTAGGCGTCTCAAATTTCAGTACTAAAAAGCAGATGGTTTTTGTTTTCGTCTAGACAGGTCTCTCAAGATTTAGCAGAAAAGCAAACCTCACTGTAGTCAAAACAAAACCATCTTCAATGAATCTCTCATTCAGCAAACCATCTCTTAACTCTCATACACATTCAGCAGCAAACAGTGTTCCTCTCTTAATTCTCATTCAAGCCCAACCTTTATTGTAGTCTTCCTCTGTCATTCTCATACAATCCCAGCAGCATATTTGCACATCCTTATGTCAGGTAAGGGTCTCCTCACTCTCTAGTTGGTTGTTTAGTGTATATAAGTGCTTTAAAAATTGTTGATCTCATTGAATCTGTCATGACATTTCCTGATTATTTGTTTGCCTGCAACCACTTTATATATAAATGTATTTATATTTATATTTATATTTATTTATATATTTATATTTATATTTATATTTATATTTATATTTATATTCATATAAATATATTTATATAAATATAAATATATATATATATATATATATATATATAATATTTTAGAAAGTGAGGAGAAAGATATATATATATTTTTTATTCATGATCCAGGAAGTCTTTTTGCTAGCTTTCAGTGAAGTCATCTGCTTCTTTTTCTTCTCCATAATTTGTATTAAATTTGATTTTGTATATCACATTCGGTATATTTGACTGTATATTAATGCCTTGATTTTGAAATTAGATGATGTCTAATTTTGATTGCTCATGATCATATTCACATTAGTGTTTTTTTTTTTTTTTTTTGGTCTGATGAACTCTGCTCTATGTTATTTCATTAATAGCAGTGTAATAGGGTATGCCATGAATTTTCTTGCACTGGAATGATGAGGTTACATAATTGCACTCATTCATTTGCACATCCTCATGACTTTTGTTGTTTAGTTTGATATTTTTATTTATATTTTTGTTAGAACTGAGTTGAAATTTTGTAATGGGAGTGAGTTTTGTGTTTAGTTTTTTTATTTGTTTGAGTATAAAATGATAATGATTGAGTGTGTTTGTATGTGATGTGGGGTGAGAGTTGTAATTTTTGTACTTTGAGTAGATAGAAAAGGTTTTTTTTTTTATTGATGTTAAATGCAAGAGATAAAATATGTCACTAACATATTATACTTTACTCTCTAATAGGTTCACAGTCTCTGAAGAATATTGATATAAATGTATACTACGGTGGACCCCTTGACAATCCTGGAGAGATTGATGGATTCCCATTTAGAGGGCCGGGTATCGAATGCTGCTACATGATGATACGTCGTAAGTTGAAAACGTTGAATGATTTGAGGAGGAAAATAATGGACGAATTGAATTTGAACCCTGCTTGGTATGATATCAAGATTATTTATTGTTACCCACAAGAAGTCCTTCATGACGGGATAAATTACGGGTATATGGCGATCAAAGAAGACAAACATGTAAAGATGATGTTTAATAGGATCCAGAAAATGGCCCAAGTAAATGCTGCTGAGTTGTACGTAAGTTCGGAGTCGCTTGCACCAATACATGCTGAGGTGGTGCAACAAACAATTACGTCTTTACAATTTATAGCCCTAGATGATGGATGCACTACAATGGGAGGTTATACGCTCCCATCTGAAGATCATGTTGCCAATACTGGTGAAACCCTCCATCCTCAAGAGACACATGTAGAGGAGGAAGACAAAGACGAAGATCATGCCTGGAATGATGGTGAAAATATTGATGATGTGGATGACTACGAAGAGAGGATTGAGCTGGGCGACTTTGAGAACGATGTGGATGACCATGACCAAGTTCCCAATTTTGAAGAGGAAAATATGAAGTTCCGTGATGCAAACGATGATATTGGCGTCCAGCATGATACAAATACGACCACTGCCTACATACCTTCTGTCGACTCATTCTATGCAAATACTTGGGAAAATATGGTTGATCTTTTGCATCTTCAAATACCATTTGTTTCTACTTGGGAAGATGTGATGCATTTTTGTAAAGGGTTGACTTTCGCAAATAAAGCGGCAGTGAAGTGTGCATTGATAATATATGCAGCAAATGATAATAGAAATTTTAAAATCTGGAGGTCGACCAAAACTAAATTGTGCACCGCATGCTTTGACGACAACTGCAAGTGGTACGTTGGGGCATTCATGAAGGCTAAATTTAATGGTCTGTGGATGGTCATGTCTTATGTGGGTCCACACACTTGTATACCCTTTAGCCTGGAAAGAGATAGTAAAATGATATATTCTAATTTTGTTGCATAAGAAATTATGGGAAAATTGCGACAAAATCACACTGCTCGTATTGATGAGCTCTAGGACATCATACATACTAAGTATAAACATGAGTTTTCTTACTATAAAGTATGGGATGTAAAACAAAAGGCAATTGCTAAGATATTTGGGAATTAAGAGGAGTCTTACCAAAGGTTGTGAAAGTTGTTGTTGGCATACTTGGATCAGGATTTGGGTACCCAGTACAACTATTACACCATACCTAGGCCATACGAAGATACTGCGTTACTGCGCTATGTATATTGGGCATTTGCTCCATGCATTGCTGCATTCCAATATTGCAGGTCAGTGATTAGTATTGATGGAACTCATTTGTATGGTAAATACAGAGGGGTCTTGATGATTGCAATGGCAATCTATGCTAACCAAAAGGTTTTATCTCTCACCTTTGCTGTTGTGGATAAGGAGTCAGAGCCTAGTTGGGGGTGGTTTTTAGAGTGTCTTAGGACTTCGATAGAGCATATCATACCTGACAAGGGCATTTGCATTATTTCTGACTGACATAAAGGTATTAAATGCGCCATTCGACAGTGGCCTACAGGTCGGGACGGAAAAGAACGGGTATTTCATCGATATTGCCTTTGACATGTTGTTAGCAACTTCAAAAGACGCTTTGATGACCCGACTCTAAAGCCATTTGCTTTGAAAGCTAGATATGCGACTCATGAAGCTAAATTTGAGTCCATAATGCAAATCATTAAGGAGACCGAGATTAACTTACTGAGGGGTGTAGACCCTACTGATCGCCCTGTTGCATGCTACATGCCATACACATATTTAATGAGTGAGAAACTGGACAAATGGACCCAGTCACATGATGGTGGAAGACGTTACGGGACAATGACAACCAATATCTCTGAGTGCTTTAATGGGGTACTGAAAGGTGCCCATGGTTTGCCCATTGCGGCAATGGTTGAGTTCACTTGATGCAAACTTGTTGCATATTTCTTCGATCGACATAAACAAATTACTTCTGATCTCTCTCGAGGTAAGGTGTGGAGTGATTATGCAATGGAGATCTATAACAAAAATGAGCAGAAAATCGCAGGACACACTCTGAGGAATTTTAATCATGAAACTGGTGTATATCAAGTGCTTACCCCGTATAACGACCACAGAGGTGGAGGGGGAAACCACAGTCATGAAGTGCGCATATTTGAAGGAACATGTGGTTGTGGAAAGTGGCAAAACTTGAAGAACCCTTGTTCACATGCAATTAAAGTTCTTTAGGGCTTGCACCTCGATGCGACCAGCTATATTGACCCATGTAACAGTTTGAACAACGCTATTCACACATATTCACATCATTTTCTAGTGCTAAAGTCAGAGTCATTGTGGAAGGATGTTCGCGGACCACGGTGGGTGCCTGACCCACAGCTGTTGCGGGCCAAAGGTCTTCTTGTGCAGTCAAGAATAAGGAATGAAATGGATGGGGTACAGCGAGAACGGGGAAGCCAGAGGGAAGATCCGGACTTGAGGGAGATTCAACAGAGGCAATGATGCGGACTGTGTCATCAAGAGGGGCATAACCGCAGAAGCTGCCCCAATTCCCGTGGGGCTTTGACAAATGGTAGTGCTACAAACTAGGCAAGTGCCTTCACTATTTTTATATAATATGCTCAGAATTTCATTTGGTTTTGTTCTTTGCCTTTCGAAACTAACGACTGTATTTTAATGTTTGTCAGGCGAGCGGAGACTTAATTTTGGACCACTTGATTGTACGTGAGACTTGTGGTTATCTTCTGTATGGACAAGTGCTAGGCGACTATATAGACTATGTTAATTTGACTTAGTTGTTATTTAGTTTATTGTTGAATGTTGTTGTAATTGAACTATTTGCTATCTATTGTACTCGTTACATTAGTTGCATTGTGCAACTTCTGCCTATAATGCCAGCAATGATATTACTTTGGCATTCACAGCACAATTGTTTGAAGCAATGATAGCTACTAGTGAATGTTTTTGTGTGGTAAGAGGGCAAATGTTTTAATCCAGTTGTTTGCATCTAATGCACTCTTCCTTTCACTGGTATCATATGCTTGTAGCTAGTTGTTTACCGTTGTTCATGTGATGTGTCATCTACTTTAGGGGAAGGGAAAAACCTAATGGGTTTACTGCTGCAGGAGTAGCTGCAACAAACAAAAAATAAAAAAAAAAATCCCAATGGAAATCGAGTCTTTGAAACTCGATTTCCATGGGTGGCATATTTGTAAATAACTGCGTCAATTTAACTGCGTCAATTTACAAAAACCGCTGAAAATCCGAGCCTTTTTAGAAAGTTTCAAAGATTCGATTTCCAAAGAAATCGAGGCTTTAAAACTCGACTTCCTTGGAAACTGAGACTTTAAAACTCGATTTTTATGGAAATCGAGGCTTTGAAACTCGATTTCCATGAAAATTTAAAACTCGATTTTTATGGAAATCGAGGCTTTGAAACTCAATTTCCATGAAAATAAAACCTTTCAAACTCGATTCCTTCAGGAAAAAGAGTTTTAAACAGTTGATTTCCACTATGTTATATATATTTTTTGATTTGATAAATTTCAAAAAAGGAAATCAAGGCTTTGAAACTCGATTTCTACTGGATCCCAATGGATATCCTTTTTACTAATTTCAAAAAAAGAAATCGAGGCTATGAAACTCGATTTCTTTAGGAAAATCCCAATTTAACAAAACGAACCGTCTCTCTGGAATGTATGAGGCTCAGAATATAAAATTTTTTTCCCCCAATTTCAGAACTTTATAAATAACAAAACTCTGAAATTAATAGGGTTTATTATCATAACCAAGTTAATTTTTGTATAAATAAAGTTAGTCCTATATATATATATTAATTAGGTAATGTCCTTAGTCAAGTAATTGAGTTGGATTGAAGGTTGATGTAAGTCAAGAAGTTACAACATAAAAAATTTGTATCTCCAGCTTGATAAATTATTTCTTCGTCACACTTCTGCTTGTTCCTTTAGCCATAATTTGCCAAATGACAATTCATATCATTCCAGACTTTACAGTTGCAAATACAAAACCTATACGTTCAATCTTCCATGGGAGACTGTTGCACCAATACAATGGGGTTTTTTTTTTTTTTTTTTTATAGGTACACCATTACATTTGATGATAGCAAAAAAAGAGAAAGCATAGTTAAATCAAGATGCCTGAAGACAGTTAACCACAAAATCAGCTCCATATATTGAAAGTGGTTAGGGGTTCCAGCGACCATATGTCGATAAACTCACATCATAACTCACATCGCCACATAAAATCAATCATTGGCTAGAAAAGTTACTGAAATTTGAAATCTTTTGGAGGTTTATACGGCGGTAGGTTTTCAAGTTTTGCTTCAACACCAACAAGATCCTCTTTAGCTTTAATGATTCTTTGTTGACGAGATTCTTCTTGCTTCCTCAGTCTTCCATTTCTTTATATTTTTCTCTCGTACTTGCACCCCCTATAGAAAATGAAATGAATGTAAACGTAACGATTTAGGAGAAATATAATCGTGTGAGAAGAAATGTACAACTCCACACCACAAAGAATGCATAACAAAACTGTTATGATGAGAGTCTAAAGTTTTAAGATAGAACACTTACTTTACCATACATTGTTCTAAAATTTGCCAAGTGAAGGTAAAATCAGGCCAACGCAAGCATGGAACAAGCAAAATAGTGTGACTAAAATTCCAATTTCCTGCAGATTAGAAATTCTAAGTGTAAATGTCCCAACATCTAACACCAAAGTCATAACACATTATTATATTTCTCACAATTCCATAAATATAATGATCACAAACCTGATAATCATAAGCTAATATAGACAACACAAGTCCCATTATAATAAACAAGATACAATTTATCCAGTGTTCAGATTTGTAACAATTTGCACCTGACAAGTTAGCAATAAGTGACGAACACATGTATATTCATTATTAACCTAGGACAAACCTCATTGGACAGTCTATGGTAGATTTGACCATAATAATGGGAGCCATGTGTTTGAAACTTTTAGAGTAGGATATGGGCCAATTACAAATTATTTTGTGCCATATGCATTATCTAAATATAATTACAATATATGGAGTTCATTTATGCAAGTGACAGCCAAAAAAAAAATCTCTCCAAGAAACACAGCCTACCAAACCCATCCAATTCAACATGTAAATGATTATGAAACTGAGCAATCAAACCAAAGACATCCCTATAGAATTGACCTTCAAAAAGAGATTAGGCGCAGACATGACCTCTAGCAATGTACTTCACATTCTGCTTACATGCCAATTCAAATGTATACCTTTAGGGGAACACAAAACCAACAACAACAACCTTAGCATAATGCAGTGTTTAATCTAGTAACAAATCCAGGAGAAAAAAAAAAAACATCAGTCTCCAACCACTCAATTTAATGTATCAAAGAAAATTAAATAAAATGCATTGAAAACAGTGAAAATAAATACATTCCATGCAAAATAGAACTCCTTTTGTAAGGAAAAATTTATGAACTAAAACATTTTTACTTCGCAATTAGTACTCCCAACATGCTGCAAACATGTAACATGGATAAAAGGAAAATCTATGACATACCGCTAACAATGTCTGCACATAATGCTCATCTGGAATACAGTTATGTTACTTCTGAAGTTTCTGCATTTAGTATTCAGGCCAAGATCGGAACAAATTATGATTTACTTAAAGGTGTATCGAGTCTTTAATTCTCTAATACAAGATAAAGGGAATTGTTGCAACATCTGAAACAAAAACTCTATTTATTTGTTAATTACATATAAACTCTATAGTGTAGACATTAACCTCAAATTTATTTACTTCAACTAGAAATCTTCGAGGAATAAAGACTTGCTTTTTTTGTTTTTTTTTTTTTTTAAAGTCTTTTTAAAAAATAACAAAATATACTATTAATTTGATTGATTGGTAAGGACACTAATAGCTGATTCTTCTTCATCTATCAGCAAAAATGGCCAATGAAGGACCACTTACAATATTCAGCTTCCCTTTTTATCATCTACAGGCAGACGTCGCTGCAAAATGAGAAGCAATTAAATAAGTTGATGCATGATTTACCAAACCGAAATTTCAGACCAGAAAAAGAAGTTGTTGCGTGATTAACCAAATTGAAATTCCAGCTTTGGACTACTATCTGTCAACTTAAAATTTTGTATTCATATTTTTGGATGACTACCAACAAAGAGGCTCAAAAGCATGCAAATAGCCAATCTTTATATTCTAGTCACATTCTGTTTTTTTCTAAATATTAGGAAGCCCCTGAACCATGACGGAAATATACACAAATTCATTTGACACAGCTGAACTCTGACCTATCAGATAATAAAATAAATCTCTGATTTGCTGGATCCTCAAGCGCTGCATCAAATAGCAACCTCTCTGCCTGGATCATACTCGATTCTCCCCATCCCACCTGCAATTCCCAATCACCCAAACCCAATTCACATTCATGTCAAGCGCAGAAAAATTACCAAACAAAACCTAAAAAACAAAACTCATTATCACTTCATTCAGCTTCCTACAATATGCTAGAAAACAAGGACTGCATAAAATATTTAGTTTAAAATTTTCCAAGTGTTTGGAGGAGCTTATTTTGCTTTAAAAATAAGTTACACCTAGAAAAACTTGTTACCATCATTGGAAACTATAAAAGCATCATATAAGTAAATTTTCATTTGGTTTTAAATTCTATTTGGAGAACTAAGCAATGAAGCACATAAATTTCAACTACATGTATGTTTACTAAGCAACCAAACAGAGACATTTAAATAAATAAATGAAAAATTTACTCCATTTCCGAGAAAATGTGTAGGCGGATTTGTCATTACCCAAGACTAATAATACTATTTAAAAAATTCCACAGTACAAAACCTGAAAGTAACGATAAAGTTTTTAATTGTTTTCATTTTCATTCCTTGGTTTTCTCAGGAACCAAATAGAAACTAAAAAATTGAATAAAATTAAGAAATATGAATAATGACCTGAATGCTATTGTTCAACTGCCGATTTGCAAACACTTGCCTTGCAATGAAAGATGCAAAAAATAATGCATTATACGAAGACTAAAAAGTAAGATTGAATCTTACGCTCATTATCTGTTCTAAAACTAATGCCTCCAACATGCTTCAACCAAAGAGGAAACCCCCTAACACAAAAAAATGAAAAAGTGAGTTAAGAACAAGAATTTCAGAGCACAAACCCATCATCCAGAAAGAAGGAAATTTTTCATTACCCAAAATTCCACTCCGCACAAACATAAAGCCCAATGCGAAGATGCATGTATAGCAAAGGTTTATGGCTTGTATTTCGTCTGCCAACTCGTTCATCATCTGGATGCTTCAAAACAACATCACTTTCTACCAAGGTTTTCACTTGCCTGTGAAATTTTTCAAAAAGATAGTATCTACGTTCTAAAGTTTTCAGAATCACGCTTGTGTCCTAAATCCTCAGCTTTACATTCATTTACATTTTCTATAGGGGGTGCAAGTACGAGGGAAACAGATAAAGAAATGGAAGACCTCAGGAAGCAAGAAGAATCTCGTCAACAAAGAATCATTAAAGCTAAAGAGGGTCTTGCTGCTGCTGAAGCAGAACTTGAAAACCTGCTGCCGTATGAACCTCTAAAAGATTTCAAATTTCAGTAACTTTTCTAGTCAATGATTCATTTTATGTGGCGGTGTGAGTTATGATGTGAGTTTATCGACATATGGTCACTGGAACCCTTAACCACTTTCAATTTATGGAGCTGATTTAGTACAAAAACTGTCTTCAGGCATCTTCAAAAAGTTATGGGGCTTTGTGATTGACTATTTTCAAAGTTTATTAGGGATGGAGGGAGAAATCCAGCTTGAACACCAGTTGGCAGAGAGCAGCTGTAGAATTACATCCGTATGAGGTGGTTGATGGGCGAAGGCTTTGCATACTACATTAATTCTAACTCTCCCTTTAAGACAAAGTAATATTAACCTTAATAGTTTTGGAATTCTCTAACCTTCCCCTTAAGATACTTGTTTGAAAACATCCACATCTCTTATGGTGCACTTGTTCTTTCTATAATATCTTAGTTTCTCAAACTTATTTTTGATTCATTTAATAGCACTTCAAAATCCAAATGACCACTACATGAAATGACATCAATTATGGATTACATTTATGTTAGGGCTAGCACCAAATAAGTCATGAGAGTTTACGCCTACAAATTAAAACACATCAAATATACCATGAGAAAGGTCTTCAACTGAAAAGAGAAATACTAAAAAATTAAAGATAAAATCTAACTGAGGAAATTATAATGTTTTTGAATAGAATGTTAAGTGCCTAAAAAATTTAAGAATTTGAATTGTTCAAACGAAAAAAAATTACCTAGCTTCAATGATCTTGATGTTGGTTTTCATCCTCCATTCCACTAAGCCATAGACACAACCCTTTTTCTCAAGTTGCTAAAGAAGCATTTAAAGACAAAATTGGGGCTTCTCATCTGTAAAAGATGTTTGTTTTCATGTCAAACATTTGAATCAGTGATTTTTTGTGGTTTTTTATTAGACACCCAAAAACATATAAAACCAAAAATAAACCTTTAGTGTAAAAACAATAAGAATTGGAGAGAAATGTCACAGCACAAATGAAACCACACTGTCCAGGCCTAGATGACCCATCTGCAGAGGAGCACCTCCACAGTGTGTGTGTGTGTGTGTGTGTGTGTGTGTGTGTGTGTGTTAACTTTTTCCTTAAGTTACATGCTATGTAGCCCGATTAAGAGTACTTTATGTTTGGTCCATGAGGTATATGGTTCAATTCTTATAACTCTCACTTATTCTACATTTTCTATTGAGTTATCAATCCCAGTTCTTAGAATCAGGTTCTTGCAAGTGCATAGGGTATCCAAAAACCATTTTGAAAGTATGTTCATCCCCTCCTTTTAACAAATTGGGCTCCAAGGTCTAGGACAGCAGTTCTACATTAAAGCCACAACTTTGTATGACACCAAACCACAGTTCCAAATTTAGAAATCTGGTGCTCAATCCACAAATTCTACCAACACTAGCTCCAACACCACTGCCCCAACCAACACCACCAAGACAAACTTTCTGTAGGACCACCACCACCACATAAACCACTTTATCACCACAAATAGCATAACCAGCACCATCACAACCACCACCTTCCCTTTCACACCCATCACTTATCAGTATTACTAGCATATCCCAGCTATTCCAAACATTATACACTTCCAAGATCTTTTATACAAGGTCTATACATTTTTGAGGTCTTGGTTTCCTTATCACGTTCTACCTTAGTTGTCAACTCAAGACGAAATTTTCTTCTCTTAAACTAACACAATCAAACAATTCAGAGCATTAGGCCTAAGGATTATGGAATGTCTTTTTTTTTAAAACGAAAAAATAAAATAAAGAAATCTAGGAAAATACAACTGAAAAACTACAGTAAAATAGTAATTACCAGTTTCCGCAATAAACAGACATGCCTCTTCTGTTGGAAACCCACAAACTGCTGGACTTGGATGAAGAGAAGCCAAGATGTCAAACTGGAAAATAGAGAGAGAAAAAAGTAGAACTCTCTAAATAATACGGGTAACAGGGGAATGAAAGGAAAACTTCATTTTAAACCTTATAGTGTGGGGATGGTTTCAAATTTAGACCTTAAACATTTGAAAGTTCCAATTAAAACCTTGAGTTTTTAAATACATTTCAATTCACCCCCTCCGTCTAGTTTTCTCTTACACTGTTTGCTAAACACATGCCTAAAACTAGAATAAAATAATGCAAAAACAACACCATTTTGATCCCTAAACAAACAAACAAAAAAGCCACATGGCCACCTACACACTGATCCAACCCTAGCCCCTACAATCCCCTCCCAAACAAACTATTGTATCTTAAAATATATTAAAAATCAATATTTGAAACTTTTGGGCAAATTACATTTTAAACTTTATATTAATGGTTTCAAATTAAACCTTAAACTTTGAAATCTCACATTTAAAACCTCAGACTTTCTTAACTGTAACAAAGTTTTCCTTAAATCTTCCATTTAGGGATGACTGAGAAAGTCTAAGATTTTAAATGCGAGATTTGAAAATCCATGGTTTGATTTGCAATCACCCTTAAACAATTGGATCTAAAATGTAATTTGTCCTAAAAATTTGTAAAAGTAAAGAAACTTCACTGCGATGTAATTTGGTTTCAAGAGAGTAAAAACATGCAAGATGCGAAATGCAAATTGAATCTGAATCTAAGTTCTACAGGATGGAAGGGAACTTATTATTTTGGACACAACACTATATTGTTTTTACCTCATCATCCTCGCTTCTTAACCTGCCTGCCAATTGAGCATATAAATGCTGGACTCTTGGGAGTTTCCTTATTGCTTTCTTTGGTTCAACCACAACCCCATTACATACAGCCTGCAAAGCAGAATTCAACAGAATAAGAGTGTAAAGTGTGCACTACAAGGGTACTGGTGTCAGCTGCTAACGCCATGTCATATGGCTATCTGCTTATATAGATGTTCCAGGTTTAAAGGCCAAAACGAAAAGGCAATTTAAGAATGGTATCATAATTATAAAAATGCCACAATATGAAGAAAATGATGGTGGTTGCTTAGACAACAAAGAAAAACTCAAAAGCACCAACAGGGCTGCAAGATATGAGCAGGTCACATATGGACTGCTCTGGTCCATTGCCATAGAAAAGGCATGTGACTTAACATGGACAATTGATAGGCTTACTATCCACGTACCTAGATCGTCACAGTAGAGTATTTGAGTTTTAGGTGGAATGACAATATGAGATAAACTCTTTTACTCTATACTAGCCATTCTCTGTCCAAGGAAAAATAAAAATGTCCTCTCTCTCTCTCTCTCTCTCTCTCTCTCTCTCTCTCTCTCTCACACACACACACACAACAAGAACTTGAAAGGGCCAAGAATAATTAGATCAATTACAAACAACCTTTATTTTTTTTATTCAAGTAGTTCAATTACATACAACTAATGGAAAATATACAAAGAAATCTATGCAACAAATCAGTTAAATAGGCAGCAAAATTAAACTTACCTCCAATTTTTTTCGTATGCTTTCTCGCACTATTGTAAACTCAAGGTGGTCCTTGGGACTGCAAAATCAATACAAGAATAAGTTACTCAATACGAGTTGGATGTAAGCTAGTCACATGCAATTGAAATTACATCCAGCATTGACAATAATATAAACATCCCTTCAAATGAACAACCAATAAGTTTAAAGTAATGAAATATTAACCTGGAAAGCAAGTCCAGTTCCACCTGAACATCTAGAGTTGTTGATCTACATCTACCACGGGTTCCAGCCAAAGCCTCACTATTAATGCTAAGACATTTTCTGTGAAATAGTTGCTCTGGCTATTCACAAATTTTATATAAGTTAAACTAAAATAAAAGAGGAAGAGACCAAGAAAAGAGGGAAATGGGGAGGGAGCTTAATACTGAGTATAATTTAATGAACTTTTGATGTAGCACGGGCAAAGACAAATTTAGTTTAATTTTAATTCGTTCATTGGATTTTATTAGCTACGGGTTTAGTCATAGCAATCTATATAAGTGATTATTATACTCTAACGGAGACAAATTTATAATGAGTAACATTTCTATTGGAATTATTTCAATGCCTTCATGCTGATTCCTAGATTTCTGCCCCCACTCGGTGCTAACTCCAAACAACCCTAGGTGCTGATTTCTAGATTTTATTTTTATTTTTCTGTTCTAATTGATTCACTGCATCAATTTTTTTTGCATTAGATCGTTCACTGTTCTGCATCAGTTTTGGTATCAAAGCGTAACTTGTTCCACATAATTTTACCCTAAAATGTTCCAAATGGACAATCATATAAGTTAAAAATACTAATTTTATGCTCTCTTTTTTAAAGAGAATGAAATCGATATTAAACATCTGAAGGAGGATAGGAAATGAAGTCTAATGCTGGCCATCAAGTCCAAGGAATTTGAAAGTGAAATGATTGTCGAGTGTCACCCAGTTATGGGCACAAGCAATGTAGCTGATAGCTGAACAGAAAAAAGAAAATTCGATCAAAAAAATAGTTCCTTTTTGCAAATTTAAAATGAAGGAAAGCTTCCTTTGTGATCTAAGAAGAAACTGACTGCCTTGTTAGACACATAAGGCATTGATAATATGCATCCCATCCTTAGGGAGTGATATAAGGTAAGAAAGTAACAATGAATCCTCACAAGGAACTTCTGCCTCAGCATACTATCTTAAAGTTGAGTCATGCTACCATCAAAGTATTAAAAAAGAAATAGGAAACCATGCAAAATCTATTGTGCAACAATAATTTGAAATTGCGCAACACTGTATAGAGAATAACAGAAAAGCTGTGTACAAAAACATAAGTTTGATTAATGTGAGATAAGAAATGTAACCCAGTTACCGTGTTTCCAATAAATGCCCGTGCATTAGGTAGCTGTAGGCAAAATTGATAAGCATTTTCCCCTTCAACCTGCAAGTTTAGCTCATATATGCTAATCTTAATTTGTTACTACAATTTTTACAGAAGGGATCCATTTAACAGTGAAGAAAGATTAAACACACCACCCCCCCAACACAAAAAAAGTACCTGTAAAAAAGCTAATCATGCTATAAGGTCAATATCAGTAGTGGCTACCACTCCGCTGCTTCGTGCAAGTACAACCTGAATTTTCAAGACGAGATTGATGTTCACAAGGAAAGAAAATGAAATCCTCAAAAACTAATACCAAAGAGAAGCTCAGCAGAGAGATTATTAAGCACCTTAATCAGTGCTGAGTTTCCTGTGTCTATCAGCTGCAAAGCTCTGTTAACAGCAAGATCCCAATGCGTCTTACTGGGAATGTGATTATTGCTTAGTATATATGTTTTAGGAACTTCTTTCTACAACTTTACAACAATGGCAGAAACCTGCTTCATTAAAGAATGTATAAACAGGATGGTGTAAAAGATAAGCACCCAATATCTACTCATCATGCAAACCAAATATATGGACCTGGCACATTGTAGCCTGAAGTGCATCAAAAGCCATTGCCCATGTCCATGAAAGGGAAGTGTCCCATGCAACAGTTGTGGCAAGCATTGAGCTTCCTTCAAGCTCATCTAGCTTAACCTGTCATTCAGTATCTAGCAGCAGATAGTATTAATACTAACAAGAAACATGACCTAAAGTTACTAACTACATTGTGAAAGAAAACTTCTCTACCTGAGGGACCATAAAGTAAAAGGAACCAAAATCCTTCCGTTCAGATGATATGTTAGACCTTGCATCAAAACGGATAGCCCCATAAGCACGGATTAAAGGGCACTTATTTGAAAGAAACCTTCAAATAAAGAAAAGAGAAATCAGGACTCCCATTTATATGCCACTTTTAAAATGCAGAAACACCAACAATATAAAATTGATCATTCACCTTAAAATTAGTCCATGAAATAGACTTGCATTAGTTGTTACTACGTTTCTTGTCCAAGTAAACTAACTACTTAACCATTGCATGCACCAAACACAAGCAACACTTCTAAAAGAAAAAACAGAAATTAACACCCTTCATTTTGTAACATGTAGATGAGTAGTTAACAATTCACTTGGAGTCTTCATTACTAATTCTTCAGAATTATGGAGTTTGAGCTTATGAAAGACAAGGATTCCTCCAAACCATTATATGGCAACTCGTAAAA
The DNA here is from genome assembly GCA_032878915.1 of Castanopsis chinensis. Taxonomy (NCBI): domain Eukaryota; kingdom Viridiplantae; phylum Streptophyta; class Magnoliopsida; order Fagales; family Fagaceae; genus Castanopsis; species Castanopsis chinensis. Next base: position 2,815,900 of record JAVQMG010000099.1, on the reverse strand, counting down.
CCATTTACATGTGTTAAATCACATGACACATTAAAGAGACCATGCAAGTAAAGTTCATGTGGATGGTCCTTTTTTACTCCAAATCAGTTAGAATGCATGCAGTTAAAACCGTTTACAAAAACAACTTTCATGTGTTCAGAAAGAAAACGATACAATAAATACAGTAAGGTGGTTGCTGAAATAAGGCCTAGTCTAGTCTACACTTATCACATTTTCCAATTTGCTATTGTAATTTATAGAAAGAGTAATACAAATTTAATTATTAGCACTTAATAAGTAATTAATCACATGAGATAAGAGTATATGAGTTGGATAGTAAATAACAAGAATCCGATTAACAAAAACAAAAACACTAATATAATTATAACATAAAGAAGAAAAAGAAAGAATTTCATTTGGGTTATCATAACCATATCATACTAATGTCGAATCCATGTTGTACCAATGTCATACCCATGTAGATTGGTCCCTTCTCCTCGGGAGTCTAACAGTATCCAATTCCGTATTGAAGGTTTTTCTTCTTCAAGTTCACATTGATGTTCACGTTCACATTTGCGCTTATCATTCCAGTTAATGTCCTTATTTGTATCATTCACCTAGTTCCAATAATGTACGTTACAACCATATTGAAAACAAAAATAATATCATCAAGTATTCAACACTAGATTGAAAAGTGAAAATACGAATACCATAGTTTCATAAAGTGTGTTGTTTCACATTAAGCTTTGAGTTACCTTTTTTGAGTCTTATGCCATCTCGTATAATGAGGAGGAGTTCTTGCATGTCCTTCGTCAGATGCCTTGGGCCCAACATTGTGTCCATGTTTGTGCCCCCCTGTCCCACAAGGAGGTGCCTTTGATATGAGTTTCGGCCGACCTTCTGCCACTGCAGGTAACTCAACAGTCTGCTCAGCCTGCACATGGGGTGGGTTGATGGCTGAAGAAAGGGCAGTAGATGTACTGTGGGAGGGTGGCTCTTGCTGCATGTCAAGTGGGGTTGGATCAATACCCAGGTCAAAGGATGGAATGGGTGACAGCTGAGGAAATGACCGTGGGCTTGGTGGATGAATGTCATACCCAGGACAAGGATGTGGGGTGGGTGGAGGGATGGTGGGGCGAGGAGATGGATGTGGGGTGGATGAAGGGATGGTAGGGCTAGAGGATGGATGTAGAGTGGGTGAAGGGATGGTGGGCCTAGGGGATGGATGTGGGGTGGATGGAAAGGGATTGGGGGTAGGGACAACCCGAGGGGTAGCAACAGGCGGACGAGGACGACATCTGGCCAGAGCTGTGCTCGTGCTTGGGCCCTCAATAGTGGTTAGGCCCGCAGGAGTAGCTACCTCCTCATTCGGGGCCTCAGAGATAGGAGGTTGTACATGTTCAATCGCATGCACTACTGTTAGCACCTCAGTGATGTCCTTGTGGTCCTCCGTGTCCACTGGGTGACACCTCAACAAACGGACGTATCCTTCAATCTGCACATGGAAAACCACACATTAGTAATGCAATACCAAATGAACTATTTATTTTGGATAATAAAATAAATGTTTGCTCTAAATTGGTTCCGCTAGTAATAATTGCAAATTATAGGGAGAGCAGGGGCCGCAGAAAATGTAGTAACATAAGTTATGGTCTCTAAACAGTGATTTAATGCTAAAAAGTACGGTAAGATATAGAAGACATTGAGAAGTTACCAGCAGAGTCACTATAGCACCGAGATTATCGATGAACCTTCGAGTTATTCTTTTGAACCAGTTGTGGTACTCGTGCTGTAGAGGCATATCACCAAGCACTGCTTCACAGCGCCGTTGAAGGCGATTACCCCACTCATCGATATGCACATGTTTTCGCATCCAATCAACACCGACCTTCCCCCTCAGATCAATGCCATGAAGGACTGTGTCAGTGTCAACATCATGGAGAATTTCTTGGATCATCCCAAATTGCCGAACTACACGATCCAGTGTATGTTTTTCTACTAGGTGGAAACATACAACCGGCACCATTGCCGTCCACACGGCCCTCCCTGCAATGCACCACGACGGAAAGTCCTCTAAGTCAGCTTCATATGACTGCCACACTACCTACAACAGCCAAAAAACAAGTACACAACACACTAGGCAACAATGTTTATATTTTAAAGCTCACCAAACCTATAACTTGTTCCTAAACATATAAAACAATGCATTTTCATACCTAGCTTGGCAACACTGAAGCAATTTTCTCACGATACCTGTCTCTGAAGATGTGGGCGGGCCTATTTTTCTTGTTTGGGACCGACAATCACCTATAATCAAGAGCAAGGGATCAATAGCTACAACTTTCCTATTGAGATAATTCCAATGTTAAAACTATAATGTAATCCAATATAACTACTAAGATAACCTTATAGATATTTACGTAATTAATAATATCACTAGAATAAGAAACAGTCCTTATAAAAAACAAAGCACATACAAGCCACATGACAGTCATCGTCTTAGAGTATATTAACGTAATCATATATATTGAACCTCTGGATGCATTTACGCAATGTTGACATCAAAGATTGCTAGAAGCCTTTAAAATAAATAAATAAAATCAAGTTACATGATTGTGGGCTTAGGTAATGATCACATAATGTATATGATGTGCATGAGGTAGAGACTTACTTCAGAGACAGTGGACCACGCACTGGAGGACCATAAGCACCCACTAGCGGGCCATGCTCAACTGCCTGGCACAAATAGGGGAACCTAGCCCATGCCCAATACTGGACCAACAATAAGCACCCACCAATCTGACTGGTGTCCTCGCTTGCCCTACATAGCTCTCAGTACAGTCATGCAAGGCAAGCACTTCTCCAACTGTACTTTCGTGGGTTACGAAGGTCTTCCAACTGCTGCACCCACATCAGATGCACCCTATCGCCAGAATTGTCCATGAATATTGTGTCCTCTAGTAGCGCTAGGATGTAGCATCGTGCATACTTATGCAACTGGTCCTCTTCAGCATTAGGAGGCAATGGATCAGCAACTTGCTCCAAAAGGCGGTTGATGAGAATCCTTTGCCCAGTAAGTTGCTTATGGTTGTCTTGATTTATAGGTTGAAAGCCAAGGAAGTCCCGACACACATCCACCCAAGTTTTCTGCGTGCTCCCCATTATAGCGTCACCATCAACATGAAGCCTGAGAAGAACCTCCACATCCTGCAATGTGATGGTCACCTCAACATGTGGCATGTGGAAGATGTGAGTCTCGGACCGCCATCGCTCCACTAAGGTCGTTATGAGGCCATGGTCAATCTCTCTACTCGGGACCCAAAGAAGTCCCTCCAAACCGACTGCTTTGATGATGTTCCTCACTCGGTCGTCAACCATTGGCTCTCGATTGGAGAACTCTGAACTACGGCTATGATAGGTAACGGACCCTAAATCCTACACAGAACAAAACCATGGATTAATATATGAAGGCAAATGCATGTACATTGTATGAATTAAATGCACGAGAAATGAAGTTAAATATTTAGTGTTGTGTTTTACCTGCCCATTCCAAATAGCTTCAGAGCGATGCTTGAGCTGCTTTGACAACACCGACCTATCAATGGGTCCAGGCTGTGTATAGTCAATCCGCCCAGCATTTGCAGCAGCCATGCTGCAGTCAAATGATAAGCAATTAGTTTGAAAAATGAACACACAATATGCTTATGGAACAAGGTATGGGTTAGAGCAAGTAAAGCTAGTTTGTACAACAAGAGAGGGGTGGTCCTAGTTTCACTTGACATAGTTTGGTAATGCTTTAGTCAAAAAGATTGAGTTTATTTAAGTTGAGAGAACAAACAATTATTGAGAGAAGATAGGAAATATCAATTAGTAGTAGTAAAAATAACCTATCAATTAATAAAGTAACATAGGGGTTAAATTATTGTGTTCGTGAAAGATGTAAAAGTTAAAAAAAAGCAGGTAAAAAAGTAAAAATGGTTAAAAAATTTTATGATCTAATGACTAAGATTAAAAGTGATTTTTTTAATTTTCAATTTCTGTCATTGATTACTATTGCACTGTGCAATAGTGGTAGCTATTACCGGATCTAAATCCATACCAGAGGGCATAACTTCATACTAAAATGTAGAAAAATGGACCTATTGTGAATTGGTGATACCAAAGCACAACTCTTGAAAAATTATATAGTAATTACTACTAATAATAGCAGCAAAACCCCCCCAAAAAAATCTGAATTAGCAATATGCTCTCCAAATTAGCAAAGTGCAAGCTCAGTAGCAAGTACCACCTCTAGTAGGCATACAGTTAGTGTTAAGATTCTTAACCCCACCAACCAGAGTCTTGCTTAGTTTAGGCAAGTACTAAGAAACAATATGTTTAACTTGTTACACCTTTAATTATAGGGTTTGAAATGTAATTTAGAGAGTGTCATTGAACCACAAGATTCTTAAGTCCAAAACTTCATGTTTTAAATTTTTTGCACCAGTGTATATTAGAAACCGTTTTTCAACAAATGAAAAATACATGTCAAGTAGGCATACAATCATATGATATTCATGTTAGGGCTTTTACAAAGCTTTTTGGGGGGAAAAACATTTAGCAAATCCTCTATATGATGGCTAAATGTTTGAAGAACATCTGTTGAACTTAATTGTGATGCAGCAATTGTAGAAAAACAAACGTGCATAGTTTTTTTTTTAGTATGGGAGCTGATTGATGAATGTGTACTAGCCAGAATTAGCAGAACCTGATTGTCTTAAAACTTCATTCCTTTGTACTTTGTGTGTGTGTTCTTTTCTTTCTCAAAAAACAAAAAATATTGTTCAATTGGCCATGCTCAGCACCTACGAGTATGCATTGGGTCACCTTTTTTTGTTTTTGTTAAAGAAGAGCATTGGGGTCACTTTGATACATATATGCTACCACAACACTTACTCTCAGTATATCTTATGTGGCTGACCACAGTAACACTCAATCCAAAAACAAAACTGTCTTCATAACATTAGCAATGTTGCAGAGCTCTTGGATTCACCACAACTTATGAAATAAGCCATCTGATACTCCAATACATGTAAAGGCTGACACAAGACAAAGTGTGTGGAATATCTCATATATGTTGGGAACAAAGGAAGCACTCATGCATGTTTCACACTCAACAACTGATGCTGATATTCTCTTCAAATTCCTATAAAAAAAAATACCTTCCATATGTGCAAAACAGAAAATTCCCGACTTACCCAAAACAAAAACAAAAACAAAAATCTTTCCTTGCATTTTGAGTCTGACATGCAGCTAGGCTACCATCTAAAGTCATCTCAGTCTTGATCTTAAGATATTGCACTTGCAAGGTAAGTGGGTGTTCCCTACCATCTGATAATGTTAACCAATTGGAGATGGAGGCAATTTCCCTATGATTTAACCAATGCATGGCACATTAGAACTTGGCAGCATAAAAATTCACTACCTAAATTAGTTAGCAATTTGGCATATTTCAATTAAATGCAAAATGGCAAAGGTGGCTAGATTCATAAGACTGTTTCCATATCAGATGAAATTTAATTCCAGCAAAAGAAGTCAAATTGTGTGATTCCCTTTGCAAACAGCAATTCTATATGCAGTAATGATGTTTAAACTTTGCAATAATTAACAGTGATAATTGATATGTGATTTATCCATTTAATAGACTACTGCACATCAAGATGAAATTTTGCAGCTCTCTCCAACAACTAACATATCAATTTAAAATAGACAATGGGTGGCAGCACATCAAGATACAAATTCAGATTACTGCTCCTAATCCAGATAAGAAGGGCAATGAACGCATTGAAAATGAATGCAAAAAGAAAAAAGAAAAAAAAAAGAGGTACATGGGAAAACTAAAAAGACAATACAAGCCTCTTCATTTCTTTAACTTATTTTGCTTTCTAGAAGCATAAAGAATGAAGCAAACACATTTAGGTGCAATCATACCAAATATACCTGCCAGCTAGTAGAGCACAGGCATGAAAATTCCCCTGTTGCTTATTATTTTTGTCATTTTCAACATATCCAGTCATCCCCTAACCCAAACAATTTTATTCTCCCCCTATCTCTCCTGCCATTACTTTTTTTTTTTTTTTTTTTTTAAGTTGTAGAGCTATTACTTAGTTTTTTTACCACTACAACAGAGACACACAAGCAAAGTGGATATATTATGTAACAAATATGTGCAACATTTCTTAAACAACATATATAGGCAAAATTATTTTCACATGCATGTGAAGGAAGAGTTCATTTCCTCCTGCTATGCATGCGAAGGAAGTGTTTGTTGCATCTATCTTAACAAACCCTAACATCAACAATTTAATTTAACAAAGACCCAGTTAACAAATCCTAAAATGATCACTACAGAACAATGCATAGTTCAAGATAGCAATTTGAAATTTGCCTGATATCAACCCACGAACAGAACAAAGAGCAAAACAAAACCCAAAAAAATAAAATCAAACCCACAAACCAATTCAATCTCAAAAAACAATAAAGCTTCCATCTTTTTTAACAGTTCTATAAGAAATTCAATATGAAAACCAAAATAGAAAAAAACTTGGTGAAACCAAACTTTCTTTGATTTTTCCCACTGTTTCTCGGCAACCAAACACTGAACTTTGTACAAAGCGACTCACCTCTTTTTTTAGTTTTGAGAGACAACGTAGAATGTCAAATAGTGGAGACCGAGACTTTGTACACCTTGCTGTGGCTTTATGAAATCTTTGGCGAAGGCGATCACTGTCAAATGGTGGAGACCGAGAGTGGAGAGGATGAGTATGAAGACGGTGAGTAAGTGAGAGTGGAGAGAGTGAGCGAGAGAAAGAAGCTGAGGTTCGGTGTGAGAGGGTGGGTAAGAGGGAGAGTGACAGCGTGAGCGTTTGCTGTGTTTTAGAGAGAGAGGTGAGTGAGAGTGGAGAGTGCAGAATCTGTGTGAGAGGCGTTAATTTTGAAAAAAAACCCAAATTGAAATCGAGTCTCTAAGACTCGATTTTCTGTTCTTTCCATGTGGACACACCAAGTCAGACGCAGATGGCCACGTCACATAAATTGAGTCTCTAAGACTCGATTTACATCTAGACGCCACGTGGAAAAATAGCCACATCACACTAAAAAACCGAGACTCATGTTGGGATATGTGTCCTTAAATCCTATTGTATGATACTATGTATTTTATTATGTAAGACATTATGTATGATTTGATGTTTTGGTTAATAAAGTTGTGTTATTATTTGAAAATATTGGTAACATGAATATTGGGACATTATCATATAGTCTATGAAATGCATAGTATGTGATTTATGTGATTTAGTCACAGAAGATATAAATCACAAGTTCTTTGTAAACTCAGAATTGTAGTTCGTAGTCGGTGATGAAATTGGGCATCTCATCTGCGAAGACTATAACATATCAATTAAGATGATTTGTCTTGATCATGAAAATGAAGATTTCTAGTTGATATGTTGATATATTTTAAGAGTTAAGACATATTGAACTGGACCGGTGTGAGATTTATTATTCTTCTAACGACTGTCAAATGAATAATAAACTCACGACTTATATTTGCATGAACTCTTAATCCTGAGAGGATAATGGACCTGATCATGAAGTGTAGGTTACTTTGATATATCAGGAGTGAGATCTATAGTAACGGTCAAAATCTCAGTATGTTGGGCAGCCACATTTAGTGTTGATGGAACATATATTCTCAAGATGGAATTCATAGTCTCTTAACGGAGATACAAAATATTATCTTGAGATAAGTTTAATGGGTTTGTTATTCAGAAAGTTGGGCTTAACCACTTTAGTAAAGAGTTACTAAAGTATATATTTATGGAATTTGATTTCATAAATATATGATGAATAACTTAAAGAATTAAACCGGGTACTCAAGGAATTAAGATGTAGTAATAAATAAAGTGGCAGTCTGCTTTCATGACTTTGTGTTACTATGAATATTTTATAAAGGGGTTGCATGTATAATAAAGTCTTGGGATATAATTTATTAATAAGGCCTAGAGTGCAACTATATTTATATAGTGGTATTAAATATAGTTAATGGTAACTTTGGACTTGTCAAGAGTTGACAGAAAAGCCCAAGGCCCATTGGAGCTAGTGTCTTATTGGTCCCTTTTGGTCCCACTCCAAGCCACACACTTAAGCCCATTTGGAAAGGCCCAAAAGACCAGCCCAATTACATAATTAGTTAGATACAAAGGGAGAAACATACAGAATTTTAATTAAGAGAAAGAATATATAGAGAGGGTTTGAAAGAACACTCTTATGAAGTGATGTAAAAAGTGTTAGACATTTTTTGACATTCTTCCTTTGAAACTAATTGAGAGACTACACATTTTGGGCGTTAGTGGAATTAGAGTGAAGATTGAAAGTATTCCCAAGTGATTCTCATCTTCAAGTTTTTGAAATTCACCGCTCCAAGGTACACTCTCTTATTCTTATATTCTGAAACTTAAACAATGCATGTTAATTTTTATGTATGAAGTAGATCCGTTATTTAATTTTTCTTCCGCTGCGCTGTATAATTCCATCAACTCAAAAGCTCGATTTCTAAGACCAAAATCGAGTCTTTGAGACTCGAGATGTTACTAAGTTATATAGTTTGAGAACCGAGCTCACTAACTATATAATTGGAATGTAATGGCTACATTTCCATTTTGGCCTAGGAAATGAGGGAAAACTAGACCGGTTTTATAGGCGGAGGAACTTGAGAAAGTTTGAACAGACAGCCTGGCCTTGTTTTTCTTTTCTTTTTGATGTGACTCCAACCCATATTTTATGAAACACTTTATAAAGATCTACAGTGCCGTCCCGTTTTGACTTTTTTTTAAAAAAAATTTGATTTTTATAAAGAAAATACATGAAACTTCATTAAACATTAAAAAAAGAAATTATATATTAGAGGATAGTTTGTTCAATAAAATAATAATTCTCTTTGATCCAAACAGATAAATTATCAATACTTAAGACATGTTTTGTTAATAAATGAATTGTAGCGGGTATATTACATTGCCGTGTAACATGGGAAGACTCTACTTTACAAAAGCAAGATAACAAAATGCAACTAACATTTCTTAAGTTCCCACAATCTATTATTTTTTAGGTACAATATTTTATCACCATAATTACCACGGTCCTAAAAAGTTTAGCTTCTATTATCTTTTTTTTTTTTTTTTTGAGAAAAGTAGATGCAGTGTTTGATTCTAGCTTCTATTATCTTAAAAAACTACTTTATGCTATATTTTACCACCCCACTTTTACAATACATTCAACATTAAAATTTTTTTTTTTTTTTTTACCGTTTCAGTTAAATATTCTTTCTTTAACATTTTTTTATTCTTACTTTATTTTTTGTCTTTTTATCTCTCTTTATTTTTGTCTCTTCACCACCCACAATTGCCAAATAAACAACATTTTTTCCCCCTTTGGAGCTAGAGCGAGCTTGTAAAGATAGAAGTTTACTATTCACCATTTGCAAAAAAATTAAGATATACCTCCACCATTGTAGCTTGCTTTTTAGTATTTTAGCAATTTTAGCACCATCATTGCAAGTACTCTAAATGTGCATGTGAAACCATGAAAGAGATGTATATATAAAATATTCCCTCCTAAATCTGATATGTTAAATAAATAAAAAAAGGTCACTTTAAATACAGATTGGATCGACCCGTTTTTCTACCAAGGAAAAAAAATCATAGGCCATGTCATTTGTCAAGTATTTATCTTTGGTTTTAGGTCAGGTTATTGGGCCCAGATCCAATTTTACCACATGTATTTTAAATAATAAAATCAACTATTATATGAAAAATGAAAATATCATCACAGGGTACTCTCGAAAGTTGAAATATTGAAGAATTACTAATATTGTTTATTATAATTGGTGGATAAGTAGTATTAGTTGTAGTCCAGGTAAAAATGATATTCCAATCACCATTTATCACTAGTAAATTGAGAATAGCACTGTGAAAACAATTATAAATATATATATATATATATATTTATATATATATATATATATATATATATATTAGATAGTTTCTTTTAAACTTATTTGGTTACGTACAACATTTTAATAATTTTCTTTTTTTTTTTGAAGGAAAAACTATAATTTTTGTTAACTATTAACAAATAAGCTCTTGACATAGAAAAAAAAAATTCAAATGCATTTTGCTATGGATCTTTTTTTTTGGGGGGGCTGATTTTGGTAAAGCAGACAAAACAATACAAAAGTTCCTTTTGGGCTACTAAAAAGAAAAGAGAAGACATGGGTTGAGGCCCAAGAAGAGTAAAGGGCAGCCCACAGTCTCCAAATTAATGGGCCAACAAATTGGGCTCCATATGGGAAAAACAAAAGTCCCATATTCTGAAGGTTGCTTCTTGCTAGCAAGTTTTTCAGGTCCCTTCCAACATTCACTATACTTTCAATCGACATTGGAATGATCTCGCTTTATTAAAGGCTAAAATGGTGTTTTGAGAATCACCCTAAGAAATGGCAAAAACTATAACAGGCTTCCAGAAACTATTGTTATGATTGTAGCTTCTATTTCGGTCCATAACACACTACCCATTACATCTTTTGTTGTCCGTGTTTTGATACTTCCATTTAGTGTTGATTTCCACGCATCACTCTCATATACGTAGAAATCAAAATCCAATAAAACCATTAAAATTTTTAAGTATGGCAAAATCTATATCTTAAAATGTAAACAATAGAAACTTGATGTAAAAGAGATTATTCACTTTCTTCCTAATTACTCTATTGGAACCTATATATTTTATTAGTAGTGTGCATGGGTCAAGTTTGAGGTTTTTTTTTTAACCCAACTTGACCTTGTCAGGTTGATAAATTTCCAAACCATCACATGACCTAAGTTATTGTTAGGTTGGGTTGGGTTTGTGAGTTGTGCAATTATTTAAATACTTCTTTCAATAAATTATTACAATTCATATAATATGTTCAATTTATATTTGAATTTCATAAATGAATCAAAACTGATTCTCAAAATACCAAAATCAAAATCAACTAAAAAATATTTTAAAGAAAAATAAAGATTATAAACTAAATTTATATACATGATGGGTTGAAAAAACTATTAACTCCAATTTGACCTGACTTAAGTTTCAAAATAAAATTTCAATCTAATCAAACTCACCAACACACAAAATTAACTAAAGGGTTGGGTTGGGTTAGTAAGTTTGATGCACATTCCTATCTTTTAATGGTGCAACCTGCTTAGCCAATTTAAGTATGAATCTAGTTTAACTCCATTTTTGTTCTTCCTTCCTTCTTGAAAAATAGGTATGAGTGATCAATTCCTTAAAGATCTTATTTAGGGTCTATTTGGATACCACTTATTTTGCTGAAAATTGAAAACTGAAAACACTGTAGTAAAATAATTTGTAAATGTGTGAATAGTGCTATAGGACCATTTTTTATAAAAATTTTGTTGAAAAAAGAGGTTTGTGGGTTTCGTGAACAGTGCACGAGACCTACTAGAAAAGCCACCAGCCACAAAAAAGCGCATAAAAAAAAAAAAAACACACACACACACACACACAAATGCAGACGCTAATAAGCTCAATCCAAACGGGTACTTAGACATGATTTCAGTAGCATCTATATGCTTGTTGAGTAATACTTAAGGGGCCTAGATGTGACTATGGGCCACAATCTCTCAAAACTTTAATGTCTTTTGTGTTGGGTATAATTTATAAGCTAGTTTTTTACTCTTTAATTTTTATGTATAATTTTTTAAAATTATATATATTTAAAAATACAAATGTATTTTAACATACCTTCAACAAAAATAAAATTAATCAAATTAGACGACTGCAGGATTTTATATGGACACCAGTTTCCACGATTTGCTGGGGGCATCAGCTAATGTTGGAAAAAACTAATTTCTTATAAAAGCAGTAAAATAGTCATTTCTCCTAAGATGCTTTGTGCTTAATATCTTCTGGAATGGTTCCCTTGTCCTTAATCTTGTTGTGTTGGTTACTAGAGTCTAATCAACACATCCTTTAATTTGATATGACCATTTGTCCTTTCTATGAATGAGAACCTAGAGTTTTAAAACCGCACATTATCTTTAAGCTCTCTTTTTCCTTATGTTGCAATATTCACATAATCCACTTATAGAATCAAGCCTATAAAGCTGAGGAAATGTCAATTGAACCCATGTTATCTCATAATCTAAAAATGAGCTAATCTATTCACTAGATCATATCAAATATGATATATTTTTTTGAAGTCCACATCAAGTTGAACTAATTTTTAAAATTCCGAAAATGACATGTTAGTACTTAGTGCCATGTTTATAAAATGGTAAATTTGAAACTTTTAGTAAAGGGATTAAGAATTTAAACTTTTGTGTAATTGTCAAAAGCTTGATATCAAATTTTGTGCTTGTCTTAATAACTTTCACAAAACATAAACAATATTATAACATATAAGAGCAATTGCATCAGTCCGACCAAATTTTTCCATCTATTTTACACCAACAACTAGGGGTGCCCATGTGTCAGTCTGAGTCGGGTTTGTGCTCAACCCGGAACAGACCCGATTCCATTGGGTGGCAGATCAGTGGACCTGCCACCGACCAATTCTACCTACGAGTCAGATCGAGTCAGATTTTCCCTAGGTCGAGTTGTTTTGCTCAAAACCGAGAGAACAGTGGTAAATGATCGACCACCACCGAATTTGGATGGAGATCATGAGATCACCATAGGATCTGGACGGAGAACTCGAGATCTCCATTTGATCTGGGTAGAGATTGCAAGATCTACACCGCATCTGGGCAGAGAACTCAAGATCTCCACTCGATTTGGACGAAGATCTTGAGATCTCCACCAGATCTAGATGAAGAACTCGAGATCTCCACTAGCTCTGGGCAGAGAAAGGGAGATCTCTACTAAAACTAGGCTAATTTGAGAGAGAAAAAGAGAGAAAGGGAGGAAAATCAAACAAATCTATCTATTATTCGGTCGAGTCGGCTTTGGTGGGTTGAGAGAAGTGAAACTGACACTAGAACCGATGAGAGTTGGGTTTCGTTGGACAAAACTGTCACCAACCGCGGTGGTGCTTAGGTCGGTTGGCTTTCGATTTTGGTGGGCACGGGCCGAGCAGTTCTAGTGGGTCGAGCAGGTCCTGGACACCTCTACCAATAACCTGCTTTTTTATTTTACAAGATCACTTTTATAAAACATCCACGTTAAAGTATTTATTATACACTCTAATTTATTTAAATAATTTTTTTATTATTATTTTATTAATACATATCTCTTTCATTAATATATATTTATTTCCCATCCCAACCATCTCTCTCTTAATTCTTCTCTGCCTTTATTTCTCTCTAAACTCTTTTCCTCACTCATATCTCAAACCTAGAATTTACACGCAGAATATTTGGCGGCAACAACAAGGCAAATCTGGCAACAGTAGCAAGGCAAAGCAATGGCAAAGTGGTAGTAATTCTAGCGACAGCAACAGCGGTAGATCCAACTAATTTTCGTTGGATTTTTCATGTGGGATTTTTGTTGGATTTTTCATATGGGTTTTCCATTGGGTTGGATTCAATTTTTATTGATTTTGATTTGGGTTTGGGATGAGTTTTTCTTTGGGTTTGGGTTGATTATGAGCTGGGTTTCTCGATGGGTTTAGCTTGATTTTTGTTTGGCTTGATTTGAGTTGGATTTTCTGATGGTTTGTTTGATTTGATGTTGATTTTGGGTAAATTTTGTGGTGGATTATCAACTATTGAAATGGGTTGCGGTAGTGATGGTTGGGTGGTGCTGAATTGGTGGTTGGATGTTTGTTATCTTCTTCTTCTTTGCTGGGTTGTTATGGCCATTGGAAAAGAGAGGGTTGTTGTGGTCATTGGGAAAGAGAGGGAGAACCTAAAAGTTGATAGAGAAAAAAAGAACAAATTATTGATATACATAGCTACAGTAACCGTGCAACTATGCACGGTTACTATAGCAAGTGTGTATATATACACATTTTTACACCCAATGATGTGGGTAGTTTTGGATAAAAATTGAGTAAATTTTGCACAATTTTGGCACTTTTTGTAATACCCCGCATAACCTTATTTGAAGTTATTACTTTTTTCTTTTATTTTTAATTGATGGGCCATAAGTACTTTTTGTTAGTAACTACAATCCACCACTTCCACTAAACCCACATCTCTGATGCGTTAACTAATGATAGAGGAAGTGATAAATCATGGTTTCATAGGAAAGGTTTTATCACGAAGGACGTTAGGAGGTGTATTTTTTCCTTGGAGTTTAGAACACATACGATTGAAGAAGCAACCAAATTGTTCAAGGTATGATTTCTCACCATTAGAAACAAAGAATTAAATGTTTCAAATTTTATCATGGAAAATGTTAGGGATGTGTAGATTGTTTAAAGGGGTATTTTCCTAAGATATGATTTACACTATTGCGTTAGTGCTTCAATCCTGGGTTACCTACTGTGTTTTCATTTAGAATTATATATATAATCCTAGGTTGCCACTGTACATATTCAAAAACAAAAGCAAAAATTATTGATGATGTACAAAAATCAATAGGTTGAATACTTCGGGTTATGACGAAGGTTTGATGACCTGAAGAGAAAGAAAGACTATCAAGGGTGACCGGGGTGAATACTTCGGGCCGTTGTGGTTGTATGCCCTTCTTATAGACCCTCACTAAGCCTCTGATGAGTGAGAGTTTAAGGTTATGGGTTTGGTCATTTTGAATGATTTCGAAGAGAGAGATTAGATGATTTTGGGTTTGAGAGTCACTGTTTGTGGCTCAGGTGACAGCGTAGTAATAAAGCTCCACCACGAATTTTGATCCATGGTGATTCCGATGGGTGAGGCGAAGTGGAGTGGAGATCTGGTTTGAAAGGAAGAGGAGGACTGGATTTTTTTTTTTTATGTTTTTTTGTTTTTAGATCTGATATTGTGAGCAGGTATTATGTGTAAATGTTTGTATTCATCTTTTAATAAAATGCTAAAGTGTCACTATCTTATTGGAGGCGTAAACTTTTGGTTTTACGCCAAGACCGGTCCAAATGTAAAATCTTTATATTAAATCCTAGGTCAATAATATTTTGACTAGTGCCTTTCCTCATGGCAATATGAGTTTCGATTAATGCAAGGAAATATTTTTGGTTAGAATATTATTGGTTAGAGAAACTTTAATTTAGTGTTAAAAGTGTTATTAGTTCAGTATAGTATAATTTTAGTGAGTTAGTTTGTGTAATTCAATAAGATTTATATTTTGTGGAGGATATTAAGTAATTTCCATGGTTGAATATAGGTTCTATTTAAGAGTGTTTTGAGACTATTTAGAGGGCGTGTTAGCTAGGCTTTCAGAGAAATTCAAATGCTGTAAGTAATTATGCATAATATGCACAATTTTGTTCATTAGGTTCCTAGAAGTTATTTTCAAAAGTTATGTTTTTGAGCATACATTTTCTAAAGTTTATCAAAAGATTTTTATATCATTGAAAGAGAAACTTCAACTTGTAAATAATGTTTCAAAGAGAAACTTCAAATTGTAAATAACGGTTTGAACGCCCAAATCTCATTTAAAAGATAATTTATAAACTAAATTATTTTCCGAAAATAATTGAGTTTCAAAATAAGTTTTCTAAAAAGTTTCTTGATTTTTAAATTTGTCTAAAACCAAGCGATTTCAAATTCATATTCCTATTTTCCAAGTGGTATTTAAAACGTTTCTTTTAGCAAATTGAGTTTTTAGACTTATTCAAGAAGTGTAAAATACTTACATAAACTCCTTAGTTCCTATTTATTCCTTAAGAGAGTCTAGCATCCTTTAATTTATGTTTCAATTCAATATTGTGATATTCAATATGCTTCTATATTTGGAATAATTGTTAATATTAAGAAAATTATTCTATTTTGTATAAACTTTGCTTTTGTGATATGTGACTCAAAATAAGTGTTTTTAGAACTGATTAGATATATGTGTAAGCTTGCTTACAGGGTTGTATGTGAGAATAGGTGTTGATCCCTCACCAGCAGGAATTAGATGTTGGTATCCGTTCACAAGATTGTATGTGAGAATATGTGATATGTGTATATGTGACATTGTGCTCTTATCAATTATTTGCACGTGTTTTCGAATGATTTTAAGATTTGATTACATATGTATTAAGTGGTTCATTATATGTTTTGGAAAAAAATTATATTTGATATCATTAAATGAGTTTGTGAAATCAAAATACTCTTATTTTGCTTAACTCTATTTTATTGTGTATTGTATATAATTGCTTATTAGATGTGTGGCTCACCCCATCAATTACAATTTTCAAATTAAATTTAATTGAGAAACAGAAGCTTTGGATCTCTTCATGAGGTGCAAGGTAGAGCATGAGAGTTTTTAGGCAACGTCAATAATATTTGAAGTTATTAAAGATTTTTAGTTATTTTTATTTCACTTAAAATTTTACAATATTTGGAGATTATATCTAAATTGTGAATTTTAATATTGTAAGAGATTTATTAAAAGTATTATTTATTTAGAGTTTACTAAATTACATTTAAATTAATTATATCAAATTAGTTATGCATCTAAATTTATGTTCCATAAAATCGGGTCAGGACACTTTTTCTATTCCAGAGGCACCGGTAAGGATGCTATAACACTTGCTAATAGGCCCCATCTTTTAAAAACAAAGATTATCTGTTTTACTCTATAGTCTATCCAAACCTTTTTTATTTTTTTTTCCCTAATATTTTATGTATTTATTTATAATCATATCCTAATGCCAAAACCAGATAATCTTAAAAAGAAATAAAACCAATGAGTCCACTGTGTTTGAAAACCACAAACGACATAACCCAGAAAACCCGCCCACAGTTTTGACCCAACACATTATTTCCTCTCTGCCAATATAAATGCTCAAAACTCTCAGTCTCAAACATTCATCACCGCCACTACCAAATTTTCATTCACAAAAGAAAGAAAGAAACAGTGTTTTATTTTTATTTTTCATTTTTTTGTCATCAACAATTTTCAACCGTCTGATCAAAAGAGCTGAATGGCTGACGTGGAAGCAAAGGAACGGAAGATCCTAGTAGCCGTCGATGAAGGCGAGGAGAGCATGCACGCGCTCTCGTGGTGTCTCAATAACGTGATTTCTAAATATTTCAAAGATTCCCTTGTCCTCCTCTACGCTAAGCCCCCTCGTGCGGTTTACACTACTGCCATTGATGGTACAGGTAATTTGTCTGTAATCTTCATGGTCATTTTAGGAATAAGAAAGATTGAATGGTGCTGATTGTAATTTTGGTGCGTGATTCAGGAGGGTATTTGTTTTCTTCTGATATATTGGCAGCAATGGATAAGTACAGTAATGATGTGGCTGAGTGCGTTGTTGACAAAGCTAAAAAGATGTGCAAAGATCTTCACGATGTGAGTTGTAATTTTTTTAGTTTGTTAGAGGGTATAATTGTCATTTTATTAAATTTTTGAGAAAAATTAATTTTTTTTTAAAACCCTTTCATCATGATAATCTTCACCTTTCATCATGATTATCTTCACCTACTCGTGAAACTTCCTAATTTGAGAAAAATTACAGTACTTTGTATTTTAACATATATTAATTTGTCATTTGATAGTACTTTGTTTGATCATTTTATAATTTTGGATTTTTAAGAAAATAAACTTTTTTCCCTTTTAATGATTATTTTTTAATCACATAACACATTAATAATTAAAATGGGTTTCTTTTTTTGCATCTTCTAAAAAAAAAAAAAAAAGAATAGGGGTTTTCATATATATAACTGGTTTGAAAAATATTGTTAATCCCAAATATATAAAAAGAAATTAAAAACAAAATGTTTAGTTTCCCATATATATGATATTTAGAAAGATTTTGTCGGGCTAAAATTTTTAATTTCTTATATTATCTTTTTATTAAAAATAAATAAGGTTTTCAATTTGAAAAATCATATAGTTTCTTATTTAGTTTTTGTCTTGACAAATTTGTCCCTCGTGTAGGTCAAGGTGGAGACAAGAATAGAGCATGGTGATCCAAGGGATGTAATTTGCGAGATGACACAGAATTTGGGTACTGATGTGTTGGTCATGGGGAGCCATGGTTATGGCCTAGTCAAAAGGTGGGTCTTACTTAAAAAAGGAAATTACAGGCTTAGTTATGTTATTATTGAGGGTTTTTTTTTTTTAGCTAGTGAATAATTTGAGTTTGTGTAATTTAGTTTTATATAATGTTGATTTTTTACCCTCTTATTTGAAATCTGGTAAGCATAATAATACCATGTGAAAAAGCTTTTGGTTTTTACTTGGTTGAAAAATGAAAATTTGTTACCTTGAAATAAGATGGACAATTACCTTCATTTTCTAAAATCATATGAATAAAATAAATTCATGTTAATTGGGGTACATTCTCTCAAAAAAAATGTTAATTGAGGTACATCCTAATATATTGATTTTATGTTGTAATTATATTGATTAATTTATTTACTAACACATTATTTTTGGGGCTAGCAGAACTTTTCTTGGGAGTGTGAGCAATCATTGTGTACAGAACGTCGAGTGTCCAGTCTTGATTGTGAAGAAGCCAAAATCTACCACAACAAACAATTAATTTTTTGTTTTTGTTTTGGGGGGCTTTATCTTTCTAGCTCTTCTTATAGCTGTTATATAAAGTTTCTTGTATGCTCTTGTAAATTAGTGTTTTTCTTTTCTTTCTTTTTTTTTTTCTTGGTGATTCTGTCATTGTATGTTTTTAATCTTGTATGTAATGCTTTTTTGGGAATTTGTTTAATATTATTGTCATTGAGTGGAGAATTTCCGAAGTAGGAGTGAAAGCTTGGGAAGAAGAAGGAAGCATGGTATCTTGGGGGAACAAGCAATTATTATTGTTTAATTAACACACAGAGAATAAGCTATCTCAATGTAATAGATTATCAAAAAAAAAAAAGCTATCTCAATATAATAACATAACTTATATTTTAAGAACAGAGAGTAGGAGACACAGAATGGTCTTCATTTTCTTATACCATTGAAGTAATTTTTTTTTTGGTTAACTATACCATTGAAGTAATTAAGTTGATTGAATTTATAAAACGACTTGGTCACAAAACTGCAAATGCACATTTTTTTATTCTTCTTCTTATGCTGCGTAGCTGAAATTGTATGATTGCAGAATATGTGCTTTGCTAAACAGGTTCAATATTCATCTTAATTCGACCATCGTTATCTATTTTCACACAACCAATCTTGCTTCAAGCTCTTCTTGTTGGGTGCACCACTGGGGGCTTGTCACCGATTTTACAGTGACGAGTTTCAAGGTTTATTTCCAGAACTAATAAAGTGAAGTGCCTTAGTGTGGCCGGAATGTTTCTTGATGCATAAATATTACCTCTTCACTAGAGTTCAAGCAATATTAGTGTGAAAAATTGTTCATGAACCTAGTTTTTAAAACTTGCAATTTACATTGATGGTCTACTCTCATGAATTACTTAGCACCTTCTCCTTACAAGTACCATGTTGATATCTTCTCCTTGCGGGCACTATGTTGATTTTATATTTCGTTACTCACTACTCAACATCTTTTGCATATTCCTTGGTTTTAAACTTCGGCGACTCACATATGTCTTAACCACTCTAGAATGTGTCAAGTATCTTGAGTTGTAAGTTTTAGTTTCTTAAGTGTACTTGAAAAACTACATTGAATACACAATTGAACAGCTCAAGAATATGCTCAATAAAGTGAAGTTTTTCAACTTCGATAGCTACCTGAATAATTGAGGTTAAGTGAACCTCGACTGCGGGCTTGACCCTAGTCAACCAGTCAAGCTTCAAAATACAAACTTTCCAACTTGTAGCCCATGATGACCAAATGACCTAGGACATTTTCTAATTATAAACTTGTGTATTTTGCATAACCCACCATTTGATTGAATGTCTTCCTTATAACAATCATGCTTACCAAATATCAAGGTAATTGGATATTAAAAACTCACTTATCTATGAAGAGCACACATTTTTAGTCCTGGAATCCAAGAGCCATACCTAAGAATGCTTTCATTGGTTGGCTGGCCATGTTGAATACATTGTCAACAAAGGAAAAAAATGCTTAAATGGGGCTTTAATGGAGATACTAAGTGTGAACTATGTAAAAATAAAATTGAAAACAGAGAGCACCTCTTCTTTGAATGCTCTTTTTTCCAGGAAAATATGGAGGCCTCTAATGAGTTGGTGCTAAGTAAAGCATCCTAGTTAGATTTCAGCCAAAAATATTCAATACTGCCAAATTTTTATGGCATGTTAATATTCAAAGTTCATCATGCTTCAAATCTGAATTTGGATTGCTAGCAAAAACTACTCACAACAATTGAATCAACCTACAGTCTTTACATCAACAAAAAGTGAATATATCAAGTAAAATTGAAATTACAATCACAAGATCATCATATTGCACAAATCATTAATATTCTCATCAAAGAGACAATTTGATAGATTGAGAAAATTTACCTTGGCACAGTAGAGTGTTTGGGAAGCAACGAAAGTCGAAGCTTATTAGAGTTTTTAGTTTATTTTTGTTACTATTTATGGATCCTCACTTTTTAGTACTATTTATGGGTTTATTGTACTATTCAACTAGTTTTTAGCTTTTTCCTACAGTACTTTCAATAAAAAAAAATTTAGTTTCAACTAAAAAATATGCTGTTGCCAAATGACGCAGCTCTCAAACTCTACCAGCTATCCAATTCCAAAGTTCTCCTAAATCATTAGATCCTGCATCTCTGTAGATTTTCAACTAGGTGTTTACTTTTTCACCTGCTTGAAATTCAGAGTCTTACACAAGGTGAAACAGCCATGGATGGCCAAGATGTAAAGTTCAAAACTTCAACTTTTCATTTCAACGATCGGGCGAATCATAGAAAATAATATATATTGCTATGGATCTTTTTTTTTTTAGGGCTGATTTTGGTAAATCTAGCAGAAAAAACAATACAAGAGTTCAGATAAGGACGGGACCAACCCATTTAACTCTTTAAAGAGAACCCCAAAGAGATGAGAGGAAATGGGATGAGGCCCAAGAAAAAACAAAGGGCAGCCCACAGTTGTCAAATTAATGGGCCAACAAATTGGCCTCCAAAAATTGGAATAGAAAAAATTCCACATTTGAAGGATCTTGCGTAAAAGCTATGGTGTTTTGAGAATCACCCTAAAAAATGACACAAACTATTATTATGATTGTAGGCTTGTAGCTTCTGTTTCAGTCCTTAACACCCTACCCATTACATCTTTTTTGTTGTCCATGTTTTAATACTTTCATAAGGCTCACGCATCACTGTTATATACGTAGAAATCACAATCCAATAAAACCATTAAACATTTTAAGTATGACAAAATCAATATCTTCAAATGTGAACAATAGAAAACCAACCCAGGGCTTCTTCTAATTTATTGTTATGTTGGGTTGTGTCTGTGAGTTGTGCAATTATTTAAATACTTTTACCAATTATTAATTTTTGTCTTTTTCAATAAATTATTACAATTCATATGATATTCTTAAATTATATTTCATTTTGTATAGATGAATTAAAACTATTTCTTAAAATGCCAAAATTAATCAACTAATAAAAAAAATAAAGTTTTTTTTAAGAAAAAAAATAATAAAGATTATAAAATAAACTTATATATATGGTAAATTGAAATAACTATTAACTCGAACTTGACCTACCTTAAGTCTTAAAATAAAATTTCAATCCAACCAAACTCACCAACATGAAAAATCTGACACTCGGTTGGATTGGGTTAGTAAGTTTGAAGCACATACCGATCTTTTAATATGCTTAGCCAATTTAAATATGAATCTTGTTGGACTTCATATTTTTTTTTTCTTCCTTCCCAAAATGTAGGTATGAGTGACCAATGAAGACCTTATTTAGTAGAATCTATATGCTTGCTGAGTAACATTTAAGGGGCCTAGATGTGAAATTGTGAATATGTGCCATAAGGCTCACAACTTAATAAGATTAGTTTTAGGATTGAGTACTATTTCACAACTTTTTACTACAATTTTAATGTGACAGACTGTGAATGATTGTCTATCACTTACACATAAATTTATCAATTTTTTTTCCCACCACTTACATTCCTCTCCATCACAATTGCGGCAAAGAGGTTGTGAGATAAGTAGCTGTGGTACTAAAATTTCTCCTTCTATAAGCTAGTTTTTTGCTTTTTAGTTTTTATGTATGACTTATTAAAATCTCAAATTTTTCAAAATTTTTTCATTATTTTAGCAAAAAGCTAATTAAAAATTGTGGTCATGATCGGTTAGGGGCATCAGTTAATGTTGGAAAAAGTAATTCCTTATAATTGAAGCAGTATAAGACTAATTTCTCCTTTTAGTAGATGCTTTGTGCTTGATATGTTCTAGTGTGGTTCCCTTATCCTTAAGCTTGTTGTGCTGGTTAGCTTAGACTAGCCAACACATCCTTTGATAGTTAATGACCCCATGTTATCTCATAATCTAAAAATGAGCTAATCTATTCACTAGATCATATCAAATATGATGTATATCTTTGAAATCCACGTCAAGTTCAACTAATTTTTAAAATTCCGAAAATGACATGTTAGTACTTAGTGCCATGGTTATAAAATGGTAAATTTGAAACTTTAGTAGAGAGATTAACAACATGATTCCAAAAACCGTTTGGTTAGAAATTTATAATATCGTTGATTAAAACAATGTAAAAATTGTGATTTAAAAAATGTTGTAGAAACATGTGTTTACAGTATTCATAAAGCATAAAATATGTTTGGTACCATGTTTCAAATAATATGTTTCAGTGTGTAAAAAAACATAATTGTATATTTAGTATACGTATATCTTATTTTTAAAGAACTGACAAGTACAATACAATTGAATATTTTTTATTTGAGGAGAGAGAAGTTAGTTTATGTTTTATCGCATTAAGTGGGTTCCATGACTTTCAACATATTTACAAAAATGCCATTGAACAACCTTGTTTGAAAACTAAAAATTGGTAAGAAAAGTTTTCTAAATTTAGTGTTTAAACACCCTAAAATAAGCAACATAACTCAAATATTCCAGTAAACAACATCCTTACCAAACACATTTTTTTTTAGCTCACAATTTTTAATATTTAAATACCGAAAACTGTTATTCAAACAACCTACTTGTCAAAAGCATAAAGAAAGCATGAACAATAACTTTCACAAAGCATCAAATTTTGTGCTCGTCTTAATAACTTTCACAAAGCATAAACAATATTATAACATAAAACACTTGCTAAATAGGCCCCATCTTTTGAAACACAAAGATTATCTGTTTGCAGTGGTATTTTCACCATGCTTGATCAGGAGGATAGATATTTGATACTCTATCCAAAACTCTTTTTCATCCCAAGTATTTTATGTATTTATTTATTTTCTGGACCTACCCTTATAATCATAACCTAATGCCAAAACCAGATAATCTTTAAAAAAAAAAAAAATTAAAAAAAAAAAACCAAGGAGCCCACTGTGTCTGAAAACAACAAATGACAAAACCCTTAAGCCCAAAACCCACAAACCCGCCCACAGATTTGACCCAACACATTATTTTTTGTCTCTAACGATAAATACTCAAAAACTCTCAAACATTCATCACCACTACCAACTTTTCATTAACACAAACAGAAAGAAAGAAAGAAAGAAACAGTGAATTTTTTTTTTCAATTTTATTATCATCAACAATTTCCAACCGTCTGATCTAAGATCCAATGGCTGACGTGGCAGCAAAGGAACGGAAGATCCTCGTGGCCGTCGATGAAGGTGAGGAGAGCATGCACGCGCTCTTGTGGTGCCTCAAAAACGTGGTTTCAGAAAATTCAAAAGATACCCTCGTCCTCCTCTACGTTAAACCCCCTCGTGCAGTTTTCTCTGCCCTTGATGGCACAGGTAATTTTCTTCACTCTCCAGGGGCATTTTAGGAACACGAAAGATTGAATATTCCTGACTGTAATTTTGGTGCGTGTTTCAGGGTATTTGTTTTCGGCTGATATAATGGCGGCTATGGATAAGTACGGTAATGACGTGGCTGAGTGTGTGGTCGAGAAAGCTAAAAAGATGTGCAAAGATCTTCATGATGTGAGTTGAACATTTTTTTGTTTGTTAAAAGGGTAAAATTGTTGTTTAATACCATTTGATTATTACCTACACCTATCTTTAATCATGTAGCTTATATAAAAATTATAGTAGTATTTTTTTTTTTGGAACATATACTAATTTGTTGTTTGATAGTAATTTATTTGATCATTTTATAATTTTTGAATTTTTAAGAAAAGAAAAAATTTTAACCCTATTAATGATAATAATTTACACGTATTTTTTAACCAATGTAACACATTTATTTAATAATTAACATGGGTTATTATTAGAATTGTAATTTATTTAATGATTATAGTGTATCATAATTTGAATCATCACCTAATGATGGTACCTCATGGCAGTGCCGGCTCAAGGCATAGGCAACTTAGTCCTAGGCCTAAGGCCCCACAACCAAAAAAAAAAAATTCCCTACTAAAAAAAGGCTTCATCTCTATTTGTAAAGGCTCAAAATTTTATAAAAATATAACATTTTTTAAATAATTGGTATTTTTTTTAAAAATAAAGTTAAAGATACCATAAATTTTATTATAGATTTAAATTTAAATTTATAGTTCAACTATGATATTCAATCCTCTCTATGAAATTAACCTTAGTTTAATTATTATTATTCATCAATTTATGTATTTACATCAAATTAGTCTTAATTTAATTAGGATTATATAAATTTATTTAATTAATGTTTACATATAAAAAGGCCTTATATAAATTTTCTGCCTTAGGCCCCAACAAAATTTTTTTTGTTGGGCCGATCCTGCCTCATGCCTCATGGGTTTTTATTTTTATTTTTTTTTATTTTTTATTTTTTTTAATTTAAGTAAACTTTTTTTTTTTTTTTTTGAGAAGGCATTTAAGTAAAGTTTGATTTCCCATAAAATCTATATTACTCTCCTGGTTGAATTCTCATTTTTTTTTTTCAAAAATTTCCTTATATTCCTATGTTTAAAGAGAGACAAAATTAAATGATAATCTGGTAAAAATACAACTCGAATCCTACTAAAACATTGCCTTAAAAATAGGTCACTCTCTTACTGATTTTCAAATTTTTTTATTCCTTTATAAATTCGATTCTCAAAATAAAAATTATATATATAAAATAACAATACAGTTTTTTTTTTTTTACAAAATATGACTACTAAAAAAAAAAAAAGCCTCATTTGCGCATGTGATTCACGTGTGTGATGAGGTTAGTTGTTTTTAAAAGTTTTGTCAGGCTGAAATTTTTAAATTTAAATTCTTATTTTATATTTTTATTAGAAATAAATAAGGTTTTTTTTATTGAAAAATCATATAGTTTCTTATTTAATTTTTTATCTTGACAAATTTGTCCCTCCAGAAGGTCAAGGTGGAGACAAGAATAGAGCATGGTGATCCAAGGGATGTTATTTGCAAGATGACAGAGAAGTTGGGTGTTGATGTGTTGGTCATGGGAAGCCATGGTTATGGCCTAATCAAAAGGTGGGTCTTACTTAAAAAAGGAAATTATAGGCATAATAATGTTTTTATCGTAATTATTTTTGATACATGATAAGTAAATAGGGGAATTCAAACACGTTGAATACATGAGAAAATGTCATTTGATCTAAATGTTATTGAAAGACTTTTAGGTGTATACATGTGAATGATCAGAGGGTTTATTTTTTTGGTAGCTAGTGAATGATTTGAGTTAGTATAATTTAGTTTTATATAATGTTGATTGCTTACTCTCTTATTTGGAATTTGTTAAGCATAGTAATACTATGTTGAAAAGCTTTTGGTTTGTTCATAGTTGAAAGATGAATATTTGGTACCATGGAATAAGATGGACAATTACCTTCATTTTCTAAAATAGTATGAATAAAATAAATTTATATTTATTGGGGTACACCCTAATACATTGTTTTTATGTTGTAATTATACTGTTTAATTTATTGCTAACACATTATTTGTGGGGGCTGGCAGGGCTTTACTTGGGAGTGTGAGCAATCATTGTGCACAAAATGTCAAGTGCCCAGTCTTGATTGTGAAGAAGCCAAAATCCACTGCAACAAACAATTAACTTTTTTTTTTTTTTTGGACTTTCTCTAACTTTATAGCTCTTATTTATGGCTGTTGTATAAAGTTTCTTGTGTGCTCTTGTAAATAAGTGTGTGTGTGTGTGTGTGTGTGTGTGTGTGTTTTTTGTTTGTGTGTGTGTGTGTGGTGATCCTGTCATTGTATTGTAATGCTTATTTGGGAATTTGTACAATTTTATTATCATTGAGTGGGGAATTTCCAAAGTGGGAGTGAAAGCTTTGGAGGAAGAAGGAAGCAAGGTATCTTGGGGGAACAAGCAATGATTATTGTTTAATTTATTTTTTTGAGAAAATATTATTGTTTAATTAACACATAGGGAATAAGCTATCTCAAAAAAAAAAATAGATTATCCAAAAAAAGCTATCTCAATAATATAATAACAAAACTTATATTTTAAAAACACAGAGTATGAGAAGGAGAATGGTCTTCATTCTTATACCATTGAAGTAATTGAGTTGATCACAAAAATGCAAATGCCCATTTTTTTTCTTCTTTTTCTTATGCTGCGTAGCTGATATTATATGATTGCAGAAATTGATTATTCAATGTGAAAAGGGAAAGTGCTTTGCTAAACAGGTTCAATATTCATCATAATTTGACCATCATTATCTATTTTCACACGTAACTAATCTTTCTTCAAGCTCTTCTTTTCGGGTGCACTACTTGGGGCTCGGCATATATTTTACAGTGACAAGTTTCAAGGTTTATTACCAAGAACTACTAAAGTGACGTGCCTTAGCGGTGCTAGAATGTTTCTTGATGCATAAATATTACCTCTTCATGCTCTTAGAGTTCAAGCAATATTAGCGTGAAAAATTGTTCATGAACCTAGTTTTTAAAACTTGCAATTTACATTGATGGTCTACCCTCAGGAATTACTTAGCATCTTTTCTTTGCTGATACCATGTTGATTTTATATTTCAGTACTCACTACACTGAATTTTTGCATATTCCTTGGTTTTAGACTTCATGGACTCACCTATATCTTAACTACTCTGGTGACAATTATATCTTGTGTTGGCAACTCCATTTCAAAATATTTTTTAAAAATATCTATTTGAGTGAGTTTTAGTGACTTGAGTGTGCTTGAGAAACTACATTGAAGTGATAATAAAACATCTCAAAAATCTGCCCAATAAAGTGAAGTTTTGTAGCTTTGACAGCTGCTTGATTAAAGGTTAATCAAGGTTAAGTGAACCTTGACTCCAAGCTTGACCCTAGTCGACCAGTGGAGCTTCAAGTACAAACTTTCCACCTTGCGGCCCATGATGACCAAATGACCTAGAACTTTTTCTAATTATAAACTTGTATATTTTTCAAAAGCTACCATTTAATTGAATGTCCTTCTTATAACAATCATGCTTATCAAATATCAGGTTAATTGGATATTAAAAACTAACTTATCTATCAAAGAGCACAAATTTATAGTTGTAAATGAGCAATTTCAGCCATATCTTTAAGATGCTTCTGATATATGCTCCAACAAGAAACTTGGTTTTTCACAAATGGTTGACAATATTGATGTGATGTTTAACTACTCCTCTATGCCTTTTTAACTAGTTCTAAGTTGATTGATCTATTTGGCTCTTATTAAGAGCTGGCCTGTATAAATAAATTTGCTACCACAGTTCCTTCTCTGTTTTCTAATTTTCTATTCCAAATAATAATCCCTAAGTACTAGTAAGTACAAATAGCAGGCAAGGAAACATTTCATAAATTTTACCCAAGAGGGTGTGAGTGTTAGTTAGGGGACCAACATCCCAGCTAGGATGCCCTAGTTCAACAATCCACAAAACACCATTACTTACCCCAAAAATGTTGCTTTTGGGCAAATGAAAGTGTTTAGGTTTTACTCTCCTGGAGTGAATCAAAGGACACTGCCTTTTGTTTTTGAACCAAAGGACACTATCTTTAAAATTTTAAAAAATAAATAAATCCAAGCTGATACACAGAAATATAATGATATAACTTAATGGACTAATCTTGAAGATACCAACAGAAAGTTCTCTAGAATAATGTAACTATCATAAGGAATATGACAGAAATAGCTAAGCCATGGTGCCGAAAATTCCTTTATTAATATTGCAAAATATTAAGAAGGCACACTTCAATTTCAATGAAGCAAAATTATTTATATAAAAAAAAAAAAATCAAAAGAGAAAAATCAGATTTCCAACCAGAATTTTTTCCATACATAGCTGAGTTTTCTCTTCTAATTTGTGGATCTCTTTACTTGTCTTTGCAACTTTAGCTAGCACATTTGTAATTCAATCAGTGGCACCTTCATTGTGTCGACTTTCGGCAGATTCATCCCTCCCTCTTTTAGTTTAGAAACTCTGATAATTACTTGAGTCTTCATTCTTTGGTGATTTGATCCAAAAGCTGTCATTGACCTTGTCATGTGACTTTGCTCTAAGAAGATGAATCATGCTGTTATTTTAAAGGGCAAGTGACTTTGCTCTATGATATTACAGGTTTCTACATAAACTTAATTTTTCTTCTTCATTCAAGCAGGGTGTGTCTACATAATTGGTCCCAAAAGAATGGTCATTTGCAACTTAAATTTAACTGCTTCTATGACTGGTCAAAATGTGAGGTTACATGTTCATAAAGTCCATCAATAAAATGCTAAATCATTCAAATACAACACTGATTGTGCAGGACTAAGCTTTGAAATTTATTTAAGTAGACTAATAGCCACTAAGCTTTAAAATGTCCTGATAAGGATAATTTTATAATTAGCCCATGACGAAACAAAGAGCGACGGATATAATAAGGTCGTCAGCTTCACCCATGAAACTACCTTTTTGCAAAATCACCTAATACCTGAAAACTGCATCTCAGGAACAGCAAGCTGAAGATAGTAAGCTGACAGTAGTAAGCTGAAGATAGTAAGCTGAAGGTAGTAAGCTAAAGGTAGTAAGCTGAAGATAACAAGCTGAAGGTAGTAAGCTGACGACCCTGAAAAGGGACGATGTTGTAAACTGACAACGTTATGGAGTAGGGGGCAACTGATGAGGGTCATTTTGACAATCCTAAAGGCTGACGAGCCTAAGGCTGACGACCCTGAAGCTGACGACCCCAAGGCTAACGACCCTGAAGCTGACGAACTCAAAGCTGGGGAGATTTGAAGCTGACGACCCCAAGGCTGACGATCTTGAAGTTGACGACCTCAAAGCTAGGGAGATCTGAAGCTGATGACCTCCACCAATAACGACCTTAGAAGTATGTATAGCCAAGCTGACGGGAACAGGCTGAAGAAGTCAGTCTTGGCTCCGTCCACAACCTTACTTGACCAGCACGCATACAACAAGGATTCTCACACGACACGTCTAACTCAAATTAAGAAGACTCCTATAAGGACAAGGATTCTATGAGATACGCAAAATCCAAGAGTTAATCTCCTAGAAGGAAAAGAACTTCTTAGCCAAGGCATGAATTTTGACCCTACGCTACTATAAATACCCCAAAGCACTCTCAAGGCGAGGTACGCATAATTCACCTACGCTCTAGCACTTTAGAGTTGCGAACAAGAGATTTCTCTAACTTGACCGTCGGAGGGTATTTGGCCGGTACCACACCAGTGCCCCTTCTAAGGTCTTCATCTTTTGTGTTGTGTAGGTACGTCATTAGGAGCACATGTAGACCGTGTGGCTTACTGACGATTTTATTGCATCATCATGTCCAATAAAAAACACAAATATCATACCACAATAACTCTTTTAATCAAAGTAAATCCCTATTTTATGATGTTGCAGGTCTCAGACCCTCAAGAGCTCAATTTTCAGATAATATAATCATCATTATGAATGGAAAAAAAAAAAAAAATTTCCATACCTTGAGATACATGACAATGGCTCCATATAGGTTGTTATGACACTACTAATCATCTTTTGGCATTGCCTCCGTAAGTGACTAAAAACTTCCAGCACTAAGGTTCTCATCCGTTGCAACTAGCATAAGATAACCATCTATATATCTTCCAATAACATATATTTTGGTGCAGGTTTGCTTGAAAGACAATAAACCTGAGATTCTACCACCCTAATAAGTAATAACAATGCCCACACCATAACCACTTCAATTGTCTCCATATCACTTCTCCAACACAGAAGCAAATTTTTCTAGCATTTTTTATAATTCAGAATTAAATTTTTTCCTTAAATTTTCTGCCACATGGAGCACATCAAACAAGCATTTAGCTGTAACTCTTTGTAATTGGGGGTTTAGATGTTTAGGAGCCAAATTGTGAAGCTCAAAAATGATTCTGGAAAGCCATTTACCATCCATTGAGCTCTTCATGATCCTACAAACGCTGATCCCAACCCTTTACTTTTAATAGTTTGAATGGCTACTAAATTGATCTATTCAAAGAAATGAATCATCTTTATACCACCAATTATTAAGTTTGTCTTCAAGTTTTGAGTTCACAACATTATTTGCTAGAATATTCAAGCCCTATACATAATCATCACCAAAACTATGTTCTTTTGGATTTATGCAGGCCTTCCAGGAAATTGCTTTTGAGCATTTTCACGAGTTGTAACTCTGTAAAAATTTAGAAGCTTAGAAAAGCCTCAGTTTTGGACATTAGATTATCTTGTTCAAGATCATCACTTATATCCAAGGAATGAGCAGCACAATGTACTGGAGCAACATTGGTTTTAAATCAACCTTCCATCCATAACAAAATTTGACTGCTAATTCAGAAGTTTTGGGCCCACTTGGAAGATTGTCTAGTTAAATAATGGGGCTAGTGTCTCTTTCACCAACTTGGGGTAAGGATGCAGCTAGTGAGGTTGAATATCTTGAATGATTAGTATGTAAGAACTCATACCAAACCAAATTTAATTGGTATTAGGCTTAGTAAAGTTGATTTGAATATTAAGTAAGGGAAATCAAGATGGATAGTCAAGGTTTTTAAAATATTATTTTTCAGACTAGTTTAACAACTTCCAGGAGTTTAAGATACAAACAATATATAGCACGGTTTCAAATGCAACAGAGGAGAATGAATGCATTCATCTGCCATGTTTTTTTTCTCTTTGGACTGAATATAGGACACCATATGGAAGCAATCCATCTGCATTAGTCAATATTTGTAATGGATATTTTGAGGGCTTGAGGTTGATTATGCATTTGTCACACGAAGAAACATTGATTTTTCATCCTTTATAAAAAAATATAGTAATTGAGTGCACCTTGTGCAAATAGTTATATATGGATGAAACTATAACCACGAGTACATCATTGACATTCCATATAAATGTATGCATAGAGAGGAGCCTGTCTTGAAAGAGAGGTGGGGAGGGGTTTTTTACCAGTCCGGATTTCTTCTTTCAAGAGCTTCAGCAACCAAACTAACATTTGCCGGAAACATGACACATCAGTTACACTTCCCACCAGACATGGACCCACCATTTACTTTATCAAGACTTTTCCTTCCTACTGTAAGCATATCTTGTCCAAGGATGTCAAACTAATATGTCATTCTTTGTCTGAATAGCTTCACTTGTATATTTCTTGTTGCTCGCACAAACCTGCACATGCATACATAAACAGGTTGATGAGACTTATTCCTTATACATAAATTCAGGCATTTGATAGACATAGGCACTGTGCTGGCCTTCTTGCTGAGATTGTGTATTGTGTAATATTTGGTTTGAAGTGGTTATGTCATAAAGAAAGGTCTGCTTCCTTTTTCCAACTCCTGGCATTTAAAATATAGGTGAAAGGACCAACCATAATGGGGGTATGATGCCAAAAGTTGAAGCCAACACCTTGATATTATATATTTGATACAATCTCATCTACTTATAGAGAAACAATAAACCTCCCTTTTCTATTAGTGTTACTCTTATATTGCATTAGAGAAAATTACTCAATCAATGAAAAAAAAAAAAATCTTTCATTGAAAGAAAGTTGGATTGGCTATTCGATAATTTCAACTTTTGTTTTTCTTATGTTAATAAATGGTAAGGACCAACCAAAATGGGGGTATGATGCCCTTTTATAAATTGCATATAATCTACTGTACCAAGTTTGAAAAACCAAGAGAGCTTAGAATATGTTTAGGTCCAAAGAAGGATTGACCTTGGTTTAATCATATCGCTTGCAACAAACATTAAAGACACTTGACTGATAAAACACAGAAAACCTTTAAACAAGTGTTTGTATGAATAATTCATTAATTCTTAAGTTTGATAGGAGAAAGGATTACTAACATGTTTAGAACAATCCCAGAAAAATCCACTATTGCACCCTTCAAAAGAGTAGAGGTTCTATTCAGTACACCAAGATGGGATTCTATAGTTATCATTAGCAAATAAGAACTCTTAGCAAGAGGAAATCTAAGCTGATCAAACAACCACCAATTTATATCAACGAAAGAGTACAATTCCCCACAAAAATGCTCACTAACTTTGTGCGACCCCCTTAGAGAATCCAAGATTCATCTATCACATGCTCAAATCTCATATCTCAATTTCCATAGCCAATGACATATAAACATCTCATGCTGTCAATCTCAACACAGATTAGCATGCGCCATCTTATAATGTAATATAAAATAGAAAAATCAACATCCATATGCTAGAAAAATTCCATCCAAAATCCACAAAACCAAGAGGATAGAAGAATCTCTAAACACACTAGCATATATTTCACATTCGACAATAAATATAGGAGTAGCTAACAGAACACACCTGACAAAAGGCCTCCATGAGAGTGAGAGAAGAAGCCATAGGTTCCTGCCATGTGAAGAATGGTTGTGTGTGAGAAGGAAGTAGAGCTACTGTGAGAATTAAAGATTGCAAGCCGACCCATTAAAGGCTGCTTATAAATAAATAAATTGCAATAATAAAATCTCTTTTTATTAATCATAAGGTGCACTAAAAGGGCTCAATATTAATTATTTGTGGTAATCACTATCCACTTGGGTCTAACAAATGCTTACTAAAATACCCTCAAACTAAAACATGTTTTATTAAATATATAAAACAATGAATATGCTAGCCCACAACACAAAAAATGCCAGTACTATACAATCTCAACCTAATTGTATTAGTGTAAAAAAAGGTTGCCAACAAAACACTTCAATTAAGCTGATCTTTTATTTGTGAATATTTTGACATGTTGACAAAAAAAAGCTACCACCCACCACCATCGAGCCCAAAGGACAACATTTCCTCAAACTTCTTGTGTTCAATAGGTCACCAGGGTTTAAAAATAAAACGCCAGACCAAATTGGATATCACTTCTTGAGAATTAAATGGCCCACATAATAGACCGCAGACTATTTCACAAAAGGGAGGAAAAGGGTCTTGATATAAATAAGTATAGCATCTTATAACATGTGTGCACGACTATGACACAATCTAAATACCAAGTCATTATAGAATGAACTAACATGAGAATCTCTTCAACTCACCTCAATTATAGACTTTGGGTAACACAGAAAAAAATATTGTAGTTTAGAGATTCAAGGAAATGTGATCTATTTTAATTTGAAATGAAGGTCTAAAAGTCGGTTGTAAAAAACAGGTGTATAGCAAAGTGTGCAAATATCATTATTTTGCTAACATTAGCAAATAGCATAAGATTTCAAGTATCATATGTGTCAAACAACCATAGTATCACTTTCGAAAGTGCTTACTAACAATGTAAATATATGCTCACTTCATTGAATTTGACATTTTTACCAGATACCAAGCCAATCAATACTCGTAAGCTCATTAACTCCATTTTGGATGCTCTACAAACCACTTAAAACAGAGAAGGAACATACCTCTAATCAAGTTCATGACCTGCATCTTCAAAATGATTCTTTATTTTCTGCTCTTACTTGTTAGTATTTACAAACTTGAGTTGAGCCTCCATTCTTAAGCTCTCTCTATTATTTATGATCTCATGCCAAGTCTTCCTTTTTGGGTTGTCATTGTCATTTACAATGCGCTTGGTTTCTACTAGCATTCGAGGACCATGCCATTCAATTTATTATTCCCTACCATTGTGAAATTCTGCCCTGACAAGATTGATTTTGACATTGTGGGAATTCCACAAGATGATGACCAAGCCAACTGTAAGATCCTACTAACAACACAATATTTGGGAAGCGTGTAGGCAAACGATGATCAATCAAAGATGTCATGGCAGATTTTCTAAATGAAGAAGAGGCTTGGAACTTGTTTGTGCAGAACTAATGCAAGAGATATAGTTTGAGTCAAAATATATTACTATTGTTACAAGAGCAATTGCTAAGAAATGTTGTGGTCTGCAATTGGCGATCAAGTCCATGAGGAACAAATGGTAAGTGTGCTGTGGATGAATTTTCTCAGCCAACTGCAGGGTCCTATGCTCACATAAATAGTGGGACTTCCTAGAGAAAAGAGAGAGGAAAATAGTTTAGAACTTGAATTAGTTGATATTTTCTGCAATGAATCATATACAATCCCATTGTAGCAGCTTATAAGCACTCAATCTCTTACACCCAACTAATTATCCCTGCTGCCCTTTCACAAGCTTATTGCAGCAATTACAATGAATGCCACTACTTATATCTCTACTAACCAACCTCTACTTAGCCATGTGCTCAATTCCAATTAGTCATAAGGCTAATTCAAGCTTATAACAATTACAATGAATGCTACTACAAGCTTATAACAAAATACAGTGGATCATCCTTGTAGCAGTTGAGATGAACTTCTGTAGCTTAACCTCACTTGCTTAGCAGCTAGGACCAATTTCCACAACTTCTTAGCAGTGCAACTCTACAACAGTTCCTTGGCAAACACAGCACTACACTGAACTCAATCCAGCTCCATGGTCTTAACACTTATCCTCTTCATTTTAGGAGCTATTTTGATGACCACAAATGCACCTCCATTTAAGAGAATTTCTCCATATTTAGGATGCATGAAAGTTGCTATTTTCGGTATGCTGGGTATTATTTAAGCAAAGTTGTAGACATCTTTTAGAAGAAAAGTCCAAACTCACATTTTTACTAACAATTACTTCTACGAAATTTCATATGCCTTTAGAGAATTTGTTAGTTAGGTATAACTAATAATTATGATTGCAACATAATAAGAGGTATGTTTATCACACACAAAAAAAAAAGGAATTTTTAAGTTATGAGCCTTACCTAGTATGTATAATCAATGCAACATGAGACTTGATGTTTATAAGACCTTTTTTCAAATTGATAAGATACACCTCAAACTGAAATACCACAAACAGCCCTACAATGGTCACGTCATTAGTAGCTAGCAAATGTTCCAACTCCCAACCACTCATGCACCCACAACCTGCTCAAATGTTGTTCAAAACACCCAAAGGCACCCACCCAAAGTAGATCAACTACAAACCATCACAAATCCACTGAAGGGGAAAAAAAGAAAAAAAAAACTAAGGCA
The DNA here is from genome assembly GCA_032878915.1 of Castanopsis chinensis. Taxonomy (NCBI): domain Eukaryota; kingdom Viridiplantae; phylum Streptophyta; class Magnoliopsida; order Fagales; family Fagaceae; genus Castanopsis; species Castanopsis chinensis. The sequence continues at coordinate 2,780,240 of JAVQMG010000099.1, read as the reverse complement.
AAGGAAATCAAAAATAAAAAGTAGAGAGAGAGAAACACATTTCGGGTTGCTGAATTTGAAGTTGTTTATTAATTTCACTAATGAGGTCAGCAACTTGGCTGTCCATTAGTGAACTAAACTAGTGGACAGCCCTAATAACACATTACATTCAACAATTAAAAAACTAAGTCTCAACCAAATGGAAAATATATAAAAATTAAAATTAAAACCACATTTGTCCTTTCTATAGTAGGCTAAAGTGAAAGCATTGGTCATACTGCTTAAAATCATATATACACTTAAGAAGATATTCAAATGCAATGTACGTCTACAATGAAGTTTATAGAATAGGGTGCATGCTTTCATGGTCAACATTTATAGAAGTGAATGTGCTTGTGGATTTGTGCAACTGTGCATGGCAACTACCTCCACACTACATACATCAAAGTGGCCATAAATGAGGGATGGTACCTAACAAGTAAACATGCTTCTGAACTCATTGGATTATTAGTGCATAAAAATTGGAGGTCCTTTGAGATGAATTTATAAAACTGAAGGTAACCACACCAGTTCTAACATGGATCAAACTCAATTGATACAACTTTCCCGACTCAGATAGAGAAACAATCCTCAAACATCACATGCTTTCTAAAAGGATTGATTTGAAATATAATGACTGAAATGTCAGTTAAGTAAGAGCTGCAGTGTGTAACATTGCCTAGCATCTCATTAACAAGACCCCAATATTAGTACCAAATCTGGCCTATACATGCTGAGGATTACCAAACAAAACATACTAGATTCCAGAAAACTCCCATGTAACATAACAACATGTCACAATACATATATCTTGAGGAAAAATGTCAGTGCCACCAATAAATAATTCTTGATCTTGATCTACTGCCCATACAACAGAAGGGTTCAATTTTACAAGTACAACTCCTAAAATGAAGTAATATATCTCTTCTATGCTGCAACAACAAACAGCTCCAAATCAAACAATCACTTGGAACACTACCTAGCCTAACTATGAACTCTATCAATAAAACATGAGAAAGAAACATCATAGGAAAAGCTTTAGAATATATATGGTCTTTTAAAAAACAAAATATAGGAGTAGATAAGGAAATACTAATCACAGCATCATTAGTAAAAGAAAATATAAAATTACATAGGATCAAATCTAATTGGGAAGTTTAAAATGCATGAATGAATGACTGTTTGTTAAATTCAGAGTTTTTACTCCTAGAGTTGCAGATTTTGACTATAGGATGATTGCAAAAATATTTAAAACTAAACTAATGAGGTAAGTAATGTCAAGAATAAGATGGAAAGATGACTCATTTGGATAAAAACAGAATTTCACACTAACAATCTCAACATAATGTTATAAAAGGTGAAGGAGACCCATTTTTAACAACTGAAATAATACATTCAATTCAGCAATAAAGAATTAATGCTTAACTGAAAGGAAAATATTAAAATTAGAATTAAAAACAGAATTTTCCTTTCTATAAACAATAATTATGGATATAGAAATTACATGAGGCACATTGATAGATCAACTCTCTGCAAGGAAGACTACATTTGTGACATGAAGGGTGATCTTTAGTTTCCTTAATGAAAGAAAGGGGTTGTCAATGACAATTTAATGTTTATGAGCTTCCTTACTTCTTATTTGGATATTTTCAGAGAATACATTTAGGATGTGCAGGATAAGTGCAATCTGCACAGTAGTAAAACTAATGGTTTGGGTTTCGTACTTCTTCACAAATATCACAATAATATTCATCAAAGTCATCTTCAGCTGTATAACTGAGAGTGAAGGGGTGCTCATGTTGTTTGTACATTGCGGTTTGTGGTAGTGTCGCACATTTAAAGTCAAGTGCAAATTCACAAGTGGTACAACGAAACACTAGATTTCTTCTATCACCACAACTACTGCAACTCTGTTCAAAGCTTGTGTAGGAAAGGATAAGTTGGTGCTTATGACCTTCATGGGTAAGGATTTTTGGGACCAACTACATTGAACATCAAGTATAAACCAGCATGGGTCACAAATGTAGACGAAGCCATTTGTTCCCTGGTCACAAGCGTTACACCAAAATAACGACTTTTGAAGGGTGAGTGGGTGTTGATGAAGCGGGTGTTGCTTTTTCTTTGGTAAATTAGTACAAGATTTATGAAGAAAGAAGCTACAATTGGCACAACTATAAAAAGGAGGAAAATGGCTCTTACACACCCATCACATTTTTCTTCATTATTGTGAACCTCCTCATCAGTAAGCTTTAAGTCATGCCCATGACTGAAGTGTTCAATTTCTGTGGCTATTTCAGTTTCGTCCTCTCTCACTTTGATATTTTTGACTTTGTAAGCTGCCATTGACTCAACAGATTGATCGAGCTCTGCATCTTCGTTCTCCCCATCTTCAAGTTCCAGCAAATTTATATCCTCCCTGTTTTCCTTGTCTATAGCAGAATTGAGGTGGGCAACGAAATTGCATTTGGAGCAATAGTAAAGCCCATAGCGTGTGTCCACTTTTTGAACATAGAGTAGACAAAATCGGGAGTCGGATTCATGGAGTTCAAGAGAAGAATGGGTGATGTGGAGAGGGTGCTTGTGACGTACAACTTTGAGTCTACGTGGGAAATAAGCACACTTTCTATGAATCGAGAGACCGCATGGATTACACAGATAGGGCATACCTTTGTCTTCTTTTATGCCACAAAGGTCGCAAGTGAACGCGATCCACTTCCAAAAGGGTGTCAATGGATGGTCGTGGAATTCAGCTTCCAAGATGAGTAGGCAAGAGCCACATCTAAAGTGAAGGTTGAAGTCGCAACGGTAATAGCGATAAGTGTATTCATAACGAAATTCTTTACAAACTTCGCATTTGCTTTTTTCTTTCTCTTCAGGATAATTTATCTTTTCATCAAAGAGAATGAGAAGATGTAATGGGTGCAGGGGATGGTGCAACCCAAAGGGCAGTTCTAGAAATGATTTATGATGACAACGCACAAATTCGCATTTTGAACAACTATAGCTGGGACCCAATACTGGTTCCAAACACCCGCAACAATCATAACCTCTTCTGTCATCTTGGTTGAAGACCAAGGGATGCTCCGAATGGCAAAAATGTTGAAGCGGGTCCATTAGATCTTGTATGACATGCACAGTCACAGACAAAATAACATCCAATTTGTTTAGAGAAAAAAGAAAAACGTGACTTATTAATACAACAGGGGCTAGTACGTACACTGAATCAAAATCTATATCATCTCATATAAAGCGGAAAAGAAACAAAGAGAATTAGAGTTTTATCAAAAATCCAACAATACCAATTAGATTTAAAGAATATCGCACTTCTCCCGCTAAGCTTATAAATAATGATGAAGATGATGATGCTGGTCGTTGGTTGGGGTTGTTCAATTTGGACCGATTTTGAATGTTTAGTTGTAAGATTGATGAGTTGGGGATTCTAAGCAAAATGGGGGATGGATGCAAATGCAGATGCAGAGTGTGTGTATTTTCAATTTGTGGGCGTGAGTGAGTGAAGAGTGAAAGAGTGACAAATACATCTAAACAAAATCTTGCACATCAGGTTTTTGAGTTTGTTTGGGTCTAACAAGTAAGGTGGCGCAATTTTTTGGACTGAAAATTGGAAAGTATTTTTATGTTGGGTGATATATGGACCATGGAGTTAGTGCTTCAGTATCCCTAAATTAATTATTTTAAAAACATATTGTATCATTGATTTTTTTTTTTTTTTTAATTTAAACGGAGGAAGCCAAGCCAAGATTTGAAAGTTAAAAATATTGAGATAGATAGCAGTTGTTTTTTCTTACAAAAAGTACTTGTGTAACTTTTGCCAAATAATGTAAACTTTCTATAGGATAAAATTAATGTTTGATAGGAATTGAGTTGTCCAAGTTAGATTTTGGGTAAGTTTTACAAAACTTTTTTTTCTTCATAATAATGATTTGCTAAACCCACTATTGAATTATATTTCTTTTCTACAATCATCATGCTCAGTAAAATATTTAGATGATCTATCATTTTTATCAAATATCAAGATAATTGGGCATTAAAAACTCACACATTTATGAAGAGCTCTTATACTCTCCTTTGTTTTTTTTTTTTTTTTGTATTCTAAAATATACTAAATGAATAACCTTATAGATTTAACAATAAATAGAAACCCATGGTAGTGTAATTTTGTATGTGATTTGCCCATAATAGATATTTGATACAATTTTTTGTAAAAAAATATATAAATAAAAAGATTGATTAAATTTGTGAACTAATGCAAACTATCTCACCTTTAATATGAGACAAAATGAATATTTGACAGAGATTATGTTCAAGTTAGACTTTGGGTAGCTTTTACAAAAGTTATATAGCTCAATACCTTTTTTTTTTTTGGGTACATGAGAATGGTTTGCTAAAGCTACTGCTGGAAAAAAATTCCTTTCCAACCATTATTATACTAACCAAACATTAAGGTGATCTAGTATTCTTTTTTAATACCAATGTGATTGGGCATTAGCAACTCACTTACTCTTTAGCTTTTTGTTTTTGTGTTCTCAAATATGCTAAAGGACTAACCTTATAGATTTAAAATTAGGGAAAAACTTAGGTATAACACCCTAATTGTGATTCATTAGGTTCCCTAATTAAATTCAAGTACATGGTTGTATTAACTAATAAAATACAATCATTCCAACGACAATTAAATTCAATGCAGCGATGCGGTTGAATTTAATTGAGGAATTGAATATACAACACTTAAGGTACTATATATAAGTTCTACCTTTAAAAATAAATGACAATTGATTATTTTGAAATTTTGCGTGTAAGTAAACTATAATTGATATCAAATAAATACATGGATTAAAGAAAAAGGTGATTTATAAAAAGCAATTGAGTGATATAACTTTAATCAAAGCTACAAAAAATTTAACATATACCAAACAATTTAGTAGTAATATATCTCAAAAGATATGATATTAATTTAACTGCAATACCCTTCTCAAAAAAAAAAAAAAAAATTAAGTGCAATAAAAGTTTACTACATTTAACATCTATATGACAAATTTTAAGCAAGCAAAAAAACCTATTTATGAATAGCAATAGAAAAACACGTATATGAACAAATTTGTTGCAGCAATTAATGATACTTACAGCAAGAAGAATCCAATTTTGACTTCAAAACACACTTAGGCAAGCCTCTAAGTTAGCCTCAAATTTCAATTTTGTTATAACTAAGGTAATGTGGAATTCATCTGCAACTTCCACTATATATAGCATTGTTATCAATCGTACCAAATAAGAAATGCATTCTTTATCACAAAAGAAAACAAAACAAGGAAAGAACAAATAAGGAAATAAGCAAGGTATTATTCTTGCTTGCCATAATTTCAAAAAAAAAAAAATAAAAAGAATATTCTAAACTTGAAACTTATCTTTCATGTGTCCAAATCTATTAAAAAACATTGTCTATAAAAATTGTCAATCTTTATATGCTCAAACTTTACTAATAGTTTAGTATGTAGTCTCATGCATATGCACGGTTATAATTAAAAAAAAATTATAATTATACAATTCAAATTAATATTTTTTAGAAGAGGTTCAAATTATACAAGCTTACACTTTTTTTTAAACCCTACATTTCTAAAATATGTAATGGTTTCTCATTATATATATATATATATATATATATATGATTTACAATTTAATTGGTTTTAGACTCTTTAGTTTTTGCTCCCAATAATTCACTTGCTACAAAAATTAAAAATTTAGATGGACATGTGGCGAAAAATTGGATTTCAATTAAAATCCAATTTAGAATCTAATTGAATTTGGACTCTTCAATTTCTACACTCAATAATTCACTTAGTATTAAATTAAAAATTAAATAAAACAAGTGGCACAAAATTGAGAATTGTGAATCATGCTTTGCCAACCTTCCATTTGCATTGTGCCAACTAATCTTGACAAAACATGTAAATATATAATTTTAAGAATTTTCTTTTATCTCAACGTATGATGCAATAGATAACATAACATAATTTTCATTCATTCTAATTATCTTGTGCCTTTAGTGCAAGATAACTTTCACTTGCTCTAAAGAAGCTGTTTAGTTCCCAAGGTCACTAGCACACTAATGGCATCTTAATAAAAATCTGGTAATAATAAGATAGTAATTGAGTGATCATAGATTAATGCTAATTATGGCATATTTTTAATGGATTTGGCTTGCTTCAAGTACTTTTTTAACTAGACAAGTCCTTTTATTTTAAATATATAATGATAAGTGGTAGTGGGTTTTAATCTCCAAATTTTATTTAGTTAGTGGTTAACATGACAATATCTTATTAAAACAAAAAGATATTCCGATTAAAAAGTACTAGAGATAAACCACACCCATTTTTAATAGATAAAAGTCATATTATATTATTTACATAATCATTCTTTGCCACTTAAGAGATATGACCTAATTAATTTACTTTAGTTTGAGTATGTTTTAAGCTATTATTAGTTAATTTAACTTGTTTCTTTCAGAAAACTATAGTTTTGTTTAACACTTTTGCTTCAATACATTTTAAGTTATTATTTATGTTTATTTGAATTTATAATTTAAATTGTCCCCTCCCCCCCCCCCCCGGGTTCCCTCTTTCCATTTTCTTTTTTTTTGAAAAACTCAAGTATAAGACTGATGTGTTAAAAAAATAAAAAAGAAACAGGATTACCTTCATTATTATGATGCTCTTTCATGAAATTAGAATACCACAATTATTCATTTATTTAAAAACACTAAAAAAAGAAAGGCAAAAGGGAAAAAGAAGGAATCTATGGTCTATAAAAAATCTTATGATATTTCTTCGATTCTTAATATTCTTTTATAACAATCAAGAAAATAAGAAACAACATTAACACAAAGATACTTTAAAGAAATGGACTTTTTTTTTGTTACATAAAATGAGTCAATCATATTTAAAAATTATGTCTACTTTGTTTTTTTGAAGAAGTATATTGTTCTTTTTTCTGTAAAGGGGTTTGCATAATTCATATGCCAAGCAAAGCATAAAGAGATTCAACGTCCTTATTTGTAATAATAATTAATAAAGTATATTGTTTTCAAAAGATTGAGAATGACACTACTTTTTCTTTATGTAGAATCAACTCAAGAAAATTTAAAAATTATATGTATATTGTGTTTGTTTGAAGATGTATATTGTTCTTTCTTTTGTAAAGGGGTTTGCATAATTCAAATGCCAAGCAAAGTATAAAGAGATACAACATCCTTATCTGTAATAATAATTTTTTTTTTAAGTATATTGTTTTTAAAGAATCAAGAAGAAGGGCAATTAGGACTTTTCATGTTGGCCTATATTTTTTCATCCAAGTTAACGGCAAACTTGATGTTGGGGTGCAAAATGTAACAAGGATCATAGTTTTGAGTGCAAAACATGTATTTGAAAAGTTTTGAGTGCAAAGTGTAATAAAAATATATAGTTTAAGGTGGTAAAGTATAATTTTCCCTTTAAAAAAAGTTGTTTAATGTCCATTGAATTGGCATACACGACCTAAGAATCAATTGAAGTTAAGTGCGTGTAAGTGTAACTACTCAATCAATTTATTTATTTTTTATTATACTTTGCTTTTTTGAAGAAGTTTATTGTTCTTTTCTTTTGTGAGAGGGTTTGCATAATTCTAATGCCCAGCAAAGCATAAAGAATTTTAATGTCCTTTTCTCAAAGGGGGAAAAAGCAATGAGAAGTGTATACATAGTTGAAGAACACGCTCATTCTTCAATTGCAGAGAGACTTTTGAGAATTGTTTTACAATTTGATTTAGTGTGAATGCTTCATGAAGGAGGAAATGATACCAAAAGGAAAAGTTCCATGTAATTCAGTCATCTTAGTGAAACAAGTTGATACCAAGGATAAAGTTGAGGCTATAGGCCATTATTGATATTGATTGAATTACTTAAGCGACTAAACAATGAGAACTGGGAAGAATCATACAAATATTAAAGAAAGAGTTACATACTTACATTAGTTGCACAAGGCATGCTTTCATGTCTTTTAGTCAAAATATTAAAGAGCAACTATGCTCAACTTTACTCAGCTAAACCTTACCAATTAAAATGGGGTGGCTCTAAAAATCTTAATCAACTAACCAAGGTTATACAACCAAATTCATTTATTTTAGATGAGGTGAGTCAAGAAACACGAATCATCATAAGCTAATCAAATGCACACATTAATTGATTATCTACCAATTATGCTAAGTAGGCAACACCACTTAGAAGTTCAACCAGTTCTTAAATCACACACTAGCTAAAAATCAAACCATCCAATTACATTGAGAGATTATCATACCAAACCCAGAAAATTGAGAAATATATGAGTGGTTTGTATATCAAAATGGCTCTCCCTTCCCATCTTGATCCAAGTTATAGAGATTAAACCTCTTATTTAGAGCATATCCTTTTTATTTGTCATGTGTCTAAACAAACTCAGCCAAAACCCCATATATGTTTCCAAATTGCTCGTGCATTTTGCCCCCAACAACAAAGCTTTGGATTTTCTTTTCGATCTCATTCCAACTCATACTTTTTTCTTTTGCCACCCCTTTCTCCCTTATGCTCTTAATAGTCTTTTCTCTCTTGGTTTTCTTTGAGCAATGTTAGAACCACAAACAATCACACAACTTTTGCTACAACTTGCCACGTGGCGAGTTATGAGTGGTGGAGATGTGGACTCACATGGACGCCCCACTTTTTCTTCATTACTTACAACTTGTCAGTGATGAGTTGTGATAAAAGTTATGTAACTGATTGTGGTCCTAGCATTTTTCGCTTCCAGGGGCTACCAAAATCAACTTATCTGTTGAATATTTTTTTATTTTGCATCACCATTATTGCTACAAGCACCAAGCAATGCTTGCCAAACATCCATACTAGGGATTTCTGGCGATCCATCAATAAACCTCTTTGCTTCAGTAACTAGACATGGTAACATTTTGTGTCATCAATAAAAATTTAGAGTATTACCTATCACATCAACTTACCCATTTAACAAGATCTTTATTTCTCTATTAAAAAAAAAGATCTTTATTTCTTGTTCTTCCTTTATTGATCACAATAGTCAAAAGACTCAAATATTACTTTACCTAAAAGACAAAACTGAAAGGTCAAATTATAACTTACCCACCTTTAATTTGGCCGAAATTTAAATTGTTTACCTGCTATTTTAAGAGCGAAGTCCAACAAGCCAATGATTCAATATGATTTTGGGTGACAGTGCTATTATTTGAGAGTCCCTGTGCCAGTGCAAAGATTTAAACAAGCATTGTTCACCACCATTGTTATATACAAATAAAAAATAATCGAATACTTTTTTCAGCTTAAGGAGCAACTACTAACACTCATTTAAAAAAAAAATACAAATCAAGAAAAAATAAGTAAATAAATAAAGAGACATTGCATATACATAGGCCAATGGAACTTTCAACTTTTCATTGACTTCCTGATTGACTTAATGGATGAGTTGATGAAACTGTAACCAGCAGCAAGATCTCTATCAAAATCATCGATCATCACCATTTACCGAATAACATATGTTCATTCTGTAATTTCAATCTCATATCTCTTGATTAAATATGCAATTAACATAACTTGTATGGCTATATGCCACTGCAAATAATTCTTGAAGTTCAAAATATGTCCTACAATCCTATTACATTGGAATTATTCAATTAAAATTTAATATTTATTTGCCATATGGCTATATGCCACCGCAAATAATTCTTGAAGTTCAAAATATGTCCTACAGTCCTATTATATTGGAATTATTCAATTAAAATTTAATATTTATTTTCCAAATGGCTATATGCCACCACAAATAATTCTTGAAGTTCAAAATATGTCCTACAATCCTATTATATTGGAATTATTCCATTAAAATTTAATATTTATTTGTCATATGGCTATACGGTTAGAAATTTCTGGTGTACGGTGCACTGATCAATTGCTTGTTTGCTGAAATGGGAGGTTTGGCTATGGTGGGTGCTCTTTAGTAGATGAGTATAGTTTTGCCAATTAGTGAAAATGGCAGCGTGCCCTTTATTTTCCTAAAAACAAATTGGAAAGCAATAAATAAAGAAAGAGAAAATACTTGTATTAATTAGGTAATAAGGTCGAAAACAATAACATTTAATGATTTTTTTTAATTGTTAAATCTCTTATAATTTATGGTATAAAAAATATGTAAGTTAATATATATATATATATATATATATATATATATATATATGCCTATCCTCGTAAAAGAGGTTTAATTTGTTCCCCCAATTATACTAACTTTTTTTTTTAGAAATAAACACACACAAGGCACACAACAAACTCAAATTATACAACCCAGTGACTATTGGTTTTTCATGTTAATTTTTATATCCAAAATAAAACAAATTAAATAATTTATCTATATGTTATTAATGTGACATCTGTTAATCTTATATAGTAAAATGGACAATAAATTTAACATTTTCATTTGGAAAAATATAGTTTTAAAAGAACATTACTGTCTTTCAAATAGAAACATCCAAAATTTTTAAGATTAAGCTCTTTTATTTAAACCATATTGAAAGAAAAATATTTACTTTTTATATAAAAAAATTATTAAGTTAGATAAATTATCTAAACTTTTCATTGTTTTGAAATAGTATTATATTTTGGGACATCCAAATAATATGGAATAGAAAAACCAATAATTCGATTGTTATTAAAAATAAAAACCAATAATATGGGAGGGAGAGGGAGCTCCGATATTGTTTTTATAGATTTGGGTACTTAAATTTACGGTGGCAGAATGGAGAAGCTTTATAAGATCACCTTCTCTGTTTAATTCCTCTCTGTGGCAGGCCTCTCGTTTGCCGAAGTTGATTTGTAATTACTCTTGACCCAATAGTTTCATTTTATGGGCTTGTTTTTGTTTCTCTATTTTTGGCCCACTTACATTTTAACATCTTTAGTATTATTTCCCACCAAGATTTGCGGGATTTGATTTCTCACAATTATCTCATTAGTTGTTACTGACTGCTCGTTTATCTCTTGGTTTTACAACAAATTTTTTTTTTTTTTTTTTCATTTTTTGATTTCCTTTCAAACTCTTTTTTCACCAATTTGCTCTCTAATCTACAAGAATATAGAGAAACAGAACCTCTTATTTGGTGAGTTTGGAAGTACACGTTGTATTTCCATGCACTTATTTATTTAACCTTTTTCCTGCTCCTTGTTACACTGGATTTAAGCCCCACAGTTGCTGAACAATATTTGATATTCTGTTTATAGCAGATTGCACTAGATTTTCTCTCACTCTCTCTCACTCTCTTCCATTTCTACTATGAACTTTGGTCATTTTCCACATTGCTAGCTTGTTTGCTCTTGTTCAATTGCTTTCAAAGTGAGTATGCAACTAAGTCTTGTTGATAATGTCCTTTACAATGCCATGGTTGCACCATGTTTTATTATTACCTTTGACATGTATTTTCATGGATTAGTCTTTCTTCATTTACATTCCAACTTCTCTTTTAATTATCATATACTGTTATTGAGACCTTTTTCAGTAGATTATTGAAAAAAAAAAATAATAGTGATGGGTACTAATTAGCACCTTTTCCATTTATTCACTCTCCTGATCATTTTTAAAGAAATGTAGCTATGCAGAAATGTATTTTGCATTTTATAGAATTTTAGCAAAGCTTCAATGAAAACAAGAAAATGTCAATTTTTTTTCTTTTTCACATTCAAAATTAAGAGCCAATAGATCGTTGAAAACAACCCAAATAACAAAAAATTCTTATTTTTGAGACGCAGATTAATTATTTCAATCACAACTTTTGGATTTGGATTCTGCTGTCATTGTCAGGCTCATTAACTCCATTTTGGATGCTCTATAGACCGCTTAAAGCAGAGAAGGAACATACTTCTAATCAAGTTCATCACCTGCATCTTCAAAATGATTCTCTATTTTCTGGTCTTACTTGTTAGGATTTACAAACTTGATTTGAGCCTCCATTTTTAAGCTCTCTCTATTATTTTTGATCTCGTGCCAAGCCTTCCTTTTTGGGTTGTCATTGTCATTTACAATGCCCTTGGTTTCTACTAGCATTCGAGGACCATGCCATTCAATTTATTATTCCCTACCATTGTGAAATTCTGCCCTGACAAGATTGATTTTGACATTGTGAGAATTCCACAAGATGATGACCAAGCCAACTGTAAGATCCTACTAACAACACAATAGTTGGGAAATGTGTAGGCAAACGATGATCAATTAAAGATGTCATGGCAAATTTTCTAAATGAAGAAGAGGCTTGGAACTTGTTTGTGCAGGACCAATGCAAGAGATATCGTTTGAGCCAGAATATATTACTATTGTTACAAGAGCAATTGCTAAGTAATGTTGTGGTCTGCAATTGGCGCTCAAGTCCATGGTTGAGTCCATGAGGAACAAAATGATAAGTGAGCTATGGATGAATTTTCTCTGCCAACTGCAGGGTCCTGTGCTCACATAAACAGTGGGACTTCCTAAAGAAAAGAGAGAGGGAAAGAGTTTAGAACTTGAATTACTTTATATTTTCTACAATGAATCATATGCAATCCCACTGTAGCAGCTTATATGCACTCAATCTCTTACATCCAACTAATTATCCCTGCTGCACTTTCACAAGCTTATTACAGCAATTACAATAAATACCACTACTTATATCTCTACTAACCAACCTATACTTAGCCATGTGCTCAATTCCAATTAGTCATAAGGCTAATTCAAGTTGTTAGAAGTATTACAACTAACAATCTATTACATTCATGCAAAAAAAAAAAAAAAAAAACAATCTGTTACATCCAACCAAGTATCCTGCACTATTATAAGCTTATAACAATTTCAATGAATGCTACTACAAGCTTATAACAAAATACAGTGGATCATCCTTGTAGCAATTGAGATGAACTTCTGTACCTTAACCTCACTAACTTAGCAGCTAGGATCAATTTCCACAACTTCTTAGCAGTGACAGCAACTCCACACTACATACAACAAAGTGGCCACAAATGAGGGATGGTACCTAACAAGTAAATATGCTTCTGAACTCATTGGATCATTAGTGCAAAAAGGTCCTTTGAGATAAATTTATAAAGCTGAAGGTAACCACACCAGTTCTAACATGGTTCAAACTCAACTGATACAACTTTCCCAACTCAGATAGAGAAACAATCCTCAAACATCACATTCTTTCTAAAAGGATTGATTTGAATAGTAATGACAAAAATGTCAGTTAATTAAGAGCTGCATTGTGTAACACTGCCTAGCATCTCATTAACAAGACCCCAATATCAATACCAAATCTGGCCTATACATGCTGAGGATTACCAAACAAAACATACTAGATTCCAGAAAACTCCCGTGTAACATAACAACATGTCACAATACATATATCTTGAGGAAAAATGTCAATGCCACCAATAAATAGTTCTTGATCTTGACCTATTGCCCATACAACAGAAGGGTTCAATTTTACAAGTACAGCTCCTAAAACGAAGTAATATATCTCTACTATGCTACAACAATAGACTGCTCCAAATCAAACAATCACTTGGAACAATACTTAGCCTAACTATGAACTCTATCAACAAAACATGAGAAAGAAACATCATGGGAAAAGCTTCAGGATATATATGGTCTTTTAAAAGACAAAATATAGGAGTAGATAAGGAAATACTAATCACAGAATCATTAGTAAAATAAAACATAAAATTATATAGGATCAAATCTAATTGAGAAGTTTAAAATGCATGAATGAATGACTGTTTGTTAAATTCAGAGTTTTTACTCCTAAAGCTGCAGATTTTGACTACAGGATGATTGCAAAAATATATAAAACTAAACTAATGATGTAAGTAATGTCAAGAATAAGATGGAAAGATGACTTGTTTGGATAAAAACAGAAATTCACACTAACAACCTCAACATAATGTTATAAAAGGTGAAGGAGACCCATTTTTTACAGCCGTAATAATACATTCAATTCAGAAATAAAGAACTAATGCTAAACTAAACTAATGCTAAACTGAAAAGGAAAATATTAAATTAGAATTAAAAACAGATTTTTCCTTTCTATAAACAATAATTGTGGATATAGAAATTACATGGGGCACATTGATAGATCAACTCTTTGCAAGAAAGACTACATTTGTGACATGAAGGGTGATCTTTAGTTTCTGTAATGAAAGAAAGGGGTTGTCAGTGACAATCAAAATTTTAAGAGCTTCCTTACTTCTTATTTGGATATTCCCCGAGAATACATTTGGGATGTGCAGGATAAGTGCAATCTGCACAGTAGTAAAACCAATGGTTTGGGTTTCGTTCTTCTTCACAAATGTCACAATAATATTCACCAGAGTCATCTTCGGCTGCATAACTGAGAGTGAAGGGATGCTCGTGTTGTTTGTACCTTGTGGTTTGTGGTAGTGTAGCACATTTAAAGTCAAGTGCAAATTCACAACTGGTACAACGGAATACTTGGTATCTTTCCTTATCACAACAACTACATTTCTGCCTTTTCCATGTGTAGGAAAGGATAAGTTGATGCTTATGACCTTCATGAGTAATTATGTCTGAGATCAAACTACACTGAACGTCAAGTGTAAATTCTGGTGTAAGCCACCAGCATTCCACACACTTGTAGGCAAAGCCATTGAAAAACTGTTCACAGGCATTACACTGAAATGAATTCCTCCTATTAGGTAGGAGGAGGATGAGTGGGTGTTTATGAAGCGGGTGTCGTTTTTTCATTGGTAAATTAGCACAAGATTTATGAAGAAAGAAGCTACAACTGGCACAACTATACAAAGGAGGGAAAATTGCTCTTACACATCCGTCGCATTTTTCGTTATTGTGAACCTCCTCATCAGTGAGCTTTAAGTCATGCTCATGACTGAAGTGTTTAATTTTTGTGGCTATTTCAATTCCGTCCTCTCCCACATTGATATATTTGACTTTGTAAGCTGCCGCTGACTCAACAGATTGATCGAGCTCTACATCTTCATTCTCCCCATCTTTAAGTTCCAGCAAATTTATGTCCTCCCTATTCATCCATTGTGTAGCACAATTGAGGTGGGCAACGAAATCGCATTTGGAGCAATAGTAAAGCCCGTAGCGTGTGTCCACTTTTTGAACACAGAGTACACAAAATCGGGAGTCGGATTCACGGAGTTCAAGAGAAGAATGGATGATGTGGAGAGGGTGCTTATGACGTACAATTTTGAGTCTACGTGGGAAATAAGCACACCTTCCATGAATTGAGAAACCGCATGGATTACACAAATAGGGCATACCTTTGTCTTCTTTGCCACAAAGGTTGCAAGTGAATGGGATCCAATTCCAAAAGGGTGTCAATGGGTGGTCGTGGACTTCAGCTTCTAAGGTGAGTAGGCAAGAGCCACATCTGAAGTGAAGGTTGAAGTCACAACGGTAACACCGATAAGTGTATTCATAATGAAATTCTTTACAGACTTTGCATTTGCTTTTTTCTTTCTCTTCAGGATAATATGTACTTCCATCAAAGAGAATGAGTGGATGCAATGGGTGCAAAGGATGGTGCAACCCAACGGGCAGTTCTGCACATGATTTATGATGACAACACACAAATTTGCATTTTGTACAACTATAGCTGGGACCCAATACTGGTTCCCCACACCCAAGACAATAATAACCTCTTCTATCATCTTGGTTGTAGACCAAGGGATGCTCCGGATGGCAAAAATGTTGAAGCGGCTCCATCAGATCTTGTATGACATGCACAGTCACATACAAAATAACATCCAATTTGTTTAGAGAAAAAAAGAAAAGAAAAACATGACTTATTAATACAACAGGGGCTGGTACGTACACTGAATCAAAATCTATATCATATCATATAAAGAGGAAAAGAAACAGAGAGAGAGAGAATTGGAGTTTTATCAAAAATGCAACAATACCAATTAGATTTAAATAATATCGCACTTCTCCTGCTAAGCTTATAAATGATGATGATGATGATGATGATGATGATGATGATGATGGTCGCTGGTTGGGGTTGTTCAATTTGGACCGATTTTGAATGTTTAGTTGTAAGATTGATGAGTTGGGGATTCTAAGCAAAATGGGGGATGGATGCAGATGTAGAGTGTGTGTATTTTCAATTTGTGGATGTGAGTGAATAAAGAGTGAAAGAGTGACAAATACATCTAAACAAAATCTTGCACATCAGGTGTTTGAGTTTGTTTGGGTCTAACAAGTAAGGTGGCACAATTTTTTGGACTGAAAATTGGAAAGTAATTTTATGTTGGGTGATATATGGAGTTATGGACTATGGAGTTAGTGCTTCGGTATCCCTAAATTAATTATTATAATAACATACTGTATCATTGGTTTTTTTTTAATTTTAAAAGGAGGAAGCCTAGCCAAGATTAGAAAGTTAAAAATATTGAGATAGATAGCACTTTTTTTTTCTTACAAAAAATACTTCTGTAACTTTTGCCAAATAATATAAACTTTCTATAGGATAAAATTAATGTTTGATAGGGATCTAGTTGTTCAACTTAGATTTTGGGTAAGTTTTACAAAACTTTTTTTTTCTTCATAATAATGATTTGCTAAACCCACTATTGAATTATATTTCTTTTCTACAATCATCATGCTCAGTAAAATATTTAGATTATCTATCATTTTTCTCAAATATCAAGATAATTGGGCACTAAAAACTCACTCATTTATGAAGAGCTCTTATACTCAATTTTTTTTTTTTTTTTTTGTATTTTAAAATATACTAAATGAATAACCTTATAGATTTAACAATATATAGAAACCCATGGTAGTGTAATTTTGTATGTGATTAGCACATAATAGATATTTGATACAACTGTTTGTAAAAGAAAATTTAAATAAAAAGATTGATTAAATTTGTGAACTAATGCAAACTATCTCACCTTTAATATGAGACAAAATGAATATTTGACAGAGATTAGGTTCAAGCTAGACTTTGGGTAGCTTTTACAAAAGTTATATTGCTCAATACATTTTTTTTTTTGGGTACATGAGAATGGTTTGCTAAAGCTACTGCTGGAAAAAAATTCCTTTCCAACCATTATTATACTAACCAAATATTAAGGTGATCTATTATTCTTTTTTAATACCAATGTGATTGGGCATTAGCAACTCACTTACTCTTTAGCTCTTTGTTCTTGTGTTCTCAAATATACTAAAGGACTAACCTTTAGATTTAACATTAGGGAAAAACTTAGGTATAATACCCTAAGTGCAATTCATTAGGTTCCCTAATTAAATTCAAGTACATGGTTGTATTAACCAATAAAATACAATCAGTTATTATTATTTCCAACGACAATTATATTCAATGCAGTGATGCGGTTGAATTTAATTGAGGAATTGAATATACAACACCTAAGGTACTATATATAAGTTTTACCCTTAAAAATAAATGACAATTGATTTTTTTGAAATTTTGCGTGTAAGTAAAATATAATTGATATCAAATAAATACATGGATTAAAGAAAAATTTGATTTATAAAAAGTAATTGAGTGATATAAATTTAATCAAAGCTACGAAAAATTTAACATATACCAAACAATTTAGTAGTAATATATCCCAAAAGGTATGATATTAATTTAAGTGCAATACCCTTCTCAAAAAAAATTTAAGTGCAATAAAAGTTTATTACATTTAACATCTATATGACAAATTTTAAGCAAGCAAAAAAACCTATTTATGAATAGTAATAGAAGAACACGTACATGAACAAATTTGTTGAAGCAATTAATGATACTTACGGCAAGAAGAATTCAATTTTGGATTCAAAACACACCTAGGCAAGCCTCCAAGTTAGCCTCAAATTTCAATTTTGTTATAACTAAGTTAATGTGGAATTCATCTGCAACTTCCACTATATATAGCATTGTTATCAATCATATCAAATAAGAAATGCATTCTTTATCTCAAAAGAATCTCATTAGAAAACAAAACAAGGAAATAACAAAATAAGGAAATAAGCAAGGTATTATTCTTGCTTGCCATAATTTCAACAAAAATTGAATGTTCTAAACTTGAAACTTATCTTTCATGTGTCCAAATCTATTAAAAAACATTGTCTATAAAAATTGTCAATCTTTATATGCTCAAACTTTACTAATAGACTAGTATGTAGTCTCATGCATATGCATGGTTATAATTTAAAAAAAAAAAATCATAATTATACGATTCAAATTAATTTTTTTTTAGAAGAGGTTCAAATTATACAAGCTTACACTTTTTTTTTTTTTTTTAAACCATACATTTCTAAAATATCCTCCTAAAAAAGATACATTTCTAAAATATGTAACAGTTTCTCATTATATATATATATATATATATATATATATGATTTACAATTTAATTGATGTTAGACTCTTTAGTATTTGCTCCCAATAATTCACTTGCTACAAAAATTAAAAATTTAGATGGACATGTGGCAAAAAATTGGATTTCAATTTAAATCCAATTTAGAATCTAATTGAATTTAGACTCTTCAATTTTTACACGCAATAATTCACTTAGTACTAAATTAAAAATTAAATGAAACATGTGGCACAAAATTGAGAATTGTGAATCATGCTTTGCCAACCTTCCATTTGCATTGTGCGACCAAATCTTGACAAAACATGTAAATATATAATTTTAAGAATTTTCTTTTATCTCAGCGTATGATGCAATAGATAACATAACATAATTTCCATTCATTCTAATTATCTTGTGCCTTTAGTGCGAGATAACTTTCACTTGCTCTAAAGAAGCTGTTTAGTTCATAGGGTTCACTAGCACACTAATGGCATCTTAATAAAAATCCGGTAATAATAAGATAGTAATTGAGTGGTCATAGATTAATGCTAATTGTGGCATAATTTTAATGAATTTGGCTTACTTCAAGTACTTTTTTAACTAGACATGTCATTTTATTTTAAATATGTAATGGTAAGTGGTAGTAGGTTTTAATCTCCACCTTTTTTTAGTTAGTGGTTGATGTGACAGTATCTTATAAAAACAAAAAGAGATTCCAATTAACACTTTTGATAAAAGTCATATTATGTTATTTACATAATCATTCTTTGTCACTTAAGAGATATGACCTAATTAATTTACTTTAGTTTGAGTATATTTTAAGTTATTATTAGTTAATTTAACTTGTTTCTTTCAGAAAACTAAAGTCCTGTTTAACACTTTTGCTTCAATACATTTTAAGTTATTATTTATGTTTATTTGAAGTTATAATTTAACTTGTCCCCTCCCCCCCCCCCCCCCCCGGTTCCCTCTTTCCATTTTCTTTCTTTGTGAAAAACTCAAGTATAAGATTGATGTGTTAAAAAAATAAAAAATAAATAGGATTACCTTCATTATTATGATGCTCTTTCATGAAATTAGAATACCACAATTATTCATTTATTTAAAAACACTAAAAAAAGAAAGGCAAAAGGGAAAAAGAAGAAGAAGAAGGAATCTATGGTCTATAAAAAAAAACTTATGATATTTTTTCGATTCTTAATGTTCTTTTATAACAATCAAGAAAATAAGAAACAACATCAACACAAAGATACTTTAAAGAAATTGACTTCTTTTTCGTTACATAAAATCAAGTCAATCAAATTTAAAAATTATGTGTACTTTGTTTTTTTGAAGAAGTATATTGTTCTTTCTTCTGTAAATGAGTTTACAGAATTCATATGCCAAGCAAAGCATACAAAAATTCAACGTCCTTATCTATAATAATAATTAATAAAGTATATTGTTTTCAAAGTATTGAGAATAACACTTCTTTTTCTTTATGTAGAATCAACTCAATCAAATTTAAAAATTATACGTATACTATGTTTGTTTGAAGACGTATATTGTTCTTTCTTTTGTAAAGGGATTTGCATAATTCAAATGTCAAGCAAGGTATAAAGAGATACAACATCCTTATCTGTAATAATAATTTTTTTTAGGTATATTGTTTTTAAAGGATTGAGAAGAAGGACAATTAGGTCTTTTCACGTTGTGCTATATTTTTTCATTCAAGTTAACGGCAAACTTGATGTCGGGGTGCAAAGTGTAACAAGGATGATAGTTTTGAGTGCAAAACAGGCATTTGAAAAGTTTTGAGTGCAAAGTGTAATAAAAATATATAGTTCAAGGTGGTAAAGTGTAATTTCCCCTTTAAAAAAAGTTGTTTAATTTTCATTGAATTGGTATACACAGCCTAAGAATCAGTTGAAGTTAAGTGCGTGTAAGTGTAACTACTCAATCAATTTTTTTTTTTTTTAATTATACTTTGCTTGTTTGATGAAGTTTATTTTTCTTTTCTTTTGTAAAAGGGTTTGCATAATTCTAATGCCAAGCAAAGCATAAATATTTTTAATGTCCTTTTCTCAAAGGGGGAAAAAGCAATGAGAAGTGTATACATAGTTGAAGAACACGCTCATTCTTTAACTACAGAGAGACTTTTGAGAATTGTTTTACAATTTGATTTAGTGTGAATTCTTCATGAAGGAGGAAATGATACCAAAAGGAAAAGTTCCATGTAATTCAACCATCTTAGTGAAACAAGTTGATACCAAGGATAAAGTTGAGACTCTAGACCATTATTGATATTGATTGAATTACTTAAGCGACTAAATAGTGAGAACTGAGAAGAATCATACAAATATTAAAAAAAGAGCTACATACTTACATTAGTTGCACAGGGCATGCTTTCATGTCTTTTAGTCAAAATATTAAAGAGCAACTATGCTCAACTTTACTTAGCTAAACCTTACCAATTAAAATGGGGTGGCTCTAAAATTCTTAATCAACTAACCAAGGTTATAGAACCAAATTCATTTATTTTAGACGAGGTGAGTCAAGAAACACAAATCATCATAAGCTAATCAAATGCACACATTAATTGATTATCTACCAAGTATGCTAAGTAGGCAACACCGCTTAGAAGTTCAACCAATTCTTAAATCACCAACAAGCTAAAAATCAAACCATCGAATTACATTGAGAGATTATCATACCAAACCCAGAAGATTAAGAAATATATGAGTGGTTTGTAAATCAAAATGGCCCTCCCTTCCCATCTTGATCCAAGTTATAGAGATTAAACCTCTTATTTGGAGCATATCCTTTTTATTTGTCATGTGTCTAAACAAACTCAGCCAAAACCCCATATACGTTTCCAAATTGCACATGCATTTTTCCCCCAACAACAAAGCCTTGGATTTTCTTTTTGATCTCAATCCAACTCATATCTGTTTCTTTTGCCACCCCTTTCTCCCTCATGCTCTTTATAGTCTTTTCTCTCTCAGCTTTCTTTGAGAAATGTTGGAACTACAAACAATCACACAACTTTTGCTACAACTCACCACATGGTGAGTTATGAGTGGTGGAGGTGTGGACCCACATAGACGCCCCACTTTTTCTTCACTACTTACAACTTGTCGCGTGATGAGTTGTGATAAAAATTGTGTAACTGATTGTGGTCCTAGCATTTTTCGCTTCCAAGTACTACCAAAATCAACTGATCTGTAGAATATTTTCTGATTTTGCATCACCATTATTGCTACAAGCACCAAGCAATGCTTGCCAAACATCCATACCAAGGATTTCTGGTGATCCATCAATAAACCTCTTTGCTTCAGTAACCAGACATGGTAACGTCTTATGTCATCAATAAAAATTTAGAGTATTACCTATCACATCAACTTACCCATTTAACAAGATCTTTATTTCTCTATTAAAAAATAAAGATCTTTATTTCTTGCTCTTCCTTTATTGATTACAATAGTCAAAAGACTCAAATATTACTTTACTAAAAAGACAAAATAGAAAGGTCAAATTATAACTTATTTGGCCGAAATTTAAATTGTTTACCTGCTGTTTTAAGAGTGAAGTCCAACAAGCCAATGATTCAATATGGTTTTGGGTGACGGTGCTATTATTGAGAGTCCCTATGTCAGTGCAAAGATTTAAACAAGCATTGTACACCACCATTGTTATACACAAATAAAAAATAAACAAATATTTTTTTCAGCTTAAGGAGTAACTACTAACACTCTTTAAAAGAAAAAAATACAAATCAAGAAAAAAAAAATAAAGAGACATTACATATACATAGGCCAATGGAACTTTCAACTTTTCATTGACTTCCTGATTGACTTAATGGATGAGTTGATGAAACTGCTACCAACAGCAAGATCTCTATCAAAATCATCGATCATCATCATTTACCAAATAACATATGTTCATTCTGTAATTTCAATCTCATATCTCTCGATTAAATATGCAATTAACATAACTTGTTAGACTATAGTCTCATGACCAATATCCAAAAGATATTAGATAAAAAATAAATAAAAATAAAAGGGGACTTCAAGAATTATTTGTGGTGGCACTCTCAAATAATTCTTGAAGTTCAAAATATGTCCTATATTCCTATTATATTGGAATTATTCAATTAAAATGTAATATTTATTTGCCATATGGCTATATGCCACCGCAAATAATTCTTGAAGTTCAAAATATGTCCTACAATCCTATTATATTGGAATTATTCAATTAAAATTTAATATTTATTTGCCATATAGCTATATGGTTAGAAATTTCTGGAGTACAGTACTGCACTAATCAATTGCTTTTTTGCCGAAATGGGAGGTTTGGCTATGGTGGGTGCTCTTTAGTAGATGAGTATAGTCTGCAAGTTATTGAAAATGGTAGTGTGCCCTTTATTTTCCTAAAAAAAATTGGAAAGCAATAAATAAATAAAGAAAGAATACTTGTATTAATTAGGTAATATGGTCGAAAACAATAACATTTAATCATTTTTTTTTAATTGCTAAATCTCTTATAATTTATGGTGTAAAAAATATGCAACTTAATATATATATATATATATATATATATAGATATATGCCTATCCTTGTAAAAGAGGTTTAATTTGCTCCCCCAATTATACTATCTTTTTTTTTAGAAACAAACACACACAAGGCACACAACAAACTCAAATTATACAACCTAGTGACTATTGGTTTTTCGTGTTAATTTTTATATCCACATTTAAGCAAATTAAATAATTTATCTATATGTTATTAATGTGACATCTGTCAATCTTATATAGTAAAATGGACAATAAACTTAACATTTTCATTTTGAAAAATATAGTTTTAAAAGAACATTACTATCTTTCAAATAGAAACATCCAAAGTTTTTAAAATTAAGCTCTTTTATTTAAACTATATTGAAAGAAAAATATTTACTTTTTATATAAAAAATTATTAAGTTAGAGAAATTATCTAAACTTTTCATTGTTTTGAAATGGTATTATATTTTGGGACATCCAAATAATATGCAATAGAAAAACCAATAATACGATTGTTATTAAAAATAAAAATAAAAATAAAAACCAATAATATGGGAGGGAGATTGTTTTTATAGATTCGGCTACTAGAATTTACGGTGGCAGAATGGAGCTCTCTGTGGTGGGCCTCTCGTTTCCCAAATTTGATTTGTAATTACTCTTGACCCAATAGTTTCATTTTATGGGCTTGTTTTTGTTTCACTAATTTTAGGCCCACTTAGATTTAACATCTGTAGTATTATTTTCCACCAAGATTTGCGGGATTTGATTTCTCACAATTATCTCATTAGTTGTTACTGACTGCTCGTTTATCTCTTGGTTTTACAACAATTTTTTTTTTTTTTTTTTCATTTTTAGATTTCCTTTCAAACTCTTTTTTCACCAATTTGCTCTCTAATCTACAAGAATATAGAGAAACAGAACCTCTTATTTGGTGAATTTGGAAGTACACGTTGAATTTCCATGCACTTATTTATATAACGTTTTTCCTGCTCCTTGTTACACTGGATTTAAGCCCCACAGTTGCTGAACAATATTTGATATTCTGTTTATAGCGGATTGCACTAGATTTTCTCTCACTCTCTCTCACTCTCTTCCATTTCTACTATGAACTTTGGTCATTTTCCACATTGCTAGATTGTTTGCTCTTGTTCAATTGCTTTCAAAGTGAGTATGCAACTAAGTCTTGTTGATAATGTCCTTTACAATGCCATGGTTGCACCATGTATTATTACCTTTGACATGTATTTTCTTGAATTAGTCTTTCTTCATTTACTTTCCAACTTCTCTTTTAATTGTCATATACTGTTATTGAGACCTTTTTCAGTAGATTATTGAAAAAAAGAATACTAGTGATGAGTACTAATTAGCACTTTTTCCATTTATTCATTCTCTTGATCATTTTTAAAGAAACGTAACTCTGCAGAAATGTATTTGGCATTTTATAGAATTTTAGCAAAGCTTCAATGAAAATAAGAAAATGTCAATTTTTTTTCTTTTTCACATTCAAAATTAAGAGCCAATAGATCGTTGAAAACAACCCAAATAACAAAAAATTCTTATTTTTGAGACGCAGTTAATTATTTCAATCACAACTTTCGGATTTGGATTCGGCCGTCATTGTCAGTCTATCAAAAATGGTTTTTTTTTTTTTTTTTTTTTTTAATTATAATTGCTCATTCTTCCCATCCTGCACCTGTTTGTGTTGGCAGTAGATGTGACATTGTAAATAGTTTAATCAATATTGTCATATCTTTTCAATGAAAATAATTGTTACTCAATATGATTCTTCTGAAAAATTAGATATATTAATGAACTGAAGTGTAACACATCATGACAATTATGGTTCAGCAACCAAAAGCTGGTCATATATCCTGTTTTTTTGTTAACCATTATCTAATACTCACATTTGCCATGAAATGCAGATATTTTCAGCCATGAGAGTGAAGTCCTATCCAATGAACTTCTGCTCAACAATAATTTGGCGGCCAATTTGTTTTCTGGTCATTCTAGTAATTCCCTCCACGAACTTTAGCATTCTGGACGCACTTATATTGTTTTGAATCTAAAACTTCATCTGAATTTTGCTCAAATAAGAAAAATATTTTCTTTTATATCAGTGCTTTTATTTGCAACAGTTTAAACTTACACATGTTATTATTAAAAACTTGGCAGGGATTTTCTGGATTCATGATATCAAGGTTGTGTGTCATGATCAAACTAACTGAAGAAAGTATAACAGCAGAATCACTCGAATCACGCAACAACTCCTCTTTAAGAATTGAAACAGCAGCAAAATTGCTAGTTCCTTTAAATTCATCAACAATGAATTTTGCAAGAGCTCTAAGTTCATCACTAAATGGAACTGAAATATCATATGGTGTCATCCAAACAAAGGCCAGTGTTTTTATTGATGGCAGAGTTTGTGTTTTTACTTCTTAGTTTCCTTTTCCATTGAAATGTAATCAGATTCAAGGAAATGTGAAAGCTCTTTTGATAATCAAGCATTCGGAAACTTTCTAAAATTTGAAAATTTGCAATGCAAATGGTAATGTGTCTAGAACATATGAACTAATGCTTTTTTTCATAATTTCTTGGCTTTTTTTAACTATATTTTCAGGTTGCACCAACATTATTTATAGCACTTTCAACAATTCCATATTTATCACATGCTTCTTATATTGGACTAGATGGCTTACTGTTCTCACTTTACAAAGATGAGGATCAAATGCTAGCAGTATTTTCCAACACTTCATCTCCTTTAAACTGGTATGCTCAGCCAGTGGACCGGGACAATGGGAAGTTATATGGACAAGCAATAGCTGCAGACCTTATGGCCACTACAAATTCAAGTTGGATTCAACAGGCCTTAAATAGTACAAGTGGCTATTCTTGGTTAGGAAAAGCATGGAGTAAATCTCAAGATAGCATATTTCTTAGTGCTGTGGCTGTGGATGGTAGAGGTGTGGTTTCTTTTGGTTTGCCTGCAAAAGTGGTTATCGACCATTTTTCAGCTTTGGACTTTCATGGTGGTAATTTTCACTTGGCTACAAAAGATGGGAAAGTGATTATACAAACAAGCCTACCAAATGCACAGATAATGGTAAGCAATACTACAGTTTTGGTGCATATGGTGAATTCAAACGGAGACCCTACAGATCAAGTAGCTAACTTCTCGTGTGAGTCTGATGATGGCGGGTCAAAACATTTTGATGGGAAAGTTTCAGGAATGAAATACACATTTTATTGCTCTACGCTTGAGATTGCTGGAGTTGAAACGGTATAATTTTTGCTACTTTATTCAGGCAACTTCTTATTTATGTTTAAGAGATTTATGTGAATTTTAAAATGAAAAATGCTATAGAAATTAGGTATTAGTATCGGAATAAGCTTTCAACTCAACACGGCTTATCTTGGATTTCAAAGAAGAATTATCGCTATTTGTTAGTTTTTAAGTTTTCCATTGTCACATTGATTGGTGTTTACACTAGTCTGCTAAGAGCACTATGTTTGATATAAAATAGTATTTTGTTTCTTAATCTTATGGGGTAAAAGATTTTGGCTACTTGCTTACACTATCAAATGTGATGTGACAAAGATCCAAAGAGTTTAGCAAATTATAAGACACATATTACATTTTTGGTTATTGTTGATATGGGGTGTAAACCCCTTCATTGTTTCAAATATCTCTCCCACAATTGGATTTAGATTTAATTCTGTTATGTTCCAGTCATTATCGGTACATTATCACTTCCTTTGATCCACTGTCAAATCAAGTTTATGTCATTGTGCTGGTGCATCTATCTGCCCCATTGACTCTGTATTTACCAAGACAATTTTAGACAAAGTAACCACCATTTGACTACATGTATGTTATATGATAAAGTAAGCCTGCAACAAATCCTCACTCATACAAGTAAGCCTGCATCTTTCAACACGAAAAGGAAAGAACATAATTTGCTCTATTCTTGACTAACAGCTAATGTTCCTTTTTATTTCCTTTAATTTGAAAATAACATCAAATTCATCTAAGACTTTATAATTAAAAATAATTTTATTCCACAACTTGGCAAAAAAAAAAAAAAAACTACATCTTAAATTTTGCATAATGAAGTTTACAAATGCATCTGAGACATGAAGATTTGCCATCTATGACTAGTAGTATAATTTGGCAACTATAGTTCATTTAGATGTGTACTATTTTTTTTCCCTCAGGTATATGTCTTGGCTTATCCCACCAACAGATTAGTGAGCCTTGTCCATCAGAACAGCAAGCTTTCGTTCACACTTCTTTTGCTTCTGTTTGTTTTTATGGTTATCTCGCTTTCCATCTTCTTGTTCTTAATAGTTAGAGCTGCAAAACGAGAAATGTTCTTATGTGCTGCCCTCATTAAACAAATGGAATCGACTCAACAAGCAGAACGCAAGAGTATGAACAAAAGCCATGCCTTTGCTAGAGCAAGCCATGATGTACGTGCTTCTTTGGCGGCTATCACTGGTTTGATAGAGCTTTCTAATCAAGATGCCAATCATGACTCAGTTTTAGCAACAAACTTAGCACAGATGAATGATTGCACAAAAGACCTCCTTGGTAACTATTATGCTCATTCTATTTACTTTTTTCCACCCTATTAAAGAATAAACCTAGGTCATCAACATACATCAATTCCAAGGAGAAGTGTATATTGCACCACATGCTTCAGTACTTGTTTATAAATAATTTGGAACTCTAGGGATGTGTAGAACATTTAAATCATTTTTAAGATATTCAGTAACCTATACTTATTTAACTCAAAGCATTGACATATATGCATGTATTATATTAATTTTATCAATGACCCAAGTGTTTGTATCTGACATTTGCTTAAATTATCTCTCAACTAAAATTTTAAACGTGTGGCAGAAAAATTTCTCTTCCTTAATTTTCTAATGGAAGTTACTTTCTCAATAATATACTCGTTAGCCAATCAGACTAAAGATTATTTGAATTATCAACCAGATCTTCAAATTTTAGCAATAGAAGATGAACTATTTGGCAAGGAGAAACTGCTTATCTTTACAGTTATTTTATTTATAAAAATGGTTCAGGCTTATTGAATTCAGTTCTGGATACAAGTAAAATTGAAGCTGGAAAGATGCAGCTCCAAGAAGGAGAATTCAACTTGGCTCAACTCCTCGAGGATGTTGTGGACATGTTCTATCCTATGGCTATAAAGAAAGGCATTGACATTGTACTTGATCCTTGTGATGGCTCAATATCTAAATCTTGTCATGTTAGAGGTGACCGAGGAAAGCTTAAACAGATCCTGTGCAACTTGCTTAGTAATGCTGTCAAGTACACAACTGAAGGGCACATCACAGTTCGTGCCATGGTCCAGGAAACAAGTTTTGAAAATGCCATAATTGCTTCTAATAGTCATCTTGTATTGGAGTACTTGTCACGGTTGTGTTACAAGAACAAAAAAGGTTTAAATGATTTGGTTGCCTTTCATACAGCTCAACAAGAACCCAATCTCACAGAATTTGTCATTGAGGTGGATGATACTGGCTTGGGAATTCCTAAAGACAAGCAAAAATCTGTTTTTGAATACTATAATCAGGTTACAGAAACAGCTTCTGGTCAAGAAGGATCTGGTTTGGGCCTTGGTATTGTTCAATCTTTGGTAAGCAATTCAAGTAATACCTAGTCTATGCACTGAAGTTTTTCCTCCTTTTGGACGTGAATGTTGCTTTGGTTTGTTGTTGTCCAACCTATAATTAAGGTCTTTCTGTTTTTATACTTTGTTTGCTTTTGAATGCAAAGTGGATCTATTTTTACTTCCAAAGACATGTGAAGTACTTCTGGAATTAGCAAAAGATTACCCCAATTTGTGCAATGATGGGCCATATAATCGTTTTTAAGCTGACACATGCATTTGACTTAATGTTATTGTGTTTGTGGCTTTGTGCTCTAGGTGCGTCTAATGGGTGGAGATATAAGAATTGTTGATAAAGAGCCTGGTGAAAGAGGCACTTGCTTCAACCTCAATATCAAGCTTCCTGCATATAAACCGGAGTCAGCAGACACTGAAGGAGAATTTCCTAGAGTGCACAGTGATCGCCATTCCAACGGATTTCAATCTTTTGCATCACTTCGGTCCCCTTCACCTAAACCAGATGGATCTCATGTGGTACTTCTTATACAAGGCGATCAACGTAGGAAAATCTTGATGAATTACATAGAAAGCTTAAACATAAAAGTGTCATATGTAAAGCAAGGGAAAAATCTATTATCACATCTGGAGAAAATAAAGCACAAGTTGGACCTTTCCTATTTCAGTTTTTCAGAGAAAATCCAGATGGGTTTACTTGATTATATGGGCAAATCTGTATCCTTGAGTTCTGATTCAGGACCAATTGATGGACCCTCATGCATCAAGGATGGAAGTGACCATGTTCCACTGCCTTACAGAAAGATCAACTCCAAAAGTTCACCAGGCATCATATTGATTGTGATTGATGCCAGTGCTGGTACTTTCTCTGAACTATGTTCAGCTGTGTTTAACTTCAGAAAGGACATTCAAAATTCACGGTGTAAGGTTGTATGGTTATATCATCCAACTGTGCATGGAACTCATTCAAGAGAGCCTCCATGTGATCATATTGTATATGAACCATTTCACGGGTCACGCTTATATCAAGTACTAGGACTGATACCTGAACTAAGAAAATGCAACTTGCCAAGGTTGATAGACCATAATTCCTCAAATGAACTTGACTGTGAAGATATGCAGTTGGGGATGTCTTATTCTCATCACAGATCACTCAAGCAAATAGTGATCCATAAACCTGATGAGAAAAGCTGTGATATGCCTTTGAATGGAAAGAAAGCTCTGGTTGTTGAAGATAATGCAGTGTTACGCAAGGTGACTATAAAAAAACTTTGTAGTCTTGGTGCAGAGGTAGAGGTATGTGTGAATGGAAAAGAGGCCTTTGATCACATCTGCAAAGTCTTAACTGATCATAGAAAGGGAGGACACTCCAATTCTCTCCCTTATGACTATATTTTCATGGATTGTGAGGTAATTTTACAAAACTCATCTCAATTTCATTTTCATTTAAAAATAGAAAATTTCCATCTTTGGTAACTCATATATTTATGGAGAGTTTTGGAATAAAAGCTATAGACCTTGTATCTGCTATGATTTGACCAAACTGAATGACTTCCCAGTACTAACAAACACTATATGCCTGTGTGGTAACTACTTCCTAGTATCTCAAATTTTAAGCTTGAACAAGTTTTGTCGATGTGTTTAAAGATTGCTTAAATAATATTTTGCAGATTCATAATGCCTTTCATTTCTACATAACAGAATTTGTATTTTGTTCTTATTTCAGATGCCAGTAATGAATGGATTGGAAGCTACAAAACTGATAAGGATGCAGGAACAACACTATGGCATCCATCTACCTATTGTTGCTTTGACAGCCCATGGAGAGTCAGAGAAAATAAGCAAGATGCTTGATGCAGGGATGGATATCCATTTAATTAAGCCATTAAAAGAGGACAAGTTGTTGGAAGCAATCAGATCTATCAACAATAAACAATAAACGTTTAAACTATTCTTGACATTAGTTATTCTTTTGGATCAGATCATAGTCACTAGCCATTATTTTTTGTTCAATTTGTAAATATGAAAGTGTTTTGACTTCCATATTTTTTTTTTTTTTTGAGAGGTTCCATATTTCTTCGAATAAAAGTATATGTCCACTTTTTTTATCAGGGCCTATTTTTCATTTGTGGGTTTCACTCATTGTTAATGGATGATAATGGTTATGTGCTGATTGACTTCCCCAGAAACTGTCTTAGACGTGGTCTGCCTAATGTGATTACTAGAAAATGTGTCACTAACACTTCGCTCGAGGCACTAAAGTATGCTCTACTTCTGTGATTATTAGAAAGGAGGTGTTCAGTGTTCTTGAATTCTCACACCCTAATGATTTTTTCCACCCAAAAAAATAAAATCTTGGACAGCAGGTTTATCTGCATTTTCTTAAATAAAGAGGATTCCATGGCCTTATTTGAAGGGACTGGTGTTTTTTCTCTAATTTAGTATATTTTGGTCACCATACCGGCTTACCCTCTGCTCTCCCTCCATCTCCATCTATTCCAAACATAGGGTAACCAATTGTCATGTAAACAAACAAAGGAAATCAGAGATAGTACTACTATATATTAAAGCTTCACCATGAGTTAACACACACCAAGTTGGGACATTAAAGGCCCCATGATTGTCCAACTTCACCAATGCTTTTTAACAAATTTTTTTTTTTCGTGCAAGTTGTTTCGTTGGGGTGCAGTCAGAGCTGAAATTGGATCATAACAAGGCCCCATTTCTTAAGCCAACAGGCCTTGGCAGAAACTATTCGTTCACAGAGACAAGTGACGTACTATTTACCTTTGTTTATCATTCTATTCTCAACCGTAGATCATACGTTAAAAAACTGTATTTGCAGGCTTTTTTGCTAACAATAATTATCTACTTGGTTAATATCTATTGATGTTTTGAGGTTCGAAATAAGAATGATTCATGTTTTCGGAATACCCATGATGGTCCAAATTCATTATGTGGTCGCCAGTGAACTCTTGAGGCTAATGAAGCTTCACCACCCTCGTGTAAATGCCTCAATTTTACAACAGTTCCACTTCCACTATTTGGGGCCAATAGCAGAAGTGACGGGGGAGAAAAATGACAGTCCAGACTCCGGAGTTTATCAATATAGTTGGAACCACATTGTCAAAAGACTCAACACAACATCACAAAGCTTTTTTCCCTGAGAAAGAAAGGTGTTTTATTCCAAGCAGGCAACAATGGGGATACCTGGTGGAATGGTTTGCCACATTACCAAATATATAAAGCATAAGTTCATTGGCAGGTTGAATCATCTAAAGAAATTTAAATTTAATGGTAAATGTAACATAAATACTAGAAGCCAAAATCCAGTAGGACATTTTTGCCATCAAATGCCAAAACTACTTCATAATTGTGATGATAAAAACACAGACATTATCCTCTTTGATCTAATGGCTCAAATAGTCTGAAAGAGTTTAATGCAATCAGCCAAAGTTTTGCTTTAAGCCTTCAATCGTTTTTCTAAGAAAAACCTCCTATTACTAAAAATAAACAAGGAAAATTTTTTTTGGACCACTTCATGCCCAACCTTTATGTCCAGAACCCTCAAGTCCCTTACAGTTCATCCTGCAAACACACAGCACAAGATAAATATCAATACACAGTTTAACAAAATAAAAATGATACAGTTTCATTAAGAGGAAAGAAACCCTACATGTTTCTCATCTTCCTTGGTTTCAACCTCAGCATCGTCTTTGCTTTCATCCTTGGATTCAACATCAGAATCTTCACCTGCTTCATCTTCGGTATCATCATCGTCATCCTCAGCCTGAAAAACAGATTGGCAGAATTAAGACCACAGTAAACATTGCAGTTTCATAATTTCCAAAAATCAGCTTGCTTGTAGACTTACATCAGAATCAGCTGGATCTTCCTTTGCTTCCTGGTAAAGAATTAAATTCAAGAGTTAGGAAGGAGCAAAGAAACAAGTACAACTACAAGCAGTATGGATGAAATACTCTTCAGCATTTTGAACTACTGCCATGGGCAAATAAATTGAACTTTAAAAGCTTTCTTATAACAGAATATATGGGCAACGAATGTACCTCCTCCTCTCTCTTCTTCTCAGCCTCATCAAATGCTGCCTTCTCAGCCTGCAAAATCAATATCTCAATCAAATTTCACCTTCAACAGAACAGTTTCTAGCATTGATTCAAAGATAAGAAGGAAAATACAACTTACATCCTTGTACTTGCCCCAGGTGTCTTCTGCTAACTGCTTGGCATACTCTGCATCATCAGTAATCAAGACATTGCTGAACAAGGTACCAGATTTCACCTGCCAAGTTACACATCTTGCTTGTGAGAAATTAAGCAGGCGTGCAAACATAATAGTAACCCTCCCCTCGCCCGCCTTGCCCCATAAAATATAATTTAAACATAAATTACCTGCCACAATTCAATGCCAACATACTTCAACTTGGGGAAGACATATAGGTCTGGATCATCCTTGAAATCTGCTCAATAACAAAACTAATTAAGTATTACTGAATACCAATAACAACAACAAACTAATAGGGCGTCACAGTATGTGATTTGTAGATTTATATAATAAGCAACGAACCTGGGTTGTCAATCAATGGTGTCTTCCATTTCCCCTGGTAGTTGGGGTTCTTAATTTTCTGCATGGAGGTGGGGCAAAGTTATCAATAAGCATGTTCTAAATCACAATACCATAAAAAACTTGTACTACAAATCTACAAACCTTTGCCTTCCATGGGCCCTTGTACTCAGGGTTGGCAATGGTTGGGGGCGTCCACTCACCATCTTCCTCATCATCCCAGTCTTCGGGCTGAAACAAACCACCTTGTTAGTAACTACACTTCTATTTCTTGCCCAGTAATACGCAATCAGTAACTACTACATCATAAACATTTTGAATAACAGGAAATTCAGTGTCTACCTTCTTGGCATCGGTATCAGGAATTTCCTTTGGAATGTCATCATAGCCCTATAAATGCAACAAATGAGTCAGATTGAATGTGATTTGTATAAAACTATACAGAAATTAAGAGTTTTACGAATTTAAGATCAGTACCTCTGGCTTCTTGTCTTCAGGATCAGGAATGTACTCTTTGTCATCCCAATCTTCTGGCTGTCAACATTAATTCAGTTGGGACAACATCAATATCTGAAACCCAAAAAGAAAAGCTAAAGTAAAAGTCAGACTGAGCATGAATGAGTAATTACTTTCTTGGCCTCAGGATCCTTGATTTTCTTTGGAGGGAGAAGATCCCAATCAGAGTAGAGACTGCCGGTTTGCTTCTCCACATTGTCAATTAGGATGGTGTAGGTGGCATCTGGCTTGAGGATAAATGTATAGACATGAGTGAGTTGGTCGGTTTCACATGGAACATCCTTCTTGATCAAGTGGTTTGTTTCATTGTAGTTGAGAATAGCATGCACTTTCTTGGTGGAGTAGCCACAGATATCTGGGCCAAACATGATACTGCAGAACAAACAATCATCGTATACCAAATCAGCAAATTTCACCAAAAATCACCAAGCCTTAGTCCAAAAGAAAATGCCAAAATGGGAATTTTGTCATCAACCTGTATGGGGTGTCACCACCGAATTTCTTTTGGTCAATTCCATCACTGAGTAGTTTCATGTACCCACCACCACAGTCAAGCTTCTGTTCATGCTTGACGCCAAATTGGAAGACTAGAGTCTTATCCTTGTTGCTGAATTCGGGGAACTCAGCTGAAATAGCGAAGAATCTATAGTCTTCGCTTGTCTGAATACCTGTAAAGATGTTTAGAAATCTTAGCCTGTGACAGTATATTGAAAACGCTAAAGATCAACTTAACGCATCAAATTTTACTCCAACACGCACAAACATCATTGGAATTTGAAAGGGTACCTTTGATATCAGGGTTTCCGGTCCATTTCCCAGAGGTGTAGTTCCATTCTCCAGCCATGTTCTCATCTTTCTTCCAATCAGATTTAACCCACCGACTTTCCCATCCGTCTTTAGTATATGCATTGCACATACAACACATGGAAATCAGTAACAAGAAATCTCAACATACAAGAGCAAAATGATAACTCAACGAAATGAAAGCAAATAGTTTTCATTAGTTATATTCCAAGTTTTCAGTATGGTCCCCACATATATGTGGATGAGGAAGAATATACAATTATACACAAGATACCAATTTTCTCATACCCCTAACAATGGAATATCTAAGATTCTTTATACTGTTTTTTTATCGACATTGACTAAGGCTTGATTCTTATGGTAGACACGATAATTGAGCTACAACTCATTGAAAAATATCATAGATTCAATAGCTTCGTTCTCTTTTCTCGTAAATCTACCGATTATTTATTCATTTTGGTAAATCACGCACGCATCCTATGGATCTCGAACCCACATTTCTTCAAAATGCAAGGCTTGTCTATGTTTATGAATTTTCTGCCTCTTATAAGATACACTCGTACATACACAATATATATCTGCGTATTTATATATATAATTATTAATTAAGCACTCTCAATTTTCAATTAAAACATATATATATACACACACACACTCAAAATCAATCTCAATCATTCCAAATATACATATTAAGTTACAGAAAAACAATGTACACGCAAATCTAGCTTAGATATACTCATAATCATTCTCAATCATATCATTTCCAAGATCACGATCCTGATGTTGACCGAAATTACCGCATTTTGACCATTTCAAAATTCGAAAGCGAAAATGTGGAATTTTTTTTCACAGATCTAGTCCAAAATACTAATCTAAACAATCACATTTAAGCAAATTCGCATGCAAAACCACTAGATCGGATCGAACCGAAATTGAGAGCAAGTATCGAAATCTAGATAGAGAAAATGGGAACACTGAAATGTATAGATAGAGCTAGAGAGAGAAAGAGAGAGAGGTACCGTCGAATCGTTCTTCGAAGAAGACTTTAGCGGAGGCGATGGAGAGGAGAGAGATGACGAGGAGTAGAGAGAGAAAGCTAGGGTTTCTTCGGCCCTTAAACGCCATTGCTATGGCACTCAAAGCTAGAGAGAGAGAGAGATACAGAGAAAGCTACAGAGAGAGAGAGCTCTGTGAGGGACTAATATAGGGGTTGAAATCCATGTTTTTGCCATATATGGCCAGGTTAAAATAGTAAATTTGTATATTGTAATTGCTGAGGTGGACATAAATTGATGACGTGGTCAACTATCTGTCTGACGCGTGGAAATGCTTGTCATTGCTTTGACGTGGTGGATTTGGATTGGTGTCTCCGCGATGTGAGGAGGCTCTTATTGGATGGGACACGTAGGGAAAGTGGTTTTTCTGTGAGATTACGGAAATGCCCTTGGGTTTAAGGGTGGCGTATACTGCATCGGAATTGACACGTGGCGTGATGGTAGTGGTGGGTACGTTGCAATTGGACCCGATTTTATTGTGCGCTGTGACAGCGGATCACTCTTATTGGACCCCAATGAGTTGGGTGGAATCGTCTTTTTAACCCTTGATATTCCTTGAGCATTATGCCATTTTACATTTTGGAATATATTTAACTTTTTTTAAGAAAAAGGCAAAACTTGTTTTTTAGTTCCTAAATTGAATTTGTTTTAATATTAGTACATAATTGTAAAAGTTAAAACTTTTATTTTACTTCCTAAATCATGTGGGGTTTAATTTTATCATTAAAGATTTAATTATGCCCATATAATTACTATTTAGCAAATAAATAGGAGTGACGAGTTTTTTTTTTAAGAATTTATTATGTCCATATAATTCCTATCTAGAAACAAAGAAAAGAAAAAAGGAGTGATGGTTTTTTTCTCAAAAATAAATGGATAAAAAAAAATTGTTTCTCTTTAATGTGGTGATTTTGGCTATTTTTAATATGCCACACATAACATATGAATTGTGCCTCCTTCAAATTTTTTTTTTTTTTTGGTCTAAAACCAAATATGATTAAAACCAACTACAAGTAAATTTACTTGGCTTTTTTTTTTTTTTTTATATAAGATAAAAATTCTACTCTAACTTAATCTAAGTGTATATGTATATATAAGTTTTTTCTTCTTCTTAAATATGCAATAAGATTTGAATTGTATTGGATCATTGAAGATTGTTCTCTATTATTTGGAGTTAGGACAATCAATGACTCTTTCTCTTTCGCCAGAATTCGATTCCATTTCAATTACTCAATGAAAGTGACTTTGGTACTTTAGCCCCCAAATCAATTGACCTATAAATTCTTTTTTTTTTTTTCTTTTTTTTGAGAAGCAATTGACCTATAAACTCAATTTCACAAAAAGTACTCAACTTATATAAAATAAAGTCAAACAAGGATAATTCTGAATCATTCTAAAACTTTTTGGACCAAATTGATAGATCTGATAATTCGATAACAAAAATGAAACTCTAATACAAATTTGTAGGCTAAAATTGTAGCTTCATATAATTTTTTGCCATCAAATTCCTCTTCTTCTTTTTTTTAACATAATCTTGCTCGAGCTCATTTTTATTCCTAATAATATATCTATAAGAGTCGGTGACGCAGTTAGAAAAAGAAGATAATATATATATATATATATATATATATATATATACACACTTAAGTGGCTAATAGATTGTTGATCTTCTCCTAAGGACCAGGCTTATGACATAATCAGTACAACTATTTGATGATAATACAAATATGAAAAATTCTATAATCATAAAAAGTTTCAAAACTTCTGTCATGATTATGACGTGACAGAGTATAATTGATAAATAAAAAATAGTGAGTCCATATGTAAGTAATGGCTAATTACTCACACTTTGTCATGTTAGAGTTGTGACAAAAAAATTGTGGAATAATTTGTGATACTACTCAACAAATATTGAAATGATTCTGATCAAATAACTTGCTTTAACATATTATAATAAAATCAAACTTGAGATATAATATTTTAAAAATGAAACAAGTTGAGCTGGTCTCAATTTAACCTTTGTAGAATTTAAAACAATTTCAAGTTGCACCTAAATGTCAACCCATGATCGAATGGTTCGAACCTTAAACTCATTGTTTACTCTTTTTCTTTTTTAAGAACCTTACCTCATTGTTAATGAATGAGATTGTTTGAGTGAAAGATTTTAGATTGGGAGCTGGTTTACGGGATTACTTATTTTAGGAAAAACTTTTTCTTAGAGATAATTTTAGAAAAAAAATTAGATAGAGATCTTTAAGTGTATATTAGGTGTTCAATTAAATTCAAATACACAATTACATTAACGGATATATATATATTTATATATATATATATATATATATGTGTGTGTGTATAATACAAAGAGTCATATTATCTTTTTCAAAGGTGGTTAAAATTTTTTTAAGAAAAGATAATTAAAATTTAATGTATTTATATGTTTGAATTTAATTAGAAAACCTAATGGGCTATGCCTACAGATTTGTACAGTTGTAACTAAATTTTATTTGGTCATTCTTATATATATATATATATAGAGAGAGAGAGAGAGAGAGAGAGAGAGAGAGAGAGTATGAAAACAATGTTTAGGAAATGTTTTTGCAATTTTGGTACTTGCCACGACAGAAAATGCAATTCTAATGAAGATATTTTATGTGATCTACAAAAAATAATGGTTTTCCTTACAAGTTAGATAGTAAAGATTATTTTCTTACTCATTTGCATAATAGCATTGCTCCTTTGTTTCACTATAAAATGTTGTTTGAGTGATCCCTTCCAAATCATTTGGTCTGTATCCCATTTTGGGTTGTCTCAAAATTAAAACTTGTTTATTAACATTCTCTTTATGCCCTTATAGAATTTAGAAGTAATAGTATTAAAATTTGATTAGAAGATAAAGATTGAATTTGGATGAGGCTAGAGGCTATAAATTTTAAATTTGAAAATAAGTTTGTAATTTGTAGCCAATAAAGCTTGTAATTGTAGAAGTAGTAACCCAGTAGAGTTTGTAATTTACAATAACTTTGAAAATTGGTTGTAGTTGTCACCAATGTGGGGAAAAAAAATTTATTTATTTTTTATTTTTGTAAAGGTAATTTAGGAAAATTATAAATTAAACTAAAAATAGTGAACCACAATGATTTTTCCAAACTTTTCTATCTCTTAAATTAAGAAGTTTACCTTTATTACGAAAAAATTATCACATTTCAATTTTGAAGCTTATCATAAAAATAAATAAAAAAAATGAGTACATTAGCTTTATTCCCACACTTTAATTTTGAAACTTGTCATTATCCAAAACAAAAAATTAATCTACATGTTACTTTCAGTAGAATAAATAAATAAATATATATATATATATATATATATATTTTAAATCTCAAAGTAGAAATGGTCTCCCAAACATCATTTATATTTTGTTTTCAGTATTTTGAAAATTGTTCTTAAAAGTGGAAGCCAAACACATATAATATAAAAATTATTCTCTAAAAACTAATTTCACATTCAATTTTTTGAAAATTATTTTCATACTGTTTTGAAAATAAAAACAAAAATTCTTCTACCAAACATGCCCATAATGATATTCTTTTGAACAGTTGAGTTTTCTAAGGAGAACTTCTAAGTCCACAACATTTCCATAACAAATTATAAGTGGTAAGTTATTATTTAGTTCTAATTTTAACCTACCACTGAAATTACTTTTTTGCTCATCAATAACAATTTGCCACTTATGATTTGTTATGAAAATATTGTGAAAATAACATTTCTCTTTTTAAAGCAGGCTAAACAATTTGAGAGGAATTGAGTACAATTTTTCAAGCATAAACTACCAAAAATTATGTCTCCTAGCTACCTCAAATTGGCAGCCTGTAAATGCTAAGGGTGTGCTTGTATAAACTATTATAAAACTGTGTTTTGAGGTTAAAATAAGCGTTTGTGAAAAGTTATGAGAAGTTATTGTTGCGAATTAGAGTTTTTGGTTATAAAACTACTCTTTTAGGCTTTTAAAACATCTAATTAAACAGACCCTAAATAGTAAATAATACTTAGTTCTCTCTCCTATTTCTTTACTCTTCTTTTTATTTAATTTTTATTTTTAAGATTCAACACTTGGATTTTTCTATAATTCTAAAAAATGTGCTAAAGAATAACACATATAAAGAATTGGACGGCCGAAATCAGATAATGGGCAATCCTGATTTTTTAGGTGTTCATGAAAAGTAAAACGTGCCTTTTCAGCAACCATGAAGTCGTTGAACAAGAGAGTGGAATCATGATATTGATATTTGATAATGATAGGCACTAACTCCATAGCACACGATAAACTCAAGAAGGCAATATTGTACTCGAACTTTTTTAATGTTATCCAAAGTGGGCCGGCATTATTTTCCTCTTCTTTGCTTGTCTGCATGCTTAAATTGCAAGCCACTCGAGGCCTCGTTACAATAAAGGAAAGTGTCAGCCAGCCTCTCTTTTTTGTATGTTTCTATGGAGAAGGATTATCTCTAGAATTGTTATTATTATTATTTTAGATATCATTCAAACAATTGATATTGGGTGATGTGAATAGATTTGGTAGTAGATCAGTGTCATGAAATTCTAAGGGGAAAAATTATTTTAAAACAGTTTTTTAATATGTTAATCACTTTATATCATTTAAGAATGGAAATAGTCCAGAGTTATGTGAATTGCTGTTTGGGCCTTGTGGTAGAGAAATAAAAATTGAGATTGGGAAAAAAAAAAGTTATATGAAAATAAGGCTAAATTGTAAAGATCTTTCATGACAATTTTACTGGATCAAAAGTGCACTTTTGTTGAATGTAAGAATATGATGGATCAATTCTATCGAATTATCAATAATAATAATGATGGATCAATTTGGGAAGGCCGAAAAAAAAATTTTAAAAGGTAATTGTTGTGGTAATTATTTGTGTGGTTAGGATAATGGTAGTCTTGATTCAACTTTCATGTAATGCAGAAAAACATATATGATAAAACAAGCCTTGTAGTACGACGCCCAATGTTTGGATGGAAAGGGGCGAGAGAGTAGAAAAAAGGTGAATAAATTATAACAAGAAGATATTAAATAAAAGTATATTTGGACCTCTTCTCTTATACTCTCCATTCTTCCAGAACATACAATAAATTCTACAAGCAACATTAGACCACCTCTATTTGATTCTATTGTGCCCCTTCTATAGACTATATTATTGGAGGAGCTTGAGCTAAGTAAGCCATCTCTCTAGGCTTCTCGCCCCACCAGCCTAGGCTGAGCCGCTGAGGTCCATATGGGCTACCAAACCAAGCCTATGGGACATGATCCTTATTAAAAATGGCTCACTTGAGCAAAGCCACTACGACCATAGATGGATCAAGCAAAACGCTAGCATAAGAACTGTACCCCCATATAAGAAACGTTTTTGAGTTTGGACTTTGATATAAATAAAGAGTTTAATTTATTAATTTGTTACTTTTAAAATTGTATTGTTTTTTTTTTAAAGAATAATGTAAAAAAAAATTAGGTTAATGGCATGCCCAGTGGCAAGTAGGTCTTCCATAGGGTCGGACTCACATTTCAAAATAAATACAATAACTTAACCCATGTGAACCGGCTTACGATTCTACCAATTTTTTAGGTTGAACCCTAGTTCACAAGCTTCTCTCAAATTTCTTAAATGTTAGGTTCTTGCATATAAAAAATTGGTTTCATAATCAATTCATAGTTAACCTAGTCAGATTGGTCGGTCTAGTCCGAGTTTGAAAACCATGGGCTGAGGTCCATATGGGCTATCAAACCAAGCCTATTGAGCATGATCCTCATTAAAAATGGTTCACTCGAGCAAAGCCACTACAATCATAGATGGATTAAGTAGAACGCTAGCATAAGAACTGTACCCTCATATAATAAATGTTTTAAGTTTGGAATTTAATATAAATTAAGAGTTTAATTTATTAATTTGTTACTTTTAAAATTATATAGTATTTTTAAAGAAAAAGGTAAGTACAAATTAGGCTAATGGCCTACCATGTGGCAAGTAGTCTCCCAACGGGTTGGACTCACACTTTATCAGATTTTCAATTCATTAGTTTGGAGCTAGTATTGGAAAGAAACCCTATACTACAAAAAAGAAATTTTCAGTGGATGATCATTTGTGATTTTTCATTTCTTTGGTTCTTTTAAGCTTTCTTGTTACTCATGTTAGCATTCTCACTTATAAGTTATGACACCTTTAGGTGTTGTCATTAAAAACCTCCTTGATTGACAAAACATTCATAATTCTATTTTTTACCTATTAATAAAACTAACTTGTAACTTTATACATATGCATGGATATACTTAAAAATATATAATTAGATGCATAATATAATTCCTATATATATAATTTAAATATTATTAATAGTCATTTTTTTATTTTGTTAACTCTTTAAAAAAATTTATTAGGATCTTATTAGGTATATAATGTAAATTATACATTATTTATTTATTTATTTATTGTGAAGCATTTTTTTTTTTACGATTCATTTATTCTAGACTCTTTGGTTTTTGTACTTAATAACTTATTTGGATGAATATTTATGATGTGGTCTTCCATTTAATTCTAAAATTAAGAAATAAAACTCTTTTAAAATAAATAATTTAAGACACATGACGCAAAATTGAAACTCTAATTTAGAATTTTAATTTTAAATTCTCTCAGTTTTTTCTATTATTATATGTATAAATTATATAATGGCCATTGGTTGGCCTTGGACACCATCCAGGTTAATTATATTTGTCATATTCGATTGGGAACCTAACAATGTGATTGGTACTAGGGTGTGTTTGTTTCGACTGAAAAACAGTTTCGGAAATTGTTTTCCAGAAAATATAGTGTTTGGTTGGTTTGG
Organism: Castanopsis chinensis; assembly: GCA_032878915.1. Taxonomy (NCBI): domain Eukaryota; kingdom Viridiplantae; phylum Streptophyta; class Magnoliopsida; order Fagales; family Fagaceae; genus Castanopsis; species Castanopsis chinensis. The sequence continues at coordinate 2,737,796 of JAVQMG010000099.1, read as the reverse complement.
AAAATTCGGTCAAACTGAATTTGTTTTCAGTTTGACCGGAAAATTGCCTTCAGATGATGGAAAATGATTTCAGTTCATTTTTTCACTTCAAACCGCAAGAAAACTCGCACACACGCTTCGCTCACACCCTCGGTCCAGAAAACCTCCTTCGCTCAACCAACCCGATCCACCACCGCAGCTCCTCACACCCACTCCGATCAGACCAACCCGCAGCTCCAGAGCACGACGATCTCACGCCGGCGATCGCGAGGCGGCGATCTCCAGATCGCGCCGTGATCGCGAGGCGGAGATGGCGAGTCGCGATCTCGCGACGCGATCGCGAGGCGACGATCGTGAGATCGCACTGCCTCGCGATCGCGATCGCGATCTCGATCTCGGCGCGACGCCTCGCGATTTGCGCGCGATCTGGCCAGCGATCGCCGAATGGGTTGTTACTGGTGTTGTTTGACTGAATGAGTTGTTCATGGCGCGATCTCCCTGTCTCACCTCCCTCTCTCAATTTTGACCGAATGGGTTGTTCGATGTTTTGATTTTTGTTTGTTTAAAAGTTGATGATTGTAATTTTGTATTATAAAATTTGTTTGGAATGTGAGAAAATGGCTGAGAAAATGTGAGAAATTAGTGAAAAATTTACATTTTTAGAATGTTACTAAACACTTGAAAATATTTTTCAAAGTATTTTCTAAAATGCTACCAAATACCTAAACATATTTTCCTTTTCTAAAAATATATTACCTGAAATTATTTTACACCTGAAAAAAAATTTTCGTTAAGTCAAACGCAGCCTAAGAGAAATCACTTTCACGACAAGACCAAAGGCGCTTTCTAAAAAGCTAAGCCTTTTAGGCATTAACAACCTCTCTCACATTAACGCTTATTGCGTGACTTGCGTCTCACACACCGCTAATGTCATTAATTATGCTATAAATTTTTGTCCCCAACCTGCGATCCAGTCGCCTAAGCGTGCCACCATGAAGATAAATTATTCACCTCCTCTTGAAAGACCACGTGACAATGCCTAGTGGTTCTATCCAATAAAATTGTCTCATCTCATGTGATATGTTGTTGAGTCATATCCTAGTCACCAACCAAGCCATAGATTTTTTTTTTAAAAAAAAAACCTAGCCTATTATTTTGAAATAGTCAAACAATCCATGTTTACTGAAGAACTTTTTTTGTTTTGAGGTATAATTTACGCAAAAACGTACTATCCTCAAGGATGGAACCATGAATTTGACTTGGGAGCTATGATATGAATCAAAACAAAAAAAATTGATCATTCAAGAATAATAAATATACTACTAAATTAATACATGAAAGATGAAAACTAGTATCCATTAAGTATTAAAAAAGCTAAAAAATACAAATAATTGTTTTTGGTATATTTCAACTTAATAATTTATGATAATCAAAATTTGAACTCGATGTTATTTTATATCATTAAGTTCACCAATGATTAATTTTGTACTAAATTTTACCATAATTTACTGTAAGGACTAAGATTGTGGCCCAAGTCCACTTAGAGCAGTATAACTAGGGTGGCAAATGGGTGGGTTTGAGGTGGATCTAATTGGGTTATGGTATATAAAACTCATTTACCTATTAGAATCTATTTAATTAATTGTTTCTAACTCAAATCTAACCCAACCCAATTATTTTGGGTAAACCTCAACCTACCCAATTACCCAATTATCAAATTTACTAAAATGCCATTAAAGTGAAATCCCCAACCATCTTTTGGATTCCCTTTTCCACTCTCTCTGGTCTCCATTTTTTGGATTCCCTATTCCACTCTCATCTCCATTCTTGGGATTAAAAAATTCCACATAAGCCCATCCACATCAGCAATTATATTAAAAATCCAAATAAAAAAATATTTTCTTTTCTTTTCTATTTTCTCTCACTTTCTTGGCAGCCAAACAGTGCAACAAATACAAAGAAATGCCATTTAAAGCTCAAAACTTTCTTGAAATTTTGAAAGTAACTGTCCTTGAAACAAATAAAAATTCTTCTAAACCAACAAAAGAGAAAAATGAAGGCATCCTTATCAATTACTCCATCCTTAAATTACCCAAATTTAAAATAAAATAAAAATTCAAACCCAGTATTTGTTGCACTTAGCGATGCTTCGGTGGAGATGAGAGCGAGCCGAGTCTAGACTTGGCGATGAGCCTTCACGTTTTGGCAGCGATCTACTTGAGTTTAGGGCGGTTCGAGGAGGCGATTTTGATTCTGGAGCAGGCCATTAAGGTTCTGGATCCTCCTAGAGGCACCAATCACGCGCTCGCGGCGTTTTCCGGTCAAATGCAACTCTGCGACATGTTTTCACTCGCTTAATCGCTTGCTATGAAAAAGGGCTTAAGGTCCAGATCGAAGCCTCAGGCGACACCAATCCACGTGTCGGTGAAACTTGCAGGTTTGAATTTTCGTGCTTTTGATTTGCTAAATGTAGATTGGATTGCTATAGAGAAATGTGTTTGTTGTGCCTCATTGTTCTCTGTGAGAGCTAGAAGAGAAAGAGAGAGAGAGCAAGTGAGAGGAGAGAAAGAAGTGTTTGGAGGCCGAGAAAATGAAGGAAAATGAAAACACTGAAACTGAAATGTCTGAGGGTTTTTATTTTATTTTATGGGAAGGGCTGGGTTGATCTTGGGTATATTGTTTTTGGGTCAAATGAGTCCCAATAGATTTTTAGTTAAAATCCAATAATTATTGGGTCTAATTGGATTGATGCCCATTTAACCCAACTAATAATTGGGTGAGTTTGGGTTCAATTAGAGTGGGTGAGTTTGGGCGGGCAAATTGGCTTGGGCTTACTTTGCCACCCCTAAGGCCTCGCTTGGGAGGAGGGAATAGAATGGAATGGAAAGGAATGAAATGAAAAGAATAATTTTAGAATATTCTTCCCTTCTCTTGTTTGGGAGTTTTAATGGAGGGAATGGAAAGTCCATTCCCTCGTTTGGGAGTTTAAGTGGGAGGGAATGGAATGGTTAGGAGGGAACATCCATTCCTCTCTATTCTCTTAAAACCTCAAATGTTCATTCCCCCCGAAATTGGGAGGAATGAGAGGGAATGGAATTAGATTTAATGAATTTTTTATTAAAACTCCCAAAATACCCTATACAACAAGCCCAAAACAATAGATTTTTAAGAAAATGGGTTTTATGAGCCAACTACAATGCAAAGCAAATATAGACTTGAGAATAATTGGGCTAGTGCTATAAATATAAGTGCCAGAGATGCAAATTTAGCACAAAATCTTCCTTAGGTAAGTCCGAGGAGGAGTTGTTCATTAAAGATCAATGCTGATCCTTTTAATGAGATTTAGTATTCTCTTCCTTTCTCTTTCTTTGTGTCAAATGTGCTTGCTTTATTTCTGTGGGGTTCCTTTCCTTATATAGTCCTTTCCATTGCATCTCAGCCCTCCATCTGTGTGTTTTAGGAGAACCATTTGGATGCTTGTCCCATCAGGACCCTTCTAGAGTTGGTAGAGAGGGCTATGAGCTGTGAAATCACTGTTCATATGTCTTTTTTCTCATAAATGTCGTCAGTTTAGTTGGTGCAATGCATTAAAAGTAGAGGTGGCAGTCACCTTCCCAAATATTTCCCCCTTTCGTTGCTTGCACGACTCTGTTTTCTTCCCTAAAGCTTTACTTTCCAGTGTAGGCAGTTACTTAAAGTATTCCCAAGGTGTCTTTGCTCCTTGGGATCCTTGGTCAGTGGACCAATTTGCCTTTTCTCCTTGGACCTCTCATTCACAACTTTTGTCTGTTTTTGACTGATCTTGACATCTTCCTTCCTTGGACTTAGTCCACATGTCAGACTTTGGTTAACATATATGTTGATCTTTAATCATCCTTGAACAGGGCTCATGGCCTAAAATGTGCTCGAATCATTTACTCCCACATTTTCCTTTTGATGTACAAAATCAAATAGTACATTAGAATATGATATTTCTTTTTGTTGCGAAATCTAATTTTGACACTATTTATAATTGAAAATAAAATTCATTCCATAGTTATAATAAATATTAAAAGAATAAGAATAAGTACAATCATTATCTAAACTAACAGGTAAGTTACAAACATTAATTGGCACAATTTAAAAAAAAAAATTAACAATTTTTTTTTTTTTTTTTAATTTAGTGACACCACCTCTCTTTACCTTCCCTTGCATGCATACCTAGCCTATTTCCTCCTACATTACACTTAAGCACATTAAATTGATAGACTAATAATATAAATTAATAAGAACTTTCATTTTTTTGTTATCAATTTGAGAATTTCAAATTCGACTAACACACCAACTTCTCACTTATCACATTTAACTTCTATACCTTTTTCAATAAACTTGTCAACTTATTATTCATCAAAATATTAAAATACCAATTTAATAAGAAAATACTCTAATAGAAACGGTTAGGCTCCTAAACCAGAGTCCAATTGAAACAAACATACAAATATGAGATAATATAACACAAAAGAAACACCACAAACTCCACCCAAAGAATGTGTTTGTTTGTAGGTGAAATATGGTGGATGAAAAATTTTGGAGAGAAAATTGGAAGGAAAACTTTTTTGGAGTATATTTGATTGGATGGGGAGGAAGAAAAATAAATAGCGGGGCTCGGGTGTTTTCTCCCCAAGCCCAACAAAATGGGGAGAAAACTGGGTGGGAATGCATTTTTTTTAGATTGACAAAAATGTCCATGTGCAAGTGCACATGGGCTTCATCTTGTTGTTGTTGTTTTTTTTTTTTTTTTTTTTTGGGGTTAGTTGCCTCTTCTTTTTTTTTTTTTTTTTTTTCTTGATTTTTTAGGGCTTGGCGTTATAGTTGTTTTTTAATAACTAGACGTGATTTTTTTAAAATAAATTTGGGTGATTTTTTTTCTTTTTTTTGTGTGTGTGGTTATTTGTTACTATTTTTTTTTTGGATAGAATATTTGTCATTATTTTGCTTTAATTGGGTACCATTCTTGTAAATTTATTTACACTCATTTTTTCTATTCTTCTAATTTTTATTCTTTTACTTTTTTATCATTTTATAATTTTTTATCCTCTCACTTTTTCACCATTCCAACTAAACAAACCCAAAAATGGTGGCCCATGAGAAGTGAGAAGAAAAAAAACCATCTTTACTTGTTATTTTAAAAACTATATAATTTAATTTATTCCAATTTAAATGATTTTTTTAAAAAGTTTCTTTTATACAAATTAAATTAATTTAGGAGTTTAAACTTAAAGTATGATTAAAAAAAAAAAAAAAACAACAACAACCTCAACACCTACGGTTGTGCACTTGGGTTACAGGGAAAGCACCGTGTGCCTCTGTCTGGATGGTGTGTGGGTGGGAGGCAGCCAGGCAGCCAAGTCAGGTAGTCCAACTCTCCATGTATTGACCACCCATCAGTCTCAAAATGAAGCAGCTTCCTTCGTTTGAAGCACTCGACCCACACCGAAATCTAAACCCGACCCGAATTGTTTGCTTCTTCTCCTTCTTCTTCTTCTTCGTGTTCTGCAAAAAAAAAAAATGGGTACGGCTTCTGCTAAATCAAGAAAAGCTCTTGTATTTATATTCAATCGCTTGATTATTAGAGTAACTGTTCCATTTCATGCTCTAACTTACTATTGTTATTACTATTCCACTCTTGCTCACGCTCAAACTAGTAGTAGTTGTTATGGTAGTAGTGGTAGAGAAAATGTGGATAGTACTCATAATCAGAATCAGAATCAGTTCCTGAAATCTGTGAGACATCAGTGCAAATCTCGAGCCTTTAGGAATCTTGATCACGCCTTAACCTTGTTTGATACAATGCTTCACATGCGCCCTTTGCCTTCCATTGACGATTTTAATCACATGTTGGGTGCAATTGCAAGAATGAAGCATTGCTCGGTAGTCATTGCTCTGATTAAGCAAATGGAGTCATTGGGTGTGTCTCCTGATGTTTATACTGTGAATGTTTTGATTAATTGCTTTTGTTGTTTGAACCGGGTTGATTTTGGGTTCTCTAGTTTAGCAAGAGTTTTGAAACTTGGTTATCAGCCGGACTTTATTACTCTGAACACTCTTGTAAAGGGGCTGTGTCTTCAGGGTAACATTGCTAGAGCCGTGAGGATGGTAGATGAATTGGAGAAGAAAGGTTATGAGCTTGATGTAATTACTTATGGAACGATAGTTAATGGTTTGTGTAAGGCAGGTGAGACTAGTGTGGCTATTGGGTTGCTCAGGAAGATTGAAAAAGGGAATGTTGAACTTAATGTGGTGCTTTATAGCGCATTCATTGATAGTTTGTGTATGGATAGATTGGTAATTGAGGCTTTGAATCTTTTTTCGGAAATGTTGAGTAAAAGCATTCGGCCAGACCTTGTCACTTACACGTGCTTAATCCAAGGTCTATGCAGTTTTGGCTGGTGGAAGGAGGCTACTTATTTGTTGAATGAGATGACACAAAGGAAAATAATGCCAAATGTGCAAACCTTTAGCATATTGTTGGACACGCTTTGCAAAGAGGGGATGTTGGCAGAGGCAAAAGAAGTTTTTGATTTGATGGTTCAAAGAGGCATTAAGCCCAACACAACCACTTTCCAGTCTTTAATTGGTGGTTATTGTTTGCAAAACAAAAAGGATGATGTAGTCAAAATATTTAATTTGATGATTGAGAGGGGTTGTTTGCCTAATGTTGTTAGCTATAACATATTGATTAATGGATACTGCACAAATAAAAGAATTGATGAAGCAATGAGTCCCTTTCATGAAATGTCTAATAAGGGAGTGATTCCTAATGTTGTCACTTACACGGCTCTTATAGGTGGGTTTTGCCGACTGCAAAGAACTCAGGATGCACTTGAGCTGTTCTATAAGATGCGAGCTTATGAGAAACATCCAAATATTCAGACTTGTGCTGTTTTGTTAGATGGTCTTTGTAAGAACAAACAAATTTCTGAGGTGATGAAATTGTTTTAGGAGATGGAAGACAAAAAGTCAGGCCATAATATTGTGATTTACAGCATCTTGATTGATAGTTTGTGTAATGCTGGGAAATTTACGACTGCAAGAGAACTCTTTTATAGTCTTGCCACCAAAGGGTTGCAACCTGATGCTTGGACTTACACTATAATGATCAAAGGGCTTTTCAAATATAGAATAATAGATGAAGCATGTGAGCTGTTGGGAAAAATGGATAGGAACGGTTGTTCACCTAATGATCGCACATATAACACATTCATCCAAGGGTTACTGCAACATAATGAGACATCAAAAGTAATGAAATATCTCCAAATAATGATTAACAAGGGTTTCTCGGCTGATGCAATCACTACAACCATGTTGGTTGAATTGCTAGCATCTAATAAAGTAGATAAGAACATGCAAAAATTGCTTTAGGAGCTTGTTTGAAGGATTTTAAGTTCCTCAAGATGAAGACAAATTTCATATTTTTACCCATCACCAGTCGGTATATTTGCTTCAAGTAAGTTTTATACTTTTACAAGATGATATTTCTTTTGTGCACAATACTATTTGTTCCTTTAACTGTTTGATCTTTCATTGCAATTTTTTTGTGCTTTCATGTTGCTACTAAAAACCTATTTTCATAAATGTCTACTTCAAAATTTGGCTGATTTGAAGGTAATGCTAAATGTTATTCTTAGAAGGTCTGGCATTTTTTTTTTGCTTACACAGCCAATGGTTGGTTGAATTGAATTTCAAATGTTCCATCAAATTAAATTAAATTGAATTTAGGAGTTGTATGTTATATGTTTGATGTAGGAAAAATTAGATTTGTCTAAGTTTAGTTGCGGTGGGTTTAGGGTTCGGAAAAAAGAGGAATTAGAGAGAAGTTAGGGCTGTTTAGGGGCTGTGTGAACAGTACTTGTGAACAGTAACCTTAGAAAGAAAGAAGAGAGAGAGAGAGAAGAGAAAGAGAGAGGTAGAAGATCTCTATCCATTTGTAGTGGGGGAAGGCACTCGTATCCGTTTTTGGCATGATAGGTGGATTGGTGATATTTCTCTAAAAGATCTCTATCCTGAGCTCTATATGTGCTCAGCGGTCAAGGGTGCTTACATCTCTGAGGTCTTGTGGATTCCAGAAGGGAGTACAGCTAAAGTGTGGAATCTGAGGTTTTATAGAGCATTTGAAGATTGGGAGTTAGCTGCTTCTTATTCTCTGCTTCAGCTTATCCAATCTCGTATGCCTCGGGGTGAGAGGAGTGATACTCTTTGCTGGCGGCTAAAAGGTGATGGTAATTTTGACACCCGGTCTTACTATCAGGTGATTCGGGGTGCTTCGAATTCTTTGTTTCCTTGGAAGGGATTTGGAAACCAAAGATTCCTAAACGAGTGGTGGTCTTTCTATGGACTGCTGCTCATGGCCGGATTCTCACTTTGGATAATCTTATGCTTAAGGGTCGCTCCTTGGCTAATTGGTGTGTTATGTGTTGCTAAGATGGGGAGTCGGTAGACCACCTTCTTCTTCATTGCCCTATCACTCATTCCCTATGGCCTCTTATGCTTCAGGCTTTCGGTATTCATTGGGTTATGCCAAGTTCGGTGGCAGGTTTGTTATCTTGTTGGCATCAGTGGCTTGGGAAGCGTAATTCGGCCATTTGGAATATGGTTCCAGGGTGTTTAATGTGGACTGTGTGGTTAGAACGAAATCGCCGATCTTTTTGAGGACAAGTAGAAGACGTTGAATGAGTTAAAAGTTTTAAATCATTGCAGTCTTTGGGAGTGGTCTCGTTGTTGGGGTTTTACTGATTGTTCTTCTCTCTCTGAATTTATGTCTTCCCTTAGCTTAGTTTCCTGATCTCCCTCTTTGTGTTGTGCTATGTGCTCTTTTTTTCTTGTTGTTCATCATCATGAACATCTTGTACTTTTCTCTCTTTGTTTTATCATTAATATTATTTCTCTGATTACCTATCAAAAAATAAGAAAGAGAGAAGGAGAAATACACAACAAAGGCCAACGTGCCTATTACTCAAAACACTCAATTTTATTAATCAACTCATCCTATTTTCTTTGAATTCATTGAGCACAATATATATAAAGACTCTTACTTGTACTCCTAGTAATAGGATCCTACTAGTATTAGGACTACTAATAAAACCTAATAAATACTAACTTGGACCCCAAGTAAATAAACCCTAAGATACTTAAAACCCTAGAAGATTCTAGACTCAAGAAAGTTACCAAAATACCCTTAATTTGCAGTAATTGCTGAAATTACAGATTTGCCCTTCTATATAAAACTGACCATAACTAATAAAATAAAATCCCAAATTAAAAACTGTTTTAACCCTAAAACACTCATACTTAGACCGATAAAAGAGCATGACTTTCACTTCAATTGGACTTCATATGAGGGCCCAATAAAATAATTCTTGAATAGGTGAATTTGCAAAGTAATGGCATATTGATCTTCCATGACTCAATCAATGTTCTTCAATAAAAATATATGTTATGCTCAAAAGTTATGTATTGCTCTCTATGATAAGGTGCAGTGAATATCTTTCTCATGTTTCTAATTTGAATGTGCCATAGTATCATAGGCTGTCTTGAACTTTATTAAGATTGGACTTGGAAATAGTTTGAATTACTTAAATTACTTCTCCTTTCATTAACTAGAAGATAAGCAACTTAGGTTGTGTTCTGATATTGAAGTAACCTCATTGTTTTGCGATCATGATGTCCGATGCTTTTTTTTAATGTAGTAAATGCTTTAAATGTCGTAATGCCTCTACTATTTTATAATAGAAGAAAACTAGTTCTGATTTGGTCTGGAACAGAATATGGGGTGATAAGGAGCTTGAATAATGGTAAGATAATATTCACTAAGTTTATTATTTTGTGGAGCAAATGAGTCATCTTGTAATATTGAAATTTAAGGAAGACTAGTCACTTAGTCAGCCTATTGATAGGGTTGTAACTTATAGCCAGACTTGCCTGTGGGTGTGTAATACATCCCTCTTGGGTTTTATACTTAAGAATACTTGTGTATTTTCTTCTTTCTCACTCTAGTCACTTTTACAACGTTCCAACCATTATTCAAAATTCTCGTCATTGTACAACAACAACAACAACAACAACAACAACAACAAAGCGTTAGTCTTTAAATTTAGGGTCAGTTATGGATCCTCAACAAATTAGTTAAGGTCGAACACATGTATTTTTTTCCTCCATTCTATTCCATCTGAAGCCATGCTTTTTGTTAGTTCCTTAATTAACATATCCTTTTTACTACTTCTACTAATGTTATTTTTGGTCTTCCTCAATCCTTTTTCGTTCCCTCAGCTTGAATCAACTCACTTTCTCTTACCAGTGCATTAGTATCTCTATTTTAGAACATGACCAAACCATTTCAAGTGACTCTCCCTCATCTTTTCATCAATAGGGGGGCCACTTCTATCTTTAAGCGGGTTTCCTCATTTCGAATCTTATCTTTTCCAGCTACACTCATTTTATGAATATGTAAAACTAGTTTTTCAATATAGCCTAAATATCTAACCTGATATAGGTATGCACCTAATCTGTTACCACTACCTTAGCTGATCTTAAAAATGTTAATGATTAGATGCTGGACCAAGTAAGATCATCAATGAATTTGTTTCTCACGCTCCTTGTCCTACATCTTGCTTACTTATCCTCATTCATAACAAATGTAGTTTGGTTGCAATTTGCTAAAAATCAAATTTAATGTTAAAGCAAGATATATGTGCTTGTTAGTTAGACCATTGTTTTAAAACCAGAATGGATTTAAACAATGTAGTCCTTTAAAATGTCAATCAGTCTAAGTTATGTTCTGTTTCAAATCTTTTGATTTTTGTCGGTTAAAACCCAGTATGAATTTTGTAATTGTGTCCATCCTTCACAATTCTGATTCTTGTCTTGTTTGCACTTAGTGCTTTTTGACAGTTACTGTGGATGTTTGGACCTTTATTCATTTGATGGTAAATAAGATAGCATTTTATTTAAAGAAATAATACAATTATTAATTATTTTAATTTATTTTTCTATATTACACAACTAAATGAGTTTATCTTTGAAACAAATAGTAATTAGTTTTGTTTCTTCGGTTCCTTCAATCCTCAGCCCCTTTCATTCAGTAGAGGTCTATTGAGTGTAGTAGATCTTTTATTTTTCTTGTACTATCATATACCAAAAAGACTTATATGTGAAAAATACTATAATATACCAATGTGGTAGGTGTGGGGCTTTCAAAATCTACAGTTAGAAATGTTTAAACCCCACGTTGAGGAACCTGATGTCCTCCCACCAACATGTTTTAAATGGACTAGTCATACTTTCTATTTTTTATTTACTTTGAGTTTCTCTCAATTTTAGGCTAGGAAGCATAACCCCATTTGAAGATGCCTGGCAATGCAGAGAGTTCAATAAGATCAAAGGAGATTGTTCAGGAGAGATTGTGTTAATTAATGAGTCAATTTGCAAGTACCAGCTATATTTGCTGCAAGTCATTCTTATACTTTTACAAGGTGAAATATCTTTTCATGCATCTGGGTCATATGTTGCTACTCTAATTTTGCAATCTTTCCTTCCAATTATATTTTGCACTAGTGCCGTTAATTTGAACATATTTTTTAAAATATTTATCTCAAACCTCAGCTTATGCAAAGCTTTTGCAAAATATTTCTTGTAGAGCCTGGGATTGTTGATAATTTTTGTCTGTTTCTTATTGAATTGAAGTTTTGGAGTGTTCAACTCAATTAAACTAAATTTGTGGGTTGCGTGTTTAAGGTTTCGGAATAATGACCCGGAAATTATGCTCAAAGTAATGTATTGGTGTATTTTTTTTTTTTTTTTTCTATTGAATAAATTTCTTATGGGTGTTAGTGCTGTTAGCTTATATGTTTTATATGTTTTCTAGCGTTGTACAAATATTGGACTTGGTAACCCATTTGGAATAGCGTAGTTTGGTTAGCTTGTCATCCTAAGGAAGTTGCTCATAGTTTTCTGGGCTTCATTGTCCATTGGCTATGAGATAGGCAACTTAGATTGCTGTATAGTAGAATGTAACATCATCGTTTATTGATTGTGTGTCCACTCTCTTAAATGAATAAAATAGATGCTTATTAACCTTACTAATCACAAGCGGTCTGATTTTTTGTTCTTAAGTCATGAATCACCCAGATCCAAGGAGATCTAATTTTTCTTATTAAAAAAAAAGATCTAATATTAATTTATAATCAAATTCAGTGTTAATGCTAATCTTGAGTGTTTCAAATGAAGGCAAGGTGAGTAGGGTTATCTGAAGAATTGAAGATATTCCTAGATAGGCTTGCTACCCTTCCAGATGTAGGGAATTGAAAAAAAGAAATTAATCCAAAAACAAAATCAAAAGATAGTAGCTGTTTCTCCTGTATATGCTGCCTGAAGTTTTATAAGCCTTGCAATAAATGAAATGCAGCATTACTATTTAATGGGGATGCAAGGTAGGTATATTAATTTTAAGCAAAAGAATTTTAATGGAAGATATTTTTGCTTGCTGTTTAGTTTTCAATTGTTTATGGATAACAAAAATGGTTATATTCAATTATTTTGACAAAATATGTTATCCGCAGAAATTTGCCCTGGATGTTATAATGAAATTTATTTTGGTGACCAATTTTAGGCAGGGAATGGAAATGCACCGTTCTAGGGGTATTGGAGAATGGGTTCACCATGGTTGCGAAGAGGGTGACGGTACAGTAGATGGATCTTATGCTGTGGCCGTGAAATGTCACCATTTTGATCCAGGTTAACAAAGTAGGAAAGGCAAATGAAGATGTCAGAGTTAGACAGAAAAAGAGGCGCATGGAATGAACACAATTTTGTTGGGCGATTCTCATGGTACTCTTTTTTCTTGGTAGTTTACAATAACTAATTTTCCATTTCTTCTGTTGATTTTTTAGTATTGGTTATGTAAGTCTGAATGTGTGTGGCAAATGACATTGAATTCATTCTCATTGTGTGTTTAGCCATTGATTGAACTAACTTAAGGACATGTTCATTAAAGCATCTAATTATTTGCTAAACCGCACGTCAATTCATACTATATAGTTACACATAAAATAGGGAAAAAACATAGCAGGATGGATGCAATACATATGTTGTACATGCTAATAGCTGAGAATTAGAACCTGAAATTACCACTAGAAGATTTTCAGATTGGTATATTGATTTTGAAATCATAGTTCTTTGGTGTCATCAGATGATTTGCTTCTCCACAGTTTATGTTTCTAACAGGATATTTCCCAAATCCACCATCTTGCATATGCAATGTATTGCACCCAATGGATGTGAAATGCTTCTTATACACGTCTTTTCCAAGAATTGTAAAATGAGGAAAGACATATACCAACTACCGAGGGTGACGGATGTGAGGACTGAGGAGATTAGGAAGAATGGTATTTTCACCATGCTAGAACAGAATCCACACATTGGCCAAAGCAAGGTCGTTTTATCTTTTCCTTCTCTTAGTTTCAAATTTATAACCAATCAATCCATATTTTTTATGAACCAACTTAGATATATGATGCATGCACTTTATTTCAGAATAATTGAATTTAAGGTCCCATACCAATGATATTTTTTTAAGGTCTTTGATAAATCATTTTAGGGTGATACTATTTTTGCACCAGAAAGGATTATTTCTGCACCATCTTCCCTCACATGGAGGAATCTGTTAAAACAATTATGACAGAATTAGTTATTCTCTTCATTTTTTGATGCATAATAATCCTAAAATGCAGTCTAATGTATTTTTTTTTAATTATAATTTTTATTATTTCAAATGGTAGAAGAACTCCTAATGCCTTCAATCTTAGATCCTCTCTAAAAGAAAAATATGTAGTTAATGCCAGTGGAGTGTTTTAAATTTTTAATAGCTTATCCTTCGTGATGAATTTTACAAGACTATACTTGATGCACTGAAGATACCAAGTGTTCTGTTTCATTGAATAATTACCATATTGCATCTGTATGGAATAGGTAGGAGAGCTGGCTAGATCATTATTGTGGGATCCATTTTTTTCCTGTGCACTTAGACACCCTTTCATGTGCTTTAGCATCTTTCGAAATATAGCGTGCAATTGCTAGAGTGATCCAATTATAATGGCATTGGTTTTATTATACAGATATGTATCTGAAGACAAACTTGCATTGTAAATTTTGTTGAATAAGTAACTTGCCTTCTAAATTATACTAGAAATTTAAAAAGCCAGTGGAGTTTTAGCTGCAATACACAAAATGCAAATCTTTGTGGTTTATTAGATTTGCATATAATCAAATGATCAAGGCAATTGTGAAACAGCATGATCTTTGGATGGTCTAGATTGAAGTCAATTTATTAAGTAAATTCTTCAAGATCTATTGATGCCTGGATGGATAGTTAATTGCTTTTGTGACAGAATGCCGTCATTGCTTCTTCAATCAAGTGGACTAAAGTGGTTTCAATGCATGTTTGAGGATGAAGAGTATGTTGTTCATGTAAATGGAGAGCAAAGCATAGTAAAAGCTCTTGACACTTTGTGAGAAAGTTGAAATGGTGCCATTGCTGTCATAAATCAAGGAACTAAGAGGCTCATAAGGAGCAGTGACATTCATTTTATTGAATAGAATGACGATCTCCTTCATAACAAAAAGTTTTCACTTCCATTCATTTTATTTTCCACCATTAGATTCCAAAGTTTAAATCAACTGAGTTTGGTAAAAAGTTTCAGCCCACTAACCCATTAGTCATTGTATATTATAAATTGTATGTATATGAATATGTTATCAGACCATTGTAAAGCAGATCTTTGTTGCCAGTTAGAACTAATGATTTTTTTATGTAACCGTTGGAACCAAACTGTGGAGGAGTTTGTTCACATGGAGACCACTACTCTGATGCAACAAGTGAACAAGATCTTGCTCATTGCTGGGAACTAGACCTATGATCATGTGAATTGGGATACTCTATATTATCTTCTGGATCATATGGGTTTTAGGGAGATGGAAGAGGTGGATTAAGGCTTGTATATCTACTATTCACTTCTCTATGTTGGTAAATGATTCCCCTGCAGATTTCTTTGGTAGCTCTTAGGATTTGAGACAGGGCAACCCATTGTTACCTCTCTTATGTCTTCTGGTTATGGAGGTATTAAGTTGGATTTTGACGAGGGATTTGCCTTCAGCGAATTGGTATTGCATGTGTCAAAGAAATGGGGAAACAATGGAACATCTTTTATCCTATTGTGAAGTTGTTTATGCTTTGTAGGGGAAGGTGCCTAGTTGTTTGGTATTCATTGAGTCATGCCAGGATGTATTGGGAGCTTATTGTTTAGTTGGAGGAATTGGTTGGGGAAGCATGGCTTGGTTGTGTGGAACTTGGTGCCAAGTTGTTTAATGTAGACAGTTTGGAAGGAACAGAATTGCTATTGGATTGAGGGCATTGAATGCTTTTTGGATCAATTAAATTATTTATTTGTTCGAACTCTATTTGATTGGTCTAGGGCTTGGGGTTCTTCACATTGTTGTGATACTTTTGAGTTTCTAAATTCACTTAGCCATAGCATTTGATTTATTTGTTTTTTAATGATCCTTTGTGTTCATCATCATGAGCACAAGGTTTTCTTTCTTAGCGTTATCAGTAACTAGTACTTTACCGATGCAATGCACGGATAATGTTGTAATGTTTTATGTAAAATAGTTTTGGAAAATGTTGTATATGTATTGTAGTATAATTATTATAGAACTTTATTCGTAATAAGTTTATCATAAAAGTTGATATAAAAGTTGATATAAAATGTGTCTTTTTCTTTTTCTTTAATTTTAAAACACAATACACATCTCAAACATCCACAGTCAATCACATCATTTACAAAACTCACAGATTCACAACGTCTGACCTTAACATCAAAATCGTAATTATTGTTGTCACTCTATAAAATGCAAGTCCTCCTTCTTTGGTTGTAGCCAATTCATATGAGTTAGGATTAGATGAAACAACAATGTTAGAGCTAGGTAGGTGTTGTCGAAAGATTGAAGGTAATTAATATCATTTTTGGTCCGTATGTATTTGACATGGGATGGCATGAAGGGCTATGGGTAGGTATATATAAAAAAGTAGAAGTGAAAGAGGTGAAAATAATGAGTTAAAATGCAAAGAGTTTTGTGTGTATATGTGATGGATGAAGAGTCTTGAAAGTTGAAACATTGAACCAAATGATACAAAGAATATTTATTTTTCAATTAGAAAAGTTTTGAAACATTGAACCAAATGAAGCAAAAAATTAATATTTAATTTGTTCTTATCTCTGACGTGACACTTGAGAATATTTCAATTTTCTTTAAATAGAATGCGTCATTTGGCAGAACCTTATGCTCAATTATTTTACCCATTATTGCTCAATAGTTAGTTTACTCATTAATTTCCAATGGCTAGAAAATAAATAATAATTAAAGTATTTGGAATACACTCCCACACCAACACGCTTTGCCAGCAATTGTAGAGTGTCACTAATCTTTTTCTATCTCTCTTTGAATTTCCATATTTGGATTTGTGAAACTTGAATTTTTTTTTTATTTTTATTTTTTTTTAGGCCTCTAGGAACGACCTTGGAAGTTCATCTTTTGATAGGATTTTTCCTCGACCTTCTAGCAATGTAGAGAGTCCAAGCGCTCCTTTGCAAGACATTTATCCTCATTTCTAGCAATGGAAATACTAAGTGACGAATCTTGATGGAACAACCAGTGACATGGTGCTTGGAAAATCTGATCAAGCTTTGAATGTTCCTTAGTTTGACCCTGTATATTTTGAGTCATTGTCATTCCTTTTTTTTTTTTTTTTTGGTAAAAATTATTCATCTTTAAAATGAGTTTGAAAATCATCCTTTAGATTGGAATTGACATTTTGGAGGAAAGCATGAGGATAATCATGAGTTTGCAACCAACCAACAAACAAACTCATGTTTATGTTTATTATTATTTTTATTCTTATTCAATATAATATTTAAATATAGTAATTATTACAAGATTTGCAATGCGATTACGGTGCCACCACAATTGGTGTGGGAGCAACCATGGCTGCCATGGACAACATGACTCAAATAGCGGAGTCCTTCTCATTGAGTACCAATGCATCAAATCAAATTTGATCTTTGTCTTGGTTGTATACATGATAGTGTGTTTGTTGTTCGGAAAATTTTCCATGAAGATTGTTTCTAATTTCTTAAAACACAAATAGGTTTCAATGTCTATTTTAGGGCCCATCTAGGCTATCACTCTGACTTTGACCCATTTGTCCCTCTCTTTTCTTTGAACATCAAGAAGAAAGCCTATACATATCTTCTATCTTGATTGACCTATGCGATGAAGGTCAACTTCAATTGAGTCGCAATAGTAGAGTCCTTTTAATTGGTTATCTTTTATCCTAATTGGGTTTTTACACGAAGCTACATATGTGCTGGGTTCTGTATTTCTAGCTGATGACTTTTATGATAACTCTATAATTTTATATCAAATTTTGAAAATTTTCATCCCTTTTATTTATTTTTTCCATATAAAGTGACTATTATTTCTCCACGTTACTAAAAAGAAATGGAATGCTCCGAACCAACTGATTCGCTAGTGTGCATTTGGCACAAATATTTTAATTTTTCTTTTCAAATCATTACAATGTTTTCAATAATTCATATACCATTCTGGGGTCCATGTACAAAAGTGAGAGTAATAGGAGTGTTGTGTCCCAAGGATACAAGGAAGTTGATGACTTAGCCTCACATTGAAATTGATGGATTGTGTTGAATTTATATTTTGATTTTTCTGCCCAATGATAACATATGTTTGTTGTATATTTGAACATATAAGTATGTGCTTTGAAAAACACTATTTCAAAATATCAAGTAGATATGATGTCTAAAAAGAAATTAAAGGGAATCTATAATATAACTAAATTTAAAAAAAAAAAAAAATTCTCCCTAGTTACTTGTATACTCTCATTTGTTTATTTGTTTAAACTAATGTTAGGTAACTTTCCAAATCTTCTTAGTATTCTCCTTAAAAAAAAAAAAAAACAAAAAAAAATTCTTAGTATATAAAGATTTTGATTTTTTTTATTAAAAATTGAATGATAAAAAAAAATATACATGCTCATGTTAATGTTATATAAAAACGTATGTTTATGTTTATTATGCTTTTATTAAAAATGTTATATTTAAAATAATGATAATAACTTTGATGTATTTGTAGCTTTTTCATAATTTTTAAATTATATATATGAAAATAAATAATAAATTAGAAATCAAGGTTTAGTGTAAACATCAAAGGCTGTAAGGCTGTTTTTTAAGGTTAACTTGTTTTGTATTGTCCTATTAGTTGTTAACCCATGTTTTGCACGGTTGTATTTTTGTTTTAGTTCATTAGCTTGTAAATATCAAAAATAAAAATATATTTTGTTATTGTATAGAGAAGTTTTTTATTATTATTTTGTGTTGGTAATTTTAATTCATAGGTGAAATTGATTATAAAGATTTTTTTAATTTTTTTTAAATATAAGTCGTTGTAAATATTAGAATGCATCTTGCATTTTTTTTGTGAAATTACTAGCTGAATTTGAAGATTATGCCAATTATGTCCAATAGTTCTTCCACTCAAACATATGATGTCATGTGTGTAAATTAACATCGAGATTCTCCATTATCCTCATTAAATTAGGCACCATCCTCATAAGATTTAGCACATTTATTGCTAGATTGGTTAGCATCCTCATAAGTTTTGTATTTTTTATTTTTCTTTGCTTTCCCTAAAAAATATTGGTGTTTGATGGGAATGATAATTGATAAGGCTTGAATTGAAAATTTTTTGTTGAGTGTAGGTATATACCCTTCAATTATAAAATACGTTTAGCAACATGGTAGTTTTATTTTTATTTTGGTGGTTTCAAACTAAAAGGAACCATCCATCGTGCTCTTTACACGTAATGTGTAGCTTTTGTTTAATTTAATGCAATTTTCATAGTTTAAATCGATTTTATTTTTCTTTTCTTCCATAATATTGTGAATGTAGTGATGGTGGATTTTAATTTTTTATTTAATTTTTTTGGAAGAGGATTTTTTATTTAATTAGGATGGCTTGGTTGGCATTGATTTGCATACACGATATTATAATATTAGGTTGGAGGATCATTGGACTGGATATTGCTAATGTGGTCCTCCAAGTGCATGTAATTATAAATATAATAATAATAATTTTTGAGATTCTACCTTCCTTTACTGTTATTGTGATACTCAATGGAACATTTTGGTACGTATTTTTGCAATGAGTGATAATAACGGTAAAAGAATTTGGGTGATTTTTGTTCTTCTAGAGACACTAATCTTATGCATTTTTTTTTTCTTTCGTTGTAGTGCATTATAATATTTAGAAAGAGCTCGAAGCCTCTAAGTAATGTCTGTTATAAAGCATTATGGCTTTTAGTATTATAATTATTCCATTAGAGATTTACTACTATTAAAATCAAGTGGAAATAGTGCTGATTGACTTTCAATTAGAGTAGTTTGAATTGCTTGTCGACTTAATGAGGTTGCTTCTTTGTCCATTGACTAGAAGATAAGCAAATTTGGTTGCATTGAGGTACAAAAGTAACCTGATGCTTTGGTGATCATGAAATCCAATGTTTTTGTGGATGTTGTGGTGTTTTAAAGAGTGTATAAAGGAAGAAAACTGATTTCTATTTGGCATAGAATGGAAGCAGGGCCGACGTAGGAGCTTGACTTGTGGTAGAAATAGAATCATATTTACTAATCTTAGTTTGTTATCTTGTGGAACAAATAAGATATTTGGTAGTTTTAAATTTAAGGAAAACTGGTTGCTTAATCAGTAGCTTAATTATCGTAGCAGGTTACTTAGCCATTTAAGTAACCTCCTCAATTTGTCTGATATAAAAGGGCTGTAATTTGATATTTCTGGTAATGTAAAAGAGAAGAATTACAGCTACACTAGCCTTCAGGTGTGTTATACAGCTCTCTTAGGTGGATAGTCAAGAATTCTTGTGTATGACTAGGTTCATATATCTTCTTTTTCAGACTAGGTTCCAACCATTAATCAAAGTTTACCAATCATAGAAATTGAGTTTTCCAATTCAAACATAGTCTCATTGCCCGTTTAGATCCGGATTATTACAGGCTGCGTTTTGCTTTTGCGTTTTCTACTTCTTTCTTTCTTTTTTTTTTTTTTTTTTTTCTTTTAGCAATTTTTTATTAAACAGTATTAAAAAAAAAAAATAAAACACAAAAAAAAAAGAAAAAGAAAAAAATTCTCAATATTAGTGGTTAACTAGAAAGTCAGGTTTTTTTCCTGCAGGGACAGTGCGCGTACTGTGTGCACACTGTTCACGCATTTTTTCAGCAATTTTTTATTAAAAATGGGTCCCGCAGTATTATTCACACATTTAAAAATTATTTTACTACAGTATTTTCAGTTTTCAATCTGTAGTTTTCAGCAATAAGTTCTATCTAAACGGACCCTAAATGTCTGACCTTATATATATCTGTTTCTAATCTGTTACTACTCCCTAGATCAGCCCCAAAATCAATAAGGTTTTGTTTGGTTGGGAGGATGGGAAATGTTGAGGGGATAGAGAAGTGAAAGGATAGAAAATAATTTAGTTTTTTCTTACGTGTGTTTGGCTCAGAGGATGGAAAAATAGGAAGAAAAAAAGAAAATTACCATTATGGCTTGAATTGTAATTTGGAGCAATGGAAGACTAGGGGTAATTTTATAATTTCATGTTCATGGCCATTTTCTGCACTGGAAGTTTTATTGGTGTTACTGTGGGCAATGCTTCAGAAGATTGCACCCTTAGGTTGGAAGGTAATTTGAAGGGGGGGGGGGGGGAATGACACATAGAAATTGGATTAATTTCCTACCCCTTATTGTGACAGTTTGGTAGAGAGGATAACATAAATAATCATAATCTTTTTACTTTCTTAGTTACGATAGAATTTAAACCAAAGGTGTCCACTCCATAATGATTGATCTTTACTTTTAAGCTAAGACACCAATTGGCTTTTTAATAGACCTTATCAATTGAGCTAATTGAAATCTAGATAAATAATTTATTCTAAATAATGACTTTCAAAATTTTGTGTAGACATAGAGGATTTGTACAAAGCGCCGCAGCACAGAATCCTGGTTTGTTCAGTTTCCTGGGACTCTGCAATCAATTGATGGTGGACAGAGACTTGGACAATGACGGTCTATTCTAAGGATATAATGCTATTGTGATTGAATCATGGAAGCATCAAACAGAATTCAAGTTTCATGTTTCTTTCATTAAGGGACATTCATTATATGGTTAATTTTTCTGCTTAATACCTAGATATCCCCTCAGCCATGTGTTTTAAAACATGTTAGTTCTTTCTGAAGCTGCTGATATCCATTTCAATTTTTGTTCAATGGCCCAAAAGAAGTAAAATAGGGAATTCTTAAGCATTCTTGATTTGCATATGTGCACGAGTTAATAGATTCCAATACTTCTGAAATGCTATTCACATGTCAGTTTACATCGGTCGTTCTGACAAAGCCACTTTTTAGCAGTGCATGGATTTGGAAATGTGATGTTTAGGCTAGGTTATCCATCTCTTTGCTTGTTCCTGCAGTTTCTTATATCCTTACTAAGAGCTAAGACGCAGTGTTTATTGATTGGCTTTTGATACAAATGAATCATCTATGAGAAGCTTCTTCATTAGTTTCAAAACATTTTCATTGGAGTGCATTCTGGTCCTCAGTCATCCCTTCAAAAAGTCAAGATATTCATGTGGAATCCTTTGCCCACAATGCAGGATTTGACTTGTAAAGGAATTCCTGTTGATGCCATATGTCCAGTGTGTTGCCAAATCAAGAAACTGTTTTCCTTGCTCTTTTGTCTTGTAATGCTTCCAATGATTTTTGATCTGCTTAGAAAAATGTTTATCTTAAGTATAATTGGTATGAGACTGATTTTCAGGAGTTGGTTTCCAAGCTAACATTTAACATCTAAACTAGACAGATCTGATCTCAGTATTTTTGCTATTATGACTTGGAACATATGGTACGGAAGGAACTTTTTTGTTCATGCTAGGAGAGTTGTTGATTCCATCCATTTGATTCAGTCCAGTGGACAGCTTTTCCCTGATTTTCAACATAAGATACGAATGCAGGGACAAGTGCAAGGTTTAAACTCTGCCTGAGATTTCTCAGTATTGGCAACCTCCTTCACATGGTGTTACAAATTGAACTTGAGATTTGCTTTCTTCTCAGACCTTAATTGTGTTGGTCTTGGTGTCATTATCCGTGATTCATGTGGTCTGGTTACAGCATGTCTAAGTTCAAGATTATCACTAGTGGATCCTTGTCAAAGCTTGAAGTTGCTAGGTGCAATCGGCTCCATCAAGTTTGCCCAAGACATTGGTATCCATGATTTTTATCTTTGAATGTGCAGACGAAGGATTGTATTGTAGATACTCAAGATTCCTAGTGTGAGACTAGGTTCATAGCTATTATTCTCGTACTAGTTACCATTACCATGTTCCAACCATTATTCAAAGTTTACCAATCATAGAAAACTAGTATACCAATTCAAATATAGCCTAAATATCAAACCTTATTTAGGTATGCACCTCTCCCAAAACCATTCCCAAAATTCTTAAGTTTACAATGGAAATCCAGTTGTAATAGGACAAAAGTTGACAAAAATGGACTGATTATTAAATAAGATTGAATGGATCGAATAAGACCCAAGTGGACAGAATGGACCGAATAGGACTAGAGTGGACAGAATGGACTGAAGTAGAACCTGGACTAAAGTGGACCAAATAAGACGAAAGAGGGCAGAATGAACAAAATGGGATCAATGTGGACTGAGTAGGGCCATTGTAGACCGAAAAGGACTGAGGTGGATCGAATAGAAACAAAGTGAACAGAATGGACCGAATAAGACCAAAGTAGATTGCATAGAATAAAAAGGACCAAAGTAGACCGAATTTGACCAAAGTAGACAGAATATTACCAACGTAGACTCAATGGACTGAATAAGACTAAAGTAAACAGAATGTACCGAAGTGGACCGAATAGGACTAAAGTTAGCCAAATAGGATAGAATGGACTAAAGTTGACTGAATAAACCAAAATAGACTAAATCGACCAAATAGACTAAAGTAGACTGGATAGGCCCGAATAGATAAATAAGACCAATGTGGACCGAATAGGACTAAATAAGATCGAATAGACCGAAATGAACCAAAAACAACCGAATAAGACTGAATAACTTTTTTTTTTTTTATAATTGCTAAGACTAAATAACTTGAAATGCTAGGCTCAACAGGAGTTAGCATCAATAAATGCTACTTTTAAGCTCTTAGATATACTAGTTATTATCTTGTGCGATGCATGCTATTTTTTTTTTTAATTTATAAATATTAGTCTTTGGACTGATAGTATTTTTTCTTATATCAATTTCCTAAGAAATATAAAAGGCATTATCAATGGGTTTGAATTTTATAGCATTTTTTTACCTATGCTACTCCTTTTTATTTTTTTTACATATATGTTAGTACATAACTCCAGTGTAATATGCAGAATTTTTATTTATAAGTAAATTAGACCATATAATAAAATGTAAAAAGTTAATCTATAATCTACTTATTCAATTCAATACTTTGAAACGAAATGAATTCATAGAAATCTTATTTGAGTGGTTTTTTTTTCAATCCATTTTTTTTAAGATACACCAATCAATACTACAAAGATACACCGATTAATTAATATTTTGTATCTACTAAAAAAATATTTTGTATAATATACTTATACTAATTTTTGGCCGGCCCTGAAAAACAACTATGTAATAAAACAAATTAATTAAAAAAATATATCTAAAATAATTTAATTGGTCTTAGAAAGGATAAAGTTTGTTTGCAAACTTGGTTGTAACTTAGGGCTACAACTCTTGTTAAAAAAACTAACATTACTACTTCTTTTTAAAATCTAAACTGTTGAATTGTATGTTATTTATATTATGAACATATATGTCAAATTTCATGCCAATTAAATACAATTTACTATTCGATCTATAATTTTTTTTTATGCATAATTTTAGACTACTATAAAAACTTGAAATTTAAAAATTTGATTGATAACATAATTATTGATCTTCTGAAAAAATTTGTAAGTCAAATGATATTAGAAGAAAATGTAATCTAATGGTAGATTTGTTAAAATTCACATTTAATAAAAAAAAAAATATTGAATGGAGTTGTAGCCTTAGACTACAATCAAATTTGTTGCTAAATTTTGTCTCAAAAAAAAAATTATGTAAAAAAATATATGATAAAGTTTAGTTATAAAATTAGTTGTAGCCTAAAGTTATAACATTATTCAAAATTATTAACATTACTATATATTTTAAAAATTATTGAATTGCATATTCTTTACGCTCTTAATACGTACATGGCAAATTTTGCGCCAATCGGATATTATTTACAATATAATTTATAAGCTTATATTTTATGAAAAATTTTAAATTACAAAAATTTGTAATTTAAATAATTTATTAATAACATAGCAATTGATCTTTAAATTTTTAAAAATTTTGCACACGTTGAAATATAAAAAGAAATATAATTTAATGGTGAATTTGTCAAAATTTACTTTTAATAAAAAAATGTTAAATAATGTTATAGTTTCATGCGATAAATAATTTTATAGTTAAATTTTACGGAAAAAATAATAACACAAAATAAATTAAAAATATATATCGTAAAACATAATTTACTTTGTTTTGTTTGGGCTGTTTTACTAGACAATATTTTGTCCGTCTAACTCTCCAGACAGTCGCACTCAGCTTCGCTCTCCATCACCGCCGGACCACGATTTCTCCTTTTTGAAGTTCCGGAGCTCCGCCGAAACAGAGTTGCTAGCTGAGACTGTCATTTGTGAAAACCTGATTTGCTTATTTGGTCTCCACGAGGAAATGGGTAAATCAAGAAGCTCCCTTGTTTTTATATCTGATAGCTTCATTAATAGACAAATAAGCCTCCCATTTCATGCTTTTGCTTATTCTACTAATAGCAATAGAGAAAATGCCAAAACCCCAGTTCAGAATCGCAATCAGTTGTTGAAATGTGTGAGAGATAACTGCAAATGTGGAACCTTTAGGAATCTTGATCATGCCTTAGGCCTGTTTGATAAAATGCTCCACATGCACCCTTTGCCTTACATTGCCGATTTTACTCAATTGTTGGGTGCAATTGCGAGAATGAAGCATTACTCCGTAGTCATTACTCTAATTAGAGATATGGGATCGTTTCGAATTACTCCCAGTGTTTATACTCTCAATGTTTTGATTAATTGCTATTGCCAATTGAACCGGGTCGATTTTGGTTTCTCTGTCTTGGCAACAGTTTTGAAACTTGGTTATCAGCCTACCCAATCGACTCTAAACACTCTTGTTAAAGGTCTCTGTCTTCAAGGTGATATTTCTGGAGCTGTGAGGTTGATAGAGGAAATGGAGAAGAAAGGGTATCAACCTGATGCTGTTACTTGTGGGACGATGGTAAACGTTCTGTGTAAGATTGGGGAGACTAGGGCGGCTATTAGGTTGCTAAGGAAGCTAGAAAAAGGGGATTTTGAAACTAATGTGGTGCTTTATAATACAATCATTGACGGTTTATGTAAGGATAGATTGGTAACTGAGGCTTTGAACCTTTTATCTGAAATGATGAGTAAAGGCATTCAGCCAGACGTTGTCACTTACAATTCCTTAGTTCAGGGTCTATGTAATTTTGGCCGGTGGAGGGAGGCTACTACCTTGTTGAACGAGATGGGGCAAAGGAAGATCATGCCAAATGTGCGAACCTTCAGTATATTGGTGGACACACTTTGCAAGGAAGGGATGTTGACTGAGGCAGAAGAAGTTTTTGAAGTGATGATTCAAAGAGGCATTGATCCTGACATAGTCACATACAATTCTTTAATTGATGGTTATTGTTTGCAAAACAGAATAGATAAGGCAGTTAAGACATTTAATAGGATGGTTGAGAAGGGTTGTTCACCCAATGTGTTTAGCTATAACATATTGATAAATAAACATTGCAAAAGTAAAGAAATTGATGAGGCAATGCGTCTCTTTCTTGAAATGTCCAACAAAGGAATGATTCCCAATGTAGTAACTTACACCACTCTTATAGGTGGGTTTTGTCGAGTGGAGAGAGTCCAGGCTGCACTAGAGCTATTCAATACAATGCAAGCTTGTGGCCAACATCCAGATCCCCAAACCTATGCCATCCTGTTAGATGGCCTTTGTAAGAATAAACTAATTGTTGAGGCAATGGCATTGTTTCAAGAGATGGAAGACAAAAGGCTGGGCCATAATATTGTTATATACAGCATCTTGATTGATGGTTTGTATAATGCCGGGAAAGTTAAAATTGCAAGAAAATTCTTTGATAGTCTTCCTACCAAAGGATTGCAGCCTAATGTGCCAACTTACAATATTATGATCAAAGGGCTTTGCCAAGAGGGACTAATAGATGAAGCATGTGAGTTGCTTGAGACAATGGATGGGAATGGTTGCCCACCTAACGATCGCACGTATAACAAAATCATCCAAGGGTTACTGCAACATAATGAGACATCAAAGGCAACAAAATATCTCCAAATAATGGTTGACAAAGGATTTTCAGCGGATGTGACCACTGCAAGCATGTTAGTTGACATGTTATCATCTAATCAAGTAGATAAGAAAATTCAAGAATTTCTTCTAGAGTTTGTGTGAAGGTTTTATCGTTTGTCAAGATCAAGGAAAACTTTCATAGGTTTACCCATCACAAGTTAATATGTAAGAGACATGCATTTGTTTTGAGTAAATTTTATACTTTTTACAAGATAGTATCTCTTTCCGTTCTTGTGTGCAAGAATTTCGTTGTGCACTCATGTTGTTGCTTTGAAGCTATTTTTATGGATAGTTATTTCAAATATGTTTGATATAAAGTTAATGCGAAATATTGTTGTTCTAAAATCTGGCATTTTTTGTGGTTATTTGCCCATTAGCTAGTGGAATTAGCGTTAATAAATGTTCCTTTCAATTAAATTAAGCTTTGGATTTGTATGTTAAATTTTCAATAAAATTATATATTATGCTTTAACATAAGGTATTGCAATTACTTTCTATTTCTAGGCTGAATTTATCTTAGTATCATAAAATTTCTTGAACTGTATTCACGCTTAACTTGGGAATCAGATCCAATTAGTGTAGTTTGAATTGCTTGTCAACTTAATGAAGTTGCTTCTTTGTTCATTGACTAGAAGATAAGCAACTTTGGTTGCATTGAGGTACAAAAGTAACCTGATGCTTTGGCGATCATGAAATCCAATGTTTTGTGGATGTTGTGGTGCTTTAAAAAGTGTATTGAGGAAGAAAAATTATTTCTACTTAGCATGGAATGGAAGAAGGGCTGACGTAGAAGCTTGACTTATGGTACAATCATATTTACTAATCTTAGATTGTTATCTTGTGGAACAAATAAGACATTTGGTGGTAATCAGTAGCTTATTTATTGTAGCAGGTTACTTAGCCATTTAAGTTTCCTCCTCATTTTGTCTAATATGAAGGGCTGTAAGTTGATATTTCTGGTAACATAAAAGAGAAGAAATCACAGCCGCACTACCTTTCAGGTGTGTTATACAGCACTCTTAGGTGGATAGTCAAGAATTCTAGTGTGAGAGTAGGTTCCAACCATTAATCAAAGTTTGGCAATCATAGAAATTGAGCTTTCCAATTCAAACACATCCTTAATATCTGAACTTATATAGATCTGCTCCTAATTTGTTACTGCTGCCTAGATCAGCCCCAAAATTTTTAAGGTTCTGTTTGGTTGGGAGGATGGAAAATGTTGAGAGGATCGAAAAATGGGAGGATAGAAAATATTTTAGTTTTTTCATCATGTGTGTTTGGTTCAGAGGATGGAAAAATAGGAGGAAAAAAAAAATTAAATTACCATTATGGCCTTATTGTGATTTGAAGCAGTGGGATTCTAGGGGTAATTTTATAATTTCATGTTCATGGCCATTTTCCCTTTATTGTGACTGTTTGGTAGAGAGGATAACATTAATAATCATATTCTTTTTGCTTTCTTAGTTACGATAGAATTCAAACCAAATGTGTCTATTCTATAATGATTGCTCTTTACTTTTAAGCTAAGACACCCATTGGCTTTTGGTGTAGGCAAAATTTGAACAAAAGTCCTTTATTTAACAACAATAGACCTTACCAATTTAGCCAACTGAAACTCACATGAATAATTCATTCTAAATAATGACTTTCAAAATTTTGTGTGGACATAGAGGATCTGTACAAAGCGTTGCAGCACAGAATTCTGGTTTGTTCAGGTTCTTGAGATTCTGCAATCAATTGATAGTGGACAGAGACCTGGACAATGATGGTCTATTCTAATGATATAATGCTATTGTGATTGAATCATGGAAGCATAAAACAGAATTCAAGTTGCATGTTTCTTTCATTGAGGGACATTCATTATATGGTTCTTTTTTCTGCTTAATACCTCGATATGCCCTCAGTTTCTGAAGCTACTGATATCCCATTTCAATTTATGTTCAATGGCCCAAAAGAAGTAAAATAGGGAAAATTCTTAAGCATTCTTGATTTGTAAATGAGTGCAGAGATAATAGATTCAAACACTTCTGAAATGCTATTCACATGGCAGTTTACATGGGTCCTTTTGACAAGTCCACTTTTTAACAGTGCATGGATTTGGTAAATGTGATGTGGTGGCTAGGTTTTGCTTGTTTCTGCAGTTTCTTATATCCTTACTAAGATGTAAATTGAAATGTAACTGTAGCAGGATTGGCTGAAGTCGCTAATAGGTATTTTGGTTAATTTCAATATTTGGCAATATGTCAAAAGATAAAATGAAATTAAAGTAATATGTTGCAAACATTCTAAAATATATTGTAATGTGACTTCTTAGTTGTGAATTATTCAATGAAAAATATATACCAATATTTTGATGCTTAGGAATATGTGATTGGGTGGAAATGGTGGGCTTGTGAGTAATTTATGGGTCCATATTTACTCTTAAAACTATGATCAATTTTTCATTGAATAATTCACATATCCTTTCGTTTTTAATTTATGGGTCCATATTTACTCTTAAAACTATGATCAATTTTGTGTGCTTGTGAGTAAGCATGCTGTTGTGTGGAATATGGCTTCCCATTTGTCTGATGTGAATTTTGTGGAGGTAGTGAAACGGCCACTCCTTTGAATATGTGTTAGTATCAGAGTTTCAACTGAAAAGCTCCTTTATTGCACAGCTTTGTGCATGGTTGAATGTTATCTTTGTGATAGTAGCACTATTACATAGTTAATAGATTTGCTTTCGTTTACTTGTAAAATTTGGTCTATTTTTAAGCTTTCTTGTGCTGATTTTTATGCATGAGATAGTTCTTTCGCAATAAAATCCCTTATTAAAAGGAAAAAAAAAATGTGAGTAACCATGCTTTAATGTTGTCTATTATTAAATATGCAGTGTTTATTTTTTTTGGTGTGTATGAAACTAGTTTACTCCCAGGACTATCAAGTGGTCCAATCTAGTGAATTTTAATTTAATCACTATTTAAGGCATTAACTGAAATATTTTGAATTCGCTCAAACATTATGATTGTTTTTTTTTTTTTTGGTGTGTCTGAAACATTATGATTGCTTCTTCTTCTTCTTGTTCAGGAAATGGGTACAGCTGCTGCTCCTGGTTCAACAAGATCTATTGTTTTTATATGCAATCGTTTGATTATTGGAGTAAGGTTTCCATTTCATGCTTTACTTATTCTACTAAAAGCAGCAGTAGTAGTAGTAGTTAATCAGGATCAGAATCAGTTATATGTAAGAATAACTTATGCAATCAAAATATGCTTGCTAAGCAAGGCTGGCTTCTAATTATAATCCAACCTCTCTTTTAACTCAAGTTACATGGGGATTTTTTACAGCAAATTTAGGCCACAGCCTGCCTGTTGTTTACATGGGAAGTGTTTTATCAGCCAGACATATACCTCAGCAAGGTCTGAGATGGAGCTTTGGTAAAGGATGTAACTTCAAAATTTGGGGTGATAAGTGGCGGCGTACACTCACCACACATAAGGTTATTTCTCCAGTGCAAGTGCTTTATAGGGATGCAAGGGTGTCCGAGTCGATTGATTCTCCAAGAGTTTCAAAACATTTTCTGTGTAATACATTCTGTTGCTTAGTCATCCCTTCACAAAGTCAAGATATTCATGTGGAGAGCTATGAGTAATTCTTTGGCCCCAATGCAGGATTTGGCTTGTAATGGAATTCCTGTTGATAACTTGATGCCATATGTCCAGTTTATTGCCAAATGAAGAAACTATTTCCCATGCTCTTTTGTCTTGTAATGCTGCCAATGATGTTTGATCAGCTTGGAAAAATGTTCTTCATAAGCATAACTGGTACGAGACTGATTTTAAGGAGTTGGTTTCCAAGCTAACATGTAACATCTAAACTTGACAGATCTGATCTCGGTATTTTCACTATTATGGCTTGAAAATATGGCATGGATGGAACTTTTTTTTTCATGCTAGGAAAGCTGTTGATTCCACCTATTTGATTCAGTTCAGTGGACAGCTTTTCAATGATTTTCAACACAAGATACAAGTGCAGGGGCAAGTGCAAGGTTTTAACCTCTGCCTGAGATTTCTCAGTACTGGCAACCTCCTTCAGATGGTGTTACAAATTGAACCTGGGATTTGCTTTCTTCTCAGACCTTAATTGTGTTGTTCTTGAAGTTCAAGATTATCACGGGTGGATTCTTGTCAAAGCTTGCAGTTACTAGGTGCAAGCGATCATCACTCCATCAACTTTGCCCGAGACGTTGGTATTCATGATTTTATCTTTGAATGTGCAGACGAAGGATTGTATGGTTTTTACAAAGAAAATAATTCCTCAAGGACAAATTATGGACATTTGGTTTGTGAAACATTGCAACTCATGAGAAGTACTAGTAGGTGCATGCTCTCTCCCTGGTGGCTATTGAAGGCAATTATGCGGCTATGGCGTTAGCTTTGTATGCTAGGGAGATTATTGATCCTATTGTTTGGCTTGAGTATTCATCTTTTTCTTAATGGTTGATGTATTTTTGCTTAAGTTATTATTATCTATAAAATTTCTAATCTTTCAATCCAAAAAAAAAGTAAAAAGAAAACCCTCTTGGGATCATATCCAGTGTAAATCACTCAAGCAACTGTCAAAGCCTTTTTATTATATCAAGAGATGTTTTCCAACGTAGTCAAGTAACTGTAACATAAAACTGCTCAGTATTATTATTTTTGTGTGTGTTCTAATAAGTATTATTATTTATTAAAAAAAAATATTTATCTCATATTGGTTGTTTGTGTCTAGTGTCCATTTATAGTCTCAGTTTACAATTACAAAGGTTAGACCCTTTTATAGTTGTATTTTAGTTATGTAATGTATTATAAACCTAGTTTAAAACACTAGTATTACTATTTTTGTGTGTATTTTAATAAGTATTACTGTTAAAAAAAAAACTGCTCAGTATTATTGGCCATCCAAATTTGGTCCACTTTTGTTCATTCAATCTATCCAAAAAAAGAAAAGAAACATACACTCTTGTTGAGCTTCATCAATGGTCCACATCAACTATTTGGTTCACTTCAGTCCATTCGATTTACTTCAGTTTATTTCTCAGTAGGACTATATAACTTTTGAATTTATCCAAAGAACAAAAAAACATATACTCTTGTTTAGCGGTCCATATCAATTCATTTGGCTAACTTCGGTACAGCCCCCCTCTCTCTCACTTTTGAAGTTACCCAAAGAGGAAGGAAAAAAAAAAGTATACTATTTTGCTAAGCTACATCAATGGTCCATTTCAATTAGTTTAATTAATTTCGGTTCATTTAGTCTACTTCGGTCCCTCTCTCTCTCTCTTTTAACTTTTGAATTTATCCAAAGATAAAAAGAAAGAAAAAAAGAAACACCTTCCCAATTGATTGTTATTATTTTGAGATAATTTTTTTTTAAAGCCATTAATTTTTTTTTTTTTTAAAGTCTGTATAACCTGTTAAATTCATAAATTGTTGAAGAAAAAAACTCAAAAAGACAAAAAGAGACAAAAGGAAAAGCATAGAGTTCAAACCCGGCTTTTGCTGCCGGACCCGGTTCTTCTCTCACTGATTCAATTGTGATATCTCTTTCTTCTCCCTCTCTGCCACGACGCCTTCTCCTTTGAAGAGTTTCGGAGCTCCACTCAAACCAAATCCGATCCGAGTCTATAACCTGATACCAGATTTGCTGCTGCTTCTTCGTCTTCTTCTTCTTCAGGAAAATGGGTACTGCTACTGTTAAATCAACAAACTCTCTTGTTATTATATTCAATCATTTCATTGTTAGAGCAAGCCTTCCATTTCATGCTCGTACTTGTGATTATTCTTCTCTTACTTTTACTAATTCTCAAACTAGTATTAGTAGTAGTTGTAGTAGTAGTCTTAGAGAAAATTTGGAAAGCCTTAATCAGAATCAGGTCTTGGAATCTGTGAGAGATCAGTGCAAATCTGGAACCTTTAGGAATCTTGATCATGCCTTAGACCTGTTTGATGAAATGCTTCACATGGACCCTTTGCCTTCCATTGTCGATTTTACTGGATTGTTGGCTGCCATTGCAAGAATGAAGCATTACCCAGTTGTCATTACTCTATTTGAACAAATGGGGTCATTAGGAATTGCTCCTAATCTTTTTACTTTGAATATTTTGATCAATTCCTTCTGCCATTTAAACCGTGTGGATTTTGGGTTCTCGATCTTAGCAAGAATTTTTAAACTTGGTTATCAGCCAAGCCAAACTACTCTAAACACTCTTGTTAAGGGGCTGTGTCTTCAGGGTAAAATTAATGGGGCTGTGAGGTTGGTAGATGAAATGGAGAAGGAAGGGTATGAACCTGATAGATTTACTTGTGGGACGATAGTAAACGGTTTGTGTAAGATTGGTGAGACTAATGTGGCTATTAGCTTGCTCCGGAAGATGGAAAAAGGGAATTTTGTACTTGATCTGACTGCATACAACACAATCATTGATAGTTTGTGTAAGGATAGATTGGTAACTGATGCTTTGAAACTTTTGTCTGAAATGATAAGTAAAGGCATTAAGCCAGACCGTGTCACTTACAGTTGCTTAATTCAAGGCGTATGCAATTTTGGTCGGTGGAGGGAGGCTGCTACTTTGTTGAATGAGATGGTGCAAAGGAAGATAATGCCAGATGTGCATACCTTTAGCATTCTAGTGGACACATTGTGCAAAGAGGGGAAGCTAAAAGAGGCAAAGGAAGTTTTTGATGTGATGATTCAAAGGGGCATTGAGCCTAATATAGTCACTTATAATTCTTTGGTTGATGGTTATTGTATGCAAAACAGAATGTATGAGGCAATCAAGGCATTTAATATGATGGCTGAGAGGGGTTGCTCACCAGATGTTGTTAGCTATAACATATTGATGAACATGTATTGCAAAAATAAAAGAATTGATGATGCAATGAGTCTTTTTCATAAAATGTCCAACAAGGGAGTGACTCCTTGTGTTGTGACTTACAACACTCTTTTAGGTGGGTTTTGCCAGGTGAAGAGACCTCAAGCTGCACTAGAGCTATTTCACAGGATGCAAGCTTGTGGGAAGCATCCAGATTTTCAAACTTATGTTGTCTTGTTTAATGGCCTTTGTAAGAACAAACAAATTGCTGCGGCAATGGAATTGTTTCAAGAGATGGAAGACAACAATTTGGACCATAATATTGTGTTTCACAATATCTTAATTGATTGTATGTGCAATGCCAGAGAACTTTCGACTGCAAGAGAACTCTTTGATTGCCTTCCTGCCAAAGGATTGCAACCTAATGTCTCAACATACAATGTTATGATCAAAGGGCTTTGCAAAGAGGGACTGATAGATGAAGCAATTGAACTGCTTGAGAAAATGGATGGGAACAATTGCTCTCCTGATGATCGTACGTATAACAGAATCATCCAAGGGTTCCTAAAACATAACAAGACATCAAAGGCAGTGAAATATCTGCAAATAATGGTGGATAAGGGTTTTTCAGCAAATTCGACCACTGCAACTATGTTGTTTGGCTTACTGTCATCTAATCAAGTAGAAAAGAGCATTCAAGAATTTTTTCAAAAGTTTGTTTGAAGGTTTTGCAATTTCTCAAGATCAAGGACAACTTTTGTATTTTTACCCATCAAAAGTCAATCTGTAAGTGATGCGTATTTGCTTCATTTATGTGTGTAAGACTATTTGTTCTGTTAAATGTTTGATGATTGGTCGTTCCTCTAACTATTTGATCTTTCATTGCAAGTCATCGTGCAATAATGTTTCTTTGAGTCTGTTTTCACATATACATATATATTTGTTTCAAAATTTGGCCAAAGTGAAGTTAATATAATGTCTCATAAAGTGTGGCAATCTTTGTGGTTGTATCTATATATATATATATATATATATATATATATATTTGTTTCAAAATTTGGCCAAAGTGAAGTTAATATTATGTCTCATAAAGTGTGGCATTCTTTGTGGTTGTATCTATGATATATATATATTAGATTACAAAATTAAAAAAAGTAAAAAACCAGATAGTCTCTTGAAGTTAGTTTTGTGTATTTTTATTTATCCATATCTTTTCTTTTCCCTCATTCTTTATTAGTGGGTCATATGGATATCGTATGTGTAACTTTATCCCTACTTGCAGTTAAAAATGAGTGTTGAAATCATATGAATTTTCCTCTTTTGAATGCTTTGACATTGTAGTAGTAGTAATTAAAGTTATCTACAAGTCAATTATATGATTTGTAAAATCAATTCCCCATAAATTAGGAACAACACTTTTTCTACCACCCTTCAACACTTTTGGAAATTTCCTCTTTCAAATTCTTTATAATAACTTTAGTTTATGCATTATTCTAACTTGACCTTTTTGTTGAAATTAATAACATATAGACCTTGTTCATCTTATAGAATATAAAGGACCTAAAATTGTTTGTGTTACATTGCTAATTGTAAGCAAGTAGCACATTTAGTTACTCACCACGTCAGAGTTTTGTTGAAACTTTCTTGCCCATAATAATATTGCTCATTGAATGCCTAGGTTGGATTGAGGAATGCTGTGCTGCTTTGCAAACAAGTAGGGTCTTCCAATTGCATGAACTTTGCTGAAATCACTGATATGCTTGGTCTTCACTCCCTTTGTCAACAAAACCACTAGCATATTGACATTCTTTCATGTTTTACCATACATGGAAAATTCAGTATCCACTGATTGAGGCTATTTCAGTAGGGTCTATTTCAGTAGCACATGTGCCAGCAAAGGGCTTGAATGAGGGCTAGACTGGCTTTCCAACAATATTACTAAGAAGGTTAAGCTTTAATGCCATGTTTGAACTCATACCTGATAACTTTCTATATCATTATGTGATTGTTGTCTAATATTCACTCAATTTCTTGGTTCTTGCAGGCTTTGGAGATCGGTAAATCTTCAGTAACCCTTTTATTTATTTATTATATATTATTGTTAAATTTTTAGTAACTTTTTGGAATGTAGTCTATGTCAAAGGGGATATTACTGTTGCTATGTGGCATTTATGTGTTGTAAATTAATAGTGTCCCGAGGGCTGAAAATCTATCTATTTGTTTAGATCATTGTCAATATATAATAGAAATTGGCTTTTGGCCATGATTCACAATTTATGGATGATTGATCCAACCCATTTTATATTGGGTTCTTCTTGTTTTTGGTGCCCCTTCATTGGATATGGTTGAGATATCTTGTCTCCTCCCCTAATTCCCCATTTATGATTAAAAGGTAATTCTTATGTGGTAAATGCTATGATTACTGGAAGATCAATTGGTGCTTATCTTTTATAGGTCACCAATATCTTTGTCTGGAATGGTATTTATGATAGGTAGTAGTGGTACCCCAGTTTCTTGGGCTTCAAAATAGTGCTGTTGGCCTAATTTTTTCTTCAATTGTGGATCATCTTTTAATGCATAAAGACATTCAAAAGATTTTCCATATTAGTTTAGAGTAGTGATTTTTAATCTTTGTACAAGCGACTCACTCATCTACTTGAATAATTCTTGTGCTTTAAAACCCATTAGGATTTTGGTGAATGCTCAAGGTATTGGCGTGCTAGCATTAATTGACTAATCAGTAATTGAATACATCTAAATGTTTAGGGATCTTTATTAAATTTCCGATAAATATAATTATCTCCCAAATGTGGGGAGAACATGTTTCATACAGCACCAACTACATTTTTTAATACTTGCACTTGCTTTTAGTATTTGATCCCATTGGTGGTTTTCAGTTACATCTAGCATGCATCACATAATGTGTTAGCATTGACGTGTTAGCTGTAATTTGGCCTTTTCCTTGATGATGCAATGTTAAGCAAAGTTTTTCTTGAATAGATGGGCCATTATGCCCGTGTGAAACACTAATGCATCTATGAGAGAAGTTTAAGCAGACGGCGCAAACGGTGATCACCCATTTAGAGATCAAATGGGATTAAATTGGTCACTTTGATCTCTTATAACTAGAGTTTTGCTCTTCTTTGTAGCTCATAGTACAAAACTTTGACAAATATCTAAGTTGAGGCACGAAGATCTGACCATCTGATATTGATGGCTGACACTGTTGAAAATGTGACGTTGATAGCCATTGTTTAACTTATGTGAGACAGTTATTATTCTACTGTTATGAGTATGAATATTTTGATCTAAATTCAATGGGTTGACACCATTGAATTGTAATGATATTTAATAGGATTGATCACCTAATTAGTATCTATATAACATATGGTGGGTCTTGAGCTTAATTTAGTGTTGACGATATGATGTATACGCACTAATTTTTCAGTTGTTATGCTAGGAGTTTTAATATCATTCAACAATTTCTTATTCCTTGACATACTTGATGTTAAGCTCTTTTGGAAAGTAAAACATCATAATTTGATGATTTTGGATGCATTCATTTGTCCCATGCATTTATAAGTGATAACATAATGTGAGACTTGTATCCATGACTGTAGGAAAATGAAATTGGGTTGCTGATTATTTCAAGAAACAACAAAGGCTCCTTAAAGGTTGTTTGGGTATGCCCTGTTCTAAACACGCAGCAAATATATGGTTGCTGTTTTAAATCAATATTCTGTCCTAACCAGGTTACAAACTTATTCATGAATGTTGTTTGCATATTAGGCTCTAGCAAATGAGAATAGTAACACTTTGCACAGATGGTGCTACTATTTTTAAATTGATTATCAGTGGCTATTGGTTTAACTTTAGTTTAAATTAATGAACAGTTTGATTGCAGTGAGTGATAGAAGCCAGTTATAATGAGTTATTGAAGCAAGCCATGGATCTCCCACCATGCCATGGTGTCATAATTTCAAATAGTTAACTGGAACTGACTTGGGGTCATTCAGTAGTATTTAACTTTTAGTATATTCCAAAATGATATCCAAGCTATTTCAATTTCTGTCTCTACAAGGGGGTTTTTTTCTTATTTTACATGATAACAAACATGCCTAAAAGCGGTTTTGTTTGTGGAAAGAAAATTAGAGTGGAATGACAAAGATATTAGAATGAGAATCAAGAAGACTATTTTGTGTGACAACGTGTTCAACAAATTGAGGAGTGAGACAAACTAGGAATCTCTTTGGACAGACTTGTATGGTCTCATGTTTTGGAGAATTTTATAATTATATCAAAATTGGTTATTAATTGAATTATTGGGATTCAAGTATGAAAATAAGTCTTTATAAAGTACAATAGCGACAATTAGTAGCATTTTTTTAATGCTTAATATATCTGAATACCAAAAACTTTTTGTGTTTGGTTAGTATTAGGTGTAATAGCTTTAAAGCGCATTATAACTGTAGTTTGGTAAATGCTCCAACTTTCTAGCTCTTTAATACAAAAGTTCTATTATGGTTAAACCTCTGTAGCATGAAATTCTAATTCCAACAGACGTACCAAATGAGCTCTTACGGTTAAATGCTACTGGAATAGCTCATTCCTTGATTGCAGGGTTAAACCTTATGAGTTCTGGTGCTGGAAGAGTATAGGGCAAGGATATTGATCTTACAGAAGCAAAATGGGGAGTTGGTAAGGGTGAAGCCATTGCTAGTAACAGTAGTGCTTGGTGTAAAGTAAGAGGTAAAGGCATATTGAATAATTTTCCTGAATGATCTGATAGTTCATGCACGCAAGAGGTGGAGAGCGGATTTAATTAACAGAAGCAAACCTCGAAGTGCTCAAGAAATCTGGAAGATTTCACTGCCTAGAATGTGGCCTTCCAAGGCAAGTTGATCTATCCTTGTAGAGCTCGTGATAATATGAAGTTTGGAAGAGCTATTTCCTTCTCTGTAGACAGATTTTTCTTCTTCTTTTTTTAAACTTGTAAGGTTTGTAATCAGGCACTGCTTGTTAGAGCTGAATCGACGGAAAAATTCTACCGATACCTACTATCCTTTATGTGATATTGAAAATGAAACTCTTGAACATATCTTCATTTCTTGCCCTTAGCTAGAGCTTTATGGTTTGGCTTAGATATTAATATCAAAGCTATCACTTAAAAAAAAAAAGAAAAAAAAAAGAAAAAGAAAGAGGAGAAGATATTATTATCAAAGCTATTGTATGAAGTGTTTATATCAACACCATTCATAGAGTAGTGGGTAATAAAACAGGTTACTGGGGTAATGATAATTGTGAGGAATATCTTGATTCCCATTCTTTTTTTGCAGGAAACTTGTGAAACCTATATATGGCATTTCAGCAAAAAAAAAAAAAAAAAAAATATATATATATATATATATATATATATAGAGAGAGAGAGAGAGAGAGAGAGAGAGAGAGAGAGAGAGTCTATTTTGGTAAATAATATATATTTTTGAATTATTTTATTAAAAAACTCTTTTGAAAGTTATTAGGTTAAATAGCCTTGTTTGGAACTCGACTTTTGAAAATCAAGTTCTGTTTAAAGACTCACGTTTTAATCCTTATTAAATTTGCAATGAAAAAAAAATAAATTTATTTAGAACTCGATTTTCCCAAAGTCGGGTTCCATACAATTTAAAAAAAAAAAAAAAACATAAAACTCTAATTTAGGCATTTGTGATAGGTTTTGATAACTCACGAAGAGACCAACTAAAGAACATTGGTGGCTTTTCTAGTTAACATGTTTATATATGATGTTAAAATAGGGTTACAATATGATTACATTTCTGCTTGATTGTATCAATAGTTTGTAAATACATGATATTATTGGACAAATGCATGAGAAAGATGAATGAAAAATTATGATAATTAAAAAAAAAAAAAAAAACTCATAGCACTTGTGAAGTGTGTGCCATGAGACTAGTATATGGTATCAATATAGGATTATGCGATACAAATTAAAGAAACAAACAAGAAAAACTTACAACTGTCGTATTTCAAAGAGAGATGCTACGTCCTCAATATTTTAACAATATTTTCACGACAAATTATAGGTGGTTAATTATTATTAGTTCACATTTGAAACTGACACTAATATTAATTTTTGCCTTAATAATAACAACCAGTAATAATTTGCCACTTTGGATTTATTATAAAAATGTTGTGAACATATTATTTTTCTATTTCCAATTATTCTTAACTCTGGGTGGACTTAATAATTTCTCATTTTTAAAACTAACCAATGTAATTCCATATTGCTATTCCTAAATTTAAGGGATGTACTGATATTTTCCAAACCAAATTCATGCCTGCGATTGTGCTCCTTATCAAATTTGCAACGAACCAAAAAAATAATAAATAAATAAATAAATAAATTTACTGGGAACTTCCATACAAAAAGAGAGATGCTACATCCACAACATTTTTATAATATTTTCACAACATTTTCACAACAAATAATAGGTGGTTAGTTATTATTGGTTAAAATTTGAACTTAATACTAGGATTACTTTTTTACTCAAACAATAACAACCAGTAACAACTTGCCACTTAAGATTTGTTGTGAAAATGTTGTAAAAATATTATGGACATATCATTTCTCATACAAAAATACACTACTTAGAAATTTACTAAGATATCGGGTTTTCAAGAGTCAAGTTGCCAGTTGCCACACAAAATGAGCATGTAATCCTAATTGTTGATTTGTGGCGTCAGATGTTTTTGTTGACACATGCAATTATTTATTTATTTTTATTTTGATAATGAACCTCATCATGATAGATTTCACTAAAAGTAAAATAATTTGTCAACAACCATATTAAACAGGATAAGACAGTAGACTATAGAGAGCTCTTTGTGGATCTGTTTAGGAAATTCCCAAAATTGTAGGATTTGACAATTAGCGCAAAATATAAAAAAGAGAGTTATATGTTAGTGAAATTACAAATTTTATTATATTAATCTTTCAAAATCACGAGTAAATTTTTAAACACAAGAAAAATAAATAAATAATTTCTTTTATTATTTAAATTATTATATTGTTAATGTAACACTAATTATATTCAT
The DNA here is from genome assembly GCA_032878915.1 of Castanopsis chinensis. NCBI lineage: Eukaryota > Viridiplantae > Streptophyta > Magnoliopsida > Fagales > Fagaceae > Castanopsis > Castanopsis chinensis. The sequence goes on along the minus strand of JAVQMG010000099.1, from coordinate 2,697,186 downwards.
TATAACATGTGTTTTTAATTTTATTTATTTTCTTAGCATAAAATTTGATAGTATTTTTTTTTTGTTGTTGAGAAAGTAGTATTTTTTTTCATATAATTTCTCAGAGTTAGGAAATATTCTAAATTCAATGGCATACACTATACATATACGCTGTAGTGTAGTCAAAAGCCCTTCCCTACTTGCAAGGGCGTTTGATCAAACTCAGCAATACAATCTCTCTCTCTCACTTACCCTAGGATCCCCCTATAAGTACTTTGTTTGGTAAGTCCTAGCTCAAGCTTTTTTATTTCACACACTTATTTGAGGTGCTGTGGAGCCAAGTCTGTTATATATCTATCTCTTTCCCTATGATTTCCCTTCTAGACAGAATTCAACTAATATGGACTCGTATCAAGAAAATAAATCAAAGAAGAGAAGGTATGCCTTTCAACTTTTTCATGGGCTGTACTTTATTTTCATTTATGATTTCTTGTTTAGTAAAAGAGTCAATGATGGTTCCTGGCCAATGATTTTATAACTTAATGGCGTTCCAGGATTTAAAACCCCTTCATTATTTATGATTCCAAGATCATTTTTCATGTATTAGACACTTCTCTCCCTTGGTAATTAATTTTCAACCAAACATATATAAAATATTTTTTTTGTTTTGCTTTTAATTTAAATTTTATATATATATATACACACACACACACACACGGATACTTCCGTTCGATCATTTGTTATTTACACTATAAGATTGTTTTACTTTGGTGGGAGTGTTCTTTTGGGATTCTAAAGATTTTCCATCTTCTAAGAAAATGGTTATCATATTTTTTACGCTTGTTAATTTTCTCTTATATTTATTTTAAGTTAAATAATTTTTCATAAAATTTTATGTCAAAATGTAGAGTTCATTATAGCCTACAAATGGATAGTTCATAATTAATGACCTGTTCATATCTATCTTAGAGGTTCAAGTGATAATCGAGTGGTAATGGCATTTTCATAGTGTCTCATGCCCAACCTCACCCTCCCTTTGGATGGTTTTTATTACAGATACTCTCACTCTCACACACACACACAAAATCAAACTGCATACAAATGTTGATTTGAAGTCCCAATTTATGTGTAGTTTTGAGTGTATGTAAGGGTGTGTATAAAAGGGTTTGTACTAGTGTTCAGTTTTTTTTTTAATTAGAGCATTCTTTGTAACTCACGTAATTTTTTTTGTCCTTTTTAACTTGCAGTGAAAACTTCAATGGTAAAGTTGATCATGGAAAATGAATCACATTCTCACATAGTAGATGAAAACTGCCCTCTGGATCAAGATGTCATCTCGGAGATATTAGCAAGTTTGCCAGCAGAAAGCCTTATCCAATGTGAAAGGGTTTGCAAAAGTTGGTTTAGAATGATTCATGATCCAAACTTCGTACACAGATCTAAGCAAGTATTCATCACTTTAAATTTTTCACTTAAAATATCAGACAATTTCTGGATCAATTATTTTGATATTGAAGATGCCTATGATGGGTTGATAATGCTTAAAGAATCTATTTATAACAGCAATCTCAGCGTCTATAATCATAGCACTGGCCAGATGAGCACCATCCCTCATGTACCACTAACGAGTTCAAGTCCGAGGAACTACTATTCATTGGTATATGATGTTTCCATCAGAAAGTACAAGGTAGTTTGCTTTTGTTTGAGTAAGAATATGGTCAAGTGTTATATATATGTTATGGATAGTAATGATGATGAAGCTCCTGCTTGGAGGGAATTGAGCTTTTCTTTCGTGGTAAACTTTCTGAATCATTCCCATCACACACAAGCCCCTCAAATTTTTGATGGAGTTGTGTGTAATGGGGCGTTGAATTGGATGGAAAAATATGAAACAAATAGGATGCCATATGTATCATCATTAGACATATCAAGTGAGAAGCTTAGGGAAAGAATTAAGTTGCCATCCAAACCCAACACGTGCAACAAGAAAAGACTCAACTGCAAGTTATTAGCTTTCAATGGATTTCTTTGTTATGCTAATCCAAGCTCCAAGGATAGGTTTGATTTTTGGGTCTTGAGGGCTTGGGTTAAGCTTAAACCTATTTGGATCAAACAATGTACATTAAGCCTTTCGTCGATGATCTGCAAGCCCAAAACTTTGAAGAGTTTCATTCATGATAATTTTTTACCTCTTGCAATATACCAAGATGTCAAGTCTTGTTCGGTAGAAATCATGATACTAGTTTGCCGCAAGTTGTTTATCTACAATGTGAAGAGCAAAGAGTTGAGGGCTGAAGAAGAAGGATCGCTGGATTCAAGCTCTCTTCCTTGTATTTCCAAGTTTACTCGTCTTTGTTACTGGTGATTATAGCTCAAGTTGAATTCAAATAAAGTAGATAGGATTAGGATTGCATCTTTAATTTCAAAGTTGTGTTGCATCTACCATTTAAATTCAAGTCCTATTTAACGTACACTAGGTCTCTCTTTCTCTTAGTAGATTGGTTGTCTCGAATAAACTTAACTCAATTTATTTTCTGTCCATAACAGTATGTATTCATTATTGGTTTTGTGGTTTAAAAAAAAAAAAAAAACAATTCCTTTGGATAGATGTGCGTGATAGACGTGCGTAAAGATAAAGATTTGATTTTCAATTTTTTCTTAGTTTAAATGACTTAATAGAGTATGAAATGACTGTTTTTGTTCTTGTTTTTGTTTTTTTCATATATGAAAATTTTGGATGTATCTATTATACTATTTAAGCTTTATTAATATGTGAATTTAAAATGATTACATGTAAGATATCATTTCATCAAATCTATAATATCAGATTTTTTTTTTTTTTTAACTGTAGTAAAATCTTTAAAACTCAAATTATTACCGGTTGTTAAATTTTAGTAACAATGTTTGGTTTTTGATTTTGTTTTTTATTTATCAAATGCCTTGATTTAAAATCTTCCCGTATAAATGCAATTTAGATTTTTGGGTTGTGTATACCTCCAATGTATTGTGTTCTTTCAACTACTTAGCCCATTATCCTGCTTGCTAGCTAGTTGGGTCTGTCCTTGTCCCTATTTGGACTTTGGAGTCCCTAGAATCTATTTCAACCTCCATTTCCTCAAATTTGGACTACGTTCTTATTGGACGTAAAAGATGGGGTTTATGTGTTTTTTTTTTTTAATAACTTTTTATATATATAGGTGAAATACATCAAGTTTTTTAATTAGATTTAACATATGGTTACATTGAGTTTATATTTTGAAAAAAATAAAATTGCTTATGCTTCATTAGTCAATAATCAATACCGCCTTATGTTTGAATTTAACTACAGGAACTTAATGTATAACATCTAAGAAATTGAATATCTAAGTGATTGTCATGAGGGTACATACTAAAAAAATATTGATATTAAATCATAGATTATAATACACATTTTTTGAAAGAAAGAAAAAAAAATATTCAGCCAATAATTTATTGATTCATAGGTATAAACTCTAGATACTTTTTTTGTTGGAGAAAAAACTCTAGATACTTGTATATGTTTTTTTTTTTTTTTTTTTGAGAAAGTGTATATGTTTTTCTTAATATTTGTTTCTTGTCTAGCTTCATTAAAAAAAAAATATTTAATTTAATCTTTAAAAAAAAAAATTATGTCTATAATATTTTCATAACAAATTCTAGATAGTTAATTATTATTAATTCTAATTTGAAGTCAATACTGAAATTACTTTTTTACCCACTAGTAACAATCAAAAACAACCTATCACTTTGAATTTGCTGTGAAATATTATGGACATATCATTTCTCATCTTTTTTATGTTCTACCAATTGCAAGTCACAACCTTCCATGTTTACTTTTTTAATTATAAAATGATTGAAGTTTAAATACTCCATCTTTATATATATATATATAATGACATTATAGTATATTGCATTTGGTTAGTAAAAAAGTATTGTGGGGTACAGAAATCCAATGAGGAGATCAGTCACGCGTCATAGCAGAGGCCGAGGAGGCCACTGTATCTTTAAGGAGGTCATGCCCTCAGATGGTAAGGCCACTTTAGTGGCATGTTACCAGAGGAGGTCATAATAAAGAAAAGGAGTTTCGGGGAAGGGGCCAATCCTAACTGAAAGGGTGGTGGTTGCTATCTCATTTAATACTTCCTATTAAACCTCCTGACCACATTTATGTGGAGAAGACCCCTGAACAATGTTGTTTTGATTGACGCAACTCACAAGGGGTTTGGTAAGAGGTCTGATGGGACAGGCACTCGAGTGATAGGCTGGGCGACCAATAACTGGAGGGCCAAAATCATCTAAAGGAGGCTATACAATGTGAGAGACCCTCTAGAGGAAAATGGTCAGCAAAAATGGTGGGAAAGGACACTGTAGCAACTTAGAACATAAATTGTAACCAAGTAAAAAAGGATATATTCAATAACTATTCTCTTTGAACTTCGCTGTGGAGCGATTTTCTTTGCATACAGTCCAATCTTCTTTATTTTCCTGTTATCATTGATTTACTGTGCGCGTTGATCCTTCCGTTGAAGCCTAGCCTTCAAGCCCACTCTCTACAAATTCATTGTGTCGGGCTATTTGGGCCCTAATCCTGTTGCTGTTTGGGCCTAGGATCCAAATTTTGCTCGTACAAGTATAATACTAATTCAATGTTACATTTGATTTTTATTCTTGTACTTGTTCTAATTTAGTCACATTCCCATATTCGCATCTTCATGACAAGAGATTAAAGACCTCGTGCATCCAAACAAGTCATCTTTCTTAAGCCCTCTTCCACTGTTTCTTTCTTTTCTTCAAAAACCCTAATCAAAGAGAAACACAATTCATTAGAGGTTAATTTGGTATTCAAAATATTTGAAATCCTACTTGGCATACATATTATCTTAAAAAATAAAGAAAAAGAAAATGTTGTACCTAATGCGCAAAACTTACACTTTTTTGAGGTCTAGAAGAGGTAATAGTAGACAGTCTCACTTCCAATTTCTTTGAGAAAATAGTTATGATAGGCATTCTTATTATCTAGTGGTTGGATACTTTATTTTTGCCTAGCTATTAAAGGCCAGGCTAACTTGTAATGTTTTGACACTATTTTTCTTTTTGTAACATTTTTTGTGTAATTGATTGATGAGTGGAAGCATAAAAGAGAGCAAGTATAAATGTTTACATGGTTTAGTCTGATGGTCTATATCACAGGTGAAAAACCCTTGATTACTACATATTTACTATTAAGCTTTTGTGTTACAATTAACTCAATGTGCAATTTATTTAGGTAAATTGCAAATTACACCCCTAAAGTTTGGGGGTGTTTGGATTTTTTCCCCTGAAGATTGAAGGTGTTTGGATTTTACTCCATAGAGTTTGAGGATGTTTGGATTTTACATCCTAAAATTTCAGAATTTGGGGGTATTAAATCCAAACACTCCCAAACTTTAAGGTGTAAAATTCAAATTCTATAACATCAGGGTGTACAAAATCTAAACACCCCAAACTTCAAGGGTAAAATTTAAATTCTAAAACTTTAAGGTGTAAAATCCAAACACCAAAAACTTTAGAGATGTAATTTGCAATTTACCCATTTATTTATATAGAACTCTAAACTAATTGGTTTGTGTACAAACTATCACTAAACACCTTCTATCAAACTTTTTGAGAAAGATGTAATTGCCATGGGGTAGCATACGACAATACATGCTGATGTTGAGAAATAAAAAAAAAGGTCCGTCAAATTGCCATGGGGTGAGGTTTAGACTAAGGAAATAAAGAGTATCAGAAGGGGTGTTTTATTATAATAATAACACCCAGAGACTCTTTTATTTTTTTGGTAAATATTAATTTTTTGCATTCATTATAAATTGAAATCACTACACATTTTCCAATCATAAAAAAACCTAAGAGCGTGATGAGTGTTATACGTTTGCTGACACTTCAAGTCCAAAATCCAAACAAAATGTTGGAGTTGGAGGACAAAACAAACGAAAATCTTGAAAATCCACACGTTCCATGGAGTTTAGATAAATAAATACCTCATTTACTGAGCTACTTCTTGCAAGTGACCTTGTTTCAGCCTACCATCTGACCAATCACCATGGGCAATCTCACATTTGATTCCTACACAAAGTTCATATTAGCCACAATCTACCTTTAATCTCTATACACATCATCAACCCAAAAGAGGATTACAGAGAGAGAGCCAAAAGGATGTCAATGCAAAGTTGTATACGTGATAAGGGTTGTTTCATAATCCTAAGCTGACGGGCCCAAGGCTGACGACCCTGAAGCTGATGACCTCAAAGTTGGGGAGATATGAAGCTGACGACTTCCACCAACAAACCAACGACCTTAGAAGTATGTATAGTCAAGCTGACGAGAGCAGGCTGAAGAAGTTAGTCTTGGTCCCGTCTACAACCTTACTTGTCCAACACGCATACAACAAGGATTCTTGTACGACACGTCTAACTCAAATTAAGAAGACTCCTATGAGAACAAGGATTCTGGGAGATACGTAAAATCTAAGAGTTACTCTCTTAGAAGGAAAAGAACTTGTTAACCAAGGCATGAATTTTGGCCTTACGCTACTATAAATACCCCAAAGCCCTCTGGAAGCAAGGTATGCATAATTCACCTCAGCTCTAGCACTTTTGAGTTGTGAACAAGAGATTTCTTTAACTTGACCGTCGGAGGGTATTTGGCCGGCACTACACCGGTACCCTTCTTAAGGTCTTCAGCTTTTGTATTGTGCAGGTACGTCATCAAAAACACGTGAGGACCGTGTGGCTTACTGACGATTTTGAGCATCATCAATACGCATTTGGGAAACCTGATTACAAACAATGTTTGCTTCATCTTTGCCTGCAGAATGCAGCCCGTGATCAACAACTATTGCCAAAAGCCCATCAACCTAATCACCACTCTCTCCAGCACTAATGCCATTCGTTTTCCAGTCAATTCGTTCCTTGAAGAAATATGTGAAAGAAATTAAATGTGAGGTTGAAATAGAAGGGCTATTTTACACAAATATTTGATTTCTTTTAAAAATAAAAGAAGTTATTTATGAATTAGAAAACCAAAATAGAACCAATGTATATTGACATACACATTCTGTTAAGCAAGAGCGAATTTAAGCAGAACAAATAGAAAAAATGATGATAATGGTGAATAGAATATTAGCAAAGAACTGAGAGAATTGGAGAACCGAAAAAGAAGCAATTTGAGTTTGAAAATCAATGTGAGTGTACTGAGAGTGTGGTCCTATTTTATAAATAGTGTTTTACGTAGAAGTTAAAGAAGTATTTTTAAATTATTAAATTTTACCCAAAAAAATAGTAACTTTTTAACGTGGGTTTCTAAAATAAAAAAAAAAAAAAAAATTTTAATGTGGGTTTTAAAAAAAAAAAAAAGAAATATTTTCAGCCATTTTTTTTTTTGAATCTTGGCCAATTAAAAAAATAAAGGAAGAAAAAACTTTAAACGTGAAGTTTGTTTCTAAATAAGTGGGTTAGTGGGAGAGTAATCCTATTTTGTAGGCAATATTTTAGTAGGAGTTAAAATTGTATTTTTACATTTTTTGTCCTTTAATTCGGTCTCTATTTAAACTTAGGGAAATAAGGGTATTTTGGACTCAAAAAAATCCGGTCCAAATAGGGAAACCCCTTAAATAGTAGTATGGATAACAACAATCATAGCTGTGATATGGTAGACATATATCCAAAACCAAATTCCAAAAAAAAAAAAAAAAAACTTTTCATCCCTTTTTGGCATATTGTTTTTTTTTCCATGATGTAATTCTTTTGTTTAAAAAAAAAAGTGCAATGATATGCACGTACAAAAATATTTTGAGGGTGGAAAATAAAATATTTTGAGAAGATAAAAGATAAGAAGGGATTAAACTTGGATTTGAATCTAATTTGAATCAAAATTCTCCGATACTAGCCATTCAAAAGATTAATTGATAAATTTAGTAATTTACAATAGAGTTTGTAGCCTAATAAACTAACACAAGCTCAGCATCCATAATCAATCTAGGACTCCAAATACAAAATATGCGGTAACAATGACTTATATACTATAACATAAACACTACAACATACTCAAATAATTGGAGTCCCATTCACGCACAAACTTTTAATGGTATAAATTGCACAATTTGCAAGCCCTAGCATGCACCAGCCATTAAACACTATACCCTCAAGCCATGAAACCCTCAACTCTAATAATCTTCATCGCCCTATTAGCCGCATATGGCTCCTTCATCATTTATCTTCCTTCTCCTCATCTTCCCTTCGAGTCACCACCCCTTCCGTACTCAGCGGCGTTTGAGTCCTGCATAAGAAAGCACAATCCTGACTTTCCTGCGCGTCGTACTGTGCAACATGCGTCCCACAATCCTGAGCCTGACATTCTTGAGTGTCTCTCCAAGCTGATGAAAATCCCATCAACCAAACACGCCAGTGACTCCACCCAAATCCTCAGAATCTTAGCCGACCGGGTTTACAATTCGTCACTAACCGCACGCTCCAAGTTCAACCGCTACATAACTGTCCACGCTGGTAATCTGAGCAGTAACTCGATGGGGTGTCTTAGAAATTGTGAAGAAATGTCAGACAACATTCTCAATTATTGGGAGCATGGCTTCATGAATGATGATCCACCGTACTTTAAATACGGAACCTTGAAGCACTTCTGGGAGCTAAGTGACATTCACGTCCAAGATTGTCGTAGGGATTTCAATTGTACTGACAGTGTCAACGTGAAGGAATTCATGCACTCCGTTTTCGATGAGATTGATGAACAGGTCCTGTTTGGTACAGCCCTTACATACGGTAACGACAAAGGATTGGTGAGACTGAAGGAGTTGATGCCCACGCCTTTGGTGGTGCACCACAAATCGTCGTTGGTTGTGTGGATGGGAAAAACGTTGAAGAGGCTTCGTCTTCTATCACCTGCACGGACAATGATACCATTCCTTCCGTTTGTGTGATTAATTAGAAAAAAGAAGCCTTTCTCCAAAAGAAGAAATCTCACTGCTACACCATGAAAATTATTTGGATTAGGATTAGTTTGGAGTAGAATATGGATTAGTTTTATTAATTGATTATTAGAAGTACCTTGTAGTGTTTGTAGCTCATATTTATAAGGGCAAGACTTAGGTACAGTAATTAGATGTTGTTCTTTAGGTTATCTCATTAAAATTTTGTTGTGTTTATTTTTTAGTTAAATAGTTACATAGTTGAATCTTAAGAGAAGAATTTAAAGAACAACATGAAAGGAAATAATTATTTGAATTAGGATTACTTTTTTTAATCAAATTAGGATTAGTTAGTTTTATTAATTGTTTTTTAAGTAGATTAGTTTAATTAATGGATTATTATAATTTAGAAGTATTTATAGCTTATCATTATTTATTATTTATTTGAAAGTATGCTTTTCAAACTTCGTAACAAAAATATGGAGATATTTGCCATATATTTTTTATGAAGATAAATACAATAATCCAACACTCCCTAAAGCAATCTTCCCCAAAGCAATCTTACCATACGTTATATAGTAATTATAAATTATTATTTCTCTTAAGTATATTAAATATCAATTCTGAAATATATTAGATAGAATATAATTATAGATAAGAGAGATTTTTATTTTTACCTTTAGAATACTTGGGACTAGGGTGCATAACTGTATATGTCAGCTTTTTAACCTTTTGAGTTCATATCACTGGATTTTTCTATAAAATAACTATGAATATATTGAATATTGAGTGAATGTGTGTTTAGGGTTGATAATGCACAAAAATCAATAGGCTAAATGTTTAGGACTTTTCCAATGGTTGGATGATCTAAAAAGGAAGAAAGTGACTATTGAAGATGACTGGGGTGAACTGGCCAAGGATTCTACGACGCTTAAATTAGTTTTCTCTTTAAAACACAATAGTAGTGAGAATGAATAGTAGAACGTATCATGGTTAGATGAGGCTTGATCCCTTTTATAGAGAGTTTGGAGAGGATTTACTTAGTAGGTCCCATTAACATCGTGGAAGATGTGTGACCTTAGTGGGAAAAATGGAGCGAATTTTGAGGAATTCACCCCATGTTTCGATATGAGGTTTAGTGATTTAACCATTTGAAATTATGGAAGACACTCAGAAATTTACTAAGTGTTTATTGGTCGTCCATACCTTCTCGTGGTATGGACAACCTGGTTTTCCTTAGACAGTAAGATTCTCTTTTGGACGACTGGTGATATTCTTGGATGTACATATTTTATGTTTATGGTGCATATTTCTCTTTTCTTCTTTCTAAAGGCTACTTTGGACATTGTTGGTCTTGGACGACCACTATGGACGAATAACAGTTGTTGATCACTATCAAGGGTTAACTTCTATAAAATAATTACATGTCGTGTTTGATTTGAAGGAATCGTATGTTGGTAGTCGATTCTAACCTTTTTAACAAAGAGTGAGTAATATACTCTTAGTTTGAAAGAGTCGCCTATATTCATGTGTAGTTGGAAGTTTTACGTACAATACGCGTACTATATATTGATAATAAATAAAGAATAATCATGAATTTTTGAATTACAAATTGTATCTCTCAAAGTAGTCCATTTATCAAATTAGGGGTCTTATTTTCATATAAGCAACCAATAAAAAAAGGATAAAGTTTAGCTATAAAATTGGTTATAACATAAGGCTATAACCTTACTCAATAAAATAAATATTATCAAATATTTTGAAAATCTAACCGTTAATTACATGTTCTTTACGCTCTTAATACACATGTAAAATTTTGTGTCAATTAGATATTATTTGCTATATGATTTATAAGCTTATATTCTACGCATAATTTTAAACTATAAAACCTTGCAATTTAAACAATTTATTGATGACATAACTATAAATTTTTAATTTTCTAAAAATTTTGTAAGCATGAAGGATATAAGAAAAAGATGTAATCTAACGATGGATTTGTCAAAATTTAGTTCTAATAAAAAAATATTGAGTAAGTTTGTAATTTTAAGTTACAACCAATTTTGTAATTAAATTTTGTTCATACAAAATATTGAGTAAGGTTATACTTTTAAGTCACAATCATGACTTCAAGTAAATATTTTAGTTAAAAAAAGTGTGTAAGAGATATTTTCCTATCATTTATAAAGCTTTTTTCCGTAATATTATTAATTCAAGTCTACTATTAAGCATCATAGTTCAAGCACGTTCAAAATTTCTTGTATTTGGATAGAATCCTATATATTTTGACTCTGTGACTTGTTGAAACAACAGCATTGATAGTGGTTAAAAGTGGCTAGGATAGGTTGAGAGCTTAGGTAGAAAATACAATCATCAGTTTTATTTATTTATTTATTTATTATTTATTTAGTCTCTTGTTTAGGCTTCATTTCCACAGTTCTATTCTTCTTTACACAGTAATCAGGTGAAATTAGTGAGAGAAGGAAAGGCAAAGCTAAAAAGAAAGAGTGTTTGTGAGATCCCAGACCAGTGAGGAAGATGAAAATATTGAGGGTGTTGAGAAAGTAACAAAGGGGTGAGGTTCAGACTAAGGAAACAAATCTTTAAGAGTTAAGAGCATCAAAAGTGATGTAAGGGGTAAAATATTAATAGAGGGCTGCAGCAAAGTGTACAACTAAATCCTAAGCAAGATCCTCAGTGCAAATTTGATATGCGTGTTAATATCATAAACAACATATATACAAAATTGTGTTATTTTTAAAATTCACATCTAATAAAAAGATGTAGATTGAGTTTGTAGGGTTCCTCTCCAAATTAGTTCAGAGAGAAACCTTGTCCTTTATACAATCACTTCTCAAAAACACTCATTATAGATTATCTACTATATACTCTATTTAATTTAGGACAAAGTTTAGATGCAAAATTAGTTGTAACTTAATACTACAATTTTGCTCAATAAAATAAATATTATTACATATTTTGAAAATCTAACCGTTGAATTATATGTTTTTTATGCTCTTAATACACATGTCAAATTTTGTGTTAATCAGATATCATTTACTATATCATCTATAAACTTATATTTTATGCATAATTTTAAACTATAAAAATTTACAATTTAAACAATTTATTGATGACATAACTATTGATCTTTAATTTTCTAGAAATTTTGCAAGCATGGAGGATATAAGAAGAAGATGTAATCTAATGGTGGATTTGTCAAAATTTACCTCCAATAAAAAAATATTGGACAAGGTTGTGCTACAACCAATTTTGTAGCATTGGGCTACAACCAATTTTGTAGCTAAATTTTGTTACTTTATTTAAATGATTATATTTATATTTATTATATTTATTTTTATTTAGGATGAGTTTGGATAGAGCAGTCAGCTTCCACGTCTAGGTGCTCTAGCGTTTCACTCTTTTTTTTTTTTTTTTTTTTGTTGCAGGGGGACAAAGTGCGTAGTACGTGCACTGTGCGCGTACTGTGCGCACTGTGTGTGCATTATGCATGTATTTTTTTAACAATTTTTTATTAAAAATGGGTCCCGCAGTACTATATATATATTTAAAAATTATTTTGCTACAGTGTTTTCAGTTTTCAGCAATAAGCTCTATTCAAACAGACCCTTAATCTCTCTCTCTCTCCTCTCAGATTTAAAAACACTCACATAACTCTCTCACCTCTCAGCCTCTTTCAACCCAAACTTAACCCACAGCTTCTCACCTCTCTCTCTCTCAACTGCCGCTGCTACTATGCTTATTCCTGTATGCCGGTTCTTTGATGATTTATATGGATTTTGTATTTAGGTTTAATGAGTATGGGATATAGATTTAAGATAGGTTTGATAAATTTGCAAAGGTTAATTTCTGGGATTCAAGAGGGGATAATGAAAGAAGAGAGCTAGAAGAGGGGAGAGAATTAGATGGGAGAGGTGAGCAAAAAAAAAAAAAAAAAAAAGTAAACATGTATCCAAATTCTAAATTCCAAAACCAAATTCCACCCCCAAAACAAAAAGACACTACAACAAAATGTATTTTCAGTGACGAAAAAATTCGTCACTAAAAGTCCAGTTTTTCGTCACTAAGAATCTTTAGTGACGAAATTAGACTTTTAGTGACAAAACTCTTTTCGTCACTGAAACCCCGTCTCTAAAAGTCCTGGTGACGAAAAATTTGGTCACTAAAAGTCCGATTTGATTTTTTTTTTAAAAACTTTTAGCGACGAAAACGTTTCGTCACTAAATGTTTTCCTCGCTAAAAACATTATTTAGTGACGACAATATTTCGTCACTAAAAACACTTTAGTTTATTAAATCATATTTAGTGACGAATAATTTCGTCACTAAAACTATGTTCGGGTACATATAGTGACGAAAAAATTCCTTACTAAAACTATTTTTAAGAAAATCCAGGCACATATTGACGAAAATTTTCGTCACTAAAACCATTTTTTACAAAATTTTGCTACATTTAGCAACGAAATATTGTCATTAAAACAATTTTTTGTTGCTATATTTGTGACGAAAAAATTCGCCGCTAAAACTTATTTTCTGTTTTTATGTTTTTCATGGCTTTGATATTAACCTGTTACCTGTTATTGCATTATTAAAACCTCACATTTGAATAACACATTTATTTCAACAACACATTTAGAAAGAAAGATATACATTTCACAAGTAAAAAATAAAACAAGAATCCAATTCAAACTCCTTCCATATAATAATTGTTTGTAATACATACAATAACTCAAGATGTTTTATAACAATACAAAAATGGTAGCATAATATAATTAGAACTAACAAAAGATGTCCTCATATGTCTTCAAGTAATGCCAAAAGTAAATCCCCTAAAAGTCACCAATAAAAAATCTGCACAAATATAAAAACAATACTACATTAAAATCGTAAAGTAAAGATATTAACTATGTTATAAGAAAATTGTTATGAACTCTACATATCATAATCCATATCAACACAACAACCCACCACAAAACCAATCACAAACACCACAAGTATAGGGTTTTATAGGTATTTAAACAGAGTTTACTTACTATGATCAAGCTAAGTGTACAAGTCTGATTTGTTGGCTAAGCTTTGGTCTTTGACTTTCATAGATCTAAGCATCTTTTTATTCCCCCACAGCAACCCAAACAATCACTAACCTTGTCATCACATTCAAGCAAAAACCTTGTCACCAATACTAAAAAGAAAAAGCCCTCAAATTATGTCAGTATTCGGCATTCATCAAAAGCCTTTACAAACTATATACAAAGAAAATTCAATTGATTGGTCTCCTATTCACCAAACCCATATAGCCAACAATACTAATAATATCAACAAAGTGCACAAAGAGATAAACTCCAAAAACAATTCATTTATGTCACCATGTCCATTCCTAAAGTATTAAGCATTAATTTGACTTACAAAAGGTTCCTATCTGAAAGGCATTTCCTGTAAAATGAAAAAAAAAAAAAAAAAAAAAAAAAAGAAGAATAAGAAGAAGAAAGCAATCAATACAGCTCAAACATTAAAAAAATTTCAACATACATAATTGCCTAAGCAAGATGGAATCAAGAAGAAGAAAGCAGTCAGTATAGTGTCATCATTATTCTCATCAATACTAGCTTTAAATTCTAATTCCACAAAACCATTCACTTCAACTGTAATGTCATTCATATATCTCTATAGTCTATATCTTCATTCTATGCTAATCCCAAAAGATTTGAATTTAATCTTATGATAATTGATAACAAAGGACCCCACCCCCAAAAAAAAAACAACTTTCATCAACCTAGTTTTAGAGACAATGCCATCCTAATATTCCTTTCTCAGATTGAACACTCATTTTGTCATCAAAATGGATGATAGAAAAAACTAGCAATTAGGGAAAAAAAATTCTCATCTTTTGTCTTGCAAGAAATATGAATAGAGTAGCACAATGAATCTAAAACATAATCTAGAGAACAATCTCCCATTAAATCAAGTAAAATAACAATCAGAGGACACAATCCCATTTGGAAATTAGAGTATCATTACCTGAGGAATAAACAAAACAATACCCAAAGGAACTAGAATCATTAAACAAAAAAATTAGCATCAAGCATTTAGAATCATTAAACAAAAATACACAAAGGGACTAGAATCATTAAACAAAACTTAACAAAGAAATTAATTCAAAAGGAAAAGGAAAAAATAAAAAATACCCAGGCTTAAGGGTGGGAGGCGAAGGGTCGCTGGCTGGGTGGAAGCGTCGCTACCGGCGACCTGAAGCGTTGCCAACGGCGACGCTAGCTTGCAGATCAGCTAAAGCATCGCGGACCGCGACGCTGAAGCGTCGCCATCTATCCGCGACCTTCAGCGTCGCGATCGGCGACCTAAAGCGTCGCAGATCGCGACGCTGAAGGGTCGCCGATGGCGACGCTTTAGGTCGCCGATCTATGGCAACCTTCAGCGTCGCGATCGACGACCTGAAGCGTCGCAGATCGCGACGCTGAAGGATCGCCATAGATCGGTGACCTTCAGCTTCGCGATCTGCGACGCTTTAGGTCGCCGATCGCGACGCTGAAGGTTGCCGATCTATGGCGACCTTTCAGCGTCGTGATCTGTGACGCTTCAGGTCGCCGATCGTGACGCTTCAGGTCGCCATAGATCGGCGACCTAAAGCGTCGCCATCGGCGACTTGAAGCGCCGCCGACGCGACCTGAAGCGTTGCCGATCGCGACCTGAAGTGTCGCCGATCGCGACGCTGAGGCGTTTCCAACGATCTGCAAGCTTAATCGGCGACGGTGGCTTCACAGCAGTTGGTTTTTCACTGAAATGGCTCTTGGTTTTTTTTTTTTTTTTACTGAAATGGCTCTTGGGGTATTGAAATGTGTTGTGGTTTAGCTGGGTATTGAAATTAAGCTTTTAAGTTTTTAGTAACGAATTTCAGTTTCGTCACTAAAGATTAGGCTTTGTTAAGATTTTTAGAGACGAAATTCATATTTCGTCGCTAAATCATTTTTTTAGTGACGAATTATGATTTCGTCACTAAAAACATATAAGTGCAAAATTATTATTATTTTTAGTGACGAATATTTTTCGTCACTAATTCTTCTTTATAGCGACGAAAGGATTTTCGTCACTAATTCTATCCATAACAATACCTACAGTGACGAAATATTTCGTCACTAAAAATTTCAACTTTTAGTGACGAAATATTTCGTCACTATAGATTAATTAAACTAGCGCCAAAATTTCCCTCCGGTGGCGCCCATTTTTTAGATCACAATAGCGACGAAATTTATTTTTTGTCACTAAATATTATAATTTTTTTCATTATTAGTGACGAAATTCATATTTCGTCACTAAAGCTGTATTTTTAGTGACGAAAAATATTTCCTCACTAATTTTCGTCACTAAAAATACATTTTGTTGTAGTGAGAAAAGAAAAAGAAGGATTTCATCCCTTTTCGGCGTACTGTTTTGTTCCATGATGTAATTTTTGTTTAAAAAAAGGAAAAAGAAAAAGAAAATTTAAGTGCAATAATACATTGATATGTACGTACAAAATTTTTTTAAGAAAGAAAAAGAAAAATATTTAGAGAAGATAAAAGTAAAATTTTGGTTGCTTTTGAGGGAACAACTTTCGTGAAAACAAAAGATAAGAAGGGATAAAATTTGAATTTACGTACCTAAAGAAATCTTGACCTCTTAAATCTAATTTGAATAAAAATTCTCTGATACTCCCCATTCAAAAGATTAATTGATATAAATATAGTATTTTACAGTAGAGTTTGTAACCTAATATACTAATAAGATTAGGATCCATAATCACTCTAGGACTCCAATTACAAAATATGTTGTAACACAATGAGTTACTATAACATACTCAAACACTTAAGCTAAATAAAACACAAATATTGGAGTCCCAATTCGATCCCATCTCCACTTAACAATGGTATAAATTGCACAATGCACCATGCACCATGCACCAGCCATTAAACACTAGTGCTATACAGTATACACCCTCTAGCCATGAAACCTTTCGCTCTAATAATCTTCTTCGCCCTATTAGCCGCTTATGGCTCTTACATTATTTCTCCTCCTTTTCATCATCTTCCCTTCGAATCACCTCCTCCATCGGCGTATGAGTCTTGCAAGAGAAGCTACGCTCTGGAGCGTCATGCTCAAGAGTGCCTCACCGTGCACACAGATGAAAATCCAATCAACCAAAATTTTGAATTGCAAATCTGTCCGTCTTATAGGATCTGAACTTTAGTATATAAGTTGGGTAGAACTTAGGTAAAATTTCTTATGTAGAACCATAGAATACATTAGGTTTTCTAATTGAATTCAAACACAAAACTGTATTGAATTAATTTTTCTTAAGAAGATAACATTGTTTGTGATGTATTGAATAAATGGAGCCATGTGTTTTAGTTTAATTGTAGATCTAAATCTAATATACTACATCAAACTATATCTAAGTTTTACTATATAGGTTTACTTATCTAAAAATGTGGTTTTAAAGTCGTGGAACTTTTCATTAAAGTCCTTTAGAATGGAGAGAATCAAAACATCATTTGTTGCAAAAATAAAAAATCATTGAGCGGAGTAAAAGCAAAAGAATGAAATTTTCATGACCTAAAAAGGAAATTCTTTAATATTTTGCTTAGAAATACAAAATATGTGTTAAAACTGGAAGTTCAGTACAACATAACTGTCCATAGGATGAACATAATTCATAAAGGGGTTCCAATAATGTCTCTGTAAAAACAAGGTAACAAATATTGGGATATCTACCTTTCTTGTTTGTATCCTACATTTGTCAATATGTACACTCAGTGGTTCGCTTCTTAGATATGAGATATGTCTAACTATCATCTCTCAATGTCTTCCGAAGATGCTCTTACAATCGTGCACATGATTTGATATCAGCTCTGCAGTGGAGTATTACGTTATTAATTAACCAAGAAGCAACGAAAAGGGAATCTGTTGGTACTTTTACTCAATTTTGCTAATATGTTGGTTGTCCAGAAAGCCTATACAAAGAGAACACACTATCTACTCATCCATGCTTCATTACTATCCTTGAGAAGGTGGCCAAAAAATAATAAATAAATACATAATTATTGTATAAAAAGAAGCATAGCAGACCATGATTGCCAAATAAAAGTAATAAGCATGAGGGTAAACTAACATACCACCCATATAGTATATCCTCACAATATATATAAAAATTATCATGTGGCTTATTTTGTGACACTTACTTCTCTTGTGGTTTGCTTTATTGATGTAGTTGAAGTTTGATCAAAGTACACACAATATTCTCTTAATGAAATAGAAACTAAACTATTGGCGTCTCGTAGTGAATTTCGAATCCACAAGAGATTTCCCTGAATCCTCAAAGAGATAAACTAGAATCCACCAAATAAAGAATTTGATAAAAGTCTGTATTTATTGATAATAGTCTCATTTTCCTCTGACAGCTACAAAATATATAAATACTAAGGAAAACGTCTGAACCTTTAATTTGCACTAATTACGCGATTAGGTGATAAAATACTGAAATTTACCAAAAATTACAAAATTGAGTTAAATGTAGAATTATAAACTATTGACCTTAAAGGTCGTCCCAAAATAAGCGGGACCTTATTCTGACTTTTGAATAAAAAGTTATTAAGGAAACAAAAATGACTATAAACAGCAAAATTGCAGTTTTCAAGGCCTAAATGAAGAAATTCGCCATTTTAGGCCATTTTCGCTTCAGCCTACCAAATTTCACTCCAAGGCCGATGATTTCTACTAGTGGTTTTTTTTACCTTGTGCGATGATTTCAAGCGTGCGTGAGAGTCCAAGAATGCCATAACGGTCAGATCTACATCATTTATGAAACATTTACCTTCTTTATGGTTTGTTTTATAAAGAATTGCCATTAATTTTAAGAGAATTTGATGATATGGCAAGTCGGCAAGTTCTAACATCACAAACAGAGAAGGAATTGAAGAAAAACAAAGGGCAAATTACAACTTAACCACCCATGATTTGGCCGAAATTTAAGTTGTCTACCTCTGGTTTAAAATTTGGCACTTTACCTACTTGAAGTTAGCTCAGTTGGGGTTCCGTTACCCATTTTTGTTAAAAATAAGACTAAATATGTATTTTTCTTTCTTTTATGTCTTTCTTTTTTCAAAACATAAAAGAATAAGAGAAAACAATATCACAAGTAAGGGTTTTGTAAAAATTTAGAAACTAGAGTTATTGGTCTAATGTAGAAGAATCTAGAAGCTCAATTGAGGGAATTAGTTGTTGTTCTAACATTTTGGACATGTTGGAAGTCTGGTTCACTAACATTAAGAGAGTGGGTATTCCCAATTATGTGGATGTTGCTTTGGATAAAGAGATTGCCAATTCTGTGAATCAAAGGATGTTCTGGTGTATAAGAGAGATCCAAATGAAGGTATTGATTCAGTTGCGAGGACAGGAGGGAATCATGCTGTCTCAGGGTTGAAATTCCGTTTTCTTTTTCTTTTTTTTTTGGGCTGAATTCTATTAAATCAATAGTTGCTTTTAGCTGGGTAAAATGGACGGCATGGCTCATGTTTGCATCTTAAAACTTTCTTATTTCAGTCAAGACATATTTAATTAATACTGAACACTCACCTGAAAAGCATCCTGGAGTGGGTGAAATGGATTGCAATAGCTAAAAGCACCGAAATTTCGTATTCTAAGAGCGTTTTTTCAACTAGGGTATGGCGTTCTTCTATCAGATGTTGATATTGTATATTTGCAGAATCCTTTTCATTATCTTTATTGAGATTCAGATGTGGAGTCCATGACTGATGGTCATAATAATATGACAGCTTATGGGCACGTATAATGATGTCTTTGATGAACCTGCAACGAGTTGGGCTTGATATGCTCATACAATGCAAATATGGGTCTATAACTCTGGTTTCTTCTACATTAGACTAACAATTCCTTCAATTGAGCTTCTGGCTTCTTAATCACTAGACCAATAACTCTGGTTTCTTAATTTTTACAAAACCCTTATATATATTTTTTTAATGTTTTGAGAGGAGAGAGATATAAAAGAGAGTAAAAATAAATATTTAGCCTATTTTTTAACAGAGGTTAGTTACCGTACCCTAATTGAGCTAACCTTAAGTGGGTAAAGTACCAAATTTCAAATCACGGGTAGGTAACTAAAATTTCGACCAAATTACAAGTAAGTAAATTATAATTAGCCAAAAAAAAAATCATTCTACCCTCACATTTACCATTTTATCTCTCTAACTTTCCAATTCTCATTTGGTTTTGTCTATGTTTCCAAGGAACAATTTTAATTTAGAATAACTTTTTTCTTTAATTTATCCCTAATAGGATGTTTTTCCAAGAGGAATTGATGGCACTAGTCAAATCATCCAACCTTAAGGAATTCCTCGTAAAGCAAACCATAAGTAACGTAAATGAAAACAAGGTACCTCCATATACTGTAATAGAATGTATTTTACAATGTGATATATTGTTAAAACCAAAATTGCAAAAAAAAAAAAAAAAAAAAAAAAAAAAGACATTGTGTTCAATTGCATGATGTGATTCTTCTGTTTATGAAAGGAAATTGCACTCGCATTTTTATATAGTTCACCATTTCAGTTAAAAAGGTTTGTGTACGTAAGAGATATTAACCTTTGAGCTAGGCATGAGATGGTCATCACTACTCAATGTGAAATCTACTGGTCCATGGTCCAAGTAACAGATATCTGTCAATGGGCCTATTGGGTTTGTAGCCCAACAAGAGACCATGCCCCAAGTTACGTATAAAGTGGCAATTTTGCAAGCTAGCACTACCAGTCGTTCCTCGTCGAGTTTTTGTTAAACACTATCCCATCTATATGTGACTGTAACCATGAGACCCTCCACTCTAATCTTCACCATACTAGCCACTGCTTGTAACTTTTACCTGTTTTATCTTTTCATCCACAACCTTTATCATCTCCTAGTGGTCGTGAAACCACCACCTCCTCCTCCACCACCACCGCTTCCGCCACCGTACGAGGTGGTGAATGAGTTATGCATGCATAACTACTATCCATCGTCGCTCGGAAACTGCTTCACCAAACTCATGCAAATCCCACCAACCAAATACGCCGCTGACTCGACCGAAGTCATCAGAATCATAATCGACAAGGTTTACAGTTTGTCTCGCAGAGCACGATTCAAGTTCGACCACGCCGCAACTTTTAACGATACCCATTTGAGCAGTGACTCTATCAAGTGTCTCCGTAAGTGTCAGGAATCATCCGACGCCATTGTCAACTATTGGTACCATCGCTTCGAGAAGGATGAATTTTTCCCGCAGATCCGCTCTGGAACAGTGCACCACTTCTGGCGGCGAGCTCGGACTCACGCCCAACGTTGTCTTTACGGACACAATTGTAGCGGTGACAAAGCCGTGAGAGCATTCACACACTCCGTTTTCGATGAGATCGAAGCTCTGGTCAGGCTCGGCGACGCTCTTAGAAACAGGGTCGGGAATATTAGATCGATGAGACTGACGGAGATTAAGCCAATGCCTTTGGTGGTGCGCAGATGGTACGTGGGTGAAACAAAGCGTTTTCGGCGAGATAGGGCTGCCCTTGGAGCTAGAGCCAACCGGCAAGGCTCACAACTGATTCGTCCAGTAAATTATTTGAATTAGCAATTGGATTAGATGATAATAGTGTTTTGTTTTATTCAAATATATTATTTGGGTTAAGATTAGTTAAATTAGTGGATTTGTTTTTGTTAGTAATAGATTATAGAATGTTGGTTTTATCTTTATCTATTTAATATTCTGCCCTTTATAAATTTTTAGATATTGAATATTTATTGATAAATTAAAAAAGATTAGTATTTATCTTAGGCTATAATAAGTTCACATTAGTGTAGTGAACAATTCTCAAATTTGATCCCTTTAGATGGGCAAATGCTATCGATATGATTTATGTTTTATATTCCTTATGTAAGTTAGCATTTAGCTATCTTTTTTTGTCGAACTTTTATATGGATTGCTTTGAATTGTGGTTTTAATTAATTGCCGCCACTGAGTTATAGTTCAACTGATACTTTATTCTTTCATAATAATTTGTTAGAAGGTAAAGTTGATATTCAAACCATCTGGTTATGCAACCTCTACCCAAAAAAAAAAAAAAATTTTGTTTTTTTTAAACTTATGAAAAAAATATGAAAAATTTACATTATTTTAAGAGTCTTGATAATTACCCTTGATGACCTTGAAATTTGAGGATTGCCGACCCTTGAAAAATAACAAGGGTTAAAAATTTTAAAAGTACAACCAGGGATGGAGCTCACAATCAAGGATGGACCTAAAAATTCAAAATTTAGGATCCCTCATAAATTTTATTATAAAAAATACCGTAGTAGTGACTAAAACATCAACTATGCCCTGTTTCTGTTTTGTGTATTTGTTACTTGATAGTGTTAAATTTTGTTTGTATTGTGCTTGTCTTTAGACATTTGCAATGCCCCAACATTCACTTGGGCAATAATATTCGTCAATGCCATCTAAAGAAGAAAATTAATTGTATAACATGCAATAAAACCACATAAAAATATACTAGTTATATTAATCTCTGTGAGAGAGAGAGAGAGAGAGAGAGAGAGAGAGAGAGAGAGAGAGAGAGAGAGAGAGAGAGAGAGAGAGAGAGAGAGAGAGAGAGAGAGAGAGAGAGAGAGAGAGAGAGAGAGAGAGAGAGATTTTTTATCTTTGAAAATTTGGTATTTAATTTAAGGGTTTAAAATTTTTAATGGAAAAAAAAAGTGAAAATATGGAGCCCAGCTCCAAAGCTTAATATATATATATATATTTTAAGAAGAGTTACATTAGCATGTTTAGAGGGTTATTAGTGACCTTGAAATAAGCCTACCTAAATTTAGGTTCAGCCCATTTTGTTAGTATCTGTTTCAACAAAACGATCGTGCTGACAATGTCGTGAAGGAATTCATCATACACTCAGTTTTCGATGAGATCGATGATCTAGTCAGGGTTGGCTACGCATTTAAACACAAGGTCTAGAATTTTAGATCGATAAGACTGACGAAATTGAAGCCAACGCCTTTGGTGGTGCACCACTACCGTGAATGGTGCCCGGATCCAAAGCGTTTTTGCGAGTGAGAGCTACCCTTGGAGCCTGAGCCAACTGCATGCATGTAGGGTTCTTCACTTCTTTTCTAGGCTCACAAGTGTTTTGTCCAGTCAATTGTTAGAATTTGCCATTGGATATATGATGGTAGAGTTTTGTTTTATTTGGACTTGGATTAGGATTCGTTTTATTGATATATTATAGGAAATTAATATTTATTTTTATTTATTTAGAAGTATATTTTGTATAAACTTTTAGATATTGAATTTATCAATAGATTATTAGAAATTAGTATTATGACTGTCCGATGCACGGCTTAATAAAAGAATTATATATAAATTATTAAAAATATAAATTTTTGTAATAATATAATTAAATTTAATAACAAATAAAATAGTAAAAATATTTTAAAGATTATGGAAAGTTTTAACTTTCTAAGAGCTTTTAGTAGTAAACGGGCCAGACTTTGCACGGTTTTGGTCATAAACTTATAATATGAATAATTTTATTGGGAAACACTAATTAATGATTGAAGAGAAATGCTATACCAGGTTAGACTAAGACATAACCTTTACTTATTCAAATAACAATTAAGGTAAAGTATGGTGAGGAACAACAAAAAATAATAATGTAGGCTAGTAAAATTGTTAGTTTATAATTTTTTTAAAAAAAGAAGAAGAAGAAGTTCATTAGAACATTTATTGTTACTTTTCCAAAGAAATTGATAAAGATCAAAAACTTTTTGTTTTTGTCTAAAACCTTAAGTGAATGAATTTATTAAAAAATCTAAAATTTTTTTTGCAATTTGGTGAAGCCACTTGACGCAACCACAGTTTTTAAGCCCAACTTTTATTATATAGTATATGATATGATTTAAATATTGAATTTATTGATAAATTATAGGGAAATTAGTTTTTAGCTTAGCTATAATAAGTTCACATTAGTGAAGTACAATTCTCAAATTTGAGCCTTGAACGAGTAAATGCGATCGATATGATTTATTTTTTCATTTCCTTATTTATGTTAGCAAATAGCTAGAAAATACTTCTTGTCAATTTTCATATTAATTTTATATTGATGGTTTTGAACTATTACCGCCAATGAGTTATAGCTTAATTTACACTTGCTTCTTTCCTAATAATAGATTAGAAGGTCGAGATTCAAAACCATTTGGATGTGTGACTCACTGGTGGTAATAATAAAAAGATGTTTTAGTTGACATTTCCACTATTATATTATCTAATTAAATTTAATACTCGTTTTGATATAGAATCTTAGAAATTCCTCTACTAAATTACTGTTTGATTGATAAGTCTATGGAGGATTTTTTTTCCTGATTAGTCTTTGGAGGATTCTTGAATGGAGTTTGATAATTAAGGATTTAGGAAGGTTAGGAGGTTATTAAAAAGAGGAATCTTGACTGAATCTTGAAGGAATTTGATGCTTGTGTGGTAGTAATTAACTATTATCCTTGAAAAAAAATTTGGAGTCTTCATTAACCTTTGCATACTGCAACCAAGCATGGAACAGGGCCAAACATCTAATATATAGAACAATCCTTCCTACATCTATTGGACTTTATTTATTTGCAAGAAACAATATAAAATTCATCCATGTCATAGATCTTCTTAGTTGGTGACAAATTCTTGGTACAAGCATTTGAGCAAGATTCTAGACGACCTTCAACTTTGTGTCCATGTGTGAAATAAAACAGAAAAGAATAAGTAAATTTATTGGCAGAAAGACTACAACAAGCCAACAATTAACTGAATTAAGTTGGCATTCTATATCAACACATTTCCACTCCTCCACATAGAAATTAAAAGTCAGCACCTTTAACCTTCCAATAGAAAAAAATAATAATAATAGAAAGAAGAGGATTAGAACACAAGCATAGACCACATGAGTATATTTTAAAATCATATTATTGAATAGGGAATACCCCGCAAGACTATTCAAGCTTATATGTAGCAACTTCGGTTATTATAGTCATGTGACATCGTTGTGCTATGATCCGAAACTAAAGTATGAGGCCTTTTTGAGTAGTTCATGTCACTCTATTCCAAATGATTGGCAAAATTATTGTTGAAAGTGCTGTAAATAAAGATAAAAGTTAGTTGAAATAGTACAATAGGGCCCATAAATAGTAGCAAAAATAAGCTGAATAATGAAATAATTTTCATTTTTCATCCTAACCCAAACGCAGTGTGAGTTTGGTAATACTTATTTTTATCAACTTATTTCAAGTCAATCAAAGGAATTTGGGTATGGTCTTGTGTTACCGATGCGTGTGTTTGGAGGTGTTATTAGTGTTGGGTATATTTAGTGGAGATGCGATGGGATGTTCTAGAGATTTGGTTGTGAGGGATCTAGATTTTTCTTGGAGGTTAGTTTTCATAGGGGTTATGGAGTTGAGGGATGCCATGTTTAAGAGTTGGTTAAGAGGCTTTTGATTTTTAAAGCTTGGTGGATATCTAGTTGGGTTGAATGGGGATATTGGCCAAGTTTCGAAGACCGGTCTATTTTGAAATGACATGAGCAACCAATTCTTCAAAATTTGACAGAGTTTTCTCTCGAGACACTCACCTAGGCCTCATTGGAATCACACACCCATTCTCATTCTCCGAATCACGCAATGCGTGAAAACTACACACTCTCTAACCCAAGGCCTTAATTTGCCCTTCTCCCCTCATCTGATATTTGAGCAGTTTCTGCAATAAATTCAACTCATCTAGTCATTCTTTTATTAACTGATTCTGCTTTCATCCATGGACCCAATCCATATGGTTCTTTGAGCATTAATTTTTCATCAGAAGAATTCCCTCATGTACATTTAGCTTTTAAGTGCCCCAGCCCGCCACATTAAAAGCAAAACTTAGCTATTCTTTCGTATTTAAATGGGATCCATAAGTCTGGTTGTGACTTTCTATCTAGAAAAAAACCACTTCAGAGAGGATTATCTACTTTTAGCTCCACCTTCACCCTTAGGAACTTGCTTATGCATATCTCCTTATCTCTCATGATATCCATATCTAGAACCTCACCCACAAAAGCCTCAATCCCTTCAGCATTTTCCTTTGACATATACTCAATGGGGAGATCATGAACTTGGATCCAAAGTGGAATACTAGAGAACTCCATATCTTCAATAGCTAAATTCTTTTGCCATGATTTCAAAATCAATGGGAATCCTTCAATATTCCAAGGCCCCAATTCTAAGATGCGTTTTTTTATCCCCTTCATAGGCAAATTTGAACAAAAACACATTCTTCCTTAGATCAACAATCTGTATCCCTTTGTTGTTCTCCAAGCTTTTAAGAAAATGGCCTTGACTGCATTTTTGTTGATGATTCTATCTGCTAAAAGTTTACCCACCAAGCTTGTATTGCATAGATCTTCAGCTGCCTTCTCACTTGCTTTCAATTTTAAAGATTTGCCCGAGCACCTGAGTTTGCTGGTATCCACGGTTAACATTTTGACCAGATCATTTTGTTTGTCCTTTTGGATTAGCACTGAGTGGTTAGGGGCAGGACCCCTGGACCACAATGAGGTGGAGCAATTAGGATGGGTTTTGTGGAAATTGTGGTAATTGAAGGAATTGGTTTAGAATGGGTTTGGTGGAAAATATGATGGTTGAAGGAATCTAATTAAGATGGGAAAGGCTGTACAGATTTAAAAGGAAACTTGAGAACAAAATTTAGTGAGATTGAAATCTTGGTTAGAGACATAATAAAAATTTCCGTTTATTTTGATTCTTTGAGATGAACCAGTTGACTTCCTAAAATTTTCGTTTAGCAATGCAAAAATTATAACAACTTGGGGAAATATCATGATCAAGGTTATATTCTGTTTATCATCCCAAAGTTATTCTGGCTTCTTGCTGCGCAAAAGCATGATATTTGACCATGCCTAGTATCTCACAAACACCTAAATTCTAATACCTCGGGGACTCCATTTGTGCCAATGGCCAACACCTAATGGAGGGTGCAAGTACGAGGCTTGTAATTGTATTTTAGAAAGCAATCAATTGCAATTATTTAATGGATTTGTAAAGTCTTCTCTGTGCAATCACAAGCTCACAACATGAAGACTTGTGATAATTATAACCAAAGTTTCCAAGAAAACTTTCTACTTTTCCTAACCTCTGAATCATTTTACACCTTAAAAATGACCGTCTTCATAGTATGTTTGGGTGTTGGAGAGGTTTTGGTGTAATCAATGTTTAAAAAACCAAAAAAACAAAAACAAAAGAGCACCCTATGCTTTGACTGTGATAGTACATGGAGTTTACTTACTCACTATAGGATTTTAAGATTGTCCACTTCTTTTAAAATATGCTCTAGAATTTCTCGAAAATTTTCTCCAACAATATTTTTTATTTATTGTCATGTCTCTGTATTTAATGGTTGTGTGATATAGAAAAAATAAAACTAAAACATTAATAATGATACTTAAAAAAAAAAAATTGGTATCCTAAAGACCATCAAATGAAAAAGGTCTATCCGTCATCAATGACCCTCAAACAGGACAAGGATGAACAATGAAGGCTAGACACAAAACACATCCTAGGTTTTTAATGAAGACAATCAGAACATATAAAACATAATGTAGCTTAGACTAGTAAACATTTCAAATGTCTACCATCACAAACATTTGTCTTAAACATTCACCAAATTAAAATTGTTCACAAAAGGCATGTAAGCCAAGTAGTACCAACCAACTCTCATAATAGAAAAACTTACATAAATATGTAAAGCAAACTAAATGTCTAACTCATTTGGAGACCCTGAATTTTGGACCCAAAAGGCTCTAAGAAAGTTTCTGATACTGAACACCCGGATCTCTGCTTTTGAAAGATTTGCTCGGCATCCTTTCCATTTCACCCGCTTGCTCAGTTGCGACCCTATGCCTATGTTTTGGTGCTCCACATAATCAATTGAATTAAGTTTAGAACGGCTGTTCCAATCAAGCCAACCTTTAGGATGGATGACATGTCCAATGTAGCTGTTAATAATTGCCGTTGCAGCTATGTCACTCCATGGCCGTCTTGAGTAGGTTGAATTTTCTGAATCCTCTAGCCAAATCTTGTTGGCCAGCATAGCTCCAATCAGGGACTTATGTATAACAATACCCCTTTGATTTTTCATCCCATTGCTACCATCGGCGGTCAGAACATTAACTCGACCAGGCTTTTACTGCTTTACTAAGATTAGACAGTTCTGAAATACAGCAGCTGCCTTGCCAAAGATAAAATCGACGGTACCCTTGATGATACAGTTGCGGAAGAACTGAGATCCGATATGAACATGGAGGGTATCTTGGAACCCACTAAATTTGCAGTTATAAAAGGCCACTTCAGGGGCACTAACCGCAAGGGCTACAACTTGATGTTTGTCTGGTCTAGCCGTATTTAATATCATCAACTCCTCTCCGATGAAGTTTGGCCCCTTCACGGTTGAACAACAATAGAAACAACAAAACAATTAAGTGTTCCAATCAATAGAAAAAACAACAAAAAATAAATAGCTACACCAATTAACAGAAATAAGTAAAGTCATCAATCAAAGACCTAAAATCATATATCATTTGTGACAGTAGTCATGTAGTTAATTTAATAAAAAAAAAATCAAGTGTTCCATTCACTTCAAAATAAACATTCTTATTCACAAAATACTTATTTCAGAATATGCATTTAAATGGTACAGAAGTATTATTGCCAACAAAAAAAAAAGATGTAATATATATACTATTACATCTCTTGGTTGTTTTTTTTTTTTGTTGTAATAGTAACTTAAATTTATTATATCAATATGAGATTATAGCAATAATTATTATGTTACATTAAAATGTGTTGTTGTAATAGGTAACTCTTATTTTACATTGAGATATGTTGTTGCAATAGGTAATTTTTTATGTCACATCGAACTATATTATTGTAATAGGTTAAATCTTTATTTCACATCAAATTTTTTTGATGTAATAGAGGTGAGTAATTGAGCAGCGGGAAAATCGTTGCAATATATGGAATTTATCAAAGTAAATCGTTGCAATATATAGAATTTATTGCAAAAAAAAATCTAGTGTTGCATAAACCTATTGCTTTTTTTTTTTTATTAAAAAAATAACATATTGCAACGAGATTTTCAAAGTAAATCGTTGCAATATATGGAATTTATTGCAACGAAAATCTAGTATTGCATAAACCTATTGCTTTTTTTTAACCAAAAAGTAACCTATTGCAACAAGATTTTCAAAGTAAATCATTATAATATATAAATCGTTGCAATATATGGAATTTATTGTAACGAAAATTTAGTATTGTATAAACCTATTGCCTCAGAGTTCATTACAACAGCTTGCATCAACTTTTCTGTCGTTGCAATAACACCTATTATAATGACATTAGTTGTTATTGCAACAATTTTTTTCGTTTTATTAAGTCTTCTTACTGAACAGTGCTATGTGCAAGGTAGACAACTCCTTTTCAATTCGATATAGTTCTCCCTAAATGATGGTGGTTTGCCAGTTTTCACCAACAACCTGAAAAACTTGGGCGAACCAGGAATTATTATATGTTTGTTGTAAATCCCAGACTTGATATAGACAATGACTGCAGTCGTTATACCCGAGGGAGCACGTCTAATCAACGTCCCCTGTGCCATCCTTAGCCACCACTATGTCTGGTGTGACCTGCTCTTGCTAAACTCGTTGGGAAATGAATGAATCAACCAAACTTTGGTTGAGTCATGAACTTCATATCTTGTATTAAGGAAAGAAGAAGTGATGAAAAGTGCAATAAATAGACTCCTATGTTCCTTCAATAATTTTATCTCATTCCTTCTGATAAAGAATTTAGGATCACTCCTGATCAACTCATTCATATAGTTCGACTGAAACAGCTCACAGTTTACCAATGATTTTCCAATCATACCCAAATCTGTCCCAGCCACGGAGAAATTAGCCCCTAGAGATGCAATAGTTTCAACAAGCAGATGCACATTCATACCCAAATCATCTTTGCAAGATTAAAATCTATTGCTATAAGAACTCAATATTTATCATTATCTATCTATTACGTTTTTCTCTTCACAAATTCTTTAGTTTGGCTTTTATTTCCCAGTATTTATTTGAATACATTATTTATACTTATAGTCTTCTTGGATCCCTTCCATCTGTTATATTAATTGTTTTTAATAGGACTGTTATATTAAAATTGAAACCTCACCTACTATAAACTTCTTCTTCTTCTTTTTATTTTATTTTTTATTGTTTCTAATCTTTGCCATAAATTAGAACGTTTATTGATCCATGAATGAATATTACAGTCGTTCCACCTAATATAAACTTCTAATTTTTTTTTTTTTTTAAATACAAGATAGAAATTATACTCTAGCCTAATCTAAGTGTATATGTGTGTGAAATTTTTTTCTGGAGACTTGAATCCTAGCCCTTACCTTCTACACCTTACAAGTACTTACACTTCTAATTAATTCTAACCAAACTAGTAAACATAATAAAAATAAGGATAAATTAGAAAAGAAACAAAATCTAAATCCTAATTCAAAATTCAAATAGGAATCCTAAGTCAACAAAAAGATCATTAAGGAAACTAATTAAATAAAATCAATTAAAAGAAAAATCTGTTACTCCTCCAACCCCATTTTAAATCTCTACCAGACATTATCTTCTTAATTTTTTGGAGGATCCCAATCCATTGGGATTGTTGCCACCGAATTTAAGAATGATTTTAAATAGAAAGGACTCTAAATGGAAACGTCAACATTGATAGTATTTTCAATTTTGAGCATTGTTTGACTTTAGCTTCCTCCATCAATCTTTACTCTTTTTTTAAAAAAAAATTTTTATACAAGATAAAAATTTTATTCTAACTTAATCTAAGTATATATGTGTATGAAGCTCACACATGGAGACATGAACCCCGATCATTCCACCTAATATAAACTTCTAATTCTTATTTTTTTTAATACAAGATAGAAATTTTACTCTAACTTAATATAAGTGTATATGTGTGTGAAATTTCTTTTTGGAGACTTAAACTCCAGTCCTTACCTTCCACACTCTACAAACACTTATACTTCTAATTGATTCTAACCAAACTAGTAAACATAATAAAAAGAGCAAAATACACTCTACCCACCTGTGGTTTAAAAAATGGCAAATTGCCTACCTGTGGTCTGATCCGTTAACTAGACGTTACCCACCTTTGTTTCTACCGTTACTCTAACACCATTCCACTCAAAAAAATAATAGAAATTGAATCAAAACACTCTCTTATAGGGGGGGGGGGGGAAGCTTCTCTTTACCCGTACACCCTCTGTTCAAGATTGTGATCCACTCCATCAAGATCAACCTATGAAACTCTTAGCATCAAAAGAAGATGGCAGTCCAATCAAAACCCATGTGAAGGATATTGAAGATTTTATCTCTTGATTTAAACAACAGGTACGATTTTAATAGTTAGGGTTCTTGATTTCTTTTTCAAAAATTGCTAGTAATTTTTTTTTTTTTTAAATTTGCTCGTAGGTTACTTAATAGATTCCTGGTAGATTACTTGATTTCTTGGTTCCTAGTGCAACACGTAAACCAAACATTCATAAGCTCCTTCCTATTTGTCTTCTTAATAATTCGAAGACCAATTACTGAATTGCTTTCTCATGTGGCTCTTGCATTGGTTTATTTGCAGCTGTTTTCTTGTTGAATTTTCCAATTTATTTAATAAAAAAAATGACATTGGTCCGTTCCCATGTGGTTGCCTCCCAAATACAAAACATAGATTTTTTTTTTTTAATGTGCATATTCCGTTAGGAACCTGTAGAAATTTTCAATGGCTGAAATTTATATATTGTTTAATGAGCTAAAAGTTGCTAGTGGTTTGGTTCTTTGTTATGTTGTGATTTGTCTAGACCCTAAGAATCTTTTTGTATTGAGTAAAAAATGTGTAAATGTGGACTTTGTGGCCCATTCTCATGTGTTTGTCTCCCAAAAACAGAGCAAACACTTTTGTCTGTTTTTGCTATGTTTTTGTTTTATTCTTTTGTCAAATAACACTTTTATTTAAGATTTTTTTTTTTAATTTTTTTTTATGCAGATGGCAGATTTGAAGTTGACTATTGAGATTAATTAAGGTGGTAAGTTTGTGTGGAACCCAAACCTAGAATATATAGGTGGCAACATAGCATATGAAGATGTTGACCCTGATTCTCTAAGTTTTTTCGAAATACAAGGACTGTGTGAGAAGTATGGTGCACCCCGTACAAGTACATATCATTATCTAATTCTAGGAGGTAATTTGGAGGAAGGCTTAAGAATGATAACTAGGGATGCTGAGGTGTTGTATATGTGTGAAATTCACATAGCATGGCCTACAGATAGGTTGGTATTATATGTGGAAGGTGGTGAGCAGCCACTTGCTGTTAAAGGTGGTAATGTAGAGTATGAAGATAATGGTGATGTGAGTGATGTAGATGAAGAAGTGAATGTGGATGGTGGAGATGAAGTGCTAGAAATTGAGCAAAATGACAATGTGGACTTTGATTGGTTGGAGGAAGGGCTAGAAAGGCCAGATTTTAAAGACAATGTATTTGGGGCATTTACACAGACTGAGGGGAATGGAGTTGGGGAGATTGCAACCCCACAAAGGAGTAATGTTGCGACTATTAAGACCTCACAGAGGAGTAATGTAGCAGCTATTAAAGCCCCACAGAACAGTAATGCAGCATGTAATAATTCCCCACAGATGAATAATGCTTGGAAAATTGATGGTGTGGATGAAAATGATTGGCTTGAACCACCTGTTGAGGATGACATGGAAAGTTTGGTAGGGTCTGATGATGATGAACCAGCTGTTGGTTCAACAGAGAAGGTGTTTAATGTTCAAACTAGAATGAAAAAACCAGAGCTGTGTAAGGGAATGAAGTTTCCTAATGTTAAGGTGTTTAGGGAGGCATTAAGAGAATATGCTATATAGAAACCTTTGGATATTTGGTTCAAATTGAATGAGAAAGAGAAGATATCTGTCTATTGCAAGAACGAGTGTGGATGGAGGTGTTATGCATCTAAAGTTAGTGGGGAGTTGACCTTCCAAATAAAGACATGAATTCTTGAGTGCACCTGCCCTAGAAACCTCCAAAATAGCTAAGTAACATCAGTCTATGTTGCTAAGAAGTACATGCAGGATTTTAGCAAGAACCATAATTGGATTATAGAGGGTGTGCAACACCATGTGAAGGATAAAATTAAGGTTGACATAAGTGTGAGTCAAGTGTATAGGTCTAAGAGGAAATCCATTGATTTGATTATTGGGGATGTGCAGTTGCAATATGGGAAGCTAAGAGACTATGCAGAGATGATAAGGTTGAATGATGTGGGAAGTAGGGTTATTTTGCGAATAAGATGGAGAATAAAAATTCCCAACCAAAATTTAGGAGGATGTATATAAGGTACAATGCATAGAAGGTTAGTTTCTTGGGAGGGTGTAGACCAATCATAGGATTGGATGGGTGCCACCTAAAAGGAAGATTTGGTGGGCAAATACTAACTGCCACAGCTAGAGATGGAAATGATAATGTTTTTCCAGTTGCCTTGGCTGTGGTTGAACAAGGACTCTTGGGTTTGGTTCCTTCAACAGTTTTCAGATGATATTGGGAATCTAGAGCAACTAAATTTGGTCTTTATCAGTGATAGGCAGAAGGTATAAACTTTGTATGTTCACTTCAGTGACACATGCATGTGTTTTCATTATTCATATTACAAATATTGTTTTCTATTGAATTCTGTGTGAAACATGGACTTAATATAATCCAACTAGGATATTATATGAATGAGAAGTGATTAGGAAGGTGTTTTGCTCAAAGTGCATGTTATCCAGTTGTTGATAATGTTTTTAACTTATCAAATAAAAAATATGCATTGATTTGTCAAAACTTGAGTGTCAAAACTTGTTTAAAACCACGTTACTTGTGAAATTAAAATATGTTTAGCATTGAATTGTTTAGGCCCTATCAATTAGGCATTGAATTGTTTAGTTGATTTTCTCAATGTTGTTTCATTCTTTTTTTTTTTTTTGGTTCAAAGAATCTTGGTTTTTTGCTATAATTTTGAGGGCACATGAATACATGTATGGTAATGAAGCAAAATCTAGAATGTCAATCCCAGCTCTTTGTTCTTCATATCACTAGTTATATCACCCCAAATTCAAATGATATAATGCGAAGAACAAACAACATGAACTTACCATAGAAAGAACAAAATTTTTTGAAAGATCAAAACCATCATCATTTGTAATATTCCTCTGTTTTCTCTATAGATATGTGCACTTTTTCATCCCTTGTGATAGAGTTAAAGGTAGCTATAATGTATCAATAACAAACAGATACCAAAATTTACAATAAGAGGAATATAGAGAAATTGGGAAAGCACAACATGTGTTTTGTAATTCTAAAACACAACTCTGTTATCTGGTCGTAAAAATTGGGAAAGTTTTCCCATAGAAATGACCAATGTCATGGGAGGCAACCACATGGGAATGGACCAATGTCATTTTTATTTTATTATATAAATTGGAAAATTCTACAAGAAAACAACTGCAAATAGACAAATGCAAGAGCTTAATGAGAAAGCAATTCAATAATTGATCTTCGACTTATTAACAAGACAAAATGAAGGAGCTTATGAATTTTTGGTTTACGTGGTGCACTAGGAACCAAGAAATCAAGTAATCTACCAGCAATCTATCAAGTAACCTACTAGCAATTATTAAAAAAAAAAAAAAAAAACTACTAGCAATTTTTGAAAAAAAAATCAAGAACCCTAACCGTCAAAATCATACCTGTTGTTTAAATCAAGAAAGAAAATCTTCAATATCCTTCACATGAGTTTTGATCATATTGCCATCTTCTCTTAATGCTGAGAGTTTCACGGGTTGATGTTGATGGAGTGGATCATAATCTTGAACAAAGGATCACTACAAAAAACGCGGGCTATAGCCGCGTTTTTTTTAGCCGCGCTTACAAAAACGTGGCTATAGCTATTCTATAGCTGCATTTTTAGAAAACGCGGCTCTAGACTTAAACAATAGCTGCGTTTTTTAAAAACGCAGCTATAGCTAACCTATAGCTGCGTTCTTAAAACGCAGCTATGGTCCAATTGAATAATTTTTTTTTTAAAGGGGGGTCTGCGTTTTTAGAAAACGCATCTAGATCCAACTATAGCTGCGTTTTAAAACGCAGCTAGAGGTTACCTATAGCCGCGTTTCTTAAAAACGCAGCTATAGGTCCTTTAGCAAAATAAATTTTTTTTTTTTAAAGGGGAGCCTATGGCTGCGTTTTTAGAAAACGCAGCTAGATCCAACCTATAGCTGCGTTTTAAAACGCAGGTAAGGTTACCTATAGCCGCGTTTCCTAAAAACGCAGCTATAGGTCCTTTAGTAGAATAATTCTTTTTTTTTAAAGGGGGGCCTATGGCTGCGTTTATAGAAAACGCAGCTAGATCCAACCTATAGCTGCGTTTTAAAACGCAGCTATAGGTCCTCTAAGAGAATAAATTTTTTTAAAAGGGGCCTATAGCTGCGTTTTTAAAAAACGCAGCTATAGGTCTTCCAGAAGAATAAATTTTTTTAAAAGGGGCCTATAGCTGCGTTTTTGAAAAACGCAGCTATAGGGCCTCTAAGCAAAATAATTTTTTTTAAGGAGGCCTATGGCTGCGTTTTTAAAAACGCAGCTATAGGTCCTCAGCAGAATAAATTTTTTAGGGGGGCCTATAGCCGCGTTTTGGAAAAACGCAGCTATAGGTCCTCCAGCGGAATAAATTTAAAAATTAAGGGGGGCCTATGGCTGCGTTTTGAAAAACGCAGCTATAGGTCCTCCAGCAGAAGCAAAAAAAATGTTTGCTTCTTTTCCCACGTGCCCCCCCCTTTCCCACCTACCCGGCTTTATCTTTTCTCCTTCTTTTTTATTCTTTCTTCCTTCACACACTTCAGACCTTCATCAGTGCTCCCTTCTTCTTCTTCTTCTTCTTCTTCTTCTTCTTCTTTTTTTTTTTCTCTCCAACGTAACTCTTTTTTTTTTTTTTTTTTTTCTTTGTTTCTTTGTTTCTTTGGTGGTGCTGCTGCTGCTTCTACTTTTTTTTTTCTTTTTTCTTTCTTTTTTTCTTCTTTCTTTTCTACTTTTTTTTTTCTTTGTTTCTTTGGTGCTGCTGCTGCTGCTTGCTTCTTCTTTTTTTTTTTTTTTTTTCTTTCTTTTTTTCTTCTTTCTTTTTTCTTTCTTTCTTTTTTTCTTCTTTTTTTGCTCATTCTTCTGCTGCTGCTGCTTCTGCTTCTGCGTAGGCCACCAAGTTTTTTTTTTTTGAGTTTTGATTTTGAATTTTTTGAATTTGTGCTTGAATTTGTGCTATTGTGTTGCTAATATTGTGCTTATGTTTAAATGGATTTGTGTTCTTGAACTTGTTCTTTTGTGTTTTTGAGCAAAATACTTGAATGAGAGGAGATTCATGGGATTGTGTTTTTATATTTTGAAGCACGTTGTGTTTGAATTGTCAGGTTGTTGTGCTTGATTTTGAATTTTCTGAGTGTGTTTGAATTGTGAGTATGTTGTTTTTTATTTTGAATTTTCTGGGTTTGTGTTTGATTTTGAATTTTCTGGGTGTGTTTGTATTGTGAATGTTGTGTTTGATTTTGAATTTTCTGGGTTTGTATTTAATTTTGAATTTTTTGGGTTTGTGTTTAATTTTGAATTTCTTGGGTGTGTTTGTATTGTGAGTATGTTGTGTTTTATTTTGAATTTTTTAGGTTTGTGTTTAATTTTGAATTTTTTGGGTTTGTGTTTACTATTGAATTTTTTTTGTTTGAATTTTGAATTTTTGGGGGAAAAAAAAAAACCCAGAAATTTTTTTTTTGTTTTAAAAAAACTATAGCTGCGTTTTAAAAACGCAGCTATAGGAGGCTTTAGCCGCGTTTTTAAAACGCAGCCAAAACTGGACCTATAGCTGCGTTTTAAACGCAGCCCAAAGGGGGTCTATAGCCGCGTTTTTTACAAAACGCAGCTATAGGTCTCAGCCTTTAGGGGGGCTAAAAACCGCAGCCATAGGGTCTAAGAAACGCAGCTATAGAGGGACCTATAGCCGCGTTTTTAAAAACGCAGCTATAGGACCCCGCAAGGGGCTATTGTCACGCGGCTGAAGCCGCGTTTAAAAACGCAGCCATAAAAACGCAGCTATTGTCCTATAGCTGCGTTTTTAGGGTCTATAGCTGCGTTTTTGAAACGCGGCTAAAGCCCCATTTTTTTGTAGTGGATGTACGGGTAAAGGAAAGCTTTTTCTTTTCCCCCTCAAAGGAAAGTGTTTTGATTCAATTGCTATTGTCTTTTTGAGTGGAATGGTGTTAGAGTAACGGTAGGGACAGAGGTGGGTAACGTTTGGTTAACGGATCAAGCCGCATGTAGGGAAAATGTCATTTTTTAAACCACAGGTAGACAAAGTATTTTTTGGACAAACCACAGGTGGACAAAATATAATTTCCCCTAATAAAGATAAGGATAAATTAGAGAAGAAACAAAATCTAAATCCTAATTCAAAACTCAAATAGGAATCCTAAGTCAACTAAAAGATATCATTAAGGAAACTAATTAAATAAAATCAATAAAAGGAAAAATCTGTTACTCCTCCAGCCCCAATTTAAAGCTCTACTGGACATTATCTTCTTAATCTTTTGGAGGATCCCAATCCGTTGGGATTGTTGCCACTACATTTAAGAATGATTTTAAATGGAAAGGACTCTAAATGGAAACATCAACATTGATAGTATTTTCAATTTTGAGCATTGTTTGACTTTAGCTTCCTCCATCCATCTTGACTCTTTTTTATTTTTTATTTTTTTATACGAGATAAAAATTTTATTCTAATATAATCTAAGTGTATGTGTGTATGAATCTTACACTTGAAGACATGAATCCCAGTCTTTATCCCTCATACACCACAAATACTTATACTTGTGAAGTTACTATTGCACTAAGGGTGCACGGTGGTTTTTTTTTTTTTTTTAAGAGTAATGCTACAGTCACAATCTATTTTACAAAATTTTTACAAATCGTAGATGTATCTAACTTCTTAATAGTTTTCATCTGAGTCTACCATTAACATTACTTTTTCATTCACCAATAACCACTTACCACGTCAGCAGTTTATAAAATTTTTTGTACAAAAATTTGTGTCTCTAGCGTTGCTTTATTTTTTAAACATTAATCTCTACTTGTTAAAACAATAATACTCTTACAAAATTCAAAATAGAGTGTGAAATAGTTGTAGAGAGTCTCAATGTTGTCTAGAGGATCAAATCCCTAACCTTAGCCTTCCTAGCCACCATTTATGATCTTCTCTTCGAATTCTGTCCTCCATAGCAGTGAAGAAAAGAGAATAGAGAAGAACAGAGAGAGAGAGAGAGAGAGAGAGAGAGAGTTCAATCACAAGATTATTCGTATATGTCCAATTACAATGAGCTAATCCCTATTATATCAATCTCTGAAACTAACTACTTTAGGATTACCAGCTAATTAAGCTAACTATCTTAACTGTCAATAGCTAACTAACCCAACTGCCACTTAACTACTAACTACTTGCTATACATGTCAAGTATAATGATAGTATTAACCCAACTCACCCGTAAGCCAATAGCACATGTACCTAGCATTCTCAGCTTCGTCTTTAAATATATAGTAACTTATAAGTTATAACCTGTGCATGCGCACCTAACAATAAAAAAACAAGGCATAAATCCAATTTTGGTTTCTATGTCTTGGGTCCATTTCCATTTTAGTTTATACTTTTCTATTTTACCCTTTTTAGTCCCTAAAATGAAAAACTCATTCAATTTTGTCCCTACTATCATCTTACTAATGGAAATTGCTTACGTGGCAAACGGAGTGTAATATTGGCACACTAAATATTGACGTAACCATTAAAATAATATTTTAAAAAAATTGTTTAATATTTTAAAATGTCAAGTCAACATTTTAATTTAAAAAATGCCATGTCAGATAAAACAATTAAAACAAATTCTAAACTATTTTTTTAAATAAAATTAATTAATAAAAATTTTTCAATTTTTTTCTTTTCATTATTTTGTTGGAAATAACATGTTTGGCTTCCCAAAAAATTAAAAAATTAATATTTTTGTTTCTTCCCTTTCATTTTCTTAGCAACCAAACACCAAAATACATTGAGATCAAAACCCAACAATCACCAAAACACCAAAACATCTCAAATCTAAAGCCCCAAAACTTGTTGAGATCAAAACCCAGCAATCACCAAAACATCTCAAATCCAAAATACTAAAACCCACTAAGACCAAAACCTAGGAATGAACAAACCAACCCCATGGCCCACCACCAAACCCAACCAACCACCACCACCATAGGTGGCAAGGCAGAGAGAGAGAGAGAGAGAGAGAGACATTGATCTGAGCGAGAGACGGTTA
Source organism: Castanopsis chinensis (assembly GCA_032878915.1). Lineage (NCBI taxonomy): Eukaryota > Viridiplantae > Streptophyta > Magnoliopsida > Fagales > Fagaceae > Castanopsis > Castanopsis chinensis. The sequence goes on along the minus strand of JAVQMG010000099.1, from coordinate 2,657,616 downwards.
TTGTAACAATTTTGTAAATTTATATATTTTTAACTTGACTAATGTGAATGATTTTGGGATTTAGATGTGTAAAATTGAGTTTTTTTTTTCTTCTATTTTGCATTGTCTAATGCAAATGCTATTATACTGCAATTAATGTTGTTGGCATGCAACGCAAGATTTTGGTACCCATTAGCCCATTACCCTTTTAAATAATGAGTTTTGCACAACATTAACTCACTAAAAACAAAAAATTTAAAAACTTAAATAGGATATGTGGCACAAAATTAGATAACAAATGGAATCTAATTTAGAATCTAATTGAATTTTTTCTCAGTTTTGACTAATATATATATATATGATGTGTAGTTGTTATGGGACCAAAATAAGAGTGAAGGAGAGATGGTTCTTATTAGGGTTAAGGAGGAGAAAAAGTTCATGGTGTTGTGTGATGAGTTTGAGGTTCCATGTCATAATGAGTAGTAGGAGGACGGCGTACCATTGGTTTAAGTTCAATTCTGCTCTGCTCGACCTTGAATAGTCCAATTACAAAAATAAATCAATGACAATCTATTTAGAGAGAATGAATAAAATCAATTTTAACAAAAATTATTTGTAGTCATATGACTCTATTCTAAAGTCAAACTCAAAGTAAGTCTTTTTAGCTATTTTGAGGCATCCAAAACGTAAAACCATTTTTTTTAAACCAACAATCATAATTATTATGGAAATATGAAATAAACCTACCAAGAAGTCCTTTTCCACTAGGTTAGGCAACTTGTTGATGGATCTGGTCTCATCCAAAACGTAAAACCATTTTTTTTAAACCAACAATCATAATTATTATGGAAATATGAAATAAACCTACCAAGAAGTCCTTTTCCACTAGGTTAGCAGCTGTGTTGATAGATATGGTCTCGCATCCTCCTTTGAGCTGGACCGGATTGGCATTAATTGAGCTGGGCTTGAGAGTAAACAAAAAGGAAACATCAACTGGACTGACCCAAATCAATATGCAAGCCGACGTAACAAAAATCAGTCTATCTATGTGGTGTAGTGATTGCTTGGTTATTACTTACCCTAGAGTCTAGACGATGGGCGCAGAGGGAAAGTTATGGCAGGGAATGGGAGCAGTCCTCGTGGGGTGTGCTAGCTTCTTCTTATATACTATTATATATAAACGGGTAAAAACTTTCTTTTTATATACTATTATATATAAACGGGTAAAAACTTTTTGCCAATGTATATACGTTGAGGTAAGTTAATAGCCAAAATCAAGTTTGTCTTTTAGTGTCATAATGCCATTAAAAACAATATAACAGCCCCTAACATGGCTGACCTTAGATATCAAATAATATTTTCCTTTGAAACTTTGACTATACACAATAATTACAACTAAGAATGGAAATCAATATTTAATGCTATAAACTATCAACAGTCAATTGTATTATACTAGCCTCATCATACGTGCTTCGCAGATGTAATGAGACTTTTTTTTTAGAGATACTACATCCATAATATTTTTACAATATTTTCACAACAAATCATAAATAGTTAGTTGTTATTGATTCAAATTTGAACCTAACACTAAAATTACTTTTAACTCCAACAATAACAACCAGTAACAACTTGTCACTTAAGATTTGTTGTAAAAATATTGTGAAAATATTGTTGACATATCATTTTTTTTTAGTGGTCTTATTTTGTAGAAAAAAATTGTATTTAATTATTATATATATATATATATATATAATTTTTATTTTAAAAATCTAATTTATAATTGAATAAATCAATTTAAAAATTAATAGGAAAGTGATCCTATTTTTTAGGCAATATTTTAGTGGGAGTTAGAGTTACATGTTTACCGGATTGTCCTTTAATTTTGTCTTTACTTAAACATAGGACTGTAGGGATATTTTTTAACTAAAAAAAATGAGGAGTCCAAACAGGAAAAACTCCTTAAATACTAGTATATATAAATATATAGTTGTACAATATCTAATACTTTTTACCTATTTCAAGGCCCTTAACCCTAGTCTTGACCTTATTAACAATCGCTTATGGAATGTTTGTGGCTTCCATTCTGAGTAGTAAACCTCTTCATCATCTTCTCTTCGAATCACCTCCTCCTCCTTCTCCTATGATGATGATGAATTGATCACTTGCAATTGCACAGCTTCCTTCGCCTCCACCACCACCACCACCATAGGCAGTGGTGAACGAGTCTTGTAATAAGAATAGCAAATTTATGGAGCCAAGGGTCTGCGTCAACAGTCTCATGAAAATCCCATCAACCAAATACGCCACTGACACCACCCAATTTATCACAATTGTAGCCGACCTAATCTACAATTTATCGCTGATCTCTCACTTTGAGTTCAACCGCTACTTAACCGTCCACCATGCCACTTTGAGCGATTACTCCATTATGTGTTTGCGTCAGTGTGAGGAAATGTCGGAAGCCATTATCAATTATTGGGAGTGCAACATCTTTCAAAAACAATATTTAAGGGAATACTTTGGAACATTGTTGAGCTTCAGGAAAGAAATTCGTGACTTAAGGTGCATATGTCTACAAGACATTGATGACTTTGTTTCTGGAAAAGAGAAGAGGACCCCAGGACATATAGTTGTGAAAGAATTCGCGCTCTCCCTTTTTGATGAGATTGACAATCTGCGTTGCTTGGGTAGTTCTCTTTCGGAAAGTACAGGGATTTTAATGATGAAACTTACGGAGTTGAAGCCAATGCCTTTGGTGGAGTCCCTGTATAAGCCGGATCCAAAGCGTTTTTACAAGATGGGATGGGGGCCTCACCCAACAGTATTTAGGGTTTACCGCTTCTATTCATGGCTCACAAGTGTTTTGTCATCAGCCACTAAATTAGGGGTAGCTCCGACTTAAGACTGTAATGCTTCCTAGCCTCTCAGCCTCTTATCTCTATAGATTTTTTTTTGCATTTTGTCTCTAGTTTTATTCTTTGAAGTTTAAGTCTACTATTGAACACCTTAGTTTAATTAACAACTATTTTGTTAATTATTAGTTCAACCTATGCAGCTTTTTCTGTATCTTCCCTACTAGAACAAAAGCATGTGTTTTGTTTTTGTCAAATATGTTAATGATAGTTCCAATTTTATTAAATTATAATTACTTATCAAAAAAAAAAAAATGTTAATGATAGTGGTTTGAGGTGGCTATTACACAACAGGTTTTCAGCTTGGCCAATTCCATACCCTGCTTATTGCACCAAATTTCAAAAAGATGAGTACATATTTATTAGTACAATTTATTTTAGTTTTTACTTACGGATAAAAACTATTATACATCACATTTATACACACTTGAAAAAGCAACTGAAATTGTGTCTATATGGTTTTAGTTGCTTTTTCAAATGGGTGTAAATGTTTGTTGTAACAAGTGGTGGGTTTTAATTAATTTATTTAGTAAAGTCTCTGATGGTTAAATAAGAGATCTAGAGTTCAAACCCCATCTACATTAAAAACTGATTGATGTCTTGGTCTAGTGACAAAGAGTGTTCATTAGAAGCGGATGTCATAGGTTAAAACTCTCAAAAAAAAAAAAAAAAAAAAACTTGTAATAAGTGTGGGTAATAAACACTAATAGTCTTTTACTTATTTTCTTGTCTCAAACGTACTTTTTTCTTTAGTCAGTACATTATTCTTGGTGGGTAGCTCATATTGACTGACACTCTTATGCCTTCTATTTATAAAAACAACTTTTTTTGTTTTGTTTAATGCAAGATCATATTTCGGTTCTAAACTTTATTCCATGCCATGAAAAATTTTCAATTTTATTCCTTAGCTGGAGAGGAAAAATATGTGATGGACTCGTAGTGGACGGATATGTGTAACCCATGGCGTGTGTTGGGCTCTAAAGCCTTTTATACAAGCATGACTGAAGCCCATTTGGGCTATTATGGCTTTTGCTTGATCTACATGTTTAGGCCCAAAGAAAGAATACTTCTATAAGGAAAATGAGTTACTCCCCTAGAAGGAAATGACTTCTTTACCAAGGCATAGGCATTAGATCTACAAGGCTATAAATACTTCAAAACCCTCACAAATCAAGATACGCATAACTGACTCAACTCTAGCACTCTAGTGTTGAAAGCAAGATTTCTAACTTGACCTTTGGAGGGTTTTTGGCTGGCACCACACCGGTGCTCTTTGCTAGGTCCTTTCTTGTTGTTTTGTAGGTTTTTATTTCGCTCTCGTGAGGACCGTGTAGCTCACTGGTGAATTTTGGCATCATCAGCATACTTATAATTACTTTTAATCTTTATCTCAAACAAGAAATAGTTACTTTTATTCTGAATAAATTTTATGTGATGATTTTTAGTTCCTAATGTGTGTAACAAAGTAAGTGTAACGTTTCTGAAAAAAAAAAAAAGGTAAGAGTAACCATTTTTATTTTGATCGATCGTGTTATTTAAGAGATTAAAAGTGAAATTTTTAACTTCAAATACATATATTAAATCATGTTGCAAACATTATTACGATATATAAATTAAATTATTCTTTTTTTATTTTTTATTTATTTTTTTGTATTTAGTTTGAGCAACTGACTGGGTAAGGACATGGTTAATTTGTTTGAAATACTTCTCTTTCATGCCCATTGCTGATAAGAAATATGAGGTTTTTTTTTTTTTTTTTTTTTTTTAAGAATGAAAACCCTAACGAGAAAACAAAATCTTGCACGGACGTAGAGATGCTGCTTGGTTATAAAGGGTGTACTCCCTAATGTGGGATGTTCATGAGAAAAAGAAAGGGAGATTTGTCGATGTGGATTGAAAGGAAGTTAGGAATAGACATAGTAATATAGTATGGCTCACCCAAAATTTCAATAAATTTCATATTATATTTTTTTAGTAAAGCATGCATAGGTGTGCTGCAATCTCTTGATTTAAAGGAATTGGAGATATGTATGTATTGAGATAACATTATCTATAACTAAAATTAAGGCATTTGATGATCATTAGTTATGACCAATGGAACAATCAAAACAATCTTATAGTATTTAGGAATTCTCATGTAATCCAAATAAAATAACATAATTATCTCTAATAACATAGTTATCTTTTATCTTATAAAACAAATATTCTATATATATTTTTTGAAAGCACAAATCTTCTATATATATATATATATACACACACGCATTTGAATATAAATATAAGTAGTAGCTCCTAAAACATTTTCAAAGAAGCAAAACCAAAACACAAAATCTTATTTATTCTTTTATTTTATCAGAGCCATAGACACTTGTCAAATATGTCTTCTTCCTCTACTACCTCTTTTGCAATAAATTCAACAACTATGTTCCATCCCAATGCCTTGATTTTAATTGTAGATAATGCTATCTTAATAGTATATATGCGCCTATGATTAAAGATAATACATAAGCAAATTAACAAGTATAGCTTTTGGTGCATATGCTAAGGAACTTTCACATTCATTATCATACGCTAAAAAAAAAAAAAAAAAAAAACCAGAATTAAAAATAATTATTATTGAAATATGAAATAAACCTACCAAGAAGTCCATTTCCACCAGGTCAGCTGCTGTGTTGATTTGGTAGATATGGTCTCGCATCCTCGTTTGGGCTGGACCGAATTGGCATTAATTGAGCTGGGCTTGAGAGTAAACAAAAATGAAATATCAACTGGACTGACCCAAATCAATATGCGAGCCGAGGTCTATCAATGTGGTGTTGTGGTTGTTAGGTTATTACTTATTCTAGAGTCTAGACGATGGGCGCAGAGGGAAAGTTACGGCAGCGGATGGGAGCAGTCCTCCTGGGGTGTACTTCTTCTTCATCACACTTCAACCCAAACTTCTGCTCGACTATTTCAATCACCAGGTTAACGAAATCGACTATATTCTTAATATTCTCTAGTTTGTTATCATTATTAAACTCAATATCATCTAGGATGATGAAATTGAAACCTATTTCAAGGCCCATAACCCTAGTCTTGACCTTATTAATCATCGCTTATGGAATGTTCGTGGCTTCCATTCTGAGTAATAAACCTCTTCGTCATCTTCTCTTCGAATCACCTTCTCCTCCTCCTCCTATGATGATGATGATGAATCGAGCACTTGCAATCGCACGGCTTCCTTCGCCTCCACCACCACCACCATATGCGGTGGTGAACGAGTCTTGTAATAAGATTACCAAACTTATGAAGCCAAGGGCCTGCGTTGACAGTCTCATGAAAATCCCATCAACCAAATACGCCACTGACACCACCCAACTTATCACAATCGTAGCCGACCTAATCTACAATTTGTCGCTGACCTCTCTCTTCGAGTTCAACCGCTACTTAACTGTTCACCATGCCACTTTGAGCGATTACTCCATTGTGTGTTTGCGTCAGTGTGAGGAAATGTCGGAAGCCATTATCAATTATTGGGAGTGCACCCTCCTTGAAAAACGTTATTTAGGGAAATACGTTGGAACATTGCTGAGCTTCTGGAACCAAGTTCGTGACTTTAGGTGGGTATGTATACAAGACATTGATTACTATGTTTCTGAAGAAGAGAAGACCACCCAAGGACATATAGCTGTGAAGGAATTCGCCCACTCCCTTCTCGATGAGATTGACAATCTACGTTGCTTGGGTAATTCTCTTTCGGAAAGTACAGGGATTTTATTGATGAAACTTACGGAGTTGAAGCCGATGCCTTTGGCGGTGTCCCTGTATAAGCCGGATCCAGAGCGTTTTTACAAGATGGGCTGGGGGCCTCACCCAACTGTACTTAGGGTTTACCGCTTCTTTTCGTGGCTCACCAGTGTTTTGTCATCAGCAACTAAAATTATCTCCATGGGGTAGCTCCGACTTAGACTGCATGCATCTGTAATGCTTCCTAGCCTCTATTCCTATAAAGTTTTTGCATTTTGTCTCTAGTTTTATTATTTGAAGTTTAAGTCTACTATTGCACAATTTAGTTTAACAACTACTTTGCTAATTATCAGTTCAACCTATGCTAGCTTTTTCTGTATCTTCCCTACTAGAACAGTACAGAACATGTGTTTTGTTTGTGTCAAATATGTTAATGATAGTTCCAATTTAATAAATTACAATTTCTTATAAATAAATAAGAAAATAAACGTTAATGATAGAGGTTTGAGGTGGCCATTACACAACAGGTTTACATCTTGGGCATAGAATTTGTTGAATATTTTTACAAAAATATCATATTTTATTTTGATACTCATTTATGTGAATTGACGAAGTCAATTATGTCTTAATGACAGAGACGTTAATTGCTAACCCAAATCTATACCATTAGTGGTTGTAATTTTTAATTGTGACCATTGATTTAAGTTTAGTGCAAAACTTGTTACTGGGAGACTAGGTTAGTATATAAAAGCCAAAAAAAAAAAAAAAAAACAAGTGATTCTCTCTCAACTTCATATCCTCTCTCTCTTGTGTGCTCCCTCTTTTTCCTTCTCTTAAAAAATCCTCAGATTGCTTCTTCTCCCAAGTTCGTCAACTTCACTTCATCCCATCAGCGTCCTCATTTACTCATTGCTGAGGGTTTTTTTAAGGGATCAACTCATTTTGATTTTGTTTAAGGTAAGAATCAAACAAAACCCTAATTTCTTTGTCATTGCTTTGTGCCCCTTTTCCTTTTTTGATTTTTGAGAAAATTTTGGAATTTCGCTCTTAAATTTCATTTCACTATAACGTTGGCAAATTTCTGTGCTGGTGAGGTACCAATTTTGTTCTTTCATAGTTTCTCAAAAAAAAAAAAAAATTGTTCTTTCATATAAGTGGCACAAAAAGTGCTTGTTGAAATGCTTTTTAGGAATTCAGTTTTTTCAAAACTTGTGGCATTGTGTTCTGCTCATCAGGGGGTGTGGGTTCTTAGTGTGGTGTTGAAATTTTATTTGTATTTATTTTATTGGTTAGTAGAGGAAAAAGGCAACAATTATGTATTTAAGGGGGAAGGGTTTTTATCAAGAAATAATTTTTTTCTATTTTGCCTCATCATTAGGCATGTAAAATATAAATATCTTTGAATAAATCAATTTATTGTCTTATTGTTGGCTCACATATGATGTAGCATATACATGTATATGGAAATTGCTTACATCACAAAGTGCAACATGATGTAGCATATTGTTGGTTTACCTTTCATCCCAAAGTGCAACATAATTCCTTGATAAGGGTCATTCTAAAACCCTTCCATGTAATGTCTCATTTTTTTATGTTCATTGCTATATTTGAAATACACATTTGATCGAGAAATCCTCTCTGTTCTTTAAAAAATCTCTACACGCGTTTGTTAATCTTGAAAATTGAAAACAAGGGAAAGGAACTAAGGCTACAGAGGTCATAATCTTTTAAAGGTTATTATGGCATTATTCTATGATGCTCTCCCTGTTTTTTTTTTTTTTAGACCTGTTTCTCCTTTACAAAGTCCACCATCAAGTTTAAAACAACCTTCTGCAGCAAATTAGTGGGAATTATTAGAGGATATTATTTTAAAGGGATCATTTATCTTGGTTTTTTGTTCATTTTGGATGCTAGTAATTAAGTTCTCACATGGTGTTGATTAAGGATATTTTTGACACCCTACGTTGATTTTAGTTTTCTGTCTTTCATTATACCTTCAATAATCTATTTTCTAGGTTCATATGTCTTATTAGAGTTCATTTGAAATTTCTCTTTAATTGTTGAGAAAATAACAGAAATAAAATTTGCTATTTTTTATGATTCATGTTTTCTTTTCGTCGAACATAATTGTATTGTTTATGAAATTTTTGTAAATAGTCTTTTTTTCAATCTTTGTAAGATTATTGACCTTTACCCCGTACAAATTACAATTATTGTTATTCATGTTTGTATAGATTTATGAATTTTAGTGTAGATGGATAGGCAATCATGCAACTCTTTTGATATTTAATGTAGTTGGTAAAGGAAATTTATTGGGAGTATATTTCCTCCTTCTCACATAGAGGTGGGCTCATGGTAGGTGGGACTCACCTTTATGTAAACTCCTAAAGTGCCCAATAACAATCTGCTGGTAAAATACATTATTTGGTTATAAGTCCTTACTAAAAATATCTTATTTCTATGTATTTATAATTGGTTCAAGGTCCATACCTGTTGATCAAATATAAGAAACGAGCATAAAACTCTTTTTAAGGTAATTGATTACATATTTTTATTTTTATTTTTTATGTATATCAATTTTATATGGCAACTAAATTAGGATTCTTATCTACTCCTTTTACTACAAAAGAAAGGTCAAGATTAATAGACAATTATTTTTTAAAACTCTTTACTTGATTATAATTAATTCTCACTCTTAAGGACAATAGCTCATTCTCATGTAAGTCTCTCTCTATCAACTCAACTTCCAATTTTTTAAATACATTGTGTGCTCAAAAAAAAAAAAAAAAAACAACAATGCGTTTAGTAAGGGTATATTTTCTTGGAATGTTTAGTTATGTTGCTCATTTTAGGGTGTTTAAACACTGAATTTAGAAAACACCTTACTAATTTTCAATTTTCAAATAATATTGCTCAATAACACTTTTTCAAATATGTTAAAAAACATGGAGCCCACTTGATTAGACAATTTAGAAACGAACTTCTCTCTCAACGCCTCCAACTATCTCTTCTCTCTCTACCTTCTTCAATTCACGCTAAAGCTCTTCCCTCTGCAAACTCGACACCTCAAACTCATCTCTCTCCCTCTTTCACAATAGATGTACTCCATCATAAATCCTTCATTTACACATTCAGCTCTCTATATAACATGATTAAAACATAAGGTAGAAATTGCGGACTTGGGAGGAGGTGAAAGTAATCAAGTAGTCAATTGTTGAGGCTTATAAAATAAATAAATAAATAAAATTAAAATAATGAACTGGTGTAGACAATAATTGGCTTGTATGGCAGATTATAGTGACACCTCTTTGTCTGCCTTTTTCACTCTATGCATATACCGATACATACATACATACACACACATACATATATATATATATATATATATATATAAATGTATGTATTACTATAATTAATTTTCAATTGGGGCTTGTTTGGTTAACACATAATATATTCACTTATCCAATACTATTTATATTGGATATATATATATATATATATATATATATATATCAAGTCTTGTAACTAAATATTACTAAACTTAGATTAGTAGCTCATGTGAACTCATTGGTTGCCCATAAGTGTGATTCAGTCATGGCCAACTCGGATTCAAATCACGATGAAAGTGATGTTGAATTTGAGGTTGTCATAACCTATGATCAACTTTGTATTGACTATGTCCAAAAATACTACATGAAACGTCCTAGCTACACTAGTATTTTGAGTGGTAATTCGTACGTTAAAGAAGTTGTCACGTCCAGTCAGTCTAATTTATTATAAAAAAAAAATAAAAAGGTAAGGTTTTTTTTTAAGCTCCCACGTGCCCCCCACCCCCCACCTAACCCCACTACCCACAATTCTCCACCACTCATTTTTTTTTCACTTATCTCTTCTTTTGACTGGCTCACTTCTCCAACTGTTCCTTCTTTTCTTTTCTTTTTTTTTTTTTTTTTTTTTTTCATTTCGGTAACACTCTCCTTTCACTCCCTCAAACTCACCGCTGGCCTCCACTCCAAAACACACCATTTCACCATCATTTTTCCGGCAAGATCACCGGAAAAATACTTAAGAACCCCTAAGCATCTTCATCATTTTATTTGAGGTAAAAATTTCTAATATTTTTGATAGGTTTCACACTTTTATTTGAGGTTATTTTTATCTAAGCTTGAATAATTATACCCATGTGATTTATGAGCATTAGAAGTGATATTTATGTTTTTTTATGTATGGGTTTTGTGTTGGTAGGATTATTTGATGAGTGGGTATATATTTTGTGTCAAAAATGGCTACTTAAGGTTTATGTATGGTGGAAAATTTTAGGAGTTTTAAGTTATAGCATGTGATGGTTGGTAAATTTAATTTTTCCATTGCCATTGGGTTTATTGGAGTTAGTTGAAGTTCTAAATTTCTTGTCTTGGAGGATATTGTGATTTTTGCTTTCATGGGTCTCTTGATGATGTAGTATGAATTTATGGAAGTTAGTTATAATTTTGGAGATGATAGTAAATGAGTTAACTTTATAAATTGGAGTTTATGCTTTGTAAATTAATTTGTTGAGAAACTTTGGAAGTGGAATATGTTAAAATTGATGAGGTGAAATACTAGGCTGGCCTAATTAAGTGTTTATTTGGCAATTCCTAAATTATGGCTAGATACAATTTCAAGTTCTATACTTATTGTGATAGGTTTACTTGATATTGTTTAGGTTCTAGCTAATCTCCTTGCAGCTTGGAGAATTAGGATTTTGCGGTTGCGAGATAAGTAGCTTTTTAATGAGATTTTTGGAAAATAATCACATTACATAAATGTTGTTTTTGGGTTAGACACACTTTTGGAAACTACCTATAGAAATTATATTTTCTTAGAAGGTATTGTGTCGCAACTTTAATATATATATGATTATATATATGAAAATGCATCATATTTGATATTGCATTTGGGGAAATGCTTGAATTGTTGACATGGAAAATATGAGCATCTTTTATTTAATCTTTGATAAGGAAATTATAAACTTTATGGTTTATTAGAAAATCTAAAGATGCTTATCATGTCTTGTTATTGGAAAATTGATATAAAATCTTTTGACAAGAATGGAGTTGAAAACCTTACAAACCTTGTGGAAGTTATATTATTTAAGGTTTTTCTGAAACTATCTGAATATAAACTGTATTTGAAAGGAAATGTATACTGTGAGCTTTATGTAGTTTTAACACCAAGCCATGTGTGATTTCCTGGTGATCACCTAATTTGGTTTTCGTAGTCTTTGTGACAACGGAATCAATCTAGTCAGTGCCTTTTCACTTTGGATGACGCGTTATTCCCTGCTGCCCATGAGGGGAAGAGGTTCCTTGATTGTGTGTGGGTGAGGCTGCTGTCCATGGGGCCAAGAGACCACATGCAAGAGAGGGCCTATTTGACGCGCTCTCTCTGCTGCCCACGGGGGGAGAGAAAAACCTTGAGGGTATGGGTGAGGCTGTTGTCCACGGGGCCACGAGTCTGCATACCAGAGAGGACAATATCATACCAGTTGTGAATGGGTGAATCCCCTGACCGGTCTATGTGGCAAACACCTCAAAAAATATATGGCAAAGGGTCCAAAGCGTGAGAAAGACTCCTCAAGTACCTGTAAATTTTTTGTTTTGACAATTTAATCCACATAAAATCCTATCAAGTACCAACATCAAGAATTATCATAATAATTCTATTGAATATACTCTTAAAGTAAGTCAGAGTTCTAAGCATTAATTACAAGGACCATTGGCCACAAAAGAATAGAGGTCTGAATAAATAATTATATAACAACAGCTTGTCCCATTAGTGGGAATACAGTTACAACCACTATAATATACAAAAGAATGAGTTAAGCCTATTCTAAGATGTACATCATCCAATAACTTCATTACAAAAGTTCAGCCTCCATCAGTAGTTAGTCTAACTACTATTAGCCACCAAAAAGTTGTCTCAAAAAGTTGTTGCCTACTCTGAAAAGTTTATAAAAATAATGGAATGAGACAAAGCCCAGTAAGTAGCATAATTAATGGGGGTGGGGGAAATACAAGTTTCATCTTCAATAATAATAATATGACAAGAATGATTAAATAATGAAATACAAAATTTCTCTAATTAACTACCTTGAAACTATATACTATAATTTGTGAGCATCAACAATATAATTTCCAAAGCCATAATATCTAACAAAAGATAATTATCACAAATATACTACACTACCACATATTTTATATGGCAAACACCTCATAATATATGGCATCTTCATAAAAAAATATATGGCAAAATATATGGCAAACATCTTCATAAAAAATATTTAGGGAGTGTTGGATTATTGCCATATATATTTTATGAAGATAAATACAATATTCCAACACTCCCTAAAGCAATCTTCCCCAAAGCAATCTTACCATACGTTATATAGTAATTATAAATTATTATTTCTTTTAAATATATTAAATATCAATTCTGAAATATATTAGATAGAATATAATTATAGATAAGAGAGATTTTTATTTTTTTATTATTTGAAAAAAAAGAGCTAAATTTATTACAAAGAGCTAAAGAGAGCTGGGAGCAATTTTTGAAGGCACAACCTTTAGAATACTTGGGACTAGGGTGCATAACTGTATATGTCAGCTTTTTAAGCTTTTGAGTTCATATCATTGGATTTTTCTATAAAATAACTATGAATATATTGAATGTTGAGTGAATGTGTGTTTAGGGTTGATAACACACAAAAACCAATAGGCTGAATGTTCTGGGTTTTCCCGACAGTTGGATGATCTAAAAAGGAAGAAAGTGACAATTGAAGGTGACTGAGGTGAACTGGCCAAGGACTCTATGACATTTAAGTCAGTTTTCTCTTTAAAACACAATAGTAGAACATACCATGGTTAGATGAGGCTCGGTCCCTTTTATAGAGAGTTTGGAGTGGATTTACTTATTAGGTCCCATTAACATCGTGGAAGATGTGTGAACTTAGTGGGGAGAATGGAGCAAATTTTGAGGAATTGACCCCATGTTTCGATATGAGGTTTAGTGATTTAACCATTTGAAATTATGGAAGACACTCTAAAATTTACTAAGTGTCCATTGGTCGTCCATACCTTCTCGTGGTATGGACAACCTGGTTTTCCTTAGACGGTAAGATTCTCTTTTGGACGACTGGTGATATTCTTGGATGTACATATTTTATGTTTATGGTGCATATTTCTCTTTTCTTCTTTCTAAAGGCTACTTTGGACATTGTTGGTCTTGGACGACCACTATGGACGAATAACAATTGTTGATCACTATCAAGGGATAACTTCTATAAAATTACATGTCGTGTTTGATTTGAAGGAACCGTATGTTGGTAGTTGATTCTAACCTTTTTAACAAAGAACGAGTAATATGCTCTTAGTTTGAAAGAGTCGCCTATATTCACGTATAGTTGGAAGTTTTACGTACAATACGCGTACTATATATTGATAATAAATAAAGAATAATCATGAATTTTTGAATTACAAATTGTATCTCTCAAAGTAGTCCATTTATCAAATTAGGGGTCTTATTTTCATGTAAGCAACCAATAAAAAAATGATAAAGTTTACCTATAATATTGGTTGTAACATAAGGCCATAACCTTACTCAATAAAATAAATATTATCAAATATTTTGAAAATCTAACCGTTAATTGCATGTTCTTTACGCTTTTAATACACATGTAAAATTTTGTGTTAATCAAATATTATTTGCTATATAATTTATAAGCTTCTATTCTACACATAATTTTAAACTACAAAAGTTTGCAATTTAAACAATTTATTGATGACATATCTATAAATCTTTAATTTTCTAAAAATTTTGTACGTATGAAGGATATAAGAAAAAGATGTAATCTAACGATGGATTTGTCAAAATTTAGTTCTAATAAAAAAAACATTGAGTAAAGTTGTAGTTTTAAGTTACAACCAATTATGTAATTAAATTTTTTCCATACAAAAATTAACCATTTTGGACTCTAATTATTGTAATGCATCCTATGTCTCCATTATTATTTTGGAAAATATCTATTATACTCACGTGCCACTTTTGCACAAAAATTTCCACAATCATGACTTCAAGTAAATATTTTAGTTAAAAAAAGTGTGTAAGAGATATTTTCCTATTATTTACAAAGCTTTTTTCCGTAATATTATTAATTCAAGTCTACTATTAAGCATCATAGTTCAAGCACGTTCAAAATTTCTTGTATTTGGATAGAATCCTATATATTTTGACTCTGTGACTTGTTGAAACAACAGCACTGATAGTGGTTAAAAGTGGCTTGGATAGGTTGAGAGCTTAGGTAGAAAATACAATCATCAGTTTTTTTTTATTTAGTCTCTTGTTTAGGCTTCATTTCCACATATCTATTCTTCTTTGCACAGTAATCAGGTGAAATTACTCAGAGAAGGAAAGGCAAAGCTAAAAAGAAAGAGTGTTTGTGAGATCCCAGACCAGTGAGGAAGATGAAAATATTGAGGGTGTCGAGAAAGTAACAAAAGGGTGAGGTTCAGACTAAGGAAACAAATCTCTAAGAGTTAAGAGTATCAAAAGTGATCATGTAAGGGGTAAAATATTAATAGAGGGCTGCAGCAAAGTGTACAACTAAATCCTAAGCAAGATCCTCAGTGCAAATTTGATATGCGTGTTAATATCATAAACAACATATATACAAAATTGTGTGATTTTTAAAATTCATATCTAATAAAAAGATGTAGATTGAGTTTGTAGGGTTCCTCTCCAAATTAGTTCAGAGAGAAATCTTGTCCTTTATACAATCACTTCTCAAAAACACTCACTTTAGATTATCTGTTGTATACTCTATTTTATTTATAATAAAGTTTAGCTATAAAATTGGTTGTATGTTAAGACTACAATTTTACTCAATAAAATAAATATTATTACATATTTTGAAAATCTAACCATTGAATTGTATGTTTTTTATGCTCTTAATACACATGTCAAATTTTGTGTCAATCAGATATCATCTACTATATCATCTATAAACTTATATTTTATGCATAATTTTAAACTACAAAAACTTGCAACTCAAACAATTAATTGATAACATAGCTATTGATCTTTAATTTTTTAGAAATTTTACAAGTATGGAGGATATAAGAAGAAGATGTAATTTAATAGTGGATTTGTCAAAATTTACCTCCAATAAAAAGATATTGGGCAAGGTTGTAGCATTAGGCTACAACCAATTTTATAACTAAATTTTGTCATTTTATTTAAATAATTATTTTTATTTTTTATTATTATTATTTTCATTTAATCTCTCTCTCTCTCTCTCCTCTCAGATTTAAAACACCCACATAACTCTCTCACCTCTCACCCTCTCTCTCTCTCTCAACTGCCGCTGCTACTATGCTTATTCCTGTATGCCGGTTCTTTGATGATTTATATTTAGGTTTAATGAGTATGGGATCTAGATTTAAGATAGGTTTGATGAATTTGCAAAGGTTTCTGAGATTCATCAAGAGGGGATAATGAAAGAAGAGAGCTAGAAGAAGGGAGAGAATTAGATGGGAGAGGTGAGCCCAAAAAAAAAAAAATGGTAAACATGTATCCAATTTCTAAATTCCAAAACCAAATTCCACCCCTAAAAAAAGAAAAGAAAAGAAAAAGAAGGATTTCATCCCTTTTCGGCGTACTGTTTTGTTCCATGATGTAATTTTTGTTTTAAAAAAGGTAAAAGAAAAAGAAAATTTAAGTGCAATGATGCATTGACACGGATGTACAAAAATATTTTAAGGGAGAAAAAGAAAATATTTAGAGAAGATAAAACTAAAATTTTGGTTGCTTGTGAGGGAACAACTTTCGTGAAAACAAAAGATAAGAAGGGATAAAATTTGAATTTACGTACCTAAAGAAATCTTGACCTCTTAAATCTAATTTGAATAAAAATTCTCTGATACTCCCCATTCAAAAGATTAATTGATATAAATATAGTATTTTACAGTAGAGTTTGTAACCTAATAAACTAATAAGATTAGGATCCATGATCACTCTAGGACTCCAATTACAAAATATGTTGTAACACAATGAGTTACTATAACATACTCAAACACTTAAGCTAAACAAAACACAAATATTGGAGTCCCAATTCGATCCCATCTCCACTTAACAATAATATAAATTGCACAATGCACCATGCACCAGCCATTAAACACTAGTGCTATACACCCTCTAGCCATGAAACCTTTCACTCTAATAATCTTCTTCGCCCTAGCTATTAGCCGCTTATGGCTCTTACATTATTTCTCCTCCTTTTCATCATCTTCCCTTCGAATCACCTCCTCCATCGGCTTCCGCCACTGTACTCGGTGGTGTATGAGTCTTGCAATAGAAGCTACGCTCTGGAGCGTCATGCTCAAGAGTGCCTCACCATGCACACTGATGAAAATCCCATCAACCAAAATTTTGAATTGCAAATTTGTCCGTCTTATAGGATCTGAACTTTAGTTTCTTACCTAAAGGCAAAATGTTTTACTGCTTGAGCTATAAAATAGTAATTTATAAGCATGCAGTGGGTGAAGTATCATGCATGCAAGGACCTTCTTAACAAAATATCACTCATTGACTAATATTATTTGAACTGTGTTGTAAATTAACCTGAATATCTTTCTTTTCACAAATTTGGCATTAATAATTACAACAACGACAACGACAACGACAACAATAGAAACAGCAATGTTTGTTAATAATTAACTTTAAAGTGAGGTAATGAGAACTTATGATAAATATATCTCACATAAACAATTAGAGTGTTGCTAGGGCTATGAGAAAATCACAATTAAAAAAAAAAACTAAATAAAATAAAATCTTACCAAAAATATGCATACAAAAAATTAAAAGGCAAGGCAACAATTGTTTTTTTTTTTTTCATCATACATAGGAAAGCAAAGTATATAAGTTGGGTAGAACTTAGGTAAAATTTCTTATGTAGAACCATAGAATACATTAGATTTTTTAATTAAATTCAAACACAAAACTGTATTGAATTTTTTTTTTCTTAAAAAGATAACATTGTTTGTGATGTATTGAATAAATGGAGCCATGTGTTTTAGTTTAATTGTAGATCTAAATCTAATATACTACATCAAACTATATCTAAATTTTACCATATAGATTTACCTATCTAAAAATGTGGTTTTAAAGTCGTGGAGCTTTTCATTAAAGTCCTTTAGAATGGAGAGAATCAAAACATCATTTGTTGCAAAAATAAAAGAATCATTGAGCGGAGTAAAAGCAAAAGAATGATTTTTTCATGACCTAAAAAGGAAATTCTTTAATATTTTGCTTAGAAATACAAAATTTGTGTTAAAACTGGAAGTTCAGTACAACATAACTGTCCATAGGATGCACATAATTCATAAAGGGGTTCCAATAATGTCTCTGTAAAAACAAGGTAACAAATATTGGGATATCTACCTTTCTTGTCTGTATCCTACATTTGTCAATATGTCCACTCAGTGGTTCGCTTCTTAGATATGAGATATGTCTAAGTATCATCTCTCAATGTCTTCCGAAGATGTTCTTACAATCGTGCACATGATTTGATATCAGCTCTGCAGTGGAGTATTACGTTATTAATCAACCAAGAAGCATTGAAAAGGGAATCTGTTTGTACTTTACTCAATTTTGCTAATATGTTGGTTGTCCAGAAAGCCTATACAAAGAGAACACACTATCCATTCATCCATGCTTCATTACTATCCTTGAGAAGGTGGCCAAAAAATAATAAATAAATGCATAATTATTGTACAAAAAGAAGCATAGCAGACCATGATTGCAATGAGGGTAGACTAACATACCACCCATATAGTATATGCTCACAATATATATAAAAAATATCATGTGGCTTATTTTGTGACACTTACTTCTCTTGTGGTTTGCTTTATTGATGTCGTTGAAGCCTGAACAAAACACGCACAATACTTTATTGATAAAATAGAAACTAAACTATTGGCTTTTGGTAGTGAACCTCAAATCCACGAGGGATTTCCCTGAATCCTCAAAGAGATAAACTGGAATCCACCAAAAAAAGAATTTGATAAAAGTTTGTGTTTATTGATAATAGTCTCATTTTCCTTTGACAGCTACAAAACATATAAATAATGAGGAAAACGTCTGAAACTCTAATTTGTACTAATTACGCGATTAGGTGACAAAATACCGAAATTTACCAAAAATAGCTGTAGAAGACTAAATTTCTTAGTTCGAACTAAATCAAACAAGTAAAATAGTTTCTCAAATGAGAATTTGTATTTAATGAATGTGTGGTACAATTCTCTGTAATTACAAGGAGTGATCCCTTGATTCGATCTCCTTGAAAGATTTGTGGTATGATTTTGATTCGAACACCAAATATCCTTCAATTTGGCTGAAGGATGGATCGAAGATCTTTAAAATGGAATTACAATGAATCTCTGGCCATGAGCTTGTTAGAAATTCACGTTCTTCGTGTTCTTTGTGTGTTCTTCGTGCGTTCTTTGTCTTCGAAGATTTGTGGTGGAAGTTCTTCGGGACTTTAAAGGCTTAAATCCTTAGAGCTTCACTGATTTGTGGTTTGTTGAGGTTTTTGGAGGCTTTCGAGCTTGATTCCAATGACCTCTAAGATTTAAGAGGATGATTTGGATGATTTCTCTTCGAATGTTGTTCGTGTTCGAAGTTGAAGTTCTTAAAGTTCTTGGAGGCTTCAGGGCTTGATTCCAGCAGAGTTTCAATACTTCTGAATGCTTCTTTGATGTAGCTTGTGCTCTAGATAGCTTGGTCCTTCCAAATGCCTTAGGAAGGCTTCTATTTATAGGAGTTTGGTGGTAGGTGAGTGACACATGGCGGAGTCTAATTGGCGACACATGTCACAGCTTGATTGGTCTGCTTGTGTCATCGCTTACACAGCCAGATTACTTGGGTCATCGCTTACACAGCCAGATTCACTTGCATCATCGCTTACACGCGCCTTTATGTGATTAGCATTTTGCATGCTTTTCATGTTCTTACCTTAATGGAATTTAGAAAATTTTCAGTAGCAGTATATGATGCTTTGTAATTAGTCATACTTTGTGGACTTTGTGGCAATGACGTGTCAACTTGTGATAGGTCGGGAATTTTCCCTTTCTACAATAGCAAAATTGAGTTAAATGCAGAATCATAAAGATTAACCTTAAGGGTTGTCCCAAAATAAGCAGGACCTTATTCTAACTTTTGAGTAAAAAGTTATTAAAGAAACAAAAATTACTATAAACTGCAAAATCGCAGTTTTCAAGGCCTATATCAAGGAATTCGCCATTTTAGGGGGTACCTCGTGGCAAAGCGAAAATTATTACTTAAAAGGCGATTTCGCTTCAGCCTACCAAATTTCACTACAAGGCCCATGATTTTTACTAGTGTTTTTTTACCTTGCGTGATGATTTCAAGCATGCGTGAGAGTCCAAGAATGCCATGACAGTCAAATCTACATCATTTATGAAACATTTACCTTCTTTATGGTTTGTTTTATAAAGAATTGCCATTAATTTTAAGAGAATTTGATAATACGGCAAGTCGGCAAGTTCTAAAATCACAAATAGAGAAAGAATTGAAGAGAAAAAAAAGGGCTAATTAAAACTTAACCACCTATGATTTGGCCGAAATTTAAGTTGCATACTCGTGATTTAAAGTTTGGCATTTTACTCATCTGAGGTTAGTTCAATTAGGGTTCTGTTACCTACCTTTGTTAAAAATAAGACTAAACATATATTTTTACTTTCTTTTATGTCTCTCTTCTTTCAAAACATAAAAAACATAAAAGAATAAGAGAAAACAATATCACAAGTAAGGGTTTTGTAAAAATTAAGAAACCAGAGTTATTGGTCTAATGTAGAAGAAACTAGAAGCTCAATTGAAGGAATTGTTGGTCTAACATGTTGGACATGTTGGAAGTCTAGTTCACTAACATTAAGAGAGTGGGTATACCCAATTATGTGGATGTTGCTTTGGATAAAGAGATTGCCAATTCTGTGAATCAAAGGATGTTCTGGTGTATAAGAGAGATCCAAATGAAGGTATTGATTCAGTTGCGAGGACAGGAGGGAATCATGCTGTCTCAGGGTTGAAATTCCGTTTTCTTTTTCTTTTCTTTTCTTTTTTTTTTTTTTTTTTTGGCTGAATTCTATTAAATCAATAGTTGCTTTTATCTGGGTAAAATGGACGGCATAGCTCGTGTTTGCATCTTAAAACTTTCTTATTTCAGTCAAGACATATTTAATTAATAATGAACACTCACTTGAAAAGCATCCTGGAGTGGGTGAAATGGATTGCAATAGCTAAAAGCATCGAAATTTCGTATTCTAAGAGCGTTTTCTCAACTAGGGTATGGCGTTCTTCTATCAGATGTTGATATTGTATATTTGCTTAATCCTTTTCATTATCTTTATTGAGATTCAGATGTGGAGTCCATGACTGATGGTCATAATAATATGACAGCCTATGGGTATAATGATATCTTTGATGAACCTGCAACGGGTTGGGCTCGATATGTTTTATGGGACTTCTCTGTCAGATTGGTTGCGTCTGAATTGCCGAAGTCTGAAAAGCTCTCCTTGCTCAGGGATTAATTGGGGGGTTGTTTTTCCCTTTGGTATTTGGAGTCTGTGGTTGCATAGAAATAGTGTTGTTTTTGGTAAAGTCAGAGGCCGGCCTGATCTGAAAAAAGAGGTAATGGCTAAAGCCATTGAATTTGCTTTTCTTGGATCTAATGGGAGGTCTAAGGGTCTTTGCACTTCTATTAAGGTTAGCTGGCTTCGCCCTCCTGCAAATTGGGTTAAGTTGAATACCGATGGCTCCTCCTTGGGGAATCCTGGTGTTGCCGGAGGTGGAGGGCTGATCCGCAATGCTAATGGAGAGTGGGTGCGAGGTTTTGCGAGAGCTATTGGGACCACTTCTAGTGCTGCTGCGGAGCTGTGGGCCCTCCGTGACGGAATTCGGTTATGTATTGCCTTAAAATGTCCAGCTGTGATTATAGAATTGGATGCAAAAGTTGTGGTGGACCTGCTGCATAAAGAAGATAGAAATCAGAACGGATTAGATGCTATCCTTGGTGATTGTAAAGCGGGGCTGAGGGCTATTCCTGTGGTAAAGATTCAACACTGTTATAGGGAGGCCAACAAATGTGCCGATGCTTTAGCTAGGAGGGGAGCCTTGCTTCCCCAAGACTTTGTTGTTTTTCTTGAACCCCCTCTTGATGTATCCTTGCTGCTCAGTTTAGATGCAGCAGGGGCTGCTTTTGATCGGTCTGTTCCTGACCGTGCTGTTGCTGCTTAGTTGTCTTAATAAAATTTTCCTTCTTGACCAAAAAAAAAAAAAAAGATATACTCATACAATGCAAATATGGGTCTATAACTCTAGTTTCTTCTACATCAGACTAACAATTCCTTCAATTGAGCTTCTGGTTTCTTAATCGCTAGACCAATAACTCTGGTTTCTTAGTTTTTACAAAACCCTTACATTTTAATTTTTTTTTTTTTAAAATGTTTTGAGAGGGGAGAGACATAAAAGAGAGTAAAAATAAATATTTAGCCTCTTTTTTAACAGAGGTGGGTTACTGTACCCTAATTGAGCTAACCTTAAGAGGGTAAAGTGCCAAATTTCAAACTACAAATAAGTAACTAAAATTTCGACCAAATTACCAGTAGGTAAATTGTATTTAGCCCAAAAAAAAAAAAAAATCATTCTACCCTCACATTTACTATTTTATCTCTCTAACTCTCCTTCAATTATCATTTGGTTTTGTTTATGTTTCCAACGAACAATTTTAATTTAGAATAAATTTTTTCTTTAATTTATCCCTAATAGGATGTTTTTCCAAGAGGAATTGATGGCACTTGTCAAATCATCCAACCTTAAGGAATTCCTCGTAAAGCAAACCACAAGTAATGTAAATGAAAACAAGATACCTCCATATACTCCTCAAAGTGAATAAATTTTACAATGTCATATATTGTTAAAACCAAATTTGCAACAAAAAAAAAAAAAAAAAGCATTATGGTCAAATGCATGATGTGATTCTTCTGTTTAAGAAAGGAAAAGAGCCAGGTACATTCTATTACACTCGCATTTTTACATGGTTCACCATTTCAGTTAAAAAGGTTTGTGTACGTAAGAGACATTAGCCTTTGAGCTAGGCTTTAGATGGTCATCACCACTCAATGTGAAATCTACTGGTCCATGGTCCAAGTAACAGATATCTGTCAATGGGCCTATTGGGTTTGTAGCCCAACAAGAGACCATGCCCCAAGTTACGTATATATTGGCAATTTTGCAAGCTAGCATTACCAGTCGTTCCTCGTCGAGTTTTTGTTAAACACTATCCCATCTATATATAACTGTAACCATGAGACCCTCCACTCTAATCTTCACCATACTAGCCACTGCTTGTAACTTTTACCTGTTTTATCTTTTCATCCACAACCTTTATCATCATCTCCTAGTGGTCGTGAAACCACCACCTCCTCCTCCTCCTCCACTACCACCGCTTCCGCTACCGTACCAGGTGGTGAATGAGTTATGCATGCATAACTACTATCCATCGTCGCTCGGAAACTGCTTCACCAAACTCATGCAAATCCCACCAACCAAATACGCCGCTGACTCGACCGAAGTCATCAGAATCATAATCGACAAGGTTTACAGTTTGTCACGCAGAGCACGATTCAAGTTCGACCACGCCGCAACTTTTAACACTACCCATTTGAGCAGTGACTCTATCAAGTGTCTCCGTAAGTGTCAGGAATCATCCGACGCCATTGTCAACTATTGGTACCATCGCTTCGAGAAGGATGAATTTTTCCCGCAGATCCGCTCTGGAACAGTGCACCACTTCTGGCGGCGAGCTCGGACTCACGCCCAACGTTGTCTTTACGGACACAATTGTAGTGGTGACAAAGCCGTGAGAGCATTCACACACTCCGTTTACAATGAGATCGAAGCTCTGGTCAGGCTCGGCGACGCTCTTAGAAACAGGGTCCGGAATATTAGATCGATGAGACTGACGGAGATTAAGCCAATGCCTTTGGTGGTGCGCAGATGGTACGTGCGTGAAACAAAGCGTTTTCGGCGAGATAGGGCTGCCCTTGGAGCTAGAGCCAACCGGCAAGGCGCACAAGTGATTCGTCCAGTAAATTATTTGAATTAGCAATTGGATTAGATGATAATAGTGTTTTGTTTTATTCAAATATATTATTTGGATTAAGATTAGTTAAATTAGTGGATTTATTTTTATTAGTTATAGATTATAGTATGTTGGTATTTATCTTTATCTATTTAAAATTCTGCCTTTTATAAATTTTTAGATATTGAATATTTATTGATAAATTAAAACAGATTAGTGTTTATCTTAGGCTATAATAAGTTCACGTTAGTGTAGTGAACAATTCTCAAATTTGATCCCTTTCGATGGGCAAATGCTATCGATGTGATTTATGTTTTCAATTCCTTATGTAAGTTAGCATTTAGCTATCTTTTTTTTGTCAACTTTTATATTGATTTCTTTGAATTGTGGTTTTAATTGCCGCCATTGAGTTCTATCTCAACTGATTATTCTTTCATAATAATTTGTTAGAAGGTGAAGTTGATATTCAAACCATCTGGTTATGTAACCTCTAGAAAAAATAAAAATTGTTTTTTTAATGGTCAAAACTTATGAAAAAAGTATGAAAAACTTACATTATTTTAAGAGTCTTGATAATTACCCTTGATGACCTTGAAATTTGAGGATTGCCGACCCTTGAAAAACAACAAGGGTTGAAAATTTTAAAAGTACAACCAGGGATGGAGCTCACAATCAAGGATGGACCTAAAAATTCAAAATTTAGGATCCTCTCCTAAATTTTATTATAAAAAATACCATAGTAGTGACTAAAACATCAATTATGCTCTGTTCTGTGTATTTGTTACTTGATAGTGTTATTTTTTTTTTTGTATTGTGCTTGTCTTTAGACATTTGCAATGCCCCAACATTCACTTGAGCAATAATATTCCTCAATGCCATCTAAAGAAGAAAATTAATTGTATAACATGCAATAAAACCACATAAAAATATAGTAGTTACATTAATCTCAGAGAGAGAGAGAGAGAGAGAGAGAGAGAGAGAGAGAGAGAGAGAGAGAGAGAGAGAGAGAGAGAGAGAGAGAGAGAGATTTTTTATCTTTGAAATTTTGGTATTTACTTTAAGGGTTTAAAATTTTTAATATCTTTTTAATGGGAAAAATGTGAAAATATGGAGTCCAGCGCTCCAAAGCTTAAAATTGACCCACTGACCTGTGCTTTTTTTTTTTTTTTTTTAAAGAAGAGTTACATTAGTTTGTTTAGAGGGTTATTAGTGACCTTGAAATAAGCCTACCTAAATTTAGGTTCAGCCCATTTTGTTAATTAGTATCTGTTTCAACAATTTTAATTGAACCTTTGGAAATAGTAGGTTGAAATAAGTGAAGTGTTTTTTGTAGTGAACTTACCAATAATAACAATAACTAAAATGAAGAGGTTTTAGTTTCCACTATTATGTTGTCTACTTGAATCTAATACTTGTTCGATATAGAATTTTTGAAATTCTATTACTAAATTGTTGTTTTTTTAGAGGTATTATGTTTACAACATTTTTACAACAAATTATTGGTGATTAGTTATTACTATTAGTTTTAATTTAATTTAAACCTTAGAGAATACTTATATGAAGTTTGGTAAACAAATGGATTTAGAAGGGTAAGGAGGTCCTTAAAAAGAGGGATTTTAACTGAATCTTGAAGGAATTCAATGCTTCTGTGGTATTAACACAATGGATTTAATATAATCTTACCCATCTCTCCTTCTAGTTGGTGCATGAATATTTCATATGTCACTTATTCAGATTTTGCTTTTTATTTATGATGAATAGATGAACATGCATTTTCTTTAGCTATCCCTTAATTGATCTCCACTTTCCAGTTGCCACTGGAAAATATTTCAAAAGCAAATGCACATTTAACTATTATTTTAGTTAAATATAATATTCAACCATGAGAGCCTTCGCTCTAATCTTCGCCATATTGGCATCCGCTTATGGCATTTTCTTAGCTTATCTTCTCATCAACAACCCTTTTCACGGTCTTCCCTTCCAGCCACCTCCTTCATCATTACCGCTTCTAGAACCGTACGCGGTGGTGAAAGAATTATGCCTGGATAACTACTATCCATTGAAGCCTGAAAACTGCTTCGTCAAACTCATGCAAATCCCATCAACCAAATACGTACGCTACCGACTCGAACCAAATCATCAGAATCCTAGTCGACCAGATTTGCAGATCTTCACTCACTGCACGATCCGTGTTCGACCGCATCTTAACTTTCCAACATACCCATTTGAGCAGTGACTCTATCAAGGGTCTACAACAGTGTCAGAAATCTGCCGACGACATTGTCAATTTCTGGGAAGATCGCCTCATGAATGGTAAGTTATTCCCAGAGATCCCTTTTGGAAGTGTGGACCAATTCTGGCGGCAAGTTCTCAATCACGTCGGAATTTTTTTTCACCAAAACGATAGTGCTGACAATGTCGTGAAGGAATTCATCATACACTCCGTTTTCGATGAGATCCATGATCTAGTCAGGGTTGGCTACGCATTTAAACATGTTAATGTATATAGTATTGTGGGCTTTAAGCCCAATCTAGTTTTCTTGTATAGCACTCATTCTTGCACTACACTCTTACTTGTACTGCACTCATATTTTGCTTGTACTGCACTCATATGCCTCCTATATAAAGGCACTTATGTATATTCTTTCAGTGATAAATACAATACAGTTATTTAGTATTTCTAACATGGTATCAGAGCCACTGCTCTGACCTTTCTATTCCCAACATCGCTTCCGCCGTCATAACAACTTCTACAGTCATCGCCGTTGAACCTCCGACGTCTCCAGACATCGTCCTTAGGTTCCGGACCTGTAGCAGCTGCCGTTGGGGAGCTCCGCCGCCGCGAATTTTGCTCCGATCAACATTCTGAAGGTACCACGAAGATTGAATTGCATCGATCTACACGCCTGTGGAAACCGTGAAGCCATTGGAGCTCACACGCGCCGCTCAAAGATTCGGTTACTGCAACCCACGCGCCTCACGCGCCACACGCGCCGTCACGTTCCAGGCTGACGTCATCTGTGACGTCATCAGTGCCATGTCAGCCCTAGCTTACGTCAGCACCCAGTCATCTGCTGACATCAGCGCCACGTCATCACCGTTGACCAGCCATTGACCGTTGACTAGCCGTTGACCGTTGACCGACCGTTGACCAGCCGTTGACCGTTGACTTTTTCCAGGCCAGGTTTTCTTGCTCAGTTTTTCGCGTAGATTTCATTTTTGCAGTCTGTTTTTGCATATTGTGCTTCTAAATGGATAAAAAGGATGTTTTTCTTCCTCGCCCCATCAATACTGTGTTGGAGGGGAATAAGAATTACTTATCTTGGTCTCAAGCTATGCGCAGTTTTCTTAAGGGTCGCATGCTTTGGTAATATTGTACTGGTGTAATTACTATTCCTATGAAGAAGGCAGATGAAGATGATACAGCATTCCTCAGTCGCATGATCAAATGGGATAGTCACAACCACATAATCCTTACATGGATTCGAAACACTTCCATTCCCTCCATCTCCAATTTGTTGGGCAGCTTTGAAGATGCCAAATCAGCGTGGGATATGTTGGCCAAAAGATACTCTACTACTCACGGATCCATGAAATATCAATTAGTGGTTGAATTACATCAACTCAGGCAAGAACCAGGGCAATCCATCAATGACTACTATGATCAGCTTCGCTTTATTTGAGACCAAATTGACCTTTCTGATCCAACCCGGGCATGCCCAAAAGATGCTCAACAATATGCTACTGTTAGAGATGAATTTCGTCTCTATGAGTTTCTGATGTCACTCCACAAGGACTTTGAGCTCATTCGAGTTCAGCTTCTTAATCGCAGTCCTCCTCCATCTCTTGATACTGCTGTAAGTGAATTAGTTAGAGAAGAAGCTTGCCTTGCAGCCCTTCAAGCTCAAAATAAGTTTAATGTTCTGGCTATTGCTCCTTCTGCTTCGACCATAGAGCAACCTCAGCAATCAGGTGATCCCTCTAGCTCTAGCAACCGTCGCAAGCAGACCAACAAAAAGTTTTGCAACTATTGCAAGCGTCCTGGCCACACTATTGAGACTTGTTACCGTCGCAACAAATCTACTGCTGCAATTGCTAACACTGAGCCTACTCCATCAATGCCTCCCATTTCAGCTGAGCCCCCGTCTTCTGGATCCACTATCAACCTTTCACCCACTGAACTATAAGAGATTATAGTTCAGGCTATTCGTATGGCTGGTAATGCATCTCTTTCCACTGCTCTCTCAGTTTTACCCGGTAAGTCTCAAACTTGGCTTTTTGATTCTACCTGTTGCAATCATATGACACCTCACTCATCATTTTTCTCCAAACTTGACCCTGCACCGCATCCCCTAAATATTCATATAGCTAATGGTTCCACCATGCAAGGAAATAACCTAGGTTTTGTATCGACCTCCAACATCTCTGTTCCTGGAGTCTTCCATGTACCTGACCTATCTTATAATTTGTGCTCTGTGGGACAATTAGCTGAACTAGGATATCGCCTTATTTTTTACTATTCTAGATGTATTGTGCAGGATCCGAGGACGGGACAAGAGCTTGGGACCGGTCCTAGGGTTGGGCGCATGTTTCCCATGGACAATCTTCATCTTCCACCTGTTGCTCCAGTGTCTGTTGCTGCTGCGGTTTCTTCCTTACCTTCTCTCGCACTTTGGCATTCTCGTCTTGGTCATGCACCCTCTTCTCGGGTACAACAGTTAGCTTCTAAGGGTCTGTTAGGTTCTGTGTCCAAAGACAATTTTGAGTGTACTTCATGTCAATTAGGAAAACAACCAGCCTTGCCTTTTAATAATAGTGATTCTATTTCTAATGGCATTTTTGAGTTAATTCATTCTGATGTTTGGGGACCTTCTCCTGTTGCTAGTATTGGTGGATCTCAATATTTTGTTGTTTTTATTGATGATTATTCTCGTTATAGTTGGATCTTTCCTATGAAATCTCGTTCTGAAATTTTGCCAATATATAGTAACTTTGCAAAAATGGTTGAAACACAATTCTCCAAACGTATTAAAACTTTTCGATCGGATAATGCTCTTGAATATACTCAATATGCTTTTCAAGCTCTGTTACACTCCTATGGCACAGTACATCATCTTACTTGTCCAGGTACCTCTCAACAAAATGGTCGAGCTGAACGAAAATTTCGTCACATTCTTGATACTGTTCGTGCTCTTCTTCTTTCTGCCAAAGTTCCTCCCCCATTTTAGGGTGAAGCTGCTCTTCATGCCGTTCATGCAATTAACCTCATTCCAAGCACTATCATCCATAATCAAACTCCGTATGAGCGCCTCTTTGGGTCACCACCTGACTATCATCACCTCCGCTCCTTCGGCTCAGCTTGTTTCGTTCTTCTTCAACCTCATGAGCACAACCAACTTGAGCCTCGGTCTAGACTTTTCTGTTTTCTTGGTTATGGTGAAACACAAAAGGGGTACCGGTGTTACGATCCTGTGTCTCATCGTCTTCGTGTTTCTGGTAATGTTGTCTTCTGGGAACACCGCTTGTTTGTTGAACTCTCTCACTTTCGTTCTTCCCTAACAACCTCATTTGTTTTAGAAGTTTTTCTAGACGAGTCTCATGTTCCTTCTCCAAACACTCCTGATTCTCATTTAGAATTCTCTATTCCTCCTCTATATATTTTTGATACTTCTTCTGGACAGGTTGAAGATGAACAGGTTGATGACGAGCTACCCCAACTCGAGCCTAGGTCCCCTGCTCCTGCTCTGCCTAAAGATCCTCCACAAGACATTCCACCCCGTCACTCAACCCGGGTAAGATCCGTTCCTACACATTTACTTGATTATCATTGTTATACTGCCCTTGCTACACTCCACGAGCCTCAGACCTATCGTGAGGCCTCCACTGACCCTTTATGGCAGATTGCAATGAAAGAGGAACTTGATGCATTAACCAAAAACCATACGTGGGATCTGGTTACTCTCCCTCCTAGACAGTCTGTGGTTGGTTGTAAGTGGATTTACAAGATTAAGACTCGCTCTGATGGGTCCATTGAGCGCTATAAGGCTCGACTTGTTGCGAAAGGTTTTACACAGGAGTATGGGATTGATTATGAAGAGACCCTTGCTCCAGTTGCTCGTATCTCATCTGTTCGTGCCCTCTTGGCTGTTGCCGCTTCTAGAAAATGGGACCTTTTTCAGATGGATGTTAAAAATGCCTTCCTTAATGGGGATTTGAGTGAAGAAGTTTATATGCAGCCTCCTCCAAGTCTCTCTGTTGAAACAAATAAGGTTTATTGCCTTCAACGTGCATTGTATGGCCTTAAACAAGCTCTACGAGCTTGGTTTGCAAAATTCAGCTCTACCATCTTTCGCCTGGGTTACACTGCCAGTCCTTATGATGCTGCTTTATTCCTTCGTCGCACTGACAAAGGTACCATTCTACTTCTCCTCTATGTGGATGATATGATCATAACTGGTGATGACCTCCGTGACATACAAGAACTCAAGGATTTTCTCAGTCAGCAATTTGAGATGAAAGATCTTGGGCACCTTATCTATTTCTTGGGTCTTGAAATCACTCATTCCACAGATGGTCTTTATGTTACTCAAGCCAAGTATGCTTCTGACCTTTTGTCTCGAGCTGGACTTACTAACAGCAAGACTGCTGACACTCCAGTTGAGCTTAATGCGCATCTGACTCCCACGGGGGGGAAACCATTGTCTAATCCTTCTCTTTATAGACGATTGGTTGGTAGCCTAGTTTATCTCACAGTTACTCGTCCAGACATTTCCTATGCTGTTCATCAGGTCAGCCAGTATCTATCTGCTCCTCGATCGACTCACTATGCTGCTGTTCTGCGCATTCTTCGATACTTGAAGGGCATCCTCTTCCATGACCTTTTCTACTCAGCTCAGTCTCCTCTTGTACTTCGTGCATTCTCTGATACTGATTGGGCAGGAAATCCTACTGATCGTAGGTCCACCAATTGCTACTGTTTTCTCCTTGGCTCTTCCTTGATTTCCTGGAGAAGTAAGAAGCAAACCTTTGTGGCCCGCTCCAGTATTGAAGCAGAATATCGTGCCCTTGCTGATACCACATCTGAGCTCCTTTGGCTACAATGGCTACTTACAGACTTAGGTGTGTCCACGTCCTCTGCTACTCCTCTTTATTGTGATAATCAGAGTGCCATTCATATTGCTCACAATGATGTCTTTCATGAACGAACTAAACATATCGAGATTGATTGTCACTTTATCCGTTATCATCTTGTTCATGGTGCTCTCAAGCTCTTCTCTGTCTCCTCCAAAGATCAACTTGCAGATATCTTCACCAAGTCGCACCCTAAAGGACGTCTTCATGATTTAGTCGACAACCTCAAGCTGGTCTCACATCCACCTTGAGTTTGAGGGGGGCTGTTAATGTATATAGTGTTGTGGGCTTTAAGCTCAATCTAGTTTTCTTGTATAGCACTCATTCTTGCACTACACTCTTACTTGTACTGCACTCATATTTTGCTTGTACTGCACTCATATACCTCCTATATAAAGGCACTTATGTATATTCTTTCAATGAGAAATACAATACAGTTATTCAGTATTTCTAACAAAACACAAGGTCCAGAATTTTAGATCGATAAAACTGACGGAGTTGAAGACTTGAAGCCAACGCCTTTGGTGGTGCACCACTGCCGTGAATGGTGCCCGGATCCAAAGCGTTTTGGCGAGTGAGAGCAGCCCTTGGAGCCTGAGCCAACTGCATGCATGTAGGGTTCTTCACTTCTTTTCTAGGCTCACAAGTGTTTTGTCCAATCAATTGTTAGAATTTGCCATTGGATAGATGATGGTAGAGTTTTGTTTTATTTGGATTTGGATTAGGATTCGTTTTATTGATAGATTATAGGAAGTTAATATTTATTTTTATTTATTTAGAAGTATATTTTGTATAAACTTTTAGATATTGAATTTATATAGATTATTAGAAATTAGTATTATTCCTGTTTGATGCATGGCTTAATAAAAGAATTATATATAAATTTTTTAAAAGAAATTTATTTTAATAATATAATTAAATTTAATAACAAATAAAATAGTAAAAATATTTTAACTTTTTTGGCAAGTTTTAACTTTCTAAGAGCTTTTAGTAGAAAACAGGCTGGGTTTTGCATGGCTTTGGTCATAAACTTGTAATATGAATAATTTTATTAGGAAAAACTAATTAATGATTGAAGAGAAATGCTATACCCGATTAGACTAAGACATAACATTTACTTATTCAAATAACAATTAAGGTAAAGTAGAGTGAGGAACAACAAATAATAATTATAACATACCGGTATAATAACATTTATATTTATTATAATGAAGTGCTTGCATCTCTAAGTGTCAAATTAATATCAACACTAAACATGCTAAGATGTTTATGTTAATTGAAGTAAATGAGCACTAAATTAATATCAACATCTAACACCTTACTATTGCATGAATTATGATTAAAATTGACCTAACATTTTACTTTAACCCCAAGCAACATCTCGAATTTACAAATTAAAACTACTCAAATTTATAAAATTAATTAAAAAAAAATTGAAAGCAAAATTCACAATAACACACACATAAATATATAGGCACAAAGAAACTCTGACTTCAACAATTATAAACACTATTAATTTCTAAACATTAAAAAAATCTAAAATTAGAGTTAAAGTAAAGATACTCACATGAAAATTGAATTAACTTTGACAGCAAGCAGGAGGTAGCGAAGTCATGGAGATTTCACATTATCTTAAATATCCATTGTTTTTATATCATCCTTTTTATATTTAATCAATTTTCTATCTCCATTGTTTGTGGAGTGATGTTCATTATCATGGTTTTGGATGCTCAAATCTTGGCCTCATGGCTACCAATGGGATCTACACATATTAGAAAATAGAACTTTAAAAAAGTGAATAAGATTTTTGATAAAATTAATTTGTTAGTTTTCATGAAAGATATACAATTGATTCTGAAGACCATAATAACTTAATAAGTGTATAAATTAGATCAAAGTTAACAAAACAAATACATATTCAATTTGATGAAAAAAAAAAATAAAGAAGGGAATTTTATGAAAAAACAAAAAGAAGAAGACAAATACATATATGCAAGTTTCATAGGTAACGTAAGTATGAGAAGGAAAGAATATATTAAGAAACCGTGCGGTAAGAAAAAAGAAAAATATACCAAACCGTATATATACCCCCACTTTTATATCAGATAATTTTAAGTTGTGAAAAAATTGATAACTTGATATAAATAGAAAGAAAAAAGGAGTTTACGTAATTAAGAAGTTTATGTTAATTGTATATTAGTTTTATTTTTTAATTTATCTAAAAAAATAGTTAATGTTATTAAATTTTTTTTTAGTTTACCTTAAAGTTAATAAATATTAACAATTTTTTTGTTATTTATTCCAAAAGAAAAAAATTTGGATAGGAAAAAATAATACTTTTAAATTTGTTACTTTATTATTACGAAATTGATGATGTAGGATAAATGTTTATCCAAAAAAAAAAAAAATACTAATGTAGGCTAGTAAAATTGTTACTTTATAATTTTTTTTTAAAAAAAAAGGAGAAGAAGAAGTTCATTAGAACACTTATTGTTACTTTATCCAAAGAAGTTGATAAAGATCAAAAACTTTTTGTTTTTATCTAGAACCTTAAGTGAGTGAATTTATTAAAAAATCTAAAAATCTGAAAACATTTAAGCAATTTGGTAAATCCACTTGACGCAACTACGACTTTTAAGCTCAACTTTTATTATATAGTATATAATATGATTTAAATATTGAATTTATTGATAAATTATAGGGAAATTAGTTTTTAGCTTAGCTATAACCAGTTCACATTAGTGAAGTACAATTCTCAAATTTGAGCCCTTGAACGAGTAAATGCTATCGATATGATTTATTTTTTCATTTCCTTATTTATGCTAGCATATAGCTAGAAAATACTTCTTGTCAATTTTCATATTAATTTATATTGATGGTTTTGAACTATTGCCGCCAATGAGTTATAGCTTAATTTACACTTGCTTCTTTCCTAATAATAGATTAGAAGGTCGAGATTCAAAACCATTTGAATGTGTGACTCACTGGTGGTAATAATAAAAAGACGTTTTAGTTGACATTTCCACTATTATATTATCTAATTAAATTTAACTCGTTTTGATATAGAATCTTAGAAATTCCACTCCTAAATTACTGTTTGTTTGATAAGTCTTTGGAGGATTGTTTTTTTTTTTTTTTTCTGATAAGTCTTTGGAGGATTCTTGAATGGAGTTTGATAACTAAGGATTTAGGAAGGTTAGGAGGTTATTAAAAAAAGGAATCTTGACTGAATCTTGAAGGAATTTGATGCTTGTGGGGTATTAATTAACTATTATCCTTGAAAAAAAATTTGGAGTCTTCATTAACCTTTGCATACTGCAACCAAGCATGGAACAGGGCCAAACATCTAATATATAGAACAATCCTTCCTACATTTATTGGACTTCATTTATTTGCAAGAAAAAATATTAAATTCATCCATGTCATAGATCTTCTTAGTTGGTGACAAATTCTTAGTACAAGCATTTGAGCAAGATTCCACACGACCTTCAACTTTGTGTCCATGTGTGAAATAAAACAGAAAAGAATAAGTAAATTTATTGGCAGAAAGACTACAACAAGCCAACAATTAACTGAATTAAGTTGGCATTCTATATCAACACATTTCCACTCCTCCACATAGAAATAAAAAGTCAGCACCTTTAACCTTCCAATAGAAAATAATAATAATAATAATAGAAAGAAGAGGATTAGAACACAAGCATAGTCCACATAAGTATATTTTAAAATCATATTATCGAATAGGGAATACCCGGCAAGACTATTCAAGCTTATATGCAGCAACTTCGGTTATTATGGTCATGTGACATCGTTGTGCTATGATCTGAAACTAAAGTATGAGGCTTTTTTTAGTAGTTCATGTCACTCTATTCCAACTAATTGGCAAAATTATTGCTGAAAGTACTGTAAATAAAAGTAAAACTAATTGAAATAGTACAGTGGGACCTATAAATAGTAACAAAAAAAGCTAAATAGTGAAATAATTTTCATTTTTTATCCTAACCCAAACGCAGTGTAAGTTTGGTAACACTTATTTTTATCAACTTATTTCAAGTCAATCAAAGGAATTTGGGTATGGTCTTGTGTTACTAATGTGTGTTTGGTGGTGTTATTAGTGGTGGGTATATTTAGTGGAGATGCGATGGGATGTTCTAGAGATTTGGTTGTGAGGGATCTAGATTTGTCTTGGAGGTTAGTTTCCATAGGGTTTATGAAGTTGAGGGATGTCAGGTTTAAGAGTTGGTTAAGAAGCTTTTGATTTTTAAGACTTAGTGGATATCTAGTTGGGACTAAATGGGGATATTGGCCAAGTTTCCAAGACCAAGTTTCAAAATGTGATAGAGTTTTCCCTCGAGACACTCACCTAGGTCTCACTAGAATCACACACCCATTCTCATTCTCCGAATCACCCAACGCATGAAAACTACACACTCTCTAACCCAAGGCCTTAATTCGCCCTTCTCCCCTCATCTAATGTTTGAGCAGCTTCTGCAATAAATTCAACTCATCTGGTCATGTTTTTATTCATTGATTCTGCTTTCATCCATGGACCAAATTCATATGGTTCTTTGAGCATTAATTTTTCATCAGAAGAATTCCCCCTTGTACATTTAGCTTAAGTGCCCCAGCCTGCCACATTAAAAGCAAAACTCGTCTATTCTTTCGTATTTAAATTGGATCCATAAGTCTAGTTGTGGCTTTCTATCTAGAAAAAAACCACTCCAGAGAGGATTTTCTACTTTTAGCTCCACCTTCACCCTTAGGAACTTGCTCATGCATATCTTCCCATCTCCCGTGATATCCATATCTAGAACCTCACCCACAAAAGCCCTAATCCTTTCTGCATTTTCCTTTGACACATACTCAATGGGGAGATCATGAACTTGGATCCAAAGTGGAATACTAGAGAAATACATATCTTCAATAGCAAAATTCTTTTGCCATTGTTTCAAAATCAATGGGAATCCTTCAATATTCCAAGGCCCTAATTCTAAGATGCCTTTTTTTTATCCCCCTTCATAGGCAAATTTGAACAAAAACACATTCTCCCTTAGATCAACAATTTGAATCCCTTTGTTGTTCTCCAAGCTTTTAAGATAATGGCCTTGACTGCATTTTTGTTGATGATTCTATCTACCAAAAGTTTACCCACCAAGCTTGTATTGCATAGATCTTCAGCTGCCTTCTCACTTGCTTTCAATTTTAAAGATTTTCCCGAGCACCTGAGTTTGCTGGTATCCACAGTTAACACTTCTACCAACTCATTTTGTTTGTCTTTTTGGATTAGCACTTAGTGGTTACGGGCAGGACCCCTGGACCACAACGAGGTGGGTCAATTAGGATGGGTTTTGTGGAAACTGTGGTAGTTGAAAGCATTGGTTTAGAATGGGTTTGGTGGAAAATATAATGGTTGAAGGAATCAGATTAAGATGGGAAAGGCTGTACAGATTTAAAAGGAAACTTGAGAACAAAATTTAGCGAGATTGAAATCTTGGTTAGAGACATAATAAAAATTTCCGTTTGTTTTGATTCTTTGAGATGGACCAGTTGACTACCTAAAATTTTCGTTTAGCAATGCAAAAATTATAACAACTTGGGGACATATCATGATCAAGGTTATATTCTGTTTATCATCCCAAAGTTATTCTGGCTTCTTGTTGCACAAAAGCATGATATTTGTCCATGCCTAGTACCTCACAAACACCTAAATTCTAATACCTCGAGGACTCCATTTGTGCCAATGGCCAACACCTAATGGAGGGTGCAAGTACGAGGCTTGTAATTGTATTTTAGAAAACAATCAATTGCAATTATTTAATGGATTTGTAAAGTCTTCTCTATGCAGTCACAAGCTCACAACATGAAGATTTGTGATAATTATAACTGAAGTTTCTAGGCAAACTTTCTACTTTTCCTAGCCTCTGAATCATTTTACACCACAAAAATGACCGTCTTCATAGTATGTTTGGGTGTTGGAGAGGTTTTTGGTGTAATCAGTGTTTAAAAAGCAAAAACAAAAACAAAAGAGCACCCCATGCTTTGATTGTGATAGTACATGGAGTTTACTTACTCACTACAGGATTTTAAGATTGTCCACTTCTTTTAAAATATGCTCTAGAATTTCTAGAAAATTTTCTCCAACAATATTTTTTATTTATTATCATGTCTCTGTATTTAATGGCTGTGTGATATAGAACGAATAAAACATTGATAATGATATTTTTTTAAAAAAAAATTGGTATCCTAAAGACCATCAAATGAACAAAGGTCTATCAGTCACCAATGACCCTCAAACAAGACAAGGATGAACAATGAAGGCTAGACACAAAACACATCCTAGGTTTTTAATGAAGACAATCAGAATATATGAAACAGAGTGTAGCTTAGACTAGTAAACATTTCAAATGTCTAAAATCATAAACATTTGTCTTAAACATTCACCAAATTAAAAATTGTTCAAAAAGGCATGTAAGCCAAGTAGTACCAAACGAATCTCATAATAGAAAAACTTACATAAACATGTAAAGAAAACTAAATGTCTAACTCATTTGGAGACTTTGCATTTTGAACCCAAAAGGCTCTGAGAAAGTTTTTGATACTAAACACCTGAATCCTAATTAAAGAAAACTAAATGTCTAACTCATTTGGAGACCTTGAATTTTGGACCAAAAAGGCTTCAAGAGAGTTTCTGAAACTGAACACCTGGATCCTACTTCTGAAAGATTTGCTCGGCATCCTTTCCATTTCACCCGCTTGCTCAACCGCGAACCTATGCCTATGTTTTGGTGCTCCACATAATCAATTGAATTAAGTTCAAAACGGCTGTTCCAAGCAAGCCAACCATCGGGATGGATGACATGTCCAATGTAGCTATTACTAATTGCCGTCGCAGCTGTGTCACTCCATGTTCGTCCCCAGTAGGTTGAATTTTCCTAATCCTCTAGCCAAATCTTATTGGCCAGCATAGCTCCAAGTTAATTCATAATATGCATTTAAATGGTACAGAAAGTGTTTGTGCATTTATCAAAATCCACAAGCAAGATAGATAGCAACAAGTGTTGTTGAACTTACTGAACGTTGCTGAGTGCAAGGTAGTAGCTTTTTTTCAATTCAATGTAATTTAACTAAAACAACAAATAATGCTATCCACTGAAATTATGTGAATGTCCTGCCTCTAAATACAATACTCTTACTCATGCCCCAGTTACACAAAATTAACAAAGGCTTAGTTCAACGAATTATTAATGAAGGCTAAGTCCAAGGGAATATGCTTCTAAGAAACTGAAGTTATGTAGAACATGTGTTATTGGCATAAAAATCATAAACCAATAAAATTGTTTATGTTTCATATTACGAAATAAAATTGTTGATTTAATTATTAGAGGGCACAATACAATAATTTAAAAAATAAAAATAATTTTTAATTTGATATAAACAATTTTAATTTTTAATTTTTTATAAGTAATAATATGTCAACTTACTTGTAAATCTTTCCTAAGCCTCCCATTCCAGATTCCTGCAAAAGATCTCACTGATTAGAACAATCACATAGAGGAGAAAAAAACAAAAAAAAAAACAAAACATGGGTTTAAATAAAAGACTTGAAGGAAGAGATGAATATCAATGTTATGGAAAAATACCATTTAGGCAATGGTTTCGTTTTCTACGTCTTCTTCTCATGTATTTTCCGTAGATCTTCACGGATATAAGTTCACAAGACTGGCAGAGATGAGCAACCAAGAGAATGGGCGAGATTGGAGGAGAGAGAATCTTAGCCATGGAGCGCAGAGAATAGGGTTGGCTTGAGAGTTAGAAAGGAGAGAGACGAGGGTCAGAGAAAACACAGCAAAGGAAAGCAGAAGTAAATAAGCAGGAAAGGCACACTGAGTATGTTTTATGAAAACAAGTGGCGGGGGAGTAGTTGGTGTTTGGTGAGATAATTAATAGAAATAAAAGAAACAGTAGGGGCAGGGTAGTCACGTGGGTTGGAGCGAAAAAGGTAAATCAGAAAATTCTTTAAAAGTACAAAAGGTAAATCGTTTTGGCGTGTATTGATATTGATGGTGATGCCGATTCAGCTGCTTTTTCTGTTTTTTTGGGTTCTTCATCCACGCGCCAGCCAGTACATTGATGAGTAAAATTGACCAGTGAGGTAACGTGATTTTAAATGCTGTAAAAATACAAATAATACTGTAAAAATATGTGTTGTATTATTTAAATAATATAAAATTTTAATAAAAAAATAAATAATAAAAAATAATATTATTTTAGTAATATTATTTGTATATTATAAAAATATAAAAAATATTATAAAAATATATGCTATATTATTTAAATAATAAAACCAAACACTCTAAGTGGCTTTTCATTTAATTCTTTTTCTTTCCTCTTTTTTTTCATACGAAGACGAAGGTTTCAGGTGGGACTTGGGAGTTAGCTTGGAGGATTGCGAAAAGGAAGGAATTAGTCGATCTTATGGTAAAAAAAAACAAAAAAAAAAAAAAAAAAAACCAAAGATAAATGAGAAGTGAACTTCGACTTCGAGCTAAAGAGCACAGTGACTCGGTGAGGAAGAAGATGCTAGGACTCGGTGGAAATAAGAAGCTTCTTTGAAGGTCAATAAACACCATTACAAACTTATTTATTGAAAAAAAAAATTCTTTTTTATTTAGAAACTTTCGAACCATGCACTAAACTTGACCTTATCTTTCAAAACTATCTTTCAATTTGAATAACCATACCATCCACATATAAAAACTAATACATATAAATAAAATGTATCATTCCATTAAAAGAAACTCATCATTTGCATATATGCCTAGTGTTTATGTAAGAGGCAGCTTAAACATAAACAGAATCTATCACGTGTGAGCAATTTACAAAATTGTGTAATAAATTGTCCAAATTGTCAGCTATGCTGTCAGAGAATATGTCCAGATCAACCACGCTATACCCAAAAATACTAAGTCCAGCTATCCAAAATTCTATCCAAAATGTTGTCCACTATCTATGCAATATACTGTCCAAAAAATGCGCATACTGTCCAAAAAATTTATTCATCATAGTTCATAATCTTGTAGTAGGGTCCTAATAAAATAAACCACAATCTTATGGGGGGAAAACAATAAACAAAAGTATACGTTAAGGTTGTTTTCTTTCTTTCTTTTTTCTCCTCTAAAGGCCATAAAGTGTACTAAACTCACCTGCACTCATTTAATTTTAGCACATTTTCCTAAAGTTACATTATCATGATTTCCATTTTATTATGGTCTCTCTCTTTTAAAGGATACATAACTAGTCTAACCAAATCATAAAATAAAAAACTTAAAAAAACGCTATTTTGATTCTTTTACAGATGTATATATATTTTTTATTGAGTATAAATACGTAAACTTACTTGGTAAAACTTTTGACATTCTTCCGTTCCAAATTCCTGCAAAAGATCTCATTTATTAGAAAATACCAAAAAAAACATACGAAGAAAAAGATATGGATTTATATATAAACAAATAAAATAAACTTGAAGGCAAATATAAATATCCATGGGAAAAAAAAATACCATTTTGGTGAAATAAGCAGTTCAGGTGCAGCACGTGGCAGAAGCAGCAAAAGTGCTTGAATGCTGAAGAAAATAAAGCAAGAAAGATGTACGGTGAAATCAAGAAGAAGAAGAAAAAAGGTGGGTTCAGAATCAATCACGGACTCACAGCGTGTGGGCTTGAAATAGTGAGATTGAAGTGTTAGGTGAGATAATTAATAGAAATAAAAGAAACACTCGTTTTCAACGTCATTGATTCTTGACATTTTCAGGGGAGAATGAGCGTCTAGGAGATGAAGAAGAAGCAGGCAGCTTTGAAATTTAAGAGAGAAGAGAAAGCTTAGAAGATGTGGGGTCTAGTAGGGGTCTCGCTGGGTGAAAGTAAAAAGAAAGGACTGGGGTACTTGGTGTAGGTGAGGGAATCTAATGAGTGCTTAGGTTAATATCTATTTTCTTTTTCTTTTTTCTTTTTTTCTTTTTCTTTTCATTTGTCTCTTTTAATTCCTATTTTTCTGAAAAAACTGTCTTTCTGTTCAATGCATTCCTATTTCCTAGAGGAAAGAGTAACGTAACTATTTTTGTGGTAAACACTCCTAGAACCATGTATAATTTAATAAATTTATAAAAGAAAGAAACCAAATAATAAATAACCGACCTTTTTTTTGGCTGAATAAAATAATCATGTTATAGTGATACAAGTACAACATAAACATTGACTTAAATACGATAGATGCATAAATTTTTTAATATACTAGCCTCATCAAATACATTCTGCACATGCAATAAAACTCTTTTTTTTAATTTTTTTTTTTAAATAGGAACTTATGGTTTTTTTTTTCCTTTTTAGACCATGAGGTAGTTTTAGTTGCATACATGGGGTAGTTTTTTTTTTTATAGGAACATGGGGGTAGTGTTGGTTGTGTAAATAGGGTAGTGGAAAGTTTTATAGAACATTGGGTAATTTTATAAACATGAGTAGTTTTTTTTTTTTTTTATTAATTTACAATTTTAACCTCATTATGTTTTAGGAATAAAGATAAGTTAATTTAATTAGTGGTATTTTTGACAAAAAGAAAAGAAAAGATAATAGCTAACTTTCTAAATCCTCTTAATATATAGAGATAATTAACAAAACTTGCATTTATAAATAACCAAAAAAAATTATTATTTAAATAATAATATATTATATAAGTGATAAATATACAATGGTTAATATTTGATATATAAATAAAAATAATAAATGAATTTTAATATAACTTTGTTATTATGTGTTGTGAATTATTTTTAAATTTTAAATATATTTTTAAACTAGTTATTAACCCCTTAAAAAAAACTAGTTATTAACCTGTGCGATGCACGGGATAATTCAATGATAATCATATATATTTAATTAGCTTGAAGTTATACATTAATGATCAGTTTGCAAAAAAAAAAAAGTACAATAAAACCCATAATTGATAGCACACCCTAACATCAAAGATAGTAGAAGGCTTAATTAAATTCAGTTGGATTATGGTTGATAGCCACGTGGGGAAACTAAAGCATACCTTGCTTATAAAATTTTTCATTTTGATAAGAGTAAACCTTGAATGTCATGAAGGGATCAGGCCAATGTTCTTATCTTCAATGCAAGAAATTCCTAATAAGTTTAGTCACTCCCAGCCTCAAATCAAGAAGAGCTTAATTCAAATAAATAAAACAAACATAATTCATAAACTATAAGAGATGTAACCAAAGAAAATAAATAATTGAATACGTTGGCTAGGACACTCACAAAGCAAGCACTTGTCCATCCACTTACAACAAAAGTATCAAAACATGAAAATCACAATAACAAACTACAATTTTTTTTTCTAAAATGTGTTAACCTAT
Organism: Castanopsis chinensis; assembly: GCA_032878915.1. Lineage (NCBI taxonomy): Eukaryota > Viridiplantae > Streptophyta > Magnoliopsida > Fagales > Fagaceae > Castanopsis > Castanopsis chinensis. Next base: position 2,615,261 of record JAVQMG010000099.1, on the reverse strand, counting down.
ATTTTACAATAAATACCCATAGAGCATAATATAAAAGGAATAAATATGTTTGAAGAATAAACATAGAGCAGAAAATAACAAAGGAAAAATAGTTCAAATAAAAAGTCTCTAATGTCAAATTAGTCATGAACACAAATAAAGAGAATGTTTATTTGTACACTATTGAAGGGTGAACTACAACAAACCACTAAATGCTTCAATAATGAACTGTAGCCTAGTTTTTGCTGCTGCTACTAAATTCAATCTAAATTATTGTCAAGATTTCTCTTACCATGTTACATGTTTTCATAATTCATATTATGCATCTATACAATTAATACTGCCTTAGTCTTTGGCAATTCTAAATAAATGTATATTGTCTTCAGGGCGGAGGTACATATAATCTTGGGCCCCAAAACTTTTGAACTCCGCTTTTAGTGCTGTATAAAAATAAATTGGGCCTCTACAAATTATAATGATTGACCTCTCCAAAAACTTTCACAAAACCTTCTTGTTGTCAATGGAAGAAAATTGGTCTAGCATAGTTCGATAGACCACCTAATACATAAGTTTAGACTACTCTCAACTTAATTTAAATCATAATAAAAGAGAAAATAACCAAGTGACCCACCTACTTGCACAACATGCTAAGAACCTGGAGTTTCCAAGCTATTGAATAAAAGATAGTCTTTGGTTTTAAAGTTCCAATTAGCTATGAATATTCATCATCTTCATAGTTCATGCTATTTTTATTTTATTGTTGTTTTATTTAGTTTTCTCTTTACTCTGATTTTGGATAATGACTTTCCTTTAAAAAAATGTCATTATTAATTGAATTTTAGATCTCTTATTTAACCATCAGAAACATTATTAATTGAGCTAACAGAAACCAACCATTTATTGTAAGGTTGGTGGAAGTAAAATTCTATTACAAATGATCCAAAAACTAATAAAAATATTTTTCTTTTTGAAAAATTTTGTTGAATGAAATTTTTTACCTAATTTTTATAGGTATGAAATTTTTTCCGAGAAAGAAAGAGAGGTTATACTTTTAATTTTTATGACAAACAATAGCAAGAAAAAGAAAAACTTTTTTAATAAGACAACTTTAGTATACACCAACGCATGAAGGGTAGAGAATCCAACTATGGATTGAGATCTAGGATATTGCTCCTTACATAATTGTGATCAATGGCTGATATTGAAAGTTGAAAAAAATACAAAAAAAACTTTCAATTTCAATCATTTAATTAAATATGCCAAAAGGAGTAAAAAAGTTAAAAGTTTAAAAGGTAAAAAAATTTGTGAGAGAGAAGTGGATTAATTGCATTAGGTGCAACACCCTAGGTATTGCCATATTGCACCCTATCTCAATTCTCCAATCACATAACGAAAGAGTACCAAATCTCAAATCAATTGAAACTTCACAGAATTAGAATCAATCTAAAAAAATTGAAGGAATGGGTTATGCTCTTAGCTTGAATCTATTTTGCAAGCCCACTAAAAAACTTTCAATCATTAGGTTGGCCATAATTTAAGCTCACTAGTCAATAGATGTCGATATTCCTCACAATTTCAGTTCATTACAATCATACATTAGTCTTGAACAAGTATTGATATATCAAGTGTACTGAAAACCATGATATTACTTAAATCAATAGCCAAACCAGAGCATCCATACACAAAACTCCTTAATGACCAACTTGCAAGAACCTTAGCCTCTTTTGTCTCGATAACTTCAACTGTTTTGCAGCTACAGAACAAGAACTTATGTCCTTTTGTGGCGATGAATCCAAAATAGGAGGAGACATGACAAACCTGCACAAAATAAGTAATTTATTATTATTATTGACAAGTAAAGTGGATATTTCTTGTTAGGCAACATGGATATGAATGTATAAGGTATATAAAGCACAGGAAACACATTCATCCCAACCTATATTTAATTTTCACACAAACCCCATTTCTAACTCTTCACAAAACCCAACAAAATAACATTCATATTAATCAATTTCAGTCATTTCAAGAAAACTATAACCACAATCTAAGCCTACCAAGCAATCTACTTTTCCCAAATAAATAAATTAACGAATAAAAACCAATTTATACCCAGTAAGCACATAAACACAAAAAAGCTAAAATTGCATTTTGAACTCATTTCTTTATGAGAGCAACTCAACAAAATCAAGCACTAAAGAAAAAGGAAAAACAATTAGAACAGGCCTATGACTATTAAAAAACTAATGTAAGATTGGTTGAACCAGCAATATTTTACTAAGGTTCTCTAAATTATGGCACGAATAGCAATTTAATTACTGTCTAATAAACACACACACACACTTGTTACTGATTTTTTAACCCACAACCTCACCCTCAACTATGTTTTATGAGAGAAGGAACTCCCAATTGAGCTAGAGCTCTCTGGCCTTTTCCTTCATGCCTTTTGCAATTCACTTCAACACCTCCTAACGCTCTTGCAATTTGCAATACTATAGTTTCCAACTATTCTCTCTGGTAAGTTTCTTCTAAGTTGAGACAAGCACTCCTCCAGTAAACCGCATTATACCATTCTAAAAGACTTCCATTTATCCAAAAATAATAATTACATCATCAAGAAACCTTGCACACTCCTCCTTACATTGAGAGGGCCATCACTCCAACGACCCATCATGTGCCCTCAGCCAAGCGGAAGGGGGGGGGGGGACAAAAGGCTTCAAATTTACAAACTACTATTTTCAGCAACTTGAATAATGATGATAAGAAGCCTTTGCAAAACTCACACCATTCATTTCTAACATAAAAAGTAGCAAGAGCTTTTTACTTATCAAAAAAATAAATAGCAAGAGCTTTTTATACTTTATACCCTTCAATTGAAGGAGATGTAAAAGGACAGCAATGTAAACAGATTACCAAGCCACACAAGATGTCAAAATCTTCAAGTACTAGCATATGAAATCATTAGTAAGAGTTTAAATTCAAAGAAAGACACATATCAGTTCTGACATCAAAGATTCCAAAAATTTCAAAGAAATAAATGTGAGCTCAGGATCTAAAATGAGAAGTAGTTTTTTTTTTTTTTTTTTTTAGGATAGACTCTTCTTTTCTGGTTGAAGTCAACTTTGTCTACATCATGTTGACAAAAGACATGTTAAAAGCCCATAATTCCAAAACTTTTAACTAAAACCCATAATTCCAAAAAGCCAAAATTCAACCAACTACAAAAAATTAAGTGTTCAAGATACACATTCATCTTCATAAAAACATTCATTATTCACAAAATACACTTCAAATTGTTTCATAATATGCATTTAAATGGTACAGAAAGTGTTTGTGCATTTATCAAAATCCACAAGCAAGATAGATAGCAACAAATGTTGTTGAACTTACTGAACGCTGCCGAGTGCAAGGTAGTAGCTTTTTTTCAATTCAATATAATTTAACTAACACAACAAACTATCCACCGAAATTATATGAATGTCCTGCCTCTTAATACAATACTCTTCTCATGCCCCTTTTACACAAAAATAACAAAGGCCAAGTTCAACGAATTATTAATGAAGGCTAAGTCCAAGGGAATATGCTTCTAAGAAACCGAAGCTATATAGAACGTGTTATTGGCATAAAAATCATAAATCACTAAAATTGTTTATGTTTCATATTACGAAATAAAATTGTTGATTTAATTATTAGAGGACACAATACAATAATTAAAAAATGAAAATAATTTAAATAATTTTTAGTCTGATATAAACAATTTTTAAAAAAAATTTTTATAAGTAATAATATGTCAACTTACTTGTAAATCTTTCCTAAGCCTTCCATTCCAAATTCCTGCAAAAGATCTCACTGATTAGATCAATCACATAGAGGAAAAAAGAAAACAGAATATGGGTTTAAATGAAAGACTTGAAGGAAGAGATGAAAATCAATGTCATGGAAAAATACCATCTTGGCAATGGTGTCGTTTTCTACGTCTTCTTCTCATGTATTTTCCGTATATCTTCACAAATATAAGTTCATAAGACTGGCAGAGATAAGCAAGCAAGAGAATGGGTGAGATTGGAGGAGAGAGAATCTCAGCCATGGAGCACAAAGAATAGGGCTGGCTTGGGAGTTAGAAAGGAGAGAGACGAGGGTCAGAGAAAACACAGTAAAGGAAAACAGAGGTAAATAAGCAGGAAAGGCACACTGAGGGTCCGTTTGGATAGAGCTTATTTTTGCTGAACTGAAAACTGAAACTGAAATCACTGTAGCAAAATAATTTTTTTAATGTGTGAATAGTATTGCTTCTCATTTTTTCCGTAAAAATTGCACAAAAAAGTTCATGAACAGTGCAGTGAACAGTGCAAGCACAGTGGGTGAACATGTCAAACAGTGATTTTCAGCCATGCACAGTACCGTTACAGAAAAAAAGTGCATGAACAGTGCCGGTTACTGTTCATGCACGTTGAAAAAAAAAAAAAAAAGAGACAAAACGCAGAAACGGGAAACGTAAATGAGAAAACGCTGGATCCAAACACATATTGAGTATGTTATATGAAAACAAGTGGCGGGGGGAGTGGTTCGTGTTAGGTGAGATAATTAATAGAAACAAAAGAAACAGTAGGGGCAGGGTAGTCACGTGGGTTGCAGCGAAAAAGGTAAATCAGAAAATTCTTTAAAAGTACAAAATGAGAAACGTTTTTGCGTGTATTGATATTGATGGTGATGCCGATTCAGCTGCTTTTTCTGTTTTCTTGGATTCTCCGTCGAATAAAGTTTCTTTAAAAATCAAATCATCCAATTTTATTTTTTTATGTTGTCAATGTGCATACTAAATTTTATTTAAATTAGATATTATTTATTATTCGATTAATAAATTTAATTTTTATATACAATTTAAGATTATAAAAATTTAAAATTTTAACATATTTTTGATGAGATAACAATTGATATTTAATTTTCTTAAAATTTTACATGCGTAAAGAATATAATAAGAAAATATAATCTAACGGTTAGATTTTCAAAATTCACACTCAATATAGAGATATATGAGGAGTTTGTAGAATTTCTCTCTAAACTAGTTTGGAGAGTTTCTCTCTAAACTAGTTTGGAGAGAAACTTTGTTCTTCTCCGTCCATACGCCAGTTAGAACATTCATGGGTAAAATTATTGAGGGAATGTTGTTTTGTGATGTTTAGATGTTGGAAAAATATAAAAAATATTATGAAAATATGTGTTGTGTTGTTTAATGGAGTGTTTAGCAAGTTAATTATAACACATTTTTTCACCCACATATATAAAAAACACTCAAACAATATAAATCAAACTCTTCTCCCAAATACTTCCTAAATAACATAAGGTAATGTTATTTTAGTAACATTATTTAAATGTTGTGAAAATATAAAAAAAATATTGTGAAAATACGTATTATGTTATTTAAACGATGAAATCTGTTCTTTAAATAACGCAGGGTAATATTGTTTTAGTAATATCATTTAAGTGTGTTGAAAATATAAAAAAATTGTAAAAATACATGTTATGTTATTTAAATAATGAAAACTGTTGTTTAAATAATACTACTAAACACCCGTTAAGTGGCTTTTCATTTAATTCTTTTTTATTGTTTTTTTTTTTTTCATACGAAGACGAAGGATTCAGGTGGGACTTGGGAGTTAGCTTGGATGATTGCGAAAATGAAGGAATTAGTCGATCTTATGGTGGAAAAAAAAAAAAAAATGAGAAGTGAACTTCGACTTCGAGCTGAAGAGCACAGTGACTCGGTGAGGAAGAAGATGCTAGGACTCGGTGGAAATAAGAAGCTTCTTTGAAGGTCAATAAACACCATTACAAACTTATTTATTAAAAAAAAATACTTTTTTTATTTTGAAACCTTTAAACCATGCACTAAACTTGACCTTAACTTTCAAAACTATATTTCAATTTGAATAACCGTACCATCCACATATAAAAACTAATACATAGAAATAAAATGTATCATTCCATTAAAGAAACTCACCATTTGCATATATGCTTAGTGTTTAAGTAAGAGGCAGCTTAAACATACACAAAATCTATTGTGTTTGAGCAATTTCATTAGTTGCAAAAAACTTCTAAAAAGTTGCTGCAAAATTGTGTAATTTGGGGGCTATTTGGTATAAAAGTTTAAATCTATGTTTTCAATTTTTAAATAACATTACACGTGTTTTTACATACTTTTTTACTCCTATATACTTCGAAAACATACAATATACTTCGAAAAATACAAACAACGTTACTAAAAGAACGGTACCAAACAAATACTAGTCCAGCTATCCAAAATTCTATCTGATTCCGAAGTGTTGTCCACTAGCTATGCAATATACTGTACGAAAAATGCACATACTGACCAAAAAAGCTATTCATAATAGCTCATAATCTCGTAGTAGGGTCCTAAAAAGATAAACCACAATCTTATGGGAGGAAAAATAAATAAACAAAAGTATACATTAAGGTTGTTTTCTTTGTTTCTTTTTTCTCCTCTAAAGGTTATAAAGTGTACTTAACTAACTTGGACTCCTTATTTAATTTTATCACATTTCTTAAAGTTGCATTCTCATTATTTCCATTTTATTATTATCTCCCTATTTCAATGGATACATAACTAGTCTAACCAAATCATAAAATAAAAAACTTGAAAAAACGCTATTTTGATTCTTTTACAGATGCATATTTTTTTTATTGAGTATAAATAAGTAAACTTACTTAGTAAAACTTTTGAAATCCTTCTGTTGCAAATTCCTGCAAACGATCTCATTTATTGGAGAATACCAAAAAAATACGAAGAAAAAGATATAGATTTATATATAAAATAAATAAATAAATAAAAAACTTGAAGGCAGAGATAAATATCAATGAAATGAAAAAAAAATTGTCATTTGGGTGATATAAGCAGTTCAGGTACAGCACGTGGTAGAAGCCGCAGAAGAGCTTGAATGCCGAAGAAAATAAATTAAGAAAGAGGTACAGTGAATCAAGAAGAAGAAAAAAAATGGGTTCAGAATCAGTCACGGACTCATGGTGTGTAGGCTTGAAATAGTAAGATTAAAGTGGTGTTAGGTGAGATAATTAATAGAAATAAAAGAAACACTCGTTTTTAACGTCACTTATTCTTGACATTTTCACGGGAGAATGAGCGTCTGGGAGATGAAGAACAAGCAGATTTGAAATTTAAGAGGCTTAAAAGAAGTGGGGTCTGGGAGTGGGCTCGCTGGGTGAAAATAAAAAGAAAGGGCTGGGGTCGTTGGTGTCGGTGAGGGAATTTAATGAGTGCTTAGGTTAATATCTATTTCCTTTTTCTTTTCTTTTCTTTTTTCTTTTCTTTTTCATTTATCTCTGTCAATTCCTATTTTTCTGAAAAAATTCTCTTCTTTTATTCCATGCATTTTGTAAGGGCAAAAAAAATTTTAAGGCTCACAGTCTACGTAAAACACAATAACTGAATCAATTCATCTCTAACTTAAAATAAAGAATTTGTAAAGAGGAAATAACACAACAAAAAAATGGCCTAGTTTGAGGGAACAACACAACCAAGTTACAAATGAAAGGAAAAAAAAAAAAAAAAAATTTGTGGCAACCATATATTCGGCAACTTGGTTGCCACAATTCATATTTTCTCTCTCCTTTTTTTCCTATAATTTTGGCAATTTGGTTACCACAATTGGTTTCCCTTTGAATACTCCACCTATCTAGCACTAGCACTAACACTAGCACTAGCACTAGCACTTTGAGCACTTTACACTCACTTGGACAGTAGCTTCGGGCAGTAAGAATTTCGGTAATCTAATTATTGAAATTCATTTTTTTCTCTCTCCTCCATCCTATCACTTATTTTTACTTTCTCTCATACTTTTTTTTTTTACAATTTCAACAACACCATTGATGAATTTCAATTTCTTTCTCCTATTTTTTAAATAACTTTAAACAATACTTATATCACCAATAAACTTAATTTGTTGCGGTGATAGCCACGAGACTCACAAGTACGTGCTGATGTGCTGTCCAACTGTTCAAATTCAACGATTAATTTCGTCAATATATCTGGACTGCCACTGCTGCAATTTCTTTATTACCCCCACTTTACGCATTACCCGAAAGACGATAGGTTTTCTTTTAGCTCGGAAACAGTTCTCTTTTGACGTTCTTTTTGATTTAGTCCTCTTCTCTCCTCTTTTTTTGATGAACTAGTTCTCCTCTCCATTGATACGCATCACTGAGAAAAGATATTTTTTCAGAGGAAATGAAGTCTTGTAGGTAAGAAAATAAATGCATGGCCTCACACCTTTCACGTATATTCGTTGTTCTCACTTACTCTCTCAGCAACCATAATATTGCCAGGCTTTAGTAAAACCCTTATGTTTAATTTATTGCTCTCTCTTGTCTGTTTTTCCCATAGTTTTAAAAAACGGACCGGACCGGCCGGTCCGACCGGGAACCGGTACCAAAACCGGTCCGGTTATGACAGAAAACCGAAAATCATCTAAAAAACGTCAAACAGTGCTGACCGGCCGGTTTAACCTTAAAAAACGTATAACCGGCCGGTCCAACCGGTTCCCGGTTCCCTGCCTTTAATCTGCGTAAATTGACGATTTTGCCCCTGAAAAATAACCCTAACCAAAATCAACTCTGATGATCTCATCTCTTCAGTTCGGTCCTCAGACTCCTCACGCCTCCCTCCTCAAGCTCTCATTGTCATCTCTTCAGTTCAGTCTCTCCCTCCTCACTGCTTCACGAATCACGCCTCAGCAGTCAGCCCACCTCGCGCATCACATCGCGAGCCCGCCTCGCACCCACCCCGAGCCCACCTCGCGCATCACCTCGTGAGCTCGCCTCGCACCTCACCTCGCGAGCTCGCCTCGCACCCCCCAAGCCCACCTCGCGCATCACCTCGCGAGCTCGCCTCGCACCCACCCCGAGCCCACCTCGCGCATCACCTCGCGAGCCCGCCTCGCACCCACCCCGAGCCCACCTCGCGCATCACCTCGCGAGCTCGCCTCGCACCTCACCTCGCGAGCTCGCCTCGCACCCCCCGAGCCCACCTCGCGCATCACCTCGCGAGCCCGCCTCGCACCCACCCCGAGCCCACCTCACGAATCGCGCATCACCTCACGCACCTCCTCGCGCGCAGCTCACTGCCTCACGCCTCAAGCCTCACTGCCTCATGCCTCAAGCCTCAAGCCTCAAGCCCTCACTGATGGTTTAATTTCATATTTCCCTTTTCTTTTTTCATTTCAGTTTCTTATTTTCCTTTCTTTGATTTCATTTTTCTCTTCTTTTTTCACTTAAATTTCTCATTTCCATGCTTCAATTCTCGTTTGTAGGAGACAAATGTTGCAATTTATGTTTGTGATCGTTAACTCTGAAGTGCTTAAGGTTTTGTAACATTATTATGGTAAATTCTTTATTAGGTTAATGTTTTGTAACGTTATTATCTTTAAAAAGATATTATATACTTCTTTAAAAAAATTATTAATTATTTATATAATTTAAATAAATAATAATTAAATTATTTATGACGTCACCGGTTCGACCATCGGTCGGACCTCGGTTCGACCTTAAAACCGGTAATTAGTTCATTTACCGGTTCTTTCACCGTACCGGTTTTTAAAACCATGGTTTTTCTTTTTCCAAGCTCTTTTGGTTTTTTCTGTGAGAGAGGACCGACCAAGTTGAATATAATATAGTTTGTGAGGATATGAAAAACAGAGGAAGAGTACTTTACTACTTTGGATTTCGAATAAGAGGATAGGAGCCTGTAAAACTAAAAGTAAACGAGGATAGGTGGGACAAAAATAAAACATTTGGATTATTTCATATATATATATATATATATATATATATATATAAAGGTTCAAGTTACACTTGGTATAACTCTAAATAATATTACACTACCTAGTAACTTGTCGTTGAATTAATATTTTGAAAATTCGACTATTGAATTATATGTTCTATTATCTATGTTTTCAACATGCATGCCAATTTTCATATCAATCGGATGTTATTTACTATTTGATCTATAAACTCATCTTTTATACATTATTTTAAATTACAAAAAAATTAAATTTTAACAATTAATTGATGACATGACTATTAATTTTTCATCACCTCAAAATTTTGCAAGTATGAAAAATATATGAAAATAATATAATCTAACGGTAGATTTGTCAATATTCGTATCCAATTAAAAAATATTAAGTTGTGTAACATTACTTAGAATTACACTAGGTGTAACTTAAACCCAACTCATATATATATATATATATATATATATATATATAATATACATAATGGAATTTCTTAACCATGCTAGTGTTGATTTTATTAACTCTTATGACAAGCGAGCAAGAAAAATTAAAAGTTAAAAAGACAATTGTAGGGTGTATTTGATAAGTGACGAAAGTTAAAATTTATTAGAGTTTTTAAATTATTTTTTGTACTAATTTTAAGTTTTATTGTACTATTAATTAGTTTTTAGTTTTTTCTACAATATTTTTAATAAAAAAATTTCAATTTTAACTAAATAAATTATTCCGAACCGACTCATAGTATACTCTAGCGCAAGAAGAGAAGACAATCCAACTACACAGTCTACACCTCTTTTTTGTTCTTTGCAACAGTAGCTAATAGTTTAGCACAAAGTGCACGTACTGAAACAATACTCAATCTCAAATCAATTGAAACGGTATCAAATTAGAATCAATCTAGAATTATAATAAATAAGTAAGATTAGAATGTCCTGTAAGATTCTAATCTAATTAGATTTCTTTTAGAATATTAATAGTTATGTTTGAGAATATTTTTATTCAAATATTTAATATTTATTCTGAAATTCTATTCCATATTCATATAAAATATGTTATTAATTGTTCATATGAATTTTTTATATGAATAAACAAAAAAGTATATCTGAATGAACAATTAAGGTATGGTCTTTATATATTTGAATATTTCTTGCTTTTACTATTGCAATAATATTACTTATGGAAGAAATAACTAAATAAAAATTATGATACCTTTGCCTCCAATACCTATGGAAAAGTCTAGGGCCATATAATTTTTTACAACTTCTTGCCACAACTATGGTGTAGCAGAGTGTGATTGGTAAAGAAAAAATGACGGGTTCATGTATAAGTGTTCGTTAACCACTCACAATTTGTCATGTTAGAGTTATTGCAAAAAAATTATGAAATAATTTGTGATCTCAGAGCTACTTAGTATCTATAGTATAATCTCTAACAATATAAGTGATTGTCCACGGAAAGGTCATTATAGTCGCCCTTTCTTACTTATCCAAAAAAAAAAAAGGAGTCATGACAACCTACCCATGAGACACTCAAAATTCCCATGAATTCATGGGGTGATGAATTCGACACATGGATTAACTTCACGTCTTGAATTAATGAGTTCACCATCCATGTTTCCCCATGGGAGTTCATAAATATTTTTTTTTGCTAATATTATAAGTACAAGTAAATAATAATAATAATAAAAACAACATTAATAATAATAGATTAAAATTTTCTTTTAATTTTTGTAAATAATTTATAAAAAAGAACTATAGAGGTGACTTACTATGAGTTTAAGACAAAAAGTAACAATGTGATTGTGGAGTTACGAAGATATGCATAAAATAAACTCTTTGGTGAGTCTAAAAATTTCAATTTTTTTTACAATTATTTAGATGACGAGTTTTTAATGATAAACAGTATAATGGTATTAGTGATGAGCATATGTGAAAATTATTTATATATTTTTTAATAAAAAAATTAATTACAATTTACCACCTTAATAAGTTGCGAAAAATGTTATCTAATATTACCAAGATGCTAGTGGCCCTCTTGGCAGGGCAGTTCAGGCCACTTGATTAGAGTTTCATCCAAAATACTTACCACAAGGCAAAGTTGAGGGTAGCAAGTTCCTTGAGAAAGAAAATGAACAACCAGTTCGAAAAAGATTAAGAAGAAGAAAATGATGTCAAATATTAAGAAGGGAAGGGTGACTTGGAGCTATCCAAGAAGGGGATTCTAATGGGAGAGGAGCATTACATTTAACTTGCTTTTACCAGGAATCAACAAATTTTATCCTAGTCCATGCAGAAAAGTAAGTAATTTAGATGATGTATTTTGCTATCTTTACGTCATCAAAGAGATACTTTCTTAGCCAAAAAATGAAGTGATCCACCACCTACTCGCCCTTTTTGGACAATGCATAATTAGTTTTTTTGTTAGGCTTTTAGCTTCCCTACTGGCTACTGTTTTTTCTTTTGCTATTCTTCAAAGAAAAGAAAGTAAGAATTATGGTTGCTCAGTTGGGCATTCACTGGTATTTGCCTATTATGTATAGATGCCATTGTAATAAGTATTGGTCCAATATCTATATATACTGGATTAAACATATATTTGAGGGACGACTACTTGTTTTCTTTAAACTTGATTTTACATTGTTTTCTTTCTTGTTTTACATAGAATTAGAGGGACAATGTTTCTTAAATTCCAAACCCACGATAAGCCAAACCGCAATTCTGCTTTCACATCTGTTAAAATGGAAATAATATTAACTTTTATACTATCCATTTATCCCTAAAAAAAAGCAGGATTTGAAATTCTAAGGAGAGTTTCTAGTAATCAGGTTGAAGTGCACATGAGACTTTGCAGTTCTCATCAGCATCAATACACCATTTTGACTATAATTAGCATGAGCCAAACAATATAAGAATGCTAGCAAACTGGTGCAATTCTGAAAGTGATGGAAAAAACGTAAACAATGGGGCATAAATATGAAAGATCTGTACTTGGCATCCATTTGCCACTTACTAGCTAAGAAGCACGGGTCCATTGCGGGTGCCACTTTTTTGAAAAATATGAGTGCTGCGGCGGGAGCAAAAAATTATTAAAAATTTTTATTTATATTTTTTATATATTTGAACTATTAAAATATTTTTAAAAAACATATTATTATGTCTTAATTCACAAAACAGAGAAAGAAGGAGGCAAGAAACACAAAACAAAACACAAAACCAAAAAGAAAACACAAAAGGAGCAATAAATATTCAAAATAAAATTAAGGAAGACAGATTTAGGGTGTTTGGGCCTCATTCGAAGTATATTTCGGCCATTCCGGTATCATTCAAGGCCGATTTCGGCATGTTTCGGCCGATTTCGGCCTGTATCGGCCGTTTCGGTCGCCGACCGATACGGCCGATACAGCCTGTTTCTGGCCGAAACTGGCCGGTTCGGCATGAGTCGACCCGAATCGAAGCCGCGTCGGCGTGAATCGAGCCGAGTCGTCGCGAATCCGTGAAAAAAAAAAAAGTCAGACGCGGCACCGACGCGCGGGCAATCGCATCCCGCGTCGCGCCGCGTCGGACTCGGGTGCGGCACCCTCCCAGCCGCGTCCGTGCATTCTAGCTTACTAGCACATACATCCAATACTGGCAATTCCAACTGCTACAAGTAATGGCCCACAAACTTTATATATCCATCCATATTAACAGAAAATGATCACTCAGCATTCAGCAAACCATCCTCCTAGCATTTGTCCCTCTCTCTTTCTCATCCACGTCCACATTCCCCAAGATAATCTGTCATATTCTCTATCGCAGTATCGTTCCCTTTGAAACAGGAATAACAAAATGAATAAGATCAAAAACTAATACAACTTTTTAGGGATTGATGATATGGTAAATTCATCACATACAAATTTAGGAAGTGCAATGCATATATGCTAATGGAAGAAAAGTGATGACCCCCGATTGCACACCTAAATTGTGATCCATCATAAATTTCTTTGGACAAAAACTGAGCAAAGAAACCAGGCAGATTAGAGGCTGTTTTATAACATTGTTATAGTAATATTGTTTGTATTTTTTAAAAATATATATGGGTAAAAAAGTATAAGAATACATGTAATGTTGTTTAAAAACTAAAACATATATATCAAACAGACCCTCAAAATACCTAGCTACAGGGCAGTTTAACCACTATAGTGGCTTCAACTACCGCACATTTGGAAAAAGGTGAGAGGGTCAATAAGCAATCATTTATAGGTAGGTGTGTGCCTCGCTCCTTTAATATATGATCTTGCATGACAACTTCCATGACACCCTACAAGCTTCTACATCACACATTGACAAACTCCGTCCAAATAGGCTCACTTAAGAATTCATATGCCCATAACCAACCAATTGTTTAAGACAAAGGCTAACCCACCTCCCTTTCTCAAAACCAAAAAATAGGAAACCATTTCACCATCGTTTCCTTTAAACCAGAAGTGTAGAAATAATTCTACTTGTATCTGTCACAGTCATGTCTTCTAACCCTTTCACTTTCCTGGCGGGGCTTCGACCATGGTAATAATCCTGCAAGAAGTTACACCAAAATATGAATGTAAGACAGGAAAGAAACAACACAAGCAAGATTTATTTTCCATTATGTCCAAGAGTTTAAGAGGGAATGAGAGAAATAGTATGTATCCTTAGAGAGAGAAAATGATAGGACCTAAAGGGAGACAATTTGGCTTCTGTTGTTTGTTAGCCAATAGAGGGCGGAGAAATAGCGAAATGAATCAATTTTTTATATGTGAGATAGAAGGGAAAAAGATCGAAACACTTGTAATTGATATATGGTGAAAAACTAGTCGATCTCTAAACCCTCCCCCCATTCTCTCTCTCTCTCTCTCTCTCTCTCTCTCTCTCTCTCTCTCTCTCTCTCTCTCTCTCTCTCTCTCTCTCTCTCTCTCTCTCTCTCTCTCTACCCCTGTAATTCCACTCCCACACAAGATATTACACTTAGATATCCTTCCATTTACTTTTATTCAAAAAAAAAAAAAAATCAACACAGAAGCTAAACAAGAATGAAAGAAATGCGAACCTTTTCATGAGCCTCATCTTCTGGAATCTAAACCATCAAGTTGGTCAATCTCCTCCTCCTCCTCCTCTTCCTCCTCAAAATCATCTTCCAAAAATGCTTCGTCTAGGTTTCAATGAACCAAATGATTTAAGAGATCAAGCACACATTTACAAAGAGAATCATGGAAGGAAAATGAAGACAGAAAATTACAACAGGAAACCTATGAAAGAGATCAAATTCACAAATACATGTCAAGTAAATACCATCAGGCAAATAACAGTTCTAATTTAAAATAAGTACCTTTTCTTGATGCCTGGAAAAGCATTGTCACAGGAATTAGAATAATCTCTTGTTAGAAATTCATCATAACCTCATCCACATATGTAAAAGTGAAACCTGATACAATTAGAAGTAAGGCAAAGCGTAGGCAGCTTAGTGAATTCACGAAAATTATAAATGCATATGAAAATAATAGCATATAGAAGTTGAAAAATATTACTACATTTACATGCATACATATAACATTTCATTCTCCACTACAATTTTATCCCTCTCTCCATCAATTCCTCGTTAATCATTTTCTAAACGCAATAAATACATAGAGAGAGATAGAGTGGCATTTATTGTCATGAGTTCTACCTCAGAGATCGGGCTCTGTAAAAGTGAGAGAAATTGAGAGCCTCTGTTGTTGGTGGCGGTGGCGACAAACGGTTTTAGGTGGAGCTCTTGAGGGTGACAGAGTTCTAGATTAGGTATTACCTGACCGTTTTGGGGGGAAATATGAAGCGGGTCAGGTCTTTTAGCTCGACTTGATATTTTAGGCCCATTATTCATTTTCCTTACCCCAATCCAAAATATCACATGCCTCATCACATTGGAAACTCAAGTACAAAACTCATTCTCAACTAAGCCTAAACACTTAAATCAAAAGAAAAGAAAAAAAAAAAGTCCATTTAATTTATTATTTTAACAAAATGAAGTTGGATATAATTTTTAAAATTGAGATGGTATTCAATTTAAACATAGCTATACATAGGACGCTAGAATTGCTCTCTTGACTCTTTATTTTAAGTTTAAAAGTTAAAAGATTTAAAACACAAATAAAAGGGCAATATTGAAAAGAATTATGGCTTTATCTATTTTAGATGAAGGTTTTCATTAATTCAAATCATGTTGAAGTACCGTAAAAATATGGTTATTTAATCCAAATAATTTGAAATTATCAAATCAATGAATAAAACCGTATGATTTTTTTTTGTTTCTAAAAAGCCATCGTTTTTTTTTTTTTTTTTTTTTTTTTGGGTTTCATAGGCTTTGTTTATTGCAAATTAGGTATTTATTTTACACCATGAAATTTCATATTGGTCAACCATTGTCCATTCTAAGGAAGCCATGCAAGGCTCATTAGGTGTACCCCTTATTCAGTAATAGCCTAATAGGGGAAGTATTTAGGTTTTCCCTCCTTTATAGGGAGAGCCAAGAAAGATTGTTGGCACAAATTAAAAAATGAATTTAGGATAAACTTTAATGTAACCATATAAGGCTCATTTCTCAAGTGAGAGACAAAGGTAAATTAAGGTGGTGGTTCAAGTGATGCCAAGAATTTGAAACCATGATTAGGTGATTTTGGTGGAAACATAGGGTTGATAGAAAGGGAAAACATTGGCTAAGATGGGGCAAATTGTCCCAACCCAAGTACAAGGGGGAATGGGATTTGAGGAGATGAGAAAAGTTCAATGATGTCTTACTAGCTAAACAAGTTTGGCTTCTTATTCGTAACAAATAATTCTTGTTCTATAAAGTTTTTGTGACAAATTTCTTCCCAATAGGAATAGTCTTTTAAGGCCAAGGAGAATTCAAAGTTAGTCAAACAAATGGCTTACATGGCAAGCTAATCGCCCTTGCTCAGAACAACCACAATAAATATGCTTTTTGATGGTAAGACTAGACAAATGGATGAGTCATGTGATAGACTAGAATTTTTTACCAATGCCAGAATTATTAAAAGTATGACACCAAGAGAGAGGGTCCCACCTAATCTAATGATATGGTCTAATAGCAATGATGAAAGATACACGGGAACAAGAAAAACACCTGTAAGATGCTTACTCAAGAAAGAACTAATTGATTATAACACTTAAACAAAAGTAACATTTTTTTTTTTTGAGAGAAAGCTCCTAGATTGTGGTGATATTATTCATCAATCAAACGTAAATCATAGTTGTAAATATCAAAACTATCTGGAGGAACAACTTCCATCCAGATAAAAACAAGATTATAGATAAGCCTTCTAGCTAACCTATGAGCCACACAATTCTCTTGTCTTCTAACATGGTAAAAAGATATCTCTCTTAAAGAATAGCTAAGTAGCTTAGTGTCAAACAAAAACAACATAAACGTAAAAATAAACATGTTTGTTCTATTTGAACCCTCAAACATTAGTTATTTTGTATTTAAGTTGAAGAATAGGAAAATATGGTAATTAGAATGTCAACCTTTTAATTTTAGTCTATTCATATATAGCTTATCTTCTTCATTTTTATTATTAAAAAAAAAAAAAAAACAAATCCTGACTATTTATGCAAGAGATGCTTAAGCTTTAGAGTTTCTAAACCTAAACAAATTTCAATATCTAAGTAGTTTTATTGATTATTATTTCAAAGTAATAATTTATATTCCAGGTGTTTTTTTTTTTTCAAGTGTTTAACTGGAAGTTTTAGTTCAAAATATGTGCTATTAAGTTGGCCCGATAATTTACAAGTGTACTAATAACCGATATTCAAAATTCTTTTAAAATGAGGACTCTTTTATCCTTAACATCAATCAACTCGTCACTCAATGATAATAGATTTGGTATATTGCAACATTAGAATGCTCATTTGGAGCATTGTTAGCGCAAAACAATGACAAAAGAGAATTCACTGTATTATTTAACTCTTGTGGGGGAAAAGCATTCTTGTTCCTCCATTTAATAAACAAATTGTAAAGAAAAGGCATTACGGTATTTTATTATTACGATTTGTTTATTATCCTAATAAACATTTGTAAGATGTGCCAACGTTAATTAATTGGAATAAAACTTCATAATACAATTGTTTAGTGATTCTCAACTAATCATTAGACAAATTAATGATGAATATTCAATATGCTGCTTAGTAAACCAAAATTTTTAATTCAAAATCTAATTATATGCTACTCAGTTGGTGTGATAATTGGTGCCTTGCTATTCATGTGTAAAAACCTTAGAATGAAAACCTATTTTAGAATCAGAATGACCACAGTTGCAACACCCTTGCTCAAATTAAAAGCATTACAATGCTTAATCTAATATAAAATTAAAGTAAAACTTTCTAATAAATTAAGTACTATCTTTTTGAATAAAACACTTCAATAGAAATATGACAAAAATAACAATTTATTGGAGTTTTTTTTTTTTTTTTCAACTTTGGCATCAGCTTTTATGATTTTTTCTTTTTATCATCAAACCAATATATCAATCAAATGTAGAGTGTAGGTGAAAATTGAATCTTAAATCTCTTATTTAACCATAAAAAATGTTATCAATTAAATTAACTAGAACCAACCATTTATTGGAAGGTTGGTGGAAGTAAAATTCTATTTTAAATGGTTCAAAAACTAATAAATATATTTTTCTTTTTCAAAATTTTGTTAAATGAAAATTTTCACCTAATTTGTATAGGTATGAAAATTTGTCAGAGGAAGAAAGAGAGGTTATACACCTAATATCAAGTAAAAGATTTTTTTTTAAAAGACAACTATAGTATACACCAGCGCAACAAAAGTAGAAGTAGAAAATCCAACCATGGATTAAGATCTAAGGTATTACATCTTATGTAATCAATCTAAAAAAAAAAATTAAAGGGTTGGGCTATGTTCTTAGCTTGAATTTATCTTGCGAAGCCCACAAAAAAACTTTCAATTGTTAGATTGGCCATAATTTATGCTCACTAGTCAATAGATGTCGACATTCCTCACAATTTCAGATCGTAACAATCATACAAGACTGGGATTTATATATCAAGTGTACTGAAAACCATGTGGAAGCTATTACTGCAATAGATGAAATGCACTATTTAAATACAATTCTGTCAGCGAGGGTGGTTAACAGTGTTATTAAAATGAACCAGATATACCTTAATAAATCCAAGAAAAATCAAAAGTAGGAACAAGATATACTGAGATAAATGTAAGTTTGTACTAGCACTGTCAGCCCTAGACTTTCAGTGCAGGCATCAGCACTGTTTGTTCAACTTGTAAACTTAGATTATGGTCAACCATGACTTCGCTAGTACAAACTTACCTAAAAGGATTCAATCCCATTCATAGAGCCAAACGTAACATATGAGAAAACCAAACAAAAGGTCCAATCCTCAGGCAGTCCAGAAAAAAATATTAATCAATTTTATGGCTTTATAAGAGGAATTAAAGCTATATTAACAACCAAATTCAACAAAACCTCATCAGTACGTAATTCAATATTCCAGGTAACCTGAAAATCACAACCCACCTAGAGCTTCATTGAGTAACCATCGTCTGAGTATAGCCAAAACATTATAAGATCATTGTTCATCTATAGGGGTTGAACTTGGGCTAGACGTCTACCCGATTCCCAATTCAGTCCCAAATTGCAGCTCAATAAACACTCCAATCCAATTCCACAGCACGTCTCATTATAATGGCTTCAATCTGTCTAACTGTCTTCTAGTTGTCAAATATGACAATATTCCCTACTCATGATATGCGAAATAATAAATGTGAGGTATAGAATAATTTAGTAGTAACATGAACATGAAATATAGATGTTTTTCAAGTACTTACGAATTAAAACATTAAGTCCATTTGGCACCATCTGTTTTTTTGAACTCCACTGTCTGTCTTTCCAATCCAAAAGGGAAAAAAAAAAAAAAAAAAAACCACTGTATGTCTCACCATTTACGAATTAAAAAAAAAAAAAAAAAAAGCGCTTTTGAACTAGTAGGGATTGATATATCATCTGCCTTGTACTCCATGTGAAAAAGCAAGCTGCATAGGAAACACTGAGTAGCTGTACTAGCTTATACTACATGTGAATCAATAACCTCTTACAAATTGTAGCACATGCGTATTGATAACCTCTTACAAATCGTAGCTTATACTACAAACCAATAACCTCTTACAAATCGCTGCTCAATGGCAAAACCGAGTAGCTTTATCAAAGCAAGCACATGCCTATTGATACCTCTGATCTTTCTTCTCCAAAGGGGAAAGTCCAGGTTTGAGTCCTATGGGCATGAAGATTAAGGAAAAAAATGACAATAGGTATCAATAGGCATACGACAAAAGATTAAGGAAAAAAAAAAACAATTATCATCAATAGGTTTCTTTTTTATTTAGAAGGGGTTTGATCCTGGATGACACACACACGCATGCATATGTATGTGTGTGTATAAATATATATTCCTTTGTATTTCTATGATCTGTAATATATTGTGTTTGGTTTAGCACAATTGCAGCTGTTTTGGTAAGTTTGTGGAGATTGATCTCAATGAAAGGGGAAATTTTCTGGAGTTGCCATCAGAACTTATGTACTAGGACAGTCCCGTGTCTGTCAAGTTGCTGATCCTGAACGAAATTACCATTGCTTTTATATGCTCTGTGCTGCACCTCCAGAGGTAAATTGATTTCTCGCATGCGTATGAAATTGTATTCATTGAGAAATTGCATTCATGGAGAAATTGGAATCTCCTTCCATGATCTTCATTGTATTACTCATTCGTTTAAAAGCGTGTGATTTAGCTTACAACCAAAACAATAGCTAATGTGCCAAACTGATTTTTGAAGACTTTGCAAAAGTAAATGAGAGCTTCGGGGAGTTTTTTCATTTCAAATTTCTTTGAGCTTATTGATCTTTGTAATTTTAGAACTACCATTTAACTTTCAGCTAGTATATTCCCAGTTTAATTGGTGAATTTGCTAATAAGATTTTATTACTTACCAAAAAATAAAAATAAATATACCTTACTGATTTTGGTGTTTTTATTTTTTAATGCCCTAAATTGTGTAATTAGTTTTCTCATTATGTTTCTTTCTAAAGAGTGTTGTGTGGCAAATATCTTTATTGGAGAGATTGTCTTGTTAATTTGTTTTTGGCTATGTTAGGGTTTTATACTATTTGCTTCATGTGGTTTAAGTCTTTCAGATGAGTACTGGCTGTGGCTTAAATTTAAAGAGAAGAGTTTTTGCTCCTTTTTTCTAATTGTGGACCCTATGGAGGGAGTGGAATCATTGTACATTTGACAGTGTGGAAGTCCCCCTTGTTAGCTGAAATCAGTTTTCACAACATAATTTTTTGAATGGTCTCATTTTCTAGGCTCTGTTGAGATACATTTCATTGTTAAATTCATTAATTCTCTCTCTTTCAAATTGTAACTCTATAATGTCTTAATTGAGTTAATTCTTTTGTAGTACCTTATGTATAAACCCTATATACATGGGATAGTTCTTCTATTTTAATAGAGACTTATTACTTTTAAAAAATGGGAAAAGAATAGAAGGAAAAATTAAGTTATAACAGCAGAATCTCACCAAGGTATTCAGGGATTCATCTAGAAGAAGTTCTGTAATGGAGTCTCCTTAATTTAGCTCATTACTTTCTTTTAACATACCCCAAAAGAGGAGTCTTACCAACGAAAAGAGAGTAAGGGCCTGATTGGTAGAAAGTTTTTTGTTTTTGTTTTCAAGACAGTATAAAAACAATTTTCAAAAAATTGAACTTGAAACTAGTTTTCAGATAATAATTTTTATATTACACATGCTTGGCTCCCACTTTTAATACCAAAAAAAAAAAAAAAAATTTGTTAGGGAGACCATTACTATTTTTTATATTTAAAAAAATATTTACAAAAAGTAACGTATAAAAATTTTAAGTGTGTGAATTCTTTTTTTGATAAAAATAAGCTCCTTAATTTAAGAGATAAAAAGTTTGGACAAATATGTGGGGTGTACTGTTTTCAACTTATTTACAACATTTTTTATATCCTGAAAACACCCCCTAGCCATTTTTAAAATCCTATTCTAAACTAGGAAAATAGGATACTGTTTTTTAAAAACTGTATTTAGAAAATATTAGCCAATTAATAAATTCAAGTCTGAGATCCACTATTTTACAGATTGCAAAACAAAAAAATATATTTAAATACTCTTATCAAATAAGCCCTAAATTTGACTCAGATTTTATTAATAAAAGTTCTTTCTGATTTCTAAGAGTTACTTCAATATATAGACTTCTTGTACTCCTGGTCCTAGTAGATTATAGGACCAGTACAGGAAGTGCTAAAACCAAGCTAAAAATTATAGAAGACCCGATAGAATAAGCTAATTATAATAGGTTCTATGGGCCACTAACCTGGGGTTAAATCCAGGGGGTACATCCCCTGCTTAGCAAGGACCAAAAATATATATAAATATATATATATATATATATATATATATATATATATTTAAGGCAGAAACTTCTGAGATTAAGGAAAAATCCACATCATACGTCCCGATTTTCAATCTTATACAAGTAACGAACGCAACAATGTCTTATCAAATATAAAACTCAATTCACATAAAAAAAATATATATATATATATATATATATATATATATATATAAAACTCAAAAGTCTCAACATGAATCAAGGACAACATTTAAGCACTAGATATAACTTCACGGAAGAAGTTTTACCTCCGTAAGCTCGACCTTAGCAGCATTAACAACCTCCACATCATCAAAAGCTCAACCCCTTTTTTGTTTCCTCATTAGTCATTAGTGCCTTAATCAGTCTCGTCTTACCTGAAAATTTATACAACCAAATACATAAATGCACAAATACCCTCAGAGACAGAGGCAAATTTAAAAAGTATGAAATGCATAAAATATACAATCACCAGTCCTGCAATCAGGCGGGTGTGCATGAGTGCGTAACGATCTTCGCAATTCCTCTACTGCAGGCTCAATATCTTCACTCAATATGTGTTCAATCTGTACAGCCTCTTTGTCGGGTTTAGGAAGTGACCACAGGGTCGGCTTTAAACATTTTGGGGCTAAGGCGAGGACTAAAATAGATTTTTTTTTTTTAATACTTATATATTAATTAAATTAATATCTATTTAATATTTTATATTATAATATATTTTATTTAAAATTTGTTTTTTTTTTTTTGTTTATGCAAATTAATTAATTAAATTTTTATATTGATCAAGTTCTTCTACCATTTCATTTTTATTTGATAATATAGCTAATTTATTTTTTCATATACAAACAATTATATTTTTTAATTTTTTATTAAATAATAATACTCAACTTACTTCTAAATCTTTCCTAAACCTTCCATTCCAAATTTTTGCAAAAGATCTCACTGATTAGAACAATCAAATAGAGGAGAAAAAAAAAAAATACAGAATATGGGTTTAAATAAAAGACTTGAAGGAAGAGATGAATATCAATGCATGTAATGGAAAGATACCATTTTGGCAATGGAGTCGTTTTTTACGTCTTCCTCTCATGTATTTCCAATACATCTTCACAAATCTAAGTTCGCAAGACTGGCGGAGACGAGCAAGCAAGAGAATGGGCGAGATTGGAGGAGAGAGAATCTCGGCCATGGAGCACAGAGAGTAGGGCTGGCTTGGGAGTTAGAAAGGAGAGGAGAGAAAACGCAGTAAACAAAAACAAAAGTAAATAAGTGAGTAGAAAGAGGCTTGATCCATCAATATAATGTTTGTCTTTGAACTCACCTGACCCATCAATTGCCTTTATAAACACTGGACCCCCATCTGATACAGCCATAATATTAATAAGAGGCCTCCTTTGTGGATCTGACCATCCATCAGAAACAATACTTACATCATTTTCAAGCCAAAAGTCTTTAATTGGTTTCAAAAGTCTTTCAACATGAGCTCTTTCTTTTTGCAAAAGTGTGGTTCTCAAGGCATTGTATCCAGGAGGAACATAATTCGGAATGCTATGGGTAGCAGCATATGCATAGGAATTACGATAATATGGGTTCCTTGCAAAGTTAAACGGAAGCCCACCGGTGTAAAACATCCTAGCAATTCTACTATCCAATTCATGTCTAGCATTATTTTGGTATGCTTTCTCCAAAGTATTATTCACAACCACCTTCCTCCTCTTACCATCAATCGGATTTGTACTATCACTCCTTTTATGTCTCCGAAATGGGGAACTAGGTATAGACCCACGGCTTGGGGGGGGGGGGTGGGGGTAAAGAAACTTGACTTCTCTGTTCTCTCTCTAACTTATTATTCTCAACTTAATCATGCATTTGCTGCATTTCCAGCCTATGACTCGATGTCACGTTAAGGCACGCTTTAATTCCTTTATTACGAATTTTTAATAAATGAGCCTTAACCCTAGAATAAGATCCCATATAAACTACACTACAATAATTGCACTTAAAGTATGTGTTTCCCCCTGATTTAACAGCTGCACCAGGTGGTTTTTCTACTTTAGTCACATACTGCCAAAGAGGAGATTCATCATTTGGCACTTCTTGATTAAATGAAGGTGAAGTTTCTGTGCTAGCAACACTAGCAACTTCATCCATTGCAAATTCAATGGATTCAATTTAACCTACAAATAATAACTATTCAATAAATTCAATGGATTCAAACCAAGTTCACAGATTCACAAATAATAAGTTTAATAATTATTAACTAAATAAAACTAAGATTGAAAAGAAACTAATCACATTATCACATTCACAGATCACAAATCACAAATCACATTATCATAAGGCTTATCACATTCACAGATTCACAAATCACATTATCACATATGTGAATCTGTGAATGAGATAATTTATCACATTCACAGATTCACAAATCAAACTAAGTGAAGAGAGGCAAAGAGTGAAGGGCTGAAGAGTGCTTGCCTTAAGTGAAGAGAGGCATGGAGAGGCAGAGAGACCGCAGCGAGCACAGAGCCGATGAAGTGAGAATGCAGAGAGGCAGAGAGGTAGCGACGAGGGAGTGAGTGACCCAGAGAGGTAGAGAGCACAAAGACGAGGGAGTGAGTGACACCGTGAGAGAGATGAATTTGGGTGGATGAACGATGATGTGAGAAATCTGTGCGTGAGAGAGTTCCAGGAACAGGTCATTTAGGGTTCATTTTAAGTTCAAACGGTGCGTTGCGCCTTTGTTTTTTTTTTTTTTTTTTTTTCGAGTTTGCGATTCAGCCCTAAAATCCCGTTGTGATTTAATGAAAATGGGTCATTGTAATTGTTGTGTGTATGGGTCCTCTTTGCATTTTGCCGCGTTTTTAAACATGTTTGAGAAAATGTTCCTACTGAAGATTTTTTTAATTCTAAAATCTAGTTTATTTGATGCCAAATTTTTCTAATTTTGATTAGGAGTAATACATGTGTTTTTGTCACATTTTTGAGCCTATAACTGTTATATTTCATTTAAAGCGTCATAGCATCGCGTAAATGTATGTAATTATTTGGCCTAATTAAACAACCGAGTGATGCATCAGTAAGTATTGGGCTATTGATGTGGTTTATATACTGTTCATACAATTAACAGCCCACATGCACTGTTTATTTCAGACGGTGCGTTGGCGCCTTTGTTTTTTTTTTTTTTTTTTTTTATTCATTATGTGTGTATGCATTTTGTTAATGAATATTACCGTTTCGTTAAGAGACATATAAAACCCGATACGGCCCGAGTCGGCGCGATTCAGCCCGGTTCAATCCGAATCGCGCTGCGTCGAAGCCGCGTCGACACGAGTTGACTTGAAAACCGAAGATGACACGTGGCTGACGCGGAACCGACGCGCGAGCAGCGGCGTTGCACCCACGTCGCACCGCGTCAGACGCGTGTGTGGCACCTCCGACGCCGCGTCCGTGCATCCTAGAAGTATACTGGTATGTTGAATGAAAACAAGTAGGAGGGAGTGGCCGATTGAGACCGAGTAAAATGAAGGTATAAAATAAGAATGTTGTGATTTGTGAAGATGCATCCCTTAATTTTCTTTTTAGAAATGAAAGAAAATTATTATCATTTATCCCTAACATGTCCCGCTTTCACGTGAATGTATGGGTGGGAAGACGAAGAACGTCATGGCGGATATAAAAAAACTTGATCTAGCAGTAAAGAAACTTGATAAATGATAATAAGACCAAAAAAATATCCTATCATGCTAAAACTATCCAATCGCCCTGAAGAAGCGTGTTGCAGACTTGCAGTTGCAAAAGCTTCATAAATCATAGGCATTAAGTTTTGTCAGTGTAGCATGCATGACTTAAAAAAACAAAGTGGACTGCCCGTAGTCAGCGGACAGTATTGGGTCATCGGCTGTGCAATTGCACCATTTATTTCCTTCACAATATTTTTTTTAAATTTTAACTTTTTACTTAAAAAAATTAATTTAATAATTAAAATTAAAAATTAATTTTTTTACCTCAATTATTTCTTGCTATTGGAGAAGGTGCAAACATTGCAGCTGATCTCAACCTTGATTTTGTCATTATGTCTGTGCCTAGTCCTATCAGCAGTTCTATGTTCAGTGACTAGACAATTCACCATTATAGATTCATTTTATAGCATTAGGTTTAGGAATTTTTTTAAAGATTCTATATATTCAAATAATTTTTTGTCTGGTAGTGTGATTTAGGTTTCTCCTTTTTGAAAAGCATCAAATTCTCACTTAAATACTCGATTCTCTCCAAACCCAACCCTTACTCTCTCTGATCTGATTTGTGTTCAATCCTTTTCTTTTCTTCATTTCTTTTCTTTTCGTCATTTTTTTTTTGGATGGCTTTTTTTTGCACACCGTGCAATTTTTTTATTTCTTGGGGGGGGGGGGGGTGGTCCTATCAGCAGTTCTATGTTCAGGGGTGGTTAAGAATGCGAATGTATGACAAGATTTTTCTTTTAGCAGGAAAGGATCGCTTCTCTGGATTGAATCAATTAAAAATACCAAACCACAATTGAATAAAGGGAAATCTATCATCTTTTATGGTTTAAATTCATTATTCCATACAAATATTCATAATTGGTACAAAAAAAGTGAGATTTTAATAAAACTATACATAAAAATTAAAAACGAATACTAAAAATTGATGCCAAATACACTCTAAATGTCTAAATTATTCGGAAACCTGAATCTTGGACCCAAAACACTCCAAGGAAATTTCTGGGACTAAATACTTGAATGTCTGCTTTAAAAAGATTTACTCTACATCCTTTTCATTTCACCCCCTTGCTCAACCTTGAACCTGCACCTAAGTACCTATCAATGATCATTATCACAGCTGTGTCACTCCATGGTTGTCCCAAGTAATTCGAATTTACCAAATTCTCAAGCCAAAACTTGTCGGTTGGCATAGCTCCAATCAGTGACTTGTGTATGACAATACCCCTGTGATTCTCATTCTTGTCATTTGCCATCACACTATTGTCATTTGCAGTCAAAACATTAAATTGACTAGGCTTTAACTACTTCACTAAAATTAGAAAATTCTTAAACGTAGCAGTTGCCTTATCAAAGATAAAATCAATCATCCCCTCAATGATACGATTGTGGAAGAACTATGATCCAACGGGAACATAGAGTGTATCTTGAAACCCGCTAAATCTACATTTATAAAACGCCACTTCAATGTTAGTGATTGCGAGGGCTACAGCTTGATTAACTTGGCCACCAAAATTCTATTTCATATTAGTAGCAATTTTACCTCTTAAAGTTAAGATTAACTTGATCATTTAAAACAACTAATGATACCTCTAATTAGCAAAAACAAAAGCACAATATAGCTCATAAACACAATTCACAATATCACAAGCTTCCTACAAACACCCAATCCTCACAAACTAAAGAACAATTGACGACTTAAATATAAATACAAGCAAAAGCTAGGGAATATGCTTCTCAGGAACCAAAGCTACATAGAACATGTGTTATTTGCATAAAAAGAAACAATAAAATTGTTGATTATTTATATTACTTAATAAAATCACTAATTTAATTACTTATATATGTTTGGTTCATTTACACATAATACGGTTGAAAATGATTTCCTCAAGTGACGTTCTTCTTAATTATAGATATTATATAATGATGAAAATAGCCAAATACCACTATTTTGCAAAATTTTTAGCAATTTAGCACTGGTTTGGAACTAATGAGCAATCTACCACTTTTCTAGTACTTGAGTTCACTAAACTTGAGTTCCTAGTGAGCATTCCACCGTGGCACTGGCTGAGCTAGATTTTGGGCATTAAAAAATGCCAGCTCATACTCGATCTTGACATCCTCGAGTATTGTACAAGCCATAGTCCCCGAGCTCATTAAACTCGAGTATGGCTCGGGTTGCCTAGCTCATTATCTAGAATTGTACTTGAGTTCAGTGAACTTGAGTACTGTGTTAATGTAAATCCACAGTACTTGAGCTCATTAAACTTGAGTATGGCTAGGGTTGCCTAGCTTATCCAGACTTGTACTTAAGTTTTGTGAACTCGAGTACTGTGTAATCTTACATACAATACTCAAATTCTACAAACTCAAGTTTGGTCTTTAGATATGCCTCTTCATACTGCATAATGGCTTCCACTTATACACCTTTTAGTGCTATACAATGGAAACTATCATGCTTATCATTTTTTTTTCCTGTCCTGTACAGAGGATACATACTCAATTGCTTGGCAACAAGTTGCTTTCTAATATAGTAATGCTCAAATTCACTTTCACCACTTTTCCATGAGTATACGCTTTCACCATTCTATGATAAAATATTTTGTCCTTTAGGACTTTCATTGGAAATATGCTTAGGTACCAAAGCTATCTCTTTTATTATTATGCATGTTTGTCATAGCACTTCGTGGCAATATATATCCAAATTCCAGAATGAAGTAAAAAAAAAAAAAAATTAAACTACAGAACATTTGCACAAAAACCACACTTTGTATTTCAAAAGATAGATACAATAAGATTCTTCACCCATATTGTTGTTCATTGAGGCAAAACACACCAAGAATATTACAAACATGAAAAATAACCATGACAAAACCAGCTTGTATATTCTCAACATAGAGCTCATGAGCTTCTCTTTCCCTCTGAATTTTACTGACGCATACATTTGTTCTGGACTTGTGTCAAAATGCTTTTATCTTATTCTCCACACAAATCAAATAGTCTCATAACAATTTTAATGCTTTTGTTGCTTTTATCTATCTCAATCTATAAAGAATTTTAACAAATTCATAGAAAATCTCATTTATTTGTAAATTTATGTAGGAGTAATATAGGCAACAAACCACATACCACAGGATACTTTTTTGATTGTTGAAATCCTATCAATTTATGCACGCTTTTATACCACCATGGGGCACAAATGCCATCTACTGGTTTTGGACCAACTTCCCATCTGAAAATAATTGAATCGTAACTCATCATGCACACATTCAAAAATCATTATTTGAGGACAAGAAAGAGTTAACAATGTCAATGTGTACACAACATAACCATAACTTGCTAGATGCATTAAACAAAAAGTTTGAGGGACTAATGGATAATGAAAAGAATAGAACTTGAGGAATATGGACAAGAGGAAGGCCAAAAAGAAAGTTGCATAAGATAGGAACTTAAGACTAAATTAAATATATGTCCATGAGTGTATTTTAATGGGGAAAAAAAGGGAAAAAAAAAAAATGGAGAAGAAGAGGGTTTGAGTGCTTTAATGAGTTTACGTTACAACTTTTATCACTTTTATAAGTTCATCTAGCTTTAATCACAAAGAACAATTAAAGTATACTATTTAAAACTATTTAACTCTCAAAGGGAATATATTTTGCATACTTGAGCATTGAATCTTGAAAAGGAATTTCAAAGTCATCACAAAGACCACACAAAGTAGCCTGAACATAAATAACATTTTACATGAAATAAATATAGGAATATATTGATCTGAAAGATTAACTAAGGTCTCTACAAATAAATGAACAGCAAGTACTGTACAATGGCAAAAATGTGCATATGGAATGATTAGTCTAAACTTAGCGTACCTAGTCCGCGAGACCACCACTCGTCAGTACCTCGTTCTGCTTAGGGCATGTTCTTTGGTTATGCCTATCTTGGTTACACAACCCGCATTGCACCTTCCTCCCCCCTTCCTTCCATGATGTGGTTCTTGGCCGTTTTCTGCCCTTGTCCATCTCATTCCTAATTTGTGTTGAGACAGCGCAACCTTTCTCTCGGATCAATTGAGGGTGAGGGGCAACCCTTCGAGTTTCTTTAGGATTCGACCACGATAATCTATCTTTCAATGTAAGGAAATTGGGAGCAAAGTTGCAGAACAGTGTGTTCATGCTATAGCATGAATCAATGTATTACTTTGCATCGTGTCAATACCTAATACAAACTACAATGACATGTGAACATGGTATCTTATACAGTTTATATTTCTAGAATGTGCAAGTTCTTTGCAACAAATTAACTCTATGTGTGTGATCCCCATGTCCAACAGTCCCTGGATTATGCGGTGTATCTACTTGATATGATAGTTGTTGTGCGCTCAATCTCGTCACTCTGTGATGCTCCGCCTTCGCCTTATTTCTCATGAAAATATCCAAGGCACACTTACACCATTTTTTCCTTGAATTCAACAGCGTTATGCTCTTATTGCGATGATCATCGAAGTAAGCATTTAGTTTGAACCATGTGTATTTCACCATTGCCGTAATGGGCAGGCTGCGAGCACCTTTTAGAACACTATTGAAGCACTTGAAGACGTTAATGGTTATCGTCCCATAACGGTAATCCTTGTCAAAAGTTAGAGCCCATTTGTCTTTGGGCACATCCTTGAGATATTGGTGCACATTCCGGTTGACATTCTCAATTAATTCGAAAATGGCATTGAACTTTCGCTCCTAGGTAGCACTTGCTGCCCTCCATACTAGATTCTTTAAAGTTTTATTGTTTCATTTAGTGTTGATGATACTGCATAGATGACAAAGGCAGAAACGATGTTTTGTCATAGGAGGCTGCAAAAAATCTCGATTAATTATAGGATTCACTAAGTACATAATAAATATGCTTCAAACATAAATGCCAATGCTAGGGACAAGTGCATAGTAAGAAAAATCTTTCTACTACACTACGATTTTGGACAAGTGCATACCTCACCTGCTGAAGGAACATTCCAAAGCGAACTTGAATGATGCACAGACTGCCTCGTCAACAAAGGTTGGACAGAGGGTCCCGCTCCATGTGGGTCCATATCTAGCATAAATTAAAGGTGATTAACGGTTTTTCATGGTTTATTTTTGCAATGCAGACTATCTAATTTCAAAAACAAATGCATCAGATGGGATCCCATGCATTATCTCATGCCATTAATGACAAAATAACATGATTAAAAAATTGAAACAGAACATTCAATTTTCAATTTAATCCTCAAAGTTGACCATGTAATGCCTTGAAAGAATTTTATGATGCTTTCCACTTTTAGTTGAAATCTTTCCATTACCAGAGCCAATTATCCAATAAGACAACATCTTAACACATAGTAAGATGCATAACTCACTAAATTATACATATGGAAAATGCTAAAGCTTCTATGAATTTTACTATAAAAGACTTACAAACTTACATGTCAATGAATAGGATTGGTGCCTACATCAAAAGCATACTAAACAAATTTTTTACCATCAACACCACAATGAATAAGATTTATGTTGCACTTAAACAATTAAAAGTTAACACATTAGTTTGTAAGCTATATGTAATATCCCTAGCATCGCTCTTTTACGTAAGTAATAAAGGAGTCACATACATGTGCTTTCAACTTTCATTAACAAACTTATCCAGACAAAACTCTAGGGCACCATACTTAAAAGACCTCGAATCAACTCTTCACATTCTTTAGAGGGAGGTGGACACCAATGATATAAAAGATTAAAGAAAAAGGTAGTACAACGTAGTGACCACATGGAAGAAATTTCTAAAATGAAAGTCTCTCTACATTATTAAAATCAACCATCACTTTAATAGTCTAAGCATCTTACTCATTATTCAACAACATCAAGCCCCAAAAAAATTTAGGCTCAACCACGGATCCTTTACACACTAATAGGGATCTACCACATATATTCTAAGCAACCTACTCAATCTCACAAATCAAATATGTCCTCAATGAGAATGCCAAGTGTGTCCTACAATGACTGATTGCCACAAATTACCCACAAATTAATCCCAATCCCAATTACCGACATATACCCACAAATAACCCTAACCCTTAAATGCTCAAACAAATATTGAGATAAGGAGAATGTACCTTGTCATTCCAAATTGAAGATGCAAATCGAGAGTGAGAGTACAGAGCGTGAGCGAGAGGGAGAGTACAGAGCTATGAAGCACGGATGCGGCATCAGGGATGCCACATCGGCGTCCGATGCGGCCTGACGTGGGGTGTGGCGAGCGACACGACTGCCCACAAGTCGGTGCCGCGTCGCTTTTTTTTTCGTTTCCCGATATGCGCTGACTCAGGCTGATTCGCACAAATTCAGGTCGTATCGGCCGAATATCGGTGTGTTTCGACCGGAAAAGGAAATCAGCCGGTGAAAAAAAAAAAAAAAAACCTTAAACCGAAAATACTGGTGGACTAGACTAGACTGAAATCGTATCTTTGCTTCTTTGTGTCTTCTTTGCTGCGTCTTCTTGAATGAGAACTGAGTTGTTCTATTATTTTTTATTTTTTTATTTTTTCTCAAAGAGGTCTGAACTTCTATTTCTCTTTTTGATAAGAACAACACTTAAAGCCTCTTCTTTGTATTTTGTGCCTCTCTGACCAAACACGTGAGAGGCTGAGAGGTGAGAGCCACATCTTCCCTTCTATTTTTTTTCTACTTTTTTACTAGAAACGTGATAGCCACCTCTTTTTTGTTTTGTTTTTTGTACTTATTATTATTATTATTATTATTATTATTATTATTATTATTATTATTATTATTATTATTATTATTATTATTATTATTATTATATGAGTTTTCTATTATTATTAATTTATTATACAAAAAAGTATACTTAGAAATATATAAAATATATAAATAAAAATATCTTTAATAATTTTTTAATCGCCGCACCCTGCCGCACACGCACCCTAACCCTATTTTTTCAAAAATTGCCGAGTTCCGCACCCGCACCCGCACCCGAATATGAAAACGCACCCGTGCTTCATAGGTACAGAGCGAGAGGGAGAGTGAGAACGAGAGGGAGAGCAAGAGCGAGAGAGAGATTGAAAGTGTGTGGGAGAGTGAGAGTGAGATGATAGCGAGATTGAGAGAGTGAGAGGGAGATTGAGAAAGTGAGAGTGATGAGAGAGTAAGACCAAGTGGGAGAGAGGGAGATTCAGAGAGTTAAGTACTTAAGCGTGGGTGTTAAAAACAGGGGCCATACTCGAGTTCACTGAACTCGAGTATGAGACTGGATCATGGAGGTAATCAACCCGAGCAATACTCGAGTTTAGAGAGCTCGAGTATTATGTATTTCAATAACACATTACTCGAATCCATCAAACTTGAGTTCAGAGAAAACAGTACCTAAGTTTCACAAACTCGAGTACTAGCTAGCATTTTTAAATCCCAAAAATCCAGCTCAGCCAGATCCACATTGGCATGCTCACTAATAACTAGAGTTTCTTAAACTCGAGTACTATTCAGAACTCGAGTTTGAGAAACTCGAGTACTAAAAAAGTGGTAGATTGCTCATTAGTTCCGAAACAGTGCTAAATTACTACAAATTTTGCAAAATGGTGGTATTTGGCTATTTTCACCAGTATATAGTTGTGTTTGATATTCTTTTCAGCGGTGAAGGGAGAGGGATTTACAGGGGATGATCTAACAATCAGATATAATGCCAGACCTGAAAAAGATCAAGCAGTGGCGCTCGCTGTAGCTTCTACTGATGTTGCATTCTATAGATGTAAGTTCAGCGTGTATAAAGATACTCTATTCACCTACTGTGGCAAACAATTCTATAAGAACTACATTGTCGAAGGAACGATCAATTTCATCTTTGGTTTCGCACCTGTGGGGTTTCAAGATTGTTTAATTCTAGTGAAGTAGTCTGACCAAGTAAATGTTTTAACTGCTAGGGGTATAATCATTCACAGATCAGTTATCAAAGCTGTACCAAGAGGATTCGGCCAATTCTTTTGAGAATGTGTGAAAGCATACATTTGGATCCTGAGAATTTCTCTTGGTCTGAGAACAATACTTATTATATTATACAACTATTACACATGTCAACTCATATTATATTGTGAAAAAACAGTATCATTAGACTTTATAGTTAAGCATGCCCCTTGTTAACCAAATCAAGCTAATCGAGTATTTTACTTTTATTGGCCATGACTCTGAAATTGATAATTTTTTTTTCTGCTATTTTGTTCATCCTGTTTTGAAGAATTTTGTTAACTTCGATCTTTCAAGAAAACTAATGATATCCCTAATTAGAACAAACAAAAGCCCAATATAGACACAATTCACAATATCACAAGCTAACTACAAGGCTACAAACACCCGATCCTCACAAACTAAAGAACAATTGACTACTTAAGTATAAATACAAACACAAGCTAGGGAATATGCTTCTCAGAAACTAAGGCAATACAAAACATGTTTTATTTGCACAAAAATTAAAAGCCAATAAAATTGTAGGTATTACTTTGTAAAATCACTAATTTAATTATTTATAGTAGAATACAAAAATTAAAAAATACATATATTTAAATAACGTATTTAATTCTTTTTTATTTAAAAAAAGTTATTTTTAATTGAAGACTAAAAGGCTAACTTACTCGATGAGGTAAATCTTTCGAAATTCTTCTGTTTCAAATTCCTGCAAAATATCTCACTTATTAGAGAATAACAAAAGAGAAAAAGAAAAACAGAGTATGGCTTTACTTTTGAGAAAAAACAAATAAAGCTACAGTAATAAAAAATAAAACCAGATTAATGACTTGAACTAACTCTAACAGCTATAAAAAATGGTGTAAATCACGCTAATCAAAATTAGTTTCACTTCCACCCGATCTTTCAATAATTAACCAAGTAATCCTAGTGCAAGATATGCTAGCTGTTGCCCTTCTCTTGAAAACCCGAGTGAGACAACTGCTGCTGTGTGTCTCTCCCCCCAAAGAAACCAAACCCCACACCGAAGATGTTGAGACCCACTGAAACCCAACCAACGCGAGTTTGAAACCTATAAACTGTGATCGAGGTTGCAAAGAGTCTCACCTGAGCTGAGTTGGAGGGCAGGTTCATTGGATTGATAGAGATGAGAGACCAGGAAAGATGGAGAAATGTGGAATAAATGAAAGGCTTGTTTGCTCTGCTTTTATGTACCGTTTGTTACTGACTTGCTCTGCTTTTATGTAAATATGAAGACTGAAATAGACCCTTTAAACATCTAAGAAAGAAACTTTCTCTGCCACTCGTAATAACTACGAATAGGTGCCGACATGCAGTACAACTGTGCATATTCAAAGACTATTATCATCAATATATCTGCAACGCCACTGCTGCAACTTCTTTATTACCCCCACTTTACGCATTACCCAAAAGACGATGGGTTTTCTTTTAGCTCAGAAACAGTTCTCTTTTTACCTCTTTTTTTATTTAAGCTCCGGTTAAGTCAACTATTTTTGAAAACCTTTCTCACACGGTCACACCTTTCACATATACTCTTTGTTCTCACTTAGTCTCTCAGCAACCATAATATTGCCAGGCTTTATAAAACCCTTATCTTTAATTTATTGCTCTCTCTTGTCTGTTTTTCCAAGCTCTTTTGGTTTTTTCTGTGAGAGAGGACCGACCAAGTTGAATATAATATAGTTTGTGATTGTGAGGATATGAAAAGCAGAGGAAGAGTACTTCACTATGGATTTCGAATAAGAGGATAGTAGCCTGTAAAACCAAAAGTATATGAGGATAGGTGGGACAAAAATAAAACATTTGGATTATCCCATATATATATATATATATATATTGTGGAATTTCTTAACCATGCTAGTGTTGATTATATTAATTCCTATGACAAGCGAACAAGAAAAATTAAAAGTAAAAAAGATAATTGTAGAATGTGTTCAGGAAGTGATAAAAGTTAAAACTTATTAGAGTTTTTAGATTATTTTTTGTACTAATTTTAAGTCATATTGTACTTTTTTATTAAACTAAGTCTCATTGTACTATTAGTTACCTTTTAGTTTTTTCTTCCATATTTTAAGTAAATTTTTTTTTTACTTTAGTTAAATAAATTGTCTACGAACCGTATACTCTAGTGCAGGAAGAGAAGACAATCCAACTACACTGTCTACACCACTTTTTCGTTCTTTGCAACAGTAGCCAATAATTTAGCACAAAGTTCACGTGATGAAACAATGCTCAATTTCAAATCAATTGAAACAGTATCAAATTAGAATCAATCTAAAATTTTATTAAATAAGTAAGATTAGAATGTGCTATAAGATTCTAATCTAATTAGATTTTTTTTTGAATATTAATAGTTAAGTTCGAGAATATATTCATTCAAATATTAAATATTTATTCTGAAATTCTATTTTATATTCATATAAACTATGTTATTAATTGTTCATATGAATTTTTTATATGAATAAACAAAAAAAGTATATCTGAATGAACAATTAAGGTATGGTCTTTACATATCTGAATATTTCTTGCTTTTACTATTGCAATAATATTACTTATGGAAGAAATAACTAAATAAAAATTATGATAACTTTGCCTCTAATACCTATGGAAAAGTTTAGAACCACATAATTTTTCACAACTTCTTGCCACAACTGTGGCGTGGCAGAGTGTGATTGGTAAAGAAAAAATGGAGGGTTCATGTGTAAGTGTTAGTTAATCATTCACAATCTGTCACATTAGAGTTGTGGCAAAAAAATTATGGAATAATTTGTAATCCCTGAGCTACTCAGCTCCTATAGTATAATCTCTAATAATATAGGTGATTGTCCACAAAAATGTCATTATAGTCACCCTTTCTTACTTATCCCCCCCCCCCACCCAAAAAAAAAAAGAGACATGGTACCCTATCCACGAGACACTCAAAATTCCCATGAATTCATAGTATGATGAATTCGACACATGGATTACTGTCATGTCTCGGATTAATGAGTTCACCATCCATGTTTCCCCATGGGAGTTCATAAATATTTTTTTTTGCTAATATTATAATTAAGCACAAGTAAATAATAATAATAACAACAACATTAATAATAATAGATTAAAATTTTTCTTTTAATTTTTGTAAATAATTTATAAAAATGAACTATAGAGGTGACTTACTACGAGTTTAAGACAAAAAGTAACAATGTGATTGTGGAGTTTCAAAGATATGCATAAAATAAACTCTTTGGTGAGTATAAAAATTTCAATATTTTTTACAATTATTTAGATGACAAGTTTTTAATGATAAACAGTATAATGGTATTAGTGATGAGCATATGTGAAAATTATTAATATTTTTTTAATAAAAAAATTAATAATAATTTACCACCTTAATAAGTTGTGAAAAATGTTATCTAATATATTACCAAAATGCCAGTGGCTCTTAGCAGGGCAGTTCAGGCCACTTGATTAGAGTTTCATCCAAATACTTACTACTAGGCAAAGTTGAGGGTAGCAAGTTAACTCCTTGAGAAAGAAAATGAACAACCAGTTCGAAAAAGATTAAGAAGAAGTAAATGATGTCAAATATTAAGAAGGGAGGGGTGACTTGGAACTATCCAAGAAGGGGATTCTAATGGGAGAGAAGAGCATTACATTTAACTTGCTTTTACCAGGAATTAGCAAATTTTATCCTAGTCCATGCAGAAAAGTAAGTAATTTAGATGATGTATTTTGCTATCTTTACGTCATCAAAGAAATACTTTCTTAGCCAAAAAATGAAGTGATCCACCACCTACTCGCCCTTTTTGGACAATGCATAATTAGTTTTTTGGGATAATTATACTTTACTCACCTAGGGATGAACGACGTAGGAAATCTACATATCCATGAGGGGCCTGTTTGATATTTGTTTTTATTTTTATAAATAGCATGATAAATGCCAACTTAGTTGATTATGTTTTATACATAATCAATCTAAAAGAGCTACTGATATATAAATTAAGACTTAACTTTTTGAATAAAACACTTAAACAAAAATATCATAAAAAATAAACATAAACATGAAATTTATATTTTTGTTTTATTTGAATTCTCAAACATATGTTATTTTGTTATTCAATATAGAAGCTTAGGAAAATATGAAAATTTCAATGTCAACATTTGAATTTTTAGGCTATTTAATGCCCTTTCTCCTTCTTTTTTCACATACAAATAATTTTTTTTTTTAAATTTCTATGAGAGAAGTTTAAGTGTGAAAATTTCTAACCTCTAAAAAAAATTTCTGTATCTAAAGATAATTTATATTCATTTTTGTGTGGCATTCCTCTAATTAGTATTTTCATTGATTGTGATTTCAAAGTTACCATCTTTGTCGAAGCATGTTTCATAGGGTCTCCAACATATTTTCAAACGAAAGCTCTCATAAGGAATTCTTAAAGTTTTTGAAAATCGAAATCATTACTACCATGTAAAACATGTGTAAGAAAGACATAACTCATTGTCTAGAGGAAAACAAGAAGACTCACATGATGAGGGGCCATGTTGGAGCCTGGATGGAGTTCTTCAATGTGTGGTTTGTTTTAAAGCAATGGAACTTTATTTGGGTTATAGAAGGGATGAGAATGCCTAAGTTGAGGCCAAGGACAATCCAAGTCAAAACGTTTCCTACACGTAGGTTATAACTGATGTTGCTAGTAAATAGAAATTTAGATTTTTTTTTTTAGAAGAAAAAAATTAGATGTGTTGGTTCAATCTAGTTCAACTAATAAAATCTT
Organism: Castanopsis chinensis; assembly: GCA_032878915.1. Taxonomy (NCBI): domain Eukaryota; kingdom Viridiplantae; phylum Streptophyta; class Magnoliopsida; order Fagales; family Fagaceae; genus Castanopsis; species Castanopsis chinensis. The sequence goes on along the minus strand of JAVQMG010000099.1, from coordinate 2,576,444 downwards.
TAACGAGGTAACCGATATTGGAGATTAAACTTTCAAAATATTGTAGAAATTTAAAAGTGAAAGTGTTTTCTTCCCCAATTATGTAGCCCATAAATTTAATAGACTTCCAATAAACTAGAGAAAGAACATATATTTTAAAAATGTTGTACTAATTTTGTCAATTATTAAATTAATGAAATTGAAGTTAAATGGGTCTAGCTCCCCTCTTGTTATGAATTATCCCATTCTCTCCTATTTTTACAAAGATAAGAGACATGTGGCAAATAATAAATCCAAAGTTCAAATAAAAGTTTAAGATCCATATCACATATGTAACTCCAACCTCACCTTTTATTAGCAACTAAAAATCCCATTGAAAATTCATAATCTAGACACCAATGGCTAGGGGCAAGTGCACATTGTAGTCAAGGTGATTACAGAACCACCCTAACTTACCAAAAAAATAAGTATATACATAATTATATTTAAATTAACATGTTTTTTCTACTTAAAAAAAATTATTAACCACCTTGACTTGATAGTCTCAAGAATTTTGGTTCAATAAAAATAAGAACAATGCTAAGAAGTAAAAACACAATAAAATGTCACAACAATTTTATAATATTTCAAAATTAGCATGCCAACTCAATAATGGACATTTTTTAATCTCTAATTCAAAGTTTTTTGTATGCTAATATTGGAATTGTTGTGACTTTTTGTTGTATCCGTAAAATTACTCAAAAAAATAATATTGGTTCCTTATAAATAATTCCTAACTCCTTAAAAAAAACCTCAAATAACAATAAAAATGATCCCAAATAACATCAAAAATAGCCCAAAAAACAATAAGATTAGGCCTAACAATAACAAATAAACAAAATATTCAACAAAAGCTCATTCAAAGACAAAAATTAAAACCCCTAATCGTTCATATTTGGAACTCGTTCAACCCATTCCATAAAATTAATTAAATATTCTCTAATTTCATTTTTCCAAAAAAAAAAAATGTACCAAAAGAGAGATTGTGGCTGTGATTTTTACTTGGTGACGCTAAGAGCTCCTCAGCGGTTTGGCTCACAATTGCAACATGTATCATTTAATATTTTCTCTCTCTTTCTCAATTTTTCTATTTTCTATTATCATTGTAGACTCTCTCTTACTTTATTACTCTCATTTCTACATTCTCAATTCTCACTTAATTTCTCATTAGTTTTTTTTTTTTTTTTTTTTTTTTTTTTTTTTTTTTTTTTTTTTTGCATTTTAATTTTGTTTGTAGAAGAAAATTGTAAGATTTCATATATTTGCAATTTTTTTTTTTGTGATGTTGATATATTCAAGTTCTCTTTTTATTAAATATTGTATAAATTAAGGCTTAACGATCACTTTAGAAAAAATTGCCAGGCCTATAGCCAATGTCATCCACCACCAACACTACATTGTTTTTTAGACATTTTGCATTCCGGTGATCTGAGGTTAGCATAAAAGCTCATCTCTGAAAGTTCATGTCCGTGGATATAAACTTTGTTGGATCGTTGGTGCGGGGTTGACAATAAAACCCAATTCTAGAAGTTTCTCACTTTCTTTGGTTTAAGCTATCAAAGAAGCAACCATGGAAGTTTTGGAAGCTTCCTCTGTTCCTTCACTTTCCACATTCCAATCGCACTTAATAAAACCAAATGCAAAATGCCCCATGTTCTTATATTTTTATTACCCAATTCAACTTTCTTATATAGCAAGAAAAAAAAAATCAAGGTTTTAACACCATAAACCCATCAAGGTGATAAATTTTATTTCAAACAAAAATTCAATCCATGACTTCGCCAAGAGGAAGCCAAGTGCAAAAAAAAAATAATAATAAAATAATAAAAATAATAAAAATAATAATAATAATAATAATTTTTTTAAGTTCATGGGTATTGATGTGGTAGTGTGACAGGACCATGGAAGCCTTGGGTCTTAAGGGTGATAGTTGTCTCGACTCTCAAGTGGGCAAGTTGCAGTGTATCCCACGAAATATATAGTGAAAGATAAGTCATGTATGAGAAAGATAAGTTATATGTATGATGTAGATTTGTTTTCACCCTCGAATTGTGTATTTTCCTATTGTCGTTTATTTTAATTAGTATTAAAATTGGAGAGAATGAATGAGAGACTTTTAAATAGAGGGGAGCCAGACCTAATTTGAATACCCTCATGTACGTTCACTTCTTATAAGCACTCTCCATCCTTACTACCAAAACAAAACAAAAAAATTGATTTCTGAAAATGGTTAAGGCTCATATTAACCCCATATTTAGATTTAAGAAGAGCCATATAATAAAATGTATGGTTGGTGGAATTACTGAAAAAGGACTAACACTGTTGCCCAAATGCCTAAACTTAGCTAAAATGAAGACACGGGCTACAGATTCATGTCTCAAGACTAAGCCAGGCTTCCCTTAAAGGTTTGACTATAAATTTATTTTGAGTTAATTGTAATAATTTTCTGTTTGCCAAAATTTAAAAAGAAAAAGAAGATGGAAAATCCATTTTTGTTTAGTAATCCACTAAGTCCAATGGGTTTAATCTAGTAAGAAAGAAGTCAACATTATCCAAAGTTTATATTTCATTGAATTGGATTTCAAGGATATAGGAATAATCAAGAAATTAAACGAGGGACTTGATGATTTTTTTTTAAAACCATGGGACTTAATGATTTAAGATGTAGTGACTTAAGAATTGACAACAGCTTATAACATTGTTTCATAATAGATAATTTGATGGATGAGTTAAATGCAATATAATAGATTTTTGGGATAATTTAATTAAATCAATAATAAGCTAGAGTATAAGGTTAATGATAACTTTGGGCCTTTTATGAGATAACAAGAGGAACCATAGTGGGCTCAGAGAGAGAGAGAGAGAGAGAGAGAGAGAGAGAGAGAGAGAGAGAGAGAGAGAGAGAGAGAGAGAAGTATTTAAAATTCTTTTTCTACTCACTTAAGCCTATATATGTTGTATGTTTATTTAATCTTAATTTTTTATTTATATTCTCTCTGTTTCTTATTTTATTGGACAAAATTTAACTGCAAATTTGATTGTATCTTTGAGTTATAACTTTTTAAAAAAATTAACATGAATACAAAATTAACATGAATACAACATCTCATGCATCCCCAATCCTTGGCACACTTGATGGATACCGGCTATGAGTTGAGTTCATGCTCTTTAATTCTTCTCTATTTTAATGTCACAAGATTTATAATGTAGCTTTTTGTATTCATATGGTTATTAATAAAAGCAGGATTCCTGCTCAAGATTGCTTGAAAAGCGTAAAGACTAAAGACATTATATATTATGAACTATCCACACATGAAGAAAAAGTGATTGTGAAACCTGAACTACCATTTGAAATCATGTCTAGAAATGGAGGACCACACCATTTTTAGAGCTTGTGTTCCCCATCGGATTGAGATTAGTTCTTGCCGCATATCAAATATGCGTAACTATGTTCAAGTGTACTGCTCTGGCATTAATCTGAGTGCTTTAATTGAAACTTTTCTGGTGAATGGTGCAGTTACTATTCTACCTATGGACATGTTGAGAAGCTGGCTGAACAGATAAAGGAGCTGAATCCGTGGGAGGAGTAGAAGCAAAACTGTGGCAGGTGTGTGTGAATGTGTTTGAAGTCATTACCTTTTATGAGATGTGTAATTCAATAGTATTTCTTAGCTTGAATATTGGTACTACAGGTCATAAAATTGTTGCAGTTTATATATAAAATTCTTAACTTGTCTAAAGCCTAGAAATTTAAACGTTATGTAGGTGGAATAGCTATTGAGTGGTACTTAATTAATTTGGCATGGGCATTTGCTCGTGTATGTTTGCTTCTATATATACATTCAACGTTTGTGCACTGTAGCTTGCCTACTAGGAAACCATTATCTAAGGGGTAACAAATTAGAATATGAATTTGGTATTGTGTTCTTGAAAAATTAGAATATGGGAACTTTGGTTTTGTGTTATGTCCGGCTCCTTTCCATGTAACCGAGACATTTTTGTTATTATGTTATGTTAAGGAAACAACATTTTTCATAATTGTTCATATAATTTATTGTAATTGGAGTAACATTACTTTTAAGTTTCAATTGGATTCATCAATGATATCACTTCTATCATACACCAATCATAACGAACTATGTTAGTAATTGTAAAAAATTTGTAAAATAATAGACTTATTGCATGCTTTTTTTTTTTTTTTTGGTCATACCTGAAGTTAACAGAGTGTTGAAGTTTACTCTCTCTTTTTTTTTTTTGGTTGGAACAATGCAGCTTGACAGCCGTTAGTCAGCTTGTTCACCATGGAATGATCTTTGTGCCCCATTGGGTACACATTTGGAGCTCGCATGTTGGACATGGAGAAGGTGATCAGGTGACTGTCCTTATGGTGCTGGAACTTATGTTGGGGATGGATCAAAACAGCCTCTTGAGCTAGAGTTGGACGTAGCTTTCCACCAGGAAATGTATTTTGTTGTCATTTCAAGATTCTGACAACGGCATCGCACCACCACCATCGTCAACTTAGATATTTAAAATTTATGGAAGAAATAACTAAATAAAATTATGATAGCTTTGCCTCCAATACCTATAGTATAATCTAGAACTTTCAATTTTTTTATTTATTTAGATGACAAGTTTTTAATGACAAACAGTAAAACGGTATTAGTAATGAGCATATGTGAAAATTATTAATTTTTTTAAATAAAAAAATTAATGATAATTTACCACCTTAATAAGTTGTGAAAAATATTATCCAATAAAAAAAATTAATAATAATTTACCAACTTAATAAGTTGTGAAAAATGTTATCTAGCATCACTAAGAGGCTAGTGCCTCTTAGCAGGGCAGTTCATGCCACTTGATTAGTTATCCAAAATACTCACCACTAGGCAAAGTTGAGGGTGGCAAGTGCCTTGAGAAAGAAAATCAACAACCAGTTTGAATAAGATTAAGAAGAAAAAATGATGTCAAATTTTAAGAAGAGAAGGGTGACTTGGAACTATGCAAGAAGGGGATTCTAATGGGAGGGAAGTGCATTGCATTTAATCTTGCTTTTACCAGGAATTGGCAAATTTTATTTTAGTTCATGCAGAAAAGTATGTAATTTAGATGTTTTTTCTATCTTTCACGTCATCAAAGAAACACTTTCTTCTTAGCCCAAAAACGAAGGTATCCACCACCTACTCGCTCATTTTGGACAATGCATAATTAGTTTTTTGTTAGGCTCTTATCTGCCCTACTGGCTACTGTTTTTTCTTTTGCTATTCTTCTAAGAAAGTAAGAATTATGGTTGAACAGCTGGGCCATCACTGGTCTATTATTAGATGCCATTGTTAGTATTGGTCCAATATTTATACTGGATCTAACATAGATTTGACGGACTATTTGTTTTCTTTAAACTTGATTTTGTTTCTTTTTTTCTTTCTTGCTCTACATAGAATTAGAGGGACCATGTTTCGTAAATTCCAAACCCAAGATAAGCCAAACCTCAAATCTTCTCCTTTGCAAATTGCAACGAACCCGAATTCAGCTTTCGCACAGGAAATATCTGTTAAAATAGAAATTAGTACTATCTTTTATACTATGCTGCAAAATCCCTTTATCCCCCCAAAATAAAGCAGGATTTGCAATTTTAAGGAGAGTTTCTAATAATCAGGTTGAAGTGCACATGAGACTTGGCAGTTCTCATCAGCATCAATACATCATTTTGACTACAGTTAAAGCAGAAGCCAAACAATATAAGAATGCTGGCAAAACTGTTGCAATTCTCAAAGTGATAGAGAAAACATGGACAATGGGGCAATCCCAGCTGCTACAAGTAATGGCCCAAAGCTTTATATATCCGTCCATATTAACAGAAAGTGTGAACACTCAGCATTCAGCAAACCATCCTCCTAGCATCTGTCCCTCTCTTTTTCTCATCCATGTCTACATTCCCAATCATAATCTGTCATATTCTCTATCATAGTCTCATTCCCTTTGAAGCAGGAATAACAAAATGGATAAGATCAAAAACTAATATAACTATTCAAGGATTGATGATATGGTAAATTCATCACTTACAGATATAAAGAAGTGCAACGCAATTTCAACGCAATTTTCATATATGCTAATGGAAGAAAAGTGATGACCCCTGAATTCACACCTAAATTGTGATCCATTATAATTTTCTCTGGACAATAGCAGAGCAAAGAAACCTGGCAGATTCAAATTACCTAGCTACAGGGCTGTTCATCCACTATAGTGGCTTCAACAGCCACACAATTGGAAAAATGAGAAAGGGTCAATACGCAACCATTTAAAGGTAGGTGTGTGCCTGCCTCCTTTAATATATGTTCTTGCATGACAGCTTCCATGACACCCTACAAGCTTCTACATCACACATTGACTAACTCCGCCCAAATAGGCTCACTTAAGAATTCATATGCCCATAACCAACCCATTGTGTAAGACAAAGGCTAACTCGCCTCCATTTCTCAAAGCCAAAAAATAGGAAACCATGTCACCTTCGTTTCCTTTAAATCAACAAATGTTGTGTAGTAGATACCTAATTGTGAAAGAAATTAAAGGCAGTGCAGAACTTTGCTTTACTCTCAAAAAATAAGAGATGAAAAACAGTTGTAAATAAAATATAAAATAGATTTTATTCCAATTCTAAATGATATGGAACAAAGAATGACATATCACATTTGCACTCCAGTAGTTGTTTGACCCATCATACTTCTCACTGCACACTTTCAGTACAGAGAAACCTGGCTGTATCGTTAGACGTTATCATGGGATGTACTGAGAACCACCTCAAGTACAATGTGAAACCAACCATGCAATTGGATAATATGAAGAGCATAAACCCAACCTTGCCCACTTAGACCAAACCTAAACAGACATAAGCTAGAAATATGGTTAAATGAATGAAAATGACAACTTGTCTAAAGAGAAAGGCTAGAAAAAGATGAGGAAAAGGCTCCTCTGTTAGTGGAAAAAAGAAGCATTCTGTTAGAAGACATGGGTGTCTATCACAACATAGATCCACCAGATAAAACACATTTAAACAAGGAACTTTAATAAAATAAAATAAAAATTAATTCAATATTGCACAAAGAGAAGATAATCAGAAACCAGAAGTGTAGAAATAATTCTACCTGTATCTGTCAAAGTCACGTCTTCTAACCCCATCACTTTCCCTGGCAGGGCTTCGGCCATGGACCCATGGTAATAATCCTGTAAGAAGTTACACCAAACTAGTCGATCTCTAACAACCCCCCCCCCCCCCTTTATTCTCTCTCTCCCCGTAATTTTACTCCCACACAAGATGGTACACTTATATATCCTATGAAAGAGATCAAATTCACAAATAATTGTCTAGTAAATACCATCAGGCATGTAAGTGACAGTTTCAATTTAAAAAAAGTACCTTTTCTTGATACGTGGAAAAGCAATGTCACAGGAATTAGAGTAATATTTTGTTAGAAGTTCAACATAATCTCATCCACATATGTAAAAGGGAAGCCTGATACAATTGGAAGTAAGGCAAAGCACAGGCAGCTTGGTGTATTCACAAAAATTATAAATGCATATGAAAATAATAGCATATAGAAGTTGAAAAAAATCAATGAGAAAGTAATAGTGGCAGATTCAAGAGATATGTTAAGGATCATACATCCTTCAGGAAATTTTCGCCTGAGCTTCCTATAATCATTGTACAGATGCTCTAGGCACCAGTAGACTCTGACATCAGGGAAAAAACATGCACAGGGACTTCTACAAAAATCAAGTTAAACCAACATGCTAACACACACAGATAATTATTAATTCAAGTGAAATCAATATGCTAACACATGCAGATAATTATTAATTAAAGTAACCATCATATTAAAAACAAATATGTGAATCTTATGTTTTTCTCCATATTTTCATTTCAGCATCCAAATGCTCTTATAAACTCCAACACAATAAAATAAAACCCTCTAATTGAGTTGACTTTCTATCATTTTTTTTTTTTTTTATAAATCTAAGCAACCCAAAACAAGAATAATATTCCTTGTCATTTCTTTCATACCATGTTCAGAAGCATGAAATTGTATGCAAAGAATAGAAATCATGGCTGCCAATTTCTTAAAATTCCAAATTTCCAATCCCAAACCCTCAAAAACATGGCATGAAAGAAAAAATCCAATTAATTCAGCTCGTCTTTTGAATTTTTTTTTTTTTAACCTTTTGCAACTCTAAAAATTTTACTTTTCCATCCTCTTCATCCACTTCTCATCAACCAAACAAAAATTTCACAAAGCAGAACAATTCAAACAAGATACATCTACATCCACTCCTACTTATGCATGCGTGTGTGCATATACATAAACCTAATTTCATCTCTCAGTCCATTAGCTCATTATTTTTTCCCCCAAAATCAAAACTCATACACCACATATATATTTTTGATAAATACTCAAATGCCATAATATACACACACACACACACACACAACTCTACATACAAACAACACTTCATTCTCCATCACGGCGTCACTTCAATCACAATTTCCTTATAACTAAAATTTTAGCTTTCAATCTAGTAATTCCTCATTAATTATTTTTCCAATAGCAATAACTATAAGCAGCATTTGTGTGCGCGCGCCCACACACACATATACAAAATTATACATACATATAACACTTCATCCTCCATCAACTCAATCACAATTAGCTTATAACTCTAATTTCAGCTCTCAATCTTCCTCAGAGCTCTTGAGGGTACATGAGTTCCCTAGATTTTTTCCAAACGGATTACCAACACATTTTGGGGGGGGAAAATATGGCAGTTACCGCCGGAGTTCTAGGGTCCCACTTTTGGGGGAAAATATGCTCAACCTGAGTTTTTATGGACCAAGTTTGACCCAGTTCAGTCTTAAGCTCACACTTAAATTTACAATTTGGCCCATTCTTCATTTTCCTTAGCCCAATCCAAAATTCCACGTGCCCCATCACAATGAAAACTCAAGTACAAAACTCATTCTCAACTAAAGCCTAAACACTTAAATATGAACCCACCCAACCTAAGTCCAATTATTTAATTTGGATTCTCAAAAAAAAAAAAATCTAATTAATTTATGAACAAAGTTTAGCTATAAAATTTGTTGTAATTTTTTTTTAGAGACAATTTCGTTATAATCTAAGACTACAAACTTAAAATATTTTTATTGGAAGTGAATTTTGAAAAATTCACCATTGGATTATATTTTCCTCTTATATCCTCCATGTTTGCAAAATTTTTAAAAAATTAAAGATCAATAGCTATGTCATCAATGAAATGTTTATATTGCAAGTTTTTGTAGTTTAAAATTATGCACAATACATATGCTAATAAATCATATGGTAAATAATATTCGATTGAAACAAAATTTGGCATGTGTAATAAGAGCACGTAGAATATGCAATTCAACAGTTAGATTTTCAAAATATGTAGTAACATTTATTTTATTGAGTAAAGTTATAGTCTTAGGCTATAACAAGTTTTGTAGCTAAACTTTATCCTTAATTTATTATTTTAACAATATGAAGTTGGATATAATTTTTAAAATTGATATGGTATTCAATTTAAACATAGCTATACATAGGACGCTAGAATTGCTCTTTTGACTCTTTATTTTAAGTTTAAAAGTTAAAATATTTAAAACACAAATAAAAGGGCAATATTGAAAGGAATTATGGCTTTATTTATTTTTAGACGAAGGTTTTCGTTAATTCAAATCATGTTGAAGTACCATAAAAATATGGTTATTTAATCCAAATAATTTGAAATTATCAAATCAATGAATAAAACCATATGATTTTTCATGTTTATAAAAAGCCATCATTTTTTATTTTGTTTCATGGGTTTTTTTTTTGTTGCAAATTAGGTATTTATTTCACACCAACGCGAAATTTTGTATTGCTTAACCATTGTCCATTCTAAGGAAGCCATGCAAGGCTCATTAGGTGTACCCCTTATTCTGTAATAGCCTAATAGGGGAAGAATTTAGGTTTTTCCTCCTTTATAAGGAGAGCCAAGAAAGTTTGTTTGCACAAATTAAAAAAAAAAAATCAGATAAACTTTAATGCAGCCATATAAGGCTCCTTTTTCACGCGAGAGACAAATGTAAATTAAGGTGGTGGTTCAAGTGATGCCAAGGAATTGAAACCATAATTAGGTGATTTTAGTGGAAACATGGGGTTGATAGAAAGGGAAAACACTGGCTAAGATGGGGCAAATTGTCCCAACCCAAAATAATAAAGTTACATAAATTTGACTGAGCGTACCAACTTGTAAAATTAAAATGTTGCTCTATCAATGAAGACGTTATTTTTCGATAAATAAAAAATAATAGTAATAAAGACCGAAAATCTGAGAATAAGCCTGGTTTATTCTCTCAAAAGGGTATGCACATTTTTACATGATTATTTCGACCTATTTATGTCTCTTGAGGTCAGAAGGCTAGAACAACTAGGAAATATTCAAGTATCAAAAAGAGCTAGTTATATCAGAGTAATTATGTTGGAATTGAGTCGTATAGCTTCTCATATGTTATGGCTCAACCCTTTCGTGGTAGACATTGGTGCACAAACTCTTTTCTTCTATGTTTTCATATTATGGATTTTGGTTACCATGGCAATTAGACTATTAGAAAAAAAGAAAAGAAAAGAAAAGAGAATCAATAAGGAAATATTGCGAATAAGAAAGAAAATACTCAACCATCAAAGAAAGGAACCAGGGCTTAATCGCTCCTTAAATGGATTAAGACTTATTCCTTCTTAGAAGAGAAAGAAAGAAAAGAAGGAAAGTGAAAAAGTCTGACTTAACTAAATCGTGTATGGAGGTTAGGACTAGTTCCAGTATTGACCTCATGAAAGAAACTAATTCACCAGGATTCGAAAGATGGTCAGTGGGGACCAAAGGGGATATAGAAAAAGAAAGGCAAGATTCTCCACCGAAGACCAAAAAAAAAAAAAAAGCCCATTAATAGGTCTATTGTGTCAGGAATAAGGGCAACAAGTTTTTACTTTAGTTTATGTATACCATCTAAAACCTAAACCCATTAACCATTACGTAATAACAGGACTGATATTCATTTTATTTAGAACCAAATTGTTATTAATTTGACATACCTTTTTTTTTTTTTTTTGAGAAAAATTAATTTGACATACCTACAATATGTTAACAACCAACTGACCAAGTATTCTAATATTGCTAAGAGCAAAAAATAAAAACAGAGATAGAGGTTTTAGGTTAAGCAGAATGTGAAATTAGTAAAAAGAGAATCAAATAGGGTTGTAAAAGGTCCTGCACCAATGGTGTTCTGCACCTAGGGTGATTGAGCTTGCAAATGGTGCAATTAGGGCTTTGCCAACGCATCTTCTTTCTATTGGCAGTGCCACGTTATGCTCAAGGCGTTCCCAGGAACCCCTTGACTTGAAATTTTTTTTATATATAATAATTAAATTTTTTTTTTGTTTACCCTTAAAAAAAATATGAACACCCTCAATCAAAATTAGGAATACCCTCAAATTAAAAAATATATATATATTTTTTCTACTTTGAAGCAAAAAAAAAAAAAAAACCCAAAAAAAAAAATTGTAACAGACTAAAACAATGGACGGCAAGCCCAACATCAAGCCCACGGCAAGCCCAACAGATTACAGATGAAGCAAACCCATGAAATCTCAAAAAAAAAAAAAAAAAAAAAAAAATAAATATAGAGCACATAAGAAATCAGAAACCTCAAATTAGTAAATCAGTACATCAGAAATCACTAAAGCTAAAGCAAACCTAAAAACTGAGCAACATAGCAAGTTGAGCAACACCTCCCCTTAGATCGGTCCAATCGCAGTCCAAGTTGATCAACACCTCCTCTTAGATCGATCCAATCCCCCTAGATCGCTCGCAGAGTCCCCTTAAATCACACGCAGCCTAGCACATCGCGTCAGAGATCGCATGTTGGAGATCGCTCGCAGCTTCACACATTGTCGCACATGGCACATCATCTCTTGGAGATCGCACATTGTCGCCATTGCACAGGTATTTCTCTCTCTTTTTCTCTCTGACTCTCTCTCAGTCTCTCTCTCTCTCTCTCATTTGAAATGAAAATGAAATGAATGTGTTTGTGTCTTTCTCTCTCTCTTTATTCTTTAAAGAGTAACTTTATTTGATCTGTGATTGGCTGAAGCAGTGAAGCTTTTAACACTTTATTAATATCTTGCCTATTTTTTGACTTTTTTTTTTTGGCTATATCTCATGATTCTTAATCATTGGTTGATGTGTGTGTGTGACTGTGTGTTGGTATTGGTGTTGGTGTTGGTCAGTTGGTGAGATATTAATTGTCTTTTAGTATAATGTTATTGTGATTTGTGATTGTGAAATTTTCTAATTGGGGGCATCAGGCAGGCTTGTCTGTTGAGTGGGGTGGGGGGTGGATGGACTAGTGGCCACATGGGGCTGGGTAATTGGGTAAAGTAGTGTAATAATTTTATGTTAGGCTAAATTAATAATTAATAATTTAATAATTAAAGCAGTGTAATTGGGTAAAGCAATAATTAATAATTTAATTAACCAATACATTATAAAAAACAAACAAATTATTATGTTAGGCTATACAACAATTAATAATTTTATAATTAATGAAATAATAATATAACAAATTATAATTTATAAAAGACAAACAAATTAATGAAACAACTAAATAACAATAATTAATAATTTTATTAATATTTCAAATAAATTTATAGTTTATTGTTTATTTTTTTGCTAGAATTACAGACAAATACTTGATAAGAAAACCACATACCCAAGATTCATCTCCTGTGCAAGATTCATCTTCATCTTCATCTTCTAAGCAAATTCGTGTTGACTTTAACTTAGAAAATCTTTCTTAAGATCCTAGGCTACGAGAAAAGATATCATCTTATCATCCGAATAATCATGATGGAATAAGAAGATATTATTTAACAAAAGGCCCTTGTCAACCTCCTTATGATTACCCTGTATCATATTTTTCTGGAAAGCCCCGTCGATTTAGATCCGAATGGTATGTAAATAGAAATTGGTTGGAATATAGTATAGAGAAGGATGCAGTATTTTGTTTTTATTGCTACTTATTTAGGTAAGATGTTGGTAAGTAAGAAGGAGGTGAGACTCTTGTAACAAAGGGATTAAAACTTTTGAATCAACTTGTGAAGTTAGATTCCCATGTTGAAGGAGTTAATAGTGTTCATAACCAAGCTGTCAAGAAGAGTGAAGATCTACTGAAGGAAAAGCAACACATTCAAAGTGTTTTGGTTAAGCAATCAAATCAAGATAAAGCTGAATATCGGGTTCAATTAAATAAAATAGTTGATTGCATAAGATTCATTTTATGCCGAGGATTAGCTTTTCGTGGTCACGATGAATATCAAGGTTCAAGTGATAAAGGAAATTTTCTTGAGCTTCTACAATTTTTGGGGGGATCACAATGAATCTATCAATGAAGTGTTGCAAAAAACTTGAAAAAATTGCAAGCTTACCCACCATGATATTCAAAAAGACATTGTGAATGCAATTGCATGTGAAACATCCAAAGCCATCATCAAGGATCTTGATAATGGGTTCTTTTCAATATTAGTTGATGAGTCATGTGATATCTCAGTGAAAGAACAAATGACCCTCGTTCTTCGTTATGTGAACAAAAAAGGAATTATTATAGAGCGATTCTTTGGTATTGTACATGTAGCAAATACCACTGCTTTGTCACTCAAATATGCTATTGAATGTTTACTTTGTGAACATAATTTGAGTTTATCAAAACTACGTGGGCAAAGTTATGACGAAGCTAGTAATATGTAAGGTGATATTAATAGTCTTAAAACTTTAATTTTGAAATAGAATAAATCAACATTTTATGTCCATTGTTTTGCTCATTAACTTCAATTGACACTTGTTGCCATTGCTGAAAAACCACATTAACATTGCTAATTTTTTTTTATGTGGTTAGTAATTTAGTAACTGTTGTTGGAGGCTCTTATAAGAGACAAGATGCTCTTCGAGATATACAATTTGCCAAAATTAAAGAAGATTTAGAGAATAATGTACGTAGAAGTGGGCAAGGTTTGAATCAAGAGACAAATCTTAAACGTTCTAGTGATACATGTTGGGGATTATATTATGGGACTATTCTCAACTTGATTTTGATATTCTCTGTTGTTATTGTTATTGATGTACTTGAGATTATTGAAGAAAATGGCCTCTCTGACCAAAAAGTTGAAACTCGATCTATTATGAGGTCAATTTTATCTTTTGAATTTGTCTTTCCTCTACACTTGATAAAAAACATTTTAGGGATCATAAATGAGTTGTCAATAGCATGGAAAAAAAAAAAATCAAGATATAGTAAATGCTATGAATCTTGTTAAAGTGTCTAAGCAACAATTGCAAGTGATAAGAGATGATGAATGTATATCTTTATTGACTGAAGTGTCTTCATTTTGTACCACATATGATATTCCTATCTTGAAACATGAATGAAATATTTGTAGTTAGTGGGAGGCCGTGATGCACACCCAACAAAATAAAAATTTACATCATTATCGTGTTGAGCTGTTCTACACAGTCATAGATATGCAACTTCAAGAGTTTAACAACCGTTTTTCAAAGGTGAATACCGATTTTCTACTTTGTATGGCTTGCTTGAATCCAAATAATTCATTTGTGGCTTTTGATAAGAAAAAGTTGATACGTCTAACAAAGTTCTATCCATTTGATTTTTTTTTTGGGACAGATATTTTGACACTTGACTCTCAACTTCAGAATTTCATTTTTAATATGTGCAACAATGACTTGTTTTTAGGGCTTCAAAGGGTTAGTGGACTTGCTGAAAAGTTAGTGAGTATAAGGAAGTATGAGATTTATCCATTAGTCTATTTGCTTGTGAAGTTAGTTTTGACCTTTCCTATTGCTACTGCAACTGTAGAAAGAAGTTTTTCAGTAATGAAATATATAGAGAATGAACTGAACAATCGAATGGGAGATCAATGGATGAATGATTGCTTGGTTGTGTATATTGAATAAGATGTAACTTGTAGCATTAATAATGAGACTATCATACAACGATTTCAAAATATGAAAACTCGTAGAAGGTAATTGTAAACTTTATGTATTTACATGTTTTTTTATTGTTATTGTTATCAATATATAAAATTTTCTTTTTATTAGATTGTGTAATTTATGCCTGTTAAGGAACACTCTGGAAAATATTCATGGAACCGCCGGTTAGGGCTTTGCCAACGCATCTTCTTTCATTTTTGATTGTGTGCCATTTGGGTAAACTAGGTTTAGAAGCCTTTGCCTAGTGTTTCTTAGCTACCATTAGAGCTTTTGATGTGATGGTGTTCTACAACTTGCATTGAGAATTTGAGAACGGTGAGAGGTAGCAGGTAGAAGTTGTTAATAAGCAACTAATATTTTTGTCATTTAGAAAATTTTTGAGAATATTTAAGGTATTTACACCCTTTAAGTCTGCGTTGTGATGAGTTTTAAAATTGCACCTTTAAAAAAGCTCAACAATATTTCGTTTCTTAAAAGCCAATTTTTTGCGTTTTTAGAAAACACAGTCACCCATCCAAACTCTAGGGATTTTACATTTTAGTCTAAAAATGTGCGTTTGCATGGTGCAACTGCCTATCCAAGCGAGCTCTTATTCTCTTAATTAATTTATATAATACTAACCTCATTACACGAGCTTCGCACGCGTGATGAAACTCTTTTATTTTTTATTTTGTATTATCATAATTTTTCATTCATCACAATTTAAAGTATACACATTTGATATTATACATTTGGGTTTAGTGTCATAAATTCATTATATATAGAGATAATAATATATAGAAATTTCAAGACTTTTAGGATTATAATTTCATTTTTTTAATCAATAATCTATTATGAATTTTATACTAACTAATAAAAGCTTTAATAACGGCTATCAATGTGTAAACTAATATATAACATTAAATAAAAATTTATAAGAGTTATATTGTAAATTAAATTATGGTGTTTAAGACATCGTAAAGAACACATATTAATCCTTTTAGCTAACTCTAAGCCATGATCAACAAAAATACTCTTAAGAAATGTTGTTCCTAAGAATAATAATTAATAAATAAATTGAATTTCATAACATTCAACATATCACATAAATGATTAAAATTCACATAAATTATATTATAATGGAGATATATTACCTCGATGATGCTTCAAAGTAGTTTCACAACATTAGAAGCAAATTGCCGTCAATTCATATATGTTTTTAGATGGTGGGGTTCAGGCGTGGACCATGTCACTGTCTTTAGACAATACATGCGTTTACAGGATATTTGGTGTAGTAGACTAAACATTGTACGTGCCGCCCCCGGGATACAACAACCCAATCACTTTCACTGATTATTCTTCAAGCCTACACTACTTGTAGGATAAGAAGCTTTCAATAATACCTTCTTTTTCCCAAAATATAGTATATGCAAGGATATATTATTTTCATAAAACTAGGGTTTTCACTCAACATATATGTAGAGAGTTTTATCTTTTACATGAAAATAGTGCCCATGAGAATAATGGTTTTCTCATCATGTACCTGGACATGTATATTGGCTGACAAAGTGAGAAAGCTAGAGGGTTGAAATTAAACCTCTATATCACCATATATATAATAGTCAAGAGGAGCATTCTCATGCAATGAATTCAAAATAATTCAATACATTTTCCATAACGTGAGTTCCAGTTAGCTCAACTGGTAAAGTCTCTGATGGTTGTATAAGAAATTTGGAGTTCAATCTCCGCCTACACTAAAAACTGATTGGCGTCTTGGTCTGATAATAAAAAGCTATTATTAGAAGCGGATGCCATAAGTTGAAACTCTCTAAAAAAAAACATTTTCCATAACCACTAACACGTAGCAAACAAACTTTACTACTCCTTGAAACAAATAACAAACATATATTTATACCAATAACTCCCATATTAAAAATGTCATCAAAGCATATGAAAAGAAAACGTTATATAAGGAATGTATTTGACAAGGAAATATTGCTATATACATTACACCACTAAAATTCATTTAGTCAATATCATTAAGAAATAAAAAAATGATGTATTTGAAATTATTATCAGATTTGAATTTCAATAATAACAAAGAAACTTGATATAGCCATAAAAGGATATAATTTAATATAATCAATTCACTATAAAATAAATAATTTTTAATATTTTTATCAAAATAATTTAACAAGAAAGAGGCACATTAAGATGAAGCTAAATAATCTTCATACTCAGAATAGTTTAAAACCTTAAGATACCAAAGATTAGGCCTTAAAAAAACTTCAACGTCCATTATGGGTTTGCTTAATATTGTTTTTATTTTTATAAATATTTGGATAAATGCCAACTTAGTTGTTTCCTTTTTATACATAATTTGAAAATTCTAAAAGGACTACAGCTATATTAATTAAGAATTATTTAGTTGAATATAACACTTAAAAAAAAACAACAAATTTTTTTTTTTTTTTGGGGGGAAAAAGCTCCTAGATTGTGGGGGTATTATTCATCAATTAAAGGTAAATCATAGTTGTTAACATAAAAAATATTCGGAGGAACAACTTCTATCCAAATAAGAAAAGGATTACAAATATCCCTTCTAGGCTTCTAGCTAACCTATGAGCCACACAATTCCCTTGTCTTCTAACATGGTAAAAGGATATGTCTCTTACAGAAGTGCTAATTAGTTTAATGTCAAACAAAAACAACATAAAAGTAAACATAAACATAATAATAAATATTTGTCTTTTATTTGCACCCTCAAACATAAGTTATTCTTTATTTAAGTTGAAGAATAGGAAAATATGAAAATTTCAATGTTTACATTTAAATTTTAGTCTATTCATAGCTTATTTTCTTCGTTTTTATGATTAAAAAAAATTGACTATTTATGCGAGAGATGCTTAAGCTTTAGAGTTTCTAAGCTCTAAACAAATTTCAATATCTTAGTAATTTCATTGATTATTATTTTGAAATAATTGTTTTTATTTGAAGTTTTTTATAGTATTATTCTCAAATGTTTAACTAAAGTTTTAGTTCAAAACCTAATTATAAGGTCGCACAATAATTTACAAGTGTACTAATAACAAATATTCAAAACTCTTTTAAAATGAGAACTCTTTTATCCTTAGCATCAATCAACTCATCACTCAATGATAATAGATTTTGTATATTGCAACGTTAGAATGCTCATTTTGGGCATTGTTAGCACAAAACTATTAAGAAATAGAACTTACTATATTGTCCAACACATGTGGGGGAAACGCATAATTAATCCTTCAATTGAAATACAAATCGTACAACAAAAGTAGCAGGATTTCCTAATACATGCTCCAATTTTCATGATCTAGATGTGGTTACCATCCTAAAAAACCTTTGTAGAATGTGACAACGTTAATTAATTGGAATAAAACTTCATAATAAAATTGTTTGGTGATTCTCAACTGATCATTAGGCAAATTAATGATGAATAGGCAATATGCTACTTTGTAAACCAAAATTTTAAATTCGAAATATAATTATATGCTACTTTTTTTTTTTACAGGAATTATATGCTACTTAGTTGGTGTGATAATTGCTGCCTTGCTATTCATGTGGAAAAACCTTAAAATAAAAACCCATTTTAAAATTGGAATGACCACAGTTTGAACACCTTTGCTCAAATTAAAAGCATTACAATGCTTAATCTAATATAAATTAAAACTTTCCAATAATTATACCATAACTAAAATTATGGTATTTAAGATATCATTAAGAACACACTTTTAATCTTTTAGCTCTCTAAATCATGATCAACAAAACTACTCTTAAAAAAATAGTCAGACTACGATGATTCCATCTTCAAGCTTGGCAAACAGTTTAAAGCCTTAAGTCAACAAAGATTAGGGATGAATGTGGAAAATCTACGCGTCCACGATGGGCCTATTTAATATAGTTTTTATTTTTATAAATAGCATGATAAATGCCAACTTAGTTGATTATGTTTTTATAGATAATCAATCTAAAAGGGCTAATAATATATAAATTAAGAATGATCTATTTGAATAAAACACTTAAACAAAAATATCATAAAAATAAACATAAACATGAAATTTATATTTTTGTTTTATTTGAATTCATAAACATATGTTATTCTTTATTCAAAATAGAAACATTGAAAAATATGGAAATTTAAATGTCAAAATTTGAATTTTTAGGTTATTTAAAACCCTTTCTCCTTCTTTGTTCATGTACAAATAAATTTTTGTTCATTTATACAAGAGAAGTTTAAGTGTTAAGTTTCTAACCTCTAAAAAAATTTCAAAATCTAAAGATAATTTAAATTTGTTATTGTGTGACATTTCTCTAAATAGTATTTTCATTGATTGTGATTTCACAATTACCATCTTTGTTGAAGCATGTTTCATAGGGTCTCCAACATATTTTCAATCAAAAGCTCTCATAAGGAATTCCGAAATTTTTTGAAAATTGAAATCATTACTACCACGTAAAACATGTGTAAGAAAAGAAATAACTCATCGTTTATTGTTTACTTAATTCGAAAGAGATAGCTCATTATTTAATGTTTTCTTAATTTCAAATAACCAGGGATTTATAGATCAAGTCGAAACACTCATTAGAATTGGAGGATTAAAATTATTGGGGCTAGACTAATCCAAACAAGCAATTTATAGTAGGGTTGGGGGGGGGGGGGATCTTTTCTCTTATCATTTGGCTAGAGGAAAACAAGAGGACTCACATGATGAGGGGCATGCTAGAGCCTGGATGGAGTTCTTCAATGTGGGGTTTGTTTTAAAGCAATGGAACTCTATTCGAGTTATAGAAGGGATAAGGATGCCTAAGTTGAGGTCATGGACAATCCAAGTCAAAACGTTTCCTATATGTAGGTTACAATTGATGCTGCTAGTAAATAGAAATTTAGATTTTTTTTTTAAGAAGAAAAAATTTAGATGTGTTGGTTCAATCTTGTTCAACTAATAAAATCTTTACGAGGTAACAAATATTAGAGATTAAACTTTCAAAATATTGTAGAAACTTAAAAATGAAACTGTTTTCTTCCCCAATTATGTATCCCATAAATTTGATAGACTTCCAATAAACTAGAGAAAGAACATAAATTTTAAATTGTTTTACTACTTTTAACTATAAAGCTTATATCAACTCTCAATACTCTAAATGAGTAAATGAGTAAATGTTAAGAGATTTGTAATTTAGTGAAACTTCCTCATCTCCCTCTCATAAGTAGAATTTGAATTTAAATGGGTCCGGCTCCTCTCCCGCTAAGAATTCTCCCATTCTCTCCTATTTTTGCAAAGATAAAAGACATGTGGTAAATAATAAATCTAAAGGTAAAATAAAAGTATAAAATCCATATCATGTATGTAACTCAACCTCACCTTTTAGCAACTAAAAATCCCATTGAAAATCCATAATTTAGACACCAATGGCCAGGGGTAGCTGCACATTGTAGTCGAGGTGGTCACAGGACCACACTAACTTACCAAAAAATAATTATGTTTAAGTTAACATGTTTTATCTACTTTAAAAATAAATTATTAACCACCTTGACTTGATAGTCTTAAGAATTTTGGTTCAATAAAAATAAGAATAATGCTAAGGAGTTAGAACACAATAAAAAGTCACAACAATTTTTTAAAATTCCAAAATTAGAATGGCAACTCATACATGGAGATTGTTTTAATCTCTAATTAAATTGTTTTTGTACACTAATATTGGAATTGTTGTGACTTTTTGTTGTATCTATAGAATAACTCAAAAAAAATCTTGGTCCCCTATACATAATTCTTAACTCCTTAAAAAAAAGCTCAAATAACAATAAAAATGATCCCAAATAACATCAAAAATAGCCCAAAAAACAATAAGATTAGGCCTAACAATAACAAATAGACAAAATATTCAACAAAAGCTCATTCAAAGACAAAAAGAAAAAACCCCTAATCCTTCATATTTGGAACTCATTCAACCCATTCCATAAAAATAATTAAATATTCCCTAATTTCATTTTCCTAAAAAAATGGTGCCAAAAGAAAGATTGTAGTTGTGATTTCAACTTGGTGATGCTAAGAGCTCCTTAGCAGTTTGGCTTGCAATTGCAACATGTATCATTTATTGCCTTCTCCCTCTTTCTCAATTATTCTCTTTTCTATCATCATTGTAGACTCTTTCTTAATTTATTACTCTTGTATGGCACGTGCCTCCCCATGCCTATTTGGGCCTTTGACCCTAAACTCTAGCCTTACAGCATGGCCCATGGGCCCAACTTTCTTGTCTAAAGCTTGGCCTAGAACTGGATGAAGTCATGGGACTAGGCCTCACATCGTTTTGCTCGGCCCAAAACCCATTGAGCAAGCCATTGTCATACGTGCACATCATCGTTCATAGCACAGGAATTTTATAGCAAAGTACATCTCGGAAGGAAGCATGATTAATTGAAAACGTAATATCCCGGTTCTCCAGCACCACCTTAAAGATATCGCCGCTGAGCATCCCTTCTGACGTAGGGAGCTATTTCCGATGCCACTATCACCACACCCCACTCCCAACTAAAACATCCACTTTGCAACGATAACATTAGACCTCCAATACCACTAACCACAAGAGTAATCATAACCCACCACTAACTATGAGGCTATAAATATGAGAAGCTAAAGGAGGAGGAGGGGCTTTTTGGTGGAGAGAAGAAAGAGAGGGAACTAGAGAGAGAGAAAGAGAGAACAACAGGAGTGTGGCTGCAGTGAAATGTACAAACTTCATAAGGAGTTGTGTCCATATTGGGTATCTGTATCACGAACTACCCAAGGTAGGAAATTCAAAGCCCACATTATAAGTAGATTGTGAGGCCAAGTGAGAACCAACCCATCAGTCTCACTTTTGGTGCGCACAACTCTCATTTCTACATTCTCAGTTCTCATTTAATTTCTCATTAGTTATTTTTTTGCATTTTAATTTTTTTTTTTGTAGAATAGAATTGTATTTGCAAATTTTTTTTTTTGTGATGTTGATATATTACGTTCTCTTTTTATTAAATTTTGTGTAATTTAAGTTTAAATGATTACTTTTAAAAAAATTTTAGAGCCGCCAACAACCGATGTCATCCACCACCAACACTACATTTTTTTTTAGACTTTCTACATTCCAGTGATCTGAAGTTGGCATAAAAGCTCATCTCTGAACAGGTCATCGCCGGGATGTAAAATCGTTGGTGTGAGGTGAAGTTTCTCACTTTCTTTGGTATAAGCTATCAAAGATGCAGCCATGGAGGTTTTGGAAGCTTTCTCTGTTCCTTCACCTTCCACATTCTAATCACACTAAAAAAAAAACCAAATGCAAAATACCCCATGTTCTTATATTCTTATTAACCAATTCAACTTTCTTATTTAGCAAGAAAAAAAAATCAAGGTTTTAACACCAAAAACCCATCAAGGTGATAAATTTTATTTCAAACAAAAATTCAATATATGACTTTGCCAAGAGGAAGCCAAATGCAATTTAAAAATGAAATAAAATAAAATTGATGGGTATTGATGTGGTAGTGTGATAGGACCATGGAAGGCTTGGGTCTTGAGGGAGATAGTTGTCTCGACTCTCGAGTGGGCAAGTTGCAGTGTATCCTATGATATATATAGTGAAAGATAAGTTACATGTGTGACATGGATTTGTTTTCACCTTTCGATTGTGTATTTGCCACTTGTCGTTTATTTTGATCAGTATAAAATAGGAGAGAATGAATGATAGGCTTTTAAATAGAGGGGAGCCAAACCCAATTTAAATACCCCTATGCAATTTCACTTCTTATAAGCACTCTCCATCCTTACTACCCAAAAAAAAAAAAAAAATGATTTATGAAAATGGTTAAGGCTCACATTAACCTCATATTTAGGTTTAAGTAGAGCCTTTTAATAAAATGTATGGTTGGTAGAATTACTGAAAAAGGCCTAACACTGTTGTCCAAAGGCCTAAACTTAGCCCAAGTGAAGATGTGGGCTACAAATTCATGTCTCAAGACTAGGCTAGGCTTCCCTTAAAGGCTTGACTATAAGTCTCGTTTGAGTTAATTGTAATAATTTTCTATTTTTAAAAAGAAAAAGAAGATGGAAAATCCATTTTTCTTTAGTAATCTACTAAGTCCAATGGGTTTAATCTAGTAAGAAAGAAGTTAACATTATCCATAGTTTATATTTCATTGAATTGGATTTCAAGAATATAGGAATACTCAAGAAATTAAATGAGGGACTTAATGATTTTTTTTTTTGAAACCATGGAACTTAATGATTTAAGATGTAGTGACTTATGAATTGACAATAGCTTATAACTTTGTTTCACTATTGATAATTTCATGAATGAGTTAATTGTAATATAATAGAGTTTTGGGATAATTTAATTAAATAAAAAAAAATCTAGAGTACAAGGTTAATGATAACTTTGGGCCTCTTATGAGATAGCAAGAGGCGTAAGTTAGGATTTTATTTCCTCTTTATCCCACTTCAACCATAGATTATAAAAACCGTAGTGGGCTGGCCATATATCTAATTCATGAGAGAGAGAGAGAGAGGTGGTACCATGGGCTAAGAAAGGTAAGTATTTAAATCAAGGATGGACCTAGAATATTTTGAAGATAGTGGGGGTCGGAGTATAAAGAAAAAAAATTCCAAGTATCTATATATTATTAAAACAATAGCCATAAACAATACATACACACATAGATTTAATAAACACACAACTCCATGTACATGTATACATATAACATTTCATTCTCCATCAAATCATTCACAATTTCCATATAATTACAATTTTTTCACTGTCTCCATCAATTCCTTGTTAATCATTTTTCTAAACGCAATAACTATAAGCAACACGTACATAAATACATACATAGAGAGAGAGAGAGAGAGAGAGAGAGAGAGAGAGAGAGAGAGAGAGAGAGAGAGAGAGAGAGTGGCAGTTACCATTGTGATTTCAACCTAGGTGATCGAGCTCCATAGAAGGGAGAGAAATTGAGAGCAACTGCCATTGGTGGCAATGGCAGTGGCGATGAATGGTTTTAGGTGGAGCTCTTGAGGGTGAGAGAGTTCTATATTAGGGATTACCCGACTGTTTTGGGGGGAAATATGAAATAGGATGGGTTGCTTAGCTTGACTAGATTTTTTAAGAACCAAGTTTGACCTAGCCAGTTTAGTTTGAAACTCACACTTAAATCCAAGTTTAGGCGCATTCTTCAATTTCTTTAGCCCAATCTAAAATACTACATGCCCTATCACAATGGAAACTCAAGCCCAAAATTCATTCTTAACTAAGCCTAAACACTTAAATCTGAACCCACCCTACCTAAGTCCAATTAATTAATTTGGATTCTCAACAAAAAAAAGTCCAATTAATTTATTATTTTAACAAAATGAAGTTGGATATAATTTTTGAAATTGAGATGGTATTCAATTTAAACATAGCTATACATAGAATACTAGAATTGCTCCTCTGACTCTTTATTATAAGTTTAAAAGTTAAAAGATTTAAAACCCCCACAAATAAAAGTGCAAAATTGAAGGGAATTATGGCTTTATTTATTTTTAGGAAGGTAAGTAGTTTTCATTAATATAAATCATGTTGAAATACAATAAAAATATGGATATTTAGTCCAAATAATTTTATATTAACAAACCATTGAACACAACCATATGATTTTTTGATTTTCTAAAAAGCCATAATTTTTTTTTTTTTTTGCAAATTAGGTATTTATTTCACACCAACACAAAATTTTGTATTGCTCAACCATTGTCCGTTCTAAGAAAGCCATGAAAGGCTCATTAGGTGTACCTCGTATTCAGTAATAGGAGAAGTAGTTAGGTTTTCCTTCCTTTATAAAGGGAGAGCCTAAAAAGTTTGTTTGCACAAATTAAAAAAAAAATAAATTTAGGATAAACTTTAATGTAGCCATATAAGGCTCCTCTCTTAGGCAAGAGGAAAATGTAAATTAAGATGGTAGTTCGAGTGATGCCAAAAAATTGAAGCCATGATTAGGTAGTCTCGGTGGAAACATGGACTTGATAGAAAGGAAAAACATTGGCCAAGATGGGACAGATTATGCCAACTCAAGTATAAGTAGGAATGGGATTTGAGGAGATTTGAAAAGTTCAATGATGTCATACTAGTTAAACAAGTTTGGCTTCTTATTCATAAGGAATAATTTCTTTCTATAAGATTTTTAAAGCAAAGTTCTTCACAACAGGAGTAGTCTTTAAGGCCAGGAGAATTCAAAGTTGGCTAAACAAATGGCTCATAATGGCAAGTTGATCACCCTTGCTCAAAACAGCCACAATGGATATGCTTATTGATAGTGAGTGGATATGCTTATTAACAGTGAGACTAGACAAATGGATGAGTCATGTGATAGATCAGAGTTTTCTACCTCGCGAGGCTAGAATTATTAAAAGTATAACACTAAATGAGAGGGTCCCACCTAATCTAATGATATGGTCAAATAGAAAAGGAAGATACAAAGGAACAAGAAAAACGCCTATAAGATGCTTACCCAAGAAAGAACATATTACCAAAACCAAAAATTTTGATCTTAGAGCATTCATATATATTTTTTTTCATGCAAAAAAAAAAGGGCAAATGTCTAATTTTTCAAATTAATTAGGAAAATATTCCTCTTTTGAAATTCGATTTTCTCAAAATCGAGTTAAAAAAAAAAAAAATTCTGGAACCCTATTGTGATGTTTTAAGGACCTATAACAGCGTTTTGTAATTCGAACTCTATGAACTCGAATTCCATGCAAGTATTTTTTTTTTTTTTACCAATTACTCAATTTCATAAAACTCGAGTTCCAAAACCCTACTATATACTCTTTAAAACGTCTTTATAGGTCTTAACTCGTCTTATATCCATTGCCGCATTAAAGGTTAAATTATATGATTACACACTATATCATACTATTTATGAGATACGATACATATTATTTGATATTAACAACTATGCCAAATTCCTGCTAAAGATCTCACTTTAATATAGATATCACCCATGTACAGAGATAATCAAAATTGCCGTGTGATACACCTGCATAAGTCAGCAGGTCACCCATAAGATACAGTCCGCACATTTCAGCAGCATACACCGAGAAAAACTTGGTGGTTACTGTATATCAACAAGTAGTTAGCGAGGATAAAACCGTCTTTCTACTCTTGCTTCACCTGGACCATCGTCAAATCGTGATTTTCTAGGCAATTTCCAGAAGAATTAATGGTAGCTAGAGGCCCCTATTGGAAATTGTCAACATCTCAGCGATCTGCCCAGTTTATTGCCATTATTCATTCTAGCAGAGATTCTAAAAGTACGTAAAATTGCTGAGGCAGTTCACATTTAACAATGAAATTTGAAAAGCAATCCTACAAGTACAGGATTGAGTAGTCACCTTCATAAATGAGGAGGTGATTGGTTAGAAGAAGTTTCGTTGACAGGATTCTTGAGTTGTCATTTTCACTCTGTAGTCAGTACGATTCTCAGTTCAAAGTTCAAAAATCTTAGAGTCTCGGCACAATTTATTAATATAATAAGTTATAATTAATAAAAAAGTGTCAATGAATTTATGTGAGAATATTTTTTTTATCACTTACAACTCGCTAATAACTCGCTAATGTGTGATAAGATATGGTACAAATTATACCACTCTACGTGACGCCAGCATTGCTCAAAATCTTGGCTTTGTCGGTAGAGATTACTAGTGCATGGCAGTAGTAGTACGTAGGCTTGTGTCACGTGAAACAGAAGTACTTTACAGTGATTGTCTTCGCATTGGACTTCGCTCTACCTTTTAAATAATTTCACAACAATTTATAACCGGGAAGTTACGATTGATTTTAAGTAAAATTTAAAATTAAAATTATATTTTACTTATTAATAATAATTTATTATTTATAATTTGTTTTAAAAATTTTATAAAAATATTATTGATATGGTATTTTTTTAAAATAAACGCATTGTTTCAAAATATGAAATTGAAATGTCTACTTGAAATGTGGTTTTACAAAATATAATTTTAATTTTTGCTTGATAATTTCATGGACTGTGTTAAATACTTAAATGTGTTAAATGTTATTCATAAACAATGGTCAATAAACTATTTTAAAAAAGTTTTGATATTATTTTATAAGAAAATAAAAATAGTAAACAAATTTTATTAAAACAAATATTTTTTTAATAAAAAATGTGTCCATAATTTTTTTTTAAATATTCCCTAAATAAATACTTTAGAACATCTATTAGCCTCTTCTCCCAATTTTATATAAGAAAAATCATACTATCATAGTTGAGAGAATCCACACCAAAACAAAAATTATATAAATATATTTTTATTTCGACAACCTAGCTATAAACCTAACTATTCAAAACATTGAAATTTTGTTACTATTTTGTCCCACCTCCCCCCATTTACTTTCATTATTTATTCTGTTCCACTCTCATGACCTAACTCTTCTTTTCATTTATTCACATACCTATCTCTCATTCCAAATCCAAAGTACTTTTTTTTGCCTTTCAAATCTATCCTCACAAACTAGAGCGTGTTCAACTTCGATAGTCCTATAGCATTAGCATCGTATATTAAATGTTAAATATTTGACATTTGATACATTAAATACTAGAAAAGCTCATTTATTAGATGTTTTAAATTTTAAAACTTTTAGTACGAATGAATCATATAGTTTCAAATTTGGAATGATACTGATCATAAATTGTGAAAATTTTATTTTATTTTAATTATTTTCTTTCTCCTCTCCTAATCTATTATACACAAAAGTACAATTTTTATTGTGTTAAAATGACATATTTTTGCAACAACTAATACTAATACTAATAATTATCTACTTTTTTTTTGAGGATCATAATAATTAACTACTTTAGTAAAGTGTTAAAGAAAATTAAAATTTTTTCATTTTCATATAAAAAATGTCCTAAAGATAAAGCCCGGCAATATTATTGTTGCTGAGAGAGTGAGAACAAGGGATACGTTAGAGAATCCCATGCTTTGTCAAAAATGTGAAAGCTAGGTGTGAGGCCATGCATTTCAACATTTGGTTCATATAAATAAATAAATAAAACATATGCAGTGTTGAGTGTACCTTATCTTCACTCCTTTATTTCCTCTGAGAAAGTATATATTTTCTCAGTGATGCGTATCAATATTCAATGGAGAGAAGAGGTATAGAGGCAAAAAGAAAACCTGTCGCTTGTTGGGCAATTAAGAAAACCGCAGTTTACCTTACATTCAGGCCTTTATTAGTTTGACTTTTCCCTCATATAGTCATACACCTTCATTTACTCTTTTCCACTCTCCCACCTACCTACTTTTGTACTTCAACACTCCCAAGGCAGCCTTGTTTTCTGTGCTTCACTCCATGGCCGAGATTCTCTCGCCTCCAATCTCGCCCATTCTCTTGCTTGCTCGTCTCCGCCAATATTGTGAACTTAGATTTGTGAAGATGTACTGGCAATGCATGAGAAAAAGATGTAGAAATCGACACCGTTGCCAAAATGGTATTTTTCCATGACATTGATATCTCTTCCTTCAAGTCTTTTATTTAAAGCCATATTCTGCTTTTTTTTTTCCCCTCTATTTGGTTTTTCTAATTAGTGTGATCTTTTGCAGGAATTTGGAATGGGATGGTTAGGAAAGATTTACAAGTAAGTTTACAAATTATTTCTTTAGCAAAAAACTAAAAATAAAAATTTGTTTAAATCGAAAAAAGCAAATAATTGTGCCTTCTAATAATTAAATCAACAATTTTATTTCGTCATTAATAATATAAAACATAAATAATTTTATGCCAATAACACATGTTCTATATGGTTTTGGTTTCTTAGATGCATCTTCCTTGGCTTATTCTTGTATTTAAGTACTCAATTGTTCTTTAGTTTTAGAGGATTGGGTGTTCTGTTTTAAAGACAGTTTTGCGCATCCAATTGTGCAAATTTGCACAATTGGATGCGCAAAACTGCCTTTGTAATTTATCAATGCGAAATTTTAATTTATCATGAATAAAGACTTAAATGTGCGTATTCTAGAATTCTTAACTAGGGGTGTGCAGAAAACCCACCGACCCGTCAAACCCGACCCAACCCGCCGGGTTGGGTCGGTTTTTAGGGCTTGGTGGGTTGGGTTGGGTTGGGTTATAAATTTTTTTTTTAATAGCGGGTCGGGTTGGGTTTGGGTCATAAAATTACCAACCCGTCAAACCCGACCCGATCCACCCATATTTTAATATATATTTATGAAATGTGGTTTGCAAAAAAATGCTCCTAAATTTTAAAACATTGATTTAATAAATATTTTTTTTAAGTTAAAACCTAGTAATATATAATATAAAATATATTATATAATATAAAATAAAATCCTACAAACATATATAATATAAAATCCTATTACTTTCTTTAATATATATTTAAATATATTATATAATTAATAAAAAAAATATAAGTTCAATTTAATTTAAAAAAAAAAAAAAAAGCCTAACCGATGGGTTCAACCCGACCTAACCCGACCCATGTGGGTTGGGTTGGGTTGGGTTCGACATATGTGATGGGTCGGGTTGGGTCGAATTTTTTTTGACCCACCATGGTGGGTTGGGTCAAAAAATTTCCTCAACCCGACCCAACCCGACCCATGCACACCCCTATTCTTAACCAGTTCTTTATTTTAAAATTTTGCAACCAAAAGCTTTCTGACAGTTTCTTTAACAAATCATATAATCCGCTACTTGTTTAGCAAAGAAATCGCTTCAGGTTGATAAAACCAGGTAATATTGCTCCTTAAGCTAGTATGAAACTTTTAAGTTATATGTTAATTAGTATGATTTAGAAGCTTTGATGTTGCTTATGGGCGTTTTTTTCATAAACAACAAAAAAATCCAAACAATATCATTAGTTAGCCAATGTTTCAAACTAATTTCATTTCTAACAATTCAAGTCCAATGGACTCAATTTTTGCATTATAAATTGAGTACAGTGTGCTCGATTTCTCGATCGTAGCACCGTCTGACCTAGACAAGGAGTCCACGTAGACATCAAAATCGAGCTCATTGAACTTGATTTTGTGTAAGAAAAATCGAGTCCAAAGGACTCGATTTCCATGTTTGTCACTCCATGCTTTTCAGACTCAGGTCACGTGCTCATTTTAAAGGAAATCGAGTCTAGTGGACTCGATTTTTGGTCACCACGTGTTTCGGGCACGTGGACAATCGAGTCTACTGGACTCGATTTTTGGTCACCACGTATTTCGGGCACGTGGACAATCGAGTCTACTGGACTCGATTTCTGTGAATGGTCCTCAGACCATCCACGTGTCGTGTGGGTCTCAACTAGGACATTTTTCTCCCCTTTACCCAGCTCATAGATGTGCTCTCTCATATTCTCTTCAGCTCTTTGGTGTCACCCTCATGCTCACACTCACATTCTCAAATCTCACACAATTTGTCACTCTCAAGCTTACACTCACATTCCTCATATATCATACAATTTGTCACATTAACAATCTCTCCCAGATAATACAATATTGAAAATATTTTTTGTTAGTTACTATAATTATTTTAGGTTTTTTTTTAAGAAACAATTAAAACGTATTAGGTAAATTTTTTTTTGTTTGTTAGTGAAAATATTGTGATTAATTTATTTGTTAGTATATCGTGATTAGTTTATTTGTTAGTATATTGTGATTAATTGCTAGTTTTTTTTTTTAAAATTAATATTATGATTAATTATTGATAATATTTGTTTTTTTTTTGTTAGTGTAAATATTGTGAGTAAATTATTTGCTAAGTTTTTAAAAAAATATATATTGTGATTAATTATTGGGAATATTTGTTTATTTTTTGTTAGTGTTACATATTGTGACTAAATTATTTGCTAAGTTTTTTTTTAAAAAATTAATATTGTTGGGAATATTTGTTTATTTTTTGTTAGTGTAAATATTGTGATTAAATTATTTGCTAAGTTTTTTTAAAAAAAAAAAATTAATATTGTGATTAAATTATTTGCTAAGCTTTTTAAAAAAAAAATTAATATTGTGATTAAATTATTTGCCAAGTTTTTTTTTTAAAAGAATTAATATTGTGATTAAATTATTGGGAAAAATAATTGAGGGAATATTTAGTATCAAATATTGTGATTAATAATGTTATTACAATATATTGGGAATATTTTTTTTGTTAGTGTAAATATTGTAATTAATAATATGCTAGGTTTTTTAAAAAAAATATTAGGATTAATTATTAAGAATATTTAGTACTAAATATTGTGATCAATTGTTAGGAATATTTTGTACTTTTAGGTCTTTATCATGGATATGAAATGGATTATGAGTTTGATACCTAAGATAGTATTTGTAGTTTTTTTAGCATAAATTATTTGAAGATATATTTATTTAAGATTTGTAACAGAGATTTCAATGGATAACTGGTTGGTATAATATTTAAGTTTGATATATAGAATGATTTGGAATTTTAAAAAAATATGAAATTGGTAATGACTATAAGCAAAGTTTTATGATTGAGAGTTATAAATTTGTCACTAACACAATTGCACTTGATGATCTATAGGTTGATAATGATCTATATAAATATATACTACGGTGGACCCCTTAACAATGCCAACCCTTATGACGGATTTTCATTTGAAGGTCTGGGTATCTAGTGCTATTATATGATGATACGTCGTAAGTTAAAGACCTTGAGTGATTTGAAGATAAAAATTATGGAAGAGCTGCAACTGAACCCTGCTTTGCATGACATACATATTATTTTCCGTCCTCCACATGAAGTCCTTAATCAATGCATTAATTACAGATATGTAGCGATAATAGGAGACAAACATGTGAAGATCATGTTTAACAAGATGCGTCAATGGGAACAAGTAGCAAATTTTGAGTTGTACGTTACTTTGGAGCTGCGTACGGAAGTCAGCGTAGAGGATATTGTACAAACAGCTACATCTCTACAATTTGCAGTCCTTGATGATCAATGCACCACATTGGGAGGCTATACACCCCCTTTTCAAGAGACACTAACAACAGTTGAGAGCGAACTTGACAATAGAAATGAAGAGCAATTTTGTACACATCGAGGTGAATCCTCTACACTTCTAGTAGTTGAAGATGAAGATGAACATTGTGTTGGGAAAGATCTTGACGATAGAGATGAGTACGAAGAGAGGATTGAGTGGGGCGACTTTGACAGGGATGTTGATGACCATAAAATTACTTTCAATCCTCTTGTTAATGATATGGATGAATGTGATGAAGATGATGCGGACGCTACTATTAGAGTTCAGTATGTTACAAATACGACCCCCGTTTATGAACTTCCCGCCTTATCATTTTATGCAAATACATGGAAAAATATAGTTGATCTTAAAGTTGATGAGCAAGCATTTACTTCTTCTTAAATTACAGACATGAATTTTTGTAAATGGTTGATTTTTGCGAATAAAGAAGTGGTGAAATGTGCATTAACAATTGATGCCGTAAAACATAACAAAAACTTGATGACTAGTAGGTCGACCAAAAGTAGACTGAGTGTGAAATGCATGGATGAGTCATGCAAGTGATACGTTGGGGTAGTCATAAAGCCTAAATTGGGAATATGGATGGTCACATCTTATGGGTATCCTCATAGTTGTATGACCATTGACATGGCTCTTGATAGTAGAATGATGGATTGTAATTTTCTTACAGCAGAATTTGTTCCAATGTTGCAAGAAAATCACGTGGCAACAATTGGTCACCTTAGAGATTTCATCAAAGCGAAGTATTATGAACATAAGCTTTTTTACTATAAGATATGAGATGCGAAACAAAAGGCTATTGCAAAGATATTTGGCAATTGGGACGAGTCTTACAAAATGTTGAAAAAGTTGTTGTTGGCATACTTGGATCAAGAAACTGGCACCCCGTACTGGTATCTCACTGAACCGAGGGAGGAGTTTGGTGATACAATATTGCGCTATGTATTTTGGGCTTTTGCTCTGTGCATTAAAGGATTTAGACATTGTAAGTCAGTGATTAGTATTGATGGGACCCATTTGTATGGTAAATATCGAGGGGTGTTGATGATTTCAATGGCCACCAATGCTAACAACAAGGTTTTGCCTCTTGCCTTTGTTGTTATGGACAAAGAGTCAAAGCCTAGTTGGAGGTGGTTTTTAGAATGCTTAAGGATTTCACTGGGGGATGTGTTAGCAAATAAGGACATTTGCATAATTTCTGATCGACATAAAGGTATTCGAAATGCAATTGCAAACTAGCCTAAAGGTGATGATGGAAAAGTATGAGTACAACATAGATATTACCTTCGACATGTTGCTAGCAACTTCAATACGCATTTTCAGGATGCCACTTTAAAGTCATTGGCCTTGAAAGTGGGGTATGCTACTCAGGAAGCTAAATTTGACTTGTACATGCAACCTATCAAGGAAGTCGAGATCGAGGCCCTTAGGAAGAAATCAGCCACCAAACAATAGGTAAGTGAACCCAACTCATCCGTCATGCCATACACATATCTAATGAAAGAGAAGCTACACATGTGGACCCAACTACATGATGGTGGATACCGTTATGGGGCTATGACAACCAATGTCTCGGAGTGCTTCAATGGAGTACTCAAAGGTGCCCATGGCCTGCTTATTGCTGCAATGGTTGAATTCACTTGGGGCAAACTTGTTGTGTATTTCCATGATCGACACAAAAAAATTACTCATGATCTCTTGGAGGGTAAGGTGTGGAGTAAATATGCCTTAGAAATCTATGATGCAAATCTGAAAAAATCTAAAACACATCAAGTAAGGCCGTTTAATAATGTCTATGGTATATATCAAGTAATGACTGCGTATAACATACATAGCTCTAGAGGGGGACACCATAGTTATGAAATAAACGTATTGGCCAGAATATGTGGTTGTGGAAAGTGGCAAAATCGAAAGATCCCTTGTTCACATGCAATTACAGTTCTTCAGTACTTGGGGCAAGATGCAAGTACATATATTGACCCATGTTATAGTTTGGAGAACGCCATTCGCATCTACTCACACCAATTTGTGGTGCCAAAGTTAGAGTCATTGTGGAGGGATGTGGAAGGTCCAAAGTGGGTGCCTGACCTAGATCTGTTGCGGGCCAAAGGTCGACCTGTGAAGTCTAGGATACGGAATGAGATAGATGGGGTCCGGGGAAAACCGGGAAGCTGAAGGCCAGATTCTGACTTGAGGGAGATTCAATAAAAGCAGAGCTGTGGACTGTGTCATCAACATGGGCATAATCGTAGAAGATATCCGCTTTCCCGTGGGGCTTCGACAAGAAGTAATGACCAAAACTAGGTAAGTGATGCTTTTATTTAAAATGCCATAATTGTATCAATTAGCCAAGTTGCGTAGATTAGTACCTTTGTTTTGGCTTTTGGTATCTAACGACAATATTTCAACTTTTGTCAGGTATACAGATACTTGATTTTGGAATGACATTATAGATGTCAATTGTGGTTCTTTTTATTGTGGTTCTCTTTACTGTGTATTCGAACTTACTATTGGGTTGTATCAGCACAATTAGTATTTTGTTTATCATTGAATGCACTTGTAATCTAAGTATTCTATATCTAATGTATCTATTTGTAGATTGTGATATTATGAATGTTTAATTGTGTCTTTCAATTAGTTGTTACTTATTTCCATTAGCTGTTATACTCATATGTGTTGGTGCTTTTTGTTGAGACTATAAGTCTTTTTTTGGTTTTTCTGATAAGTAACTATAAATATTTTTTCATTAGTTGCTCTACTTATTTGCATTGGTGCTTCTTGTTAAGCCCTTCTCCATCTTAACTTTTTGAATTTTTAGTTATTTTTTGAACTGATAGTTCTGGAAGAAGAACTATAATGTTAATGGCTTCCTACTGCCGCACAATTTACATAAAGTTGCATTGGCCTTGGTGTGGTCTGAAATTGCTAGATTTGGAAAGTTAAAAAAAGAAATGCTGAGATAGATTTTGTTTTGTGATGATGGGTGTAACCTTTATAAAAGCCTAAGTCAGAGTTTTGTTCTCTACCTTTCATTGGTATTTTACTTTCTAAATCTCTGTTATAATTGCAAAGGTAGGGATTGGAATTCCACTTATGAATTGCTAGTGGAAAGAAATTGTGCAATGACCTTGTTTCCATTTTTATTTTATATATAATCATGCAACCATAATGCAGGAAGTATTATTTGTTCTATCGATGATGTTGTGACCTGATGCTTTCAATTTGCTAACAAGGGAATGACACAATAATCGTGCAATAGGTGCCACGAAAAAGAATATGTGAAGCATTTGTATAATTTAAAAAAAAAACTAGGAATTGTAGCTTGTATTTTCATGTTAGCTACATGTTAGCTAGTTGGAAAGAACCAATCTGCTAATAAGTTACAAATAAGTTAATATCAGATTCACGAATAAAAGGCATCCAACAGAACTTCCTTATGCTCTGTGTTCCTCTGAAATGTGCAAATTTTGGCATCATTTTCAAAATGAAAATCAAATAATAGTTCACAGATCAATCACACGAGATAGCTTCTGGATCTGGTTTAATAGGAAGTCTCCTTGCTTGATAGTTGCTTGGTAAAGAGCATTCTTTGCATCTGGACGATTAGTCTCAAGAACGCCTGCAACTTTATCAATCTTGCAATGAAGCTTCCTTGCAGCAATAAAACACGAGAGCTCCTTGTAATAGAGAATAGAGAAAAGTTGGATTAAAAACACAATTAAACACACCACCGTCTCAAAAGAAAATCTCAAACCCTAATAAAAATATACTATACATAATGAACACGAAAAATGCATTGGACAAGAAAATCTCAAATCCTATAAAAAATATTTTTTGTTTATTCAGTTTATTATTTAATGTCACTGAAACTAGTGAAATCTATTTTCAATTTACATATAATTTTATTCAATGTGTGTATGCAACAAACATACTGCTGCTAGATAGAATCTAAAATAGAGTATCAATAAATTTATGTACTTAGAAATCAATAAACTCCACTGTAACTGCAAATGCCTTAGCCATTGCCTCAATTGTAACACTTTTACAAGATTCCAAAAACTGGGAATAAACCACAGTTCTGACCTCCCTCATATAGCTTCTGCTTCAGGGAA
Organism: Castanopsis chinensis; assembly: GCA_032878915.1. Taxonomy (NCBI): domain Eukaryota; kingdom Viridiplantae; phylum Streptophyta; class Magnoliopsida; order Fagales; family Fagaceae; genus Castanopsis; species Castanopsis chinensis. The sequence goes on along the minus strand of JAVQMG010000099.1, from coordinate 2,540,156 downwards.
ACTTTATCCAAGGCTATTAATTTCAATCAAATGCTATTTACAGAATCAGGAGCCCACTTCAATATGACGTAAAAGAGAATACCCTTGGAGCCGGCAGAAGACAGCCATCAACTTGAGTGTAGCTGGTACTCATTGAAATGCCACATGTACATAGCTAAATAAGCAAAATCATAATTGTTACATTTCAAAGCCTGCAACAGAAAACAAGGACCAAAATGTCCAACTAAGGAATACGGCAGTAAGAACAAAATCCATCACAACTTCAGAAAAGACACCTACCTCACACAAAACCTTCATCCTCTCTTGCGGCTTTTGCCTTGATTTTTCCACTAGGGAAGCTCTTTGAAGAGTGGAAAAAGCTTTTGTGTAACGTTGCAAGGATACCAATGAAGAAAGCTAGAAAAAAAAAAAAAGACCAATAGAATTAAAATTAGGGATTTTTCTACTTTACTAGATCAAAACTAGGGGTTTGCTCACTGCAAGCTGTGTCCAAAATGCGAACAAGTCCATTGCAAAACGGAAATTAAAATTGGGACAGGGGTGATCAAAGTGATAGGCAATTGTATATGTCAGATCATATATGAGCAGCTACTGATTCTTTTCATTTTTTTTACCTTTTGGCCTTTTCATAGCTTAATTTTTTCTATGAAATTGTTTTTTATACATGTCATGAATCAATACAGGGATCACATATAGTTGTAAATTTGTGATGACATAATATGAAAGTTTATCAATTTTTGCTTCTATACTTGTGGAATGATTTATCAATTTATTTCTCCTCTTCTTTGTTCCATGTTAAGGCTAAAGTTTTAGATCAAAAGTAGGACAAGCGGTTAGATTATAATGGAATTTTCAGATTCTCTAATAAAGGAGGGAGTCAAATATATATGTGGCTAACTTTCGATTCTCTAATAAAAAAAAAAAAAAAAGTGGCTAACTTTCAGATTATAATGGAATTTTCAAATGTATTGCATAGAGTAATTTATAATGGAATTTAAGATTTTGATATCAAAGAGGTCTTTTCATAGAAGAAAAAGTACTGGGTTAATCTTCTTCATTTTGCTTTTTATCTTCTAATTTTGTGTGTTTGCCCAAGCAGAAATTCATAATCACAGGAAAAACTATCTCATGAAAGTACAGGACAAGATGCACTGCATCATACTTTGCACCCCCTTTGTTAAAGTAATCAATTGAAACATCAACAACAAAATTTGCTTAAATGCAGCAAAACAAGAATGAAAAATTACCTTGCTTAAAAGGGCCACACAAATGTAATACGCACATGATATTAATAAGCTTTAACTTGGTAGTTCTTTCAAAGTCAATCTTGGACGGCCAATGGGAGGCTATTCAAGTAATTTGCAAGCGTAGCATCCAGCTTCTCTCCAATTAACGTAATCCATGCCTGTCATCAGTTACTCCAATCAGTACCAAAGACAAAATAATAATAATAATAATAATAATAATAATAATAATAATAATAATAAAATCCTGTTCACAAAATTGATTCCAGTGTGTTAACAAGTTTGATCAACTGGTGTAATGAAGTTATCTGATTCCAAAGTTGTTTTTCAGAAAAGATTAGTGACATGCGTAATCACATTTATGAAAGACAAAAAGCAGGTTCCATTAGCTTCTTGATTCAAGTCTTCTCTATCAAAAGGACTGAAAATGATTTAAGATTAAAAAAATTACGAGTATGAATGGACTAGCCACTCTTAAAACAGGAATAGAGCCTATATAGATCACAATGATGTGTCACTGTGCAGACAAGCATGTAAAAGTGACCAAAATATGCAAGTTCTAGAAAAAAGGTTTGATAAAGACCCCAAGATCACTTGATTTCAGCCCAGTGAAAACTCATAATACGAATATCAACATCAAGGCTTAATGGTAAGAGGAATGCCAGGGCTACCTCAATTCTTTTATTGGGAATATTTTTAGTCAAAAGTCTAAAGGAATGGAATGATAATAACACTAGCGATTTGTCATGCCAAGTATCTTATGACAAATAGATACACGGAGGTTAAAATTTGCAAGCTCACACAGAAACACCTGGTCAGAACTGGTGAAACCCCTGATTGTGTCACCACCAATTATTGCAATTCCTCTCTCTCCAAGTGGTTGCAGAATTACTGCCTAGCAAAGTGAGACTCCTAATAGTGAAAGTTTGAAATGAACACTTCTAAACCTTGTGGTTGCACAGCACAATCAACCTGAGTACATGCGTGATACCTGTGTATTTGAAGGCAGAAATGGCAGCTCAGACTTCCCAGAATAAAGAGATAGGCTGGCCAAGTAGCTCTCTGCGAAATTAGGAGCAAATGGGTGGTTTTAAGATCATATGTTTTGGTGGACATCTTGCAATAATTATGTCACATTCTAAATACTTGAAACCTCCAATGAATAATATGAAGTTAACAACTTACGAGCTCCAGATTTTATAACACCCTGACAGAGTGATCCTTGCATTAGTTTATTGACATCCACAGCCACAACCTCACCATCACGAAATAAAGATTTGGCTGCACAACCAATTTGAAGGATACAACGGCTATCATAAACAACAATTAGAGACCTGCAGCACGTCACATTGAACAACGGCTATCATAAAGCAGACTATTAGAGAATAAATATCGTCATTGAACATTGTAGAAAACGTGAAATAAGGTGGATTACCACAGTAACTCAGAAAGCACAGAATCAGGGAGATTCGAACATATTCTCTGACATTCAACCCCTTGAGGACTTACCTGAAATTAGAACAAAACTGTTAAAAGCAAACTCTGATATAATCGATTGAAAATTAGATCTAGTGAGCCAATAAGCTAAATGAGAGAGAAATTGGGTTAAAAGCAGGTGTGAAGCCCTCACCACAGATATAGATTTTGGTCAGATTGACAGCCATACCAGACCACTTAGGATGTTAGTGACTGCGAAACTAAGCGTCAAAAGATCAGATATTGACTGTGAACTGCATAATAGATCTCACGTTATGAGGACATAATAATAAAGAAAATGATTAGATTTTTTTCTAAACCCTAGGCATATATAAGGCATATTTTTGAGGCCGTCACACAAGAGAATACAAGGAGAACATATGCAAAAGGTGACCGAAGCCTTATTCTCTCTAAAAGAAGCTACTGCGTCTTTGCGCCTTTTTTGAACCAAGTGCTTCTTGATCTTCATCGTGTGTAAAGTGAAGAACTTTGCAGCCAAATTCTTCTTCCTCAAGTTGGTGAGTGAGTCATTGGGAAAAGGAGTTCGCGTATTTGAGTCACGTACTAGGGAGCCGTGCATTGAAAGGAGAAACTGTCACTACAGAACAAGTCCAATTGGGTATTGGGGTAAGAGTTCAACTGTAGGTTGGTGAGGTACTTGGGAAAACTGTTTGTTGTGATAATAGTGGAGTTTTGGGAGTGGTGACCTTAAATCACCCGGTGGGGTTTTTGCCGTAAGGGTTTTCCCCATTCGTGAACAAATCACCGTGTTATTTATTTTCCGCTGCTTAAATTAGTTTCGGTGATTTGTTTGTGCTGCCACGTGATATTGCATGTTAATTTGATTAATTAAAAACTGGGCTAATTAATTAATCTAAGTTATCACAAGGGGTCAACGCATTTGTGGCCTGGCAACATTGAACAACGACTATCATAAAGCAGACTATTAGAGAATAAATATCGTCATTGAACATTGTAGAAAACGTGAAATAAGGTGGATTACCACAGTAACTCAGAAACCACAGAATCAGGGAGATTCGAACATATTCTCTGACATTCAACCCCTTGAGGACTTACTTGAAATTAGAACAAAACTGTTAAAAGCAAACTCTGATATAATCGATTGAAAATTAGATCTAGTGAGCCAATAAGCTAAATGAGAGAGAAATTGGGGTTGAAAAGCAGGTGTGAAGCCCTCACCACAGATATAGATTTTGGTCAGATTGACAGCCATACCAGACCACTTAGGATGTTAGTGACTGCGAAACTAAGCGTCAAAAGATCAGATATTGACTGTGAACTGCATAATAGATCTCACGTGAATATGAGGACATAATAATAAAGAAAATGATTAGATTTTAGTCTAAACGTGCTTGAGAAAAATGTAAGCCAGCAAATCAGAGCAAGACAACTTTGAGGAAGTTCAATCTTCTTTAAAAGTAAAATAAGCATAATTTATTTGACGTATAGGGTCCGTTTGGATAGACCGTTTTGCTGAAAATTGAAAACTGAAAACACTGTAGTAAAATAATTTTTAAATATGTAAATAGTATTGTGAGACCAATTTTTAATATTTTTTTCTGAATAAAGTGCTTGTGGGTTTCATGAACAGTGCGTGAACAGTGCCGTTACAGTGCCAAACAGTGATTTTTATCTCCCACACAGTGCCGTTACAGTGAAATAACGTGCATAAACAGTACTGATTACTGTTCATGCATGTTGGAAAAAAAAAAAAAAAAACGCGAAAAACGCATAAACGCAACTGTTTTTAAGCTGTATCCAAACCAGCTCATAGTCTCCTTCAAAAAATAAGAAGCAATATGTCCCAGCTTGATTTCAATTGTGAATGTGTCAGCGCTTTGAATCTTTGTTAGCCACAAGCATGCTATGTAACCCAACTTTATGCCCACTACAGAGTCACATGCACGTGCACACACGGACTTAGCTAGAAGGCATTACCCGCTAACTGAACAAAGAAATCCCAAGTGTTCCTGCAGCTATAAGTCGTTTTTATGAAAAGCAAAACCACCAAAGATTGTATTGGCTTTGAGAATAATCATGCTTGCTTGTAACTATTAACATGGGTGACTCTTTTTGATCAGTGAACACAAATACATCTCGTCATGAAGCAAATGAAGCCGCAAGCATTGTCTTAAATTTTTGTACACAGTTGGTCCCAAGCCTAGAAGGAGCGTTGGGGTAGGTTGAGAGAGCTAATGTAAAATTATTCACTTTTTTACGAGTGCTCTCTCTTGAATTGGAACATACTAGAATCATAGTTAATGCATAGGTTAAACATTCTGCAATTCACTACTGTAAGCACTAAAGCAAAAGCAATAGTTACTCAGACCTTTGCAAAGTGAACATGAATTAGGCATGCTTGAAGGTAACTTGCTCTCCTCGCAAGCCGAAAGAAAGCAATAAAGTTAACTGTTCTGCAAGCTGTGTAAGAGCCAATCAATTCAATTATTAGATTGGTGATTAAAACAGTAACGTGAAAATAAATTAAAAGGGAAGTGACGACCTTGCTACATCACGGGCAAATAGTACTTCTGGAGTCTGTCTTATCTCTGGAATCATCTTTGCAAGATCAAGCGTGAGCTCTGCAGGTTCAACCTAGCAAGAACAGTTTATTTTGACAGATGACAATATAATGAAACCAGTACAATCAATTTGAATTTGCAGATGAATGATGTATGGCCCAAAGTAATCCAAGAACAGAAGGAAAACTTTCCATGACTCCAACATCTATTCATTTTCACAAGAAACTCAGAATTGATACAATTTTCATAATCTGGGGAGTTAGCAAAATCCTAAAAAGATTAGTTGACCATGGGCATGTATAACACCAACACCTTCTACAAGGCAGTCATCATATTTACTTGCCGATGGGCTGATTTCCTATCAGATAAAGAAGAGGAAAATCCTCATAGACAGTCTTCATTGCCATTAGCTTATTGTCAGCAATTATGTCAGCAATTACCAATGTATATGTAATGCAGTAAGTTGCATCACTACCACTATGCAAACAACGGCCAGCACCAGCTGAATGGCAACACAATAAAATTAATCACTGGTATGCATCATCATGCACATCTAATTTTTGTGCTCACCAACCGTTCCAATTTTCCTTGACCTTTCTCACATCTACCAAGCTATTCTTAAATTTGCACATAAATGCCACCCTTTTTCTTCCTCTTGGCAATGGTTTGAGATTAATTCTGTTAGCAAATAAAAACAATATTCAAACTATGTAAAAGACTAAAAGAATATCCATAGGATAACCTCCAATACAGTGTACCACCAGACCTCATGGATTTTCTTATAGGATTCTCCACATCTAATTATTTTATTTTACATCATTTATTTTCCACCCTTCAAGACTTTCAACATCTTATTACAACCAAAACTATATGGGAATTATTCAGACATCAAGGTAATGGCTATCTTGATCATGTGGTGGGCCCCCAACATGATGAAGGAAAGGATCACAGTGTGAGAGAGAGAGAACGTTGTGTGATAAAGCAAGACTTCGACAGAAAAAGGAAGAAAAAAGTAGTGGATAAACTCAAATAAATAAATTATAGCCAATTGCTAAGTACAGTGCTGGTCAGAAATGGACTAAAAATTAGAACAAAATAAGTGAAGAAATTATATTCCTACAATACTTCAACATGTAAAGACAGATATTAGGATATAATGATGCAAATCATCATATCAGTGGATCATGTAAAGCAGGGCTGTCACTAGATCAGCTCAAAAACCAAATACAATCTGAATTCAAAACAGTCATAGTTCCACTATCAAGCTAAATCAGTTCAGGCACTAGTAACAATAAAATCATATATGTGCGGGTAATTTTGTATTATAGCACACCTATTAACAAGAGAAGGAAAGTTTAGATTTACATTATGAAATTTTAAAGACGCGCCAAATCTGAATTTTCATCCATTATGTCAAATTCAAATTCGACGGGGCTATCCTATTAGATCCAAATCAGCTCCAACCTATTCATGGCCCTAATGCCAACTTATGAGCTTTACTGAATAAATTGTAGGCTATGCAAAAAGAAGACATTAACAGGCCCATTACCTATATCACTGTGGAAAAGCATTTAGTAAAGCTCCTTCAGAATTTTCAAGGAACTGTCACATGAAAATTAAAAAATAGAAAAATAAAAGAGAACCTAGGAGGCAGCACATTTGTCTGGTTAAAGTCAACACCAAGTAAAAGAGGACCTCTAGGAGTTGGCACCTAGGGGCTGGGGTTGGGTGGAGTCAGTACCATACCATTGAGACAATTTCAACTCAAATCTATATTCGTCATCAAATGAATCCATTGAGCCCATTCAAGCCCCTCTTGCTGCTTATCTTAGCTTCAAAGGTACTCAATCTACCACTACCAACAAAATCGACCAATGAACTGATATTCCATCAGTTTCAGTTGATTTGATTTTTTAATCTGCCAACCGGTGATCAGTTTTCTACAAATCCCTCAGCACCAACATAATTACACTCATAATAGTGACGCTTCAATAAACAAAAGCATCATCTTCCTTCAACTTTCAAAACTGACAAACACGTCAACCAGTCTAGGGAATCAAATTAATTTTTTTTATGACTAAGATTTTGGCAAGCAAGCTACTGTTTGTGGTTCTAATAAAATTTTAAAATCACCCCCCCCCCCAACAAAAGAAAAAAGAAAATAGGTGAATAATGGAAAGCTCTAATGGCACAAATTCTAATAAAGACAGATTTAATTCTATTTAATGACATGGCAATTAAATACAAGTGGTAATTTCGATATTCACTCCTAATATAATGCTACTAGTGGCAGAAATGCTCATTTTTTTTGGTTATATGCAAAAGTTGTTAAGAAAAATATTTTTTGGAAAAGATTAATGTGGTATTGTGAGTGTATTTTATGTCCATGTATAAAGTATAGCATCACACACACAAACAACACACATCGAAGAAGGAAACAAAGACCCACAACAGTATTAAAAACTTTGCCCTACATCAAATCAAAAATGGTTGTCATTCTTTTTCCTCTGTTTTTCCATTATAAATACAAAAATTTATGCGAAATTAGAAACATTTTTCAGAAACTTACTTTTTGCTGAGAGTTTCCCCAGCATAGGGGAGCCTATGACGGAACCCAAGACTGCATCAACTAAGCCCTCCATTTGTAATAAGACCTAGAGCAATCGAAAATCTGCATCACAATCCCATAAATCACAAGTATAAGACATCATAACAGAAATATTTAAAAAGACAGAAGCACAGAAAAAAAAAAAAAAAAAAAAAAAAAAAAAAAAAAAAAGGTTCCAATGACTCATGTGGGCCAACTGAATGGCAACAGAAGCACAGAACGTTGTTGGGAAATCTACACATTGCTTACCTTTTTGCTTTATCAATGCTTTTGGAAATTAGATCAAAATCCATGTAGAAAAATCCAAGCTGTAGTGTATGGAACACCAAGTCCATCTTTTGCCCAACTACAACTGTTTTGCTTTCTGTCACCTTGAGTTGTTCCAATGCTTTCTCCTGGGTTCATGGTACGTCAGGAGAGGGAGTTAGATGTTAAATTCCATTGTAAGCAGACAAGGGTCACAATACTTTCAATAGCAACAAGATATAAAACTTATGTACCTTGTCACCAATGAGTGTCAAAATACAAGGCTTTTGCCAAATGGGCTTCTCGAACTTCAGTTTCACCCAAGTTTAGCTCAGCATCAGCACATATACATAAAGTACAACCAGATAGAATTGTGCTCGGTGAAAAACATAAGGACCAATTGGTGATTATAATACTTTGAATACTAATAGAAAAAGGAATCCATTGCTGAAACTACTCAAAAAACTCAAAAAATATGCATTCCACACCCCCCTCCCCCCAACCCCCCTTTCACGTTAAGGCATAAATCTTGTCACTGTCATGCATCTAAAAACTAGTTCCAGCAAAAATAAATGCATCTAAAAACTAGTTTTAACAAAAATAAGTGCACCTCAAAACTAGAAACCCCAAATCTAAATAGCCGGGCAGCTCAATTGGCCAATAAAGACTTTTAGGCTTTAAATCTCCCATTTGACCCTATGGCACTTGACATTTATGCTGTCTTGTATAGTGTCTGGTATGTGGGGGAGGGGGTACTACATCTCCTTGCTTAGGCTCCTCACATTGCTGCAAAGACGAAGTTACAAAGAAACAATGGATCAAATGAATTCTAATATCAACCACATTTAAAGCTAGTAAATGACCAATCATACCGTGGGGCCAGCCTTGTGTCCTGCTTTGTGACCACCTGTCCCACAAGGAGGTGCTTTTCTTATGCGTTTAGGACAACCTTGTGGGAGTGAGTGTAACCCAACTTTTTGCTCATTCTCGACATGCACAGCTGGCTGATTTGCTTGACTCCTAACAACTGAAGATCCTACAACTGTGGGGGAGGATGGTGTAGTGGATGAAATGTGAGTGAGGCTCATAGTCATAGGAGTTGTATGCAGTCCAAGAGTGGGCATGAATGACATGGAGTCACTATAGGGTGGCACATGGTTTGTATGACCAATGCTATATGGGGGAGATTGAGTATGCATGACAGGAGGGATGTCATTGAAATCAATGCTGAGATCAAAGGATGGCGGAGTAAGGGATAGATGAGTAGGGTCAGAAAATGTACATAAGGTGGGTGAAGGGATCTCGGGGTGAGAAGATGCATGTGCAGTGGGTACAGGGATGTGTAGGTCAGGAAATGCAGAAGCTGTACGAGGAGGGATCTTGGGGGAAGGAGATGCATGTGGGGGTGGAGAAAACTCTGGGGTAGGTGATGCATGTGGGGGTGGAGGGAACTCTGGGGCAGGAGAAGCATGTGGGGGTGGAGGGGGATCCGGCCTTTGCCGTTGATGGGGTGCAGCACATTGGCCATGGCTATGGCTGGCAGGAGTTGAGCTCGTGCTTGGTCGTCGATTCTGTTTTGGCACTGCTGGATTTGCCCAATCGGCATCTTCCAAGGGCAGATGGGCAGCTAGACGGTGAAGGCGATCCACTTCCTTCAGCATAGCTGTAATGAGCTTGTGCTCAGGACTGCCTACTACATAACGCATCAACATCTGCTTGTGCATGGCGACCTGCAATTTTTGTAATAAAATTAGTACACCTAACGCAAAAATGATAATACGCAACAAAATTTGGAAAGAAAGGTCAAAACGATTACCGTAATAAGAAGTGAAGCGCTAGTGTGGTCGACGAACCTCTAAGTGACTTTACCATACCAGCCAAAGTATGGATGAACACTTGACATAGCACCCTCTAGTCGTGCTCTAGTACATAGTTCTTGTGCTCTCGTATTCCATACTTGGATGTGGCCAAAATGTCTGACCCTCTAATCCATTTCAGTCTTTCCCCTTAGGTCTATCTTATGAAGGGCATCGTCAGTATCAACATCTTGGGGAATTTCTTGCACCAACCCAAACTGATGAAGAACACAATTCGGTGTATGTTTCTCTACTAGCTAGAAACATACAAGCGACACCCTTGCTGTCCACATGTCTCGTCCTATTAAATAGAATGCAGGCAGGTGGCCTAATTCGGCTTCATATGGTTGCCACACCACTTGATGTAGTAAAAAAAAAGCGCAACACATTATACAATGTTCCATTATTTTCAACTGACATATTTTACAGTTATAACAGTATACAGTATTCATAAACATTACAAGAAACACAATTTGGGTACCTGGTTGGGATACATAGAATCTAGAAGCTGATGGTATCGAACCAAACAGATTTCGGCTGGCTATTCTTCGTGCTCACGATCTAAACCAACCTACAATGAAGAAAGAGGGAATCAATATGTACCAATTATGCATTGTAATAAAAGAAGAAAAAGGATATGTATGCTGATGGAAGCTTAAAAAATCCATATCATTTATTTTTCCTTGAAATACTACTACTACATTACATAAGCATCCTTAGTTGTAGAATAATACTTGAATAATGGTAAGTTCAATTATTTTTTAATGCTAAGTTAAAAAACTTAAGTAGTTGAATAATGCTAAGTTCAATGTATCATATTGTTTAAAATTATGGATCCATTTCCAATAGAGAGAATCGGTCAAGGAAGAGAATTACTTAATAGACAATGGCGAAGATGGTAATGGTGGGCCATATGCACTATCTGGTGGGAGGTCCATCCTTGGGCACAAAAAAGGAAATCTGAACCATGCCCAATACTGAACGAGTATCAAGGCCCCACCAATTTGATTGGCCTTTTTGTCGGTTGCCCTGCATAACTCTCTGTACAACCATGCAAGGCAAGCGCTCCCCCAATTGTACCGAGGTGGATTGTGAAGGTCCCTCAACATGTGCAATCACATCGTATGCACCCTATCGCTAGACTTGTCAGCGAAAATTGTGTCCTCTAGGTGTGCTAGAATATAACACCGTGCATACTGATGCACAGAAACCTCTTCTGCACCATCGGGCAACCCTTCGTCAATTTTTTCAAGTAGCTTTTTAATTTGGATCCTCTATCCTTGAAGCACCACAGAATTAGTAACAATTCCAAGCATTTGTTGACATTCAACAACCCACGTCAAGTCACAAGTTCCAACAATTGCCTCACCATCTATTGGAATCCCTAAAAGAACCTCCACGTCTTGTAATGTGATCGTCATCTCACCATGTGGAAGGTGGAAGGTGTGGGTTTCAGGCCATCATTGCTCAACAAAGGCTGTTATCAAGTTATGATCAATCTCTCTAAATGGGGTCCTATACAGCTCCTCTAATCCAATTCTCTTGACAATGTTGAGAACGCGATCATCCACCATCGGGCTTCGTTTTCAGAACTCCTCATTACGACCACGACATTTCAATACCCCCCAGATCCTGCACATGATAGAACCATGGTGATGAGATGCAATATGCCATTACCTTTGTATAAATGATTGTAGCTATTGTTCACAAAATATCCCATAAACATTAATTGGAATTGAAATGAGTTTATGACAACTTGTTCAACGAAGTGTTTGTATCTTCCTTATTTTTTTTATACAAAAACAAAAAATACAAAAGCTATATATCAAGATTAAGGTTATGCTCAAGAAGAATTACATCAACAAAATGTATAGCCTAAAACATGTTTAACTAGATGTAGATAATTATTAAGGGACCATTTTGCAAGAACATAAGCAATCTAACTCAATCCAACTAATGGGCATGACTATGCATTCAAAGTTAGTAATACCATTGACAAACTTAGAATTTTAGAAATGAAAAAAAAAAAAATTCAACATAATGAAAAAGGATAAGAAGAGAATATAGAAATTTAGCAGGTCGTCGATTTTAATTTTACCTTGCCTTCCCAAATAGCGGACGATTGATGTTCTTTTAGAAACCTTAACACACCCAGTATTTTGGGACCAGGACTGAACTCATCAACCACCTCAGTAGCAACAGCAGCCATACTACATGAGCTTTAGGGAGTCAAGAGTAATATAAGCACATGTTGAAGATAAATTGGCAAGGATCTCAATGTATAACCTAATTTCTTGCACAAGCGATAAGTATGACAATCAAGCACATGGGATAAAGATACATAAAAAAATTTAGTATACTACCAACAATTGTAAAAGCAAAGCTTTATGTTAAGGGGTTGGTGATCAAAACCAAGTATCACTCATATTAGAGGGAGCAATATAAAATGTAAACAAAACCAAACATATTTCTCCAAATACCACAATGCACACAAGGTCCATAAGAGATAATATTTATGTCAATAAGATAGAATCAACTGAATACAAAACTAGCTAAATAGAAGACAACAACTTAAAACTACTACGTAAGTTCAGGTGACATTGCAAGGAGAAAATTGGCGTATAACACTGATTGTCAAACATATTCGTTAGTTAACATCGGTTTCAAGCTAATTAGCAAACTAACATCTCAAGTTTCTCAGGCTCAATTTCATGGCATCAACTCGAGTCTCACAAACTTGACCATCATGTGAACTCGACTCTCTAACGCTCGATTTCCCTAAAACAAAAACAGAACTAGAAGGAGAAAATTGTCATATGACACCCATGTTCAAACATATTCGTTAGTTAACATTGTTTTCAAAGTAATTAGCAAACTAACATCCCGAGTTTCTTAGACTCGATTTCACTGTAGCAAACTTGAGTTCCATGTGAACTTGACTCTTTCACACTTGATTTCCCTAAAACAAAAGTAGAACCACAAGGAGAAAATTGGCATGTAACACCTATGTTCAAACATATTTGTTAATTAACATCGTTTTCAAAGTAATTAGCAAACTAACATCCCGAGTTTCTTAGACTCGATTTATTTTGTCCTAAGTCATGCTTGGTCTCTTACAACAATTGGGAAAAGAACTTCCCCTCCAAAAAAAGAAAAGAGAAAAATTTTGAATCAAGACTGAAAATTCAAGGGTTTTTTTAGGTGTCTCATGCAACTGCTAATGCTGTATCTCGATATCTCCAAAGACATTGGTTTTGATAATATCGTTTCTACGATACGGAGAAGGGGGTTTGCTATGCTTTCTTATATTTCTACATGTAGGATATAACTTTTATCATTGATACTAACAGGAAGAACTGAACTATTATGGAAAGAAAATGTTTAATATAAATGGAGAATTTAGGCAAAAATTATAGCAAAAATGTCATTTGATTCGTTGATCCCAGAAAAGAAATAAGTAACGTTCCAAAGTTGAATAAGAAATGGGAAATTCATGGAAGGGCTTTTGTTTTGTGTGTGTGTGTGTATATATATATATATATATATATATATTTTTTTTTTAACATCTTCATTCTCTTATTTTTGTGTGGCTACTTTACTGTTTGTGACAAAGGGATGTAAAGGATGCTGCACATGTAAAATTTCTATCTGCAGTACTGTGGACAAAAATTAACCATGAATAGCCAAAAGGGAGAAATGATAGTAAACACACACACACACACACACACACACAATCACAAAATATTTTTTCTTGTCATGGGTATGAAACTCCTAAATAGAAATCATTAAAATCAAGTTAAGCACCATTTTCCCCCCTGAAATAAAGGGTAAAGGGGCAGCTAGACATGGACAACAATAGAAGCCATTAAAATCAAGGTGAACATTATAGAAATTTAAGTCTTCATTAATGTAGTACAATGTTATTTCTTTACAGACACAAATAAGAATCAAAGTGCTAAACAGCCCAATGATACTGAAGCAACAAAATTAGCCACAAGGAAACATGACAAATTGGTACATTACTTGATAAATCCTAGATGAGTTTTCATGTCTACAGCAAAAAACTTATACTTTTGACAACATTTCTAACTTAATATTACTTCAATAGTTATTAAAAAAAAAAAATCACTAAATCTATTGGGATATAACAACATCCTCAGCCTCATATTGTTTTGGCAAGGAATTCAAAATTTAACTATTCAAGAAGCGAATCCACAAGCATTTCATAAGCCTGCCATGGTTGCAAATTCTGATTACTACAAGTCCACAACTAATGAAATTTGTATCTAATCGAAAACTCATTTCACATTTTCACCGATCTAACTAACAATCTTAAACATCACCTCATATGATCATCCACAAATAACCCACTTTCAATATAACCCATTTTACAAAGAAAGATAATCTAACAATCAAATCTGGGTCCAAACTACCTACTAAGTTTTTTTCTCACTAAAGAATGTTAAAGGCTGAATTTTTCTCTAAAACCCATTTCCTAAAGTGTCTAGTAAACATGAATATAGCCATTAATTCATCTTTAGATTCAATATCTAAATATTCCTATCATGGGATCAGAAAAAAAGTTTAAACCTTTGATCAAAGATCTAAGATAGGTTAAGAAGTGATAGTATTAAGAAGCGATTAGTACCAAAGGCAGATGTGAGAATTAAGAGACAAATGCAAGCAAAGTGTTAGAGAGAGAGAGAGAGAGAGAGAGACATACCTGTGAGGAGAGGAGTCTAATGAGGCCGAGCCGACAATGAGGAGAGGAGTCAATGAGTTAAGCTGCTGATGAGTTGAGAGGAGAATGACAGAGACGGTGTCGGCGTCTGTGTGTTTAAGAGTGAGAGTGAGAGTGAGAGACTGTGAGAGAGACAAGAGGGATGATGTGAGAGTGAGAGTGAGAGACTGAGAGAGACAAGAGAGACGATGTGAGAGTGAGAGACTGTGAGAGAGACGGTGTGAGAGTGAGTGAGTGTTTAAATTTTTGTGATTTTGAGAGTAAGAGTGAGAGCGAGAGACTGATCTGGGAGTTTGAGTGTTTGGGACACGTGGATGGCTGAACGAAAATCGAGTGCAATAGACTCGATTTATTAAAATGACTTCAATGCACTCGATTTTCATATCTATGTGGACATCTTGTCCACCTCAGCAGGTGCCACGATAGGGAAATCGAGTACAAAATACTCGATTTGTTAGCCCAAAATCGAGTTCATTGGACTCGATTTGTTAGAAACGAAATTAGTTTCAAACGTTGCCTAACTAATAATATTGTTTAGATTTTATAGTTATTTAAAAATTTTGACCTTGCTTATGTACAATACAGACTAACTACACAATCTTTTCCCATGAGTAAAAGCGACCATATTTCTACTAGCTATGCTCATTTGATCAAACTGATGTTACCTTTTTTTTTTTTTTTTTTTTTTTACTTTTCCCCTTCAGAAAATTTACAGCCAAAACCTATGACTATCTTCCGTATGGTGAGCATGTTTCCTAAGGTGCACTTATCTATATAATAAAAGGCTTAGGGTTTCAAAATAGAATACCAGCTCAACTGAACACAAGGACCAAAATAGACGTTGCTTTGATAAGTATTCAAGGGCCAAAATAGACATACTAGATGAAGTGCAACATTCTTCCAAACTCATCCCCATTTTCAATCACATCATGAAGAGCATCTAGAAGACCCTTCCAAAATTCACCAACAAACTCTGAACCCTTTCACCTACTGTTTTGCAATATGTCATTTGCAAAATATAGAAAGGCCAATCTCTGCTCACGTGGAGAACATTGAAACTGTCAAGCCCATGTTTCAACAACTTGTTTTGCTTTATTCATATGGTTCATTATAGCCTAGTTACGCTATATTAATTACTTACTCATGTCATTGTTATTCGCTATAACACTTAACAAATACAATATAGATTTAAATGCTCTTATACACTACATCTATAATGACCATAGAACCTAAACAAAACAAAAAATAATATATACCGTTTGATTGACAACATGTTTAATCAATAATTCTACAAACTTATGATGATAGAGAAAGTTTTGTCCTGAAAATGTGTTTCACTGAAGTAAATATAGGTACTTATGTGTTTATGAATATGTTCAAGATATTATACATTACTCATTTTGGCAAGTGTATTATTGACCTCGTTGCTAATATGTTGTCTTGTTTATTTGTGAGTACTAGGCAAAGATGAAAGAGCTTATGGCAACAGGCTCACAGTTGCAGGGAGATGACATTGAGGCTGGCATACTTTGGCAGCTCGACAATGCATTTGGATAGGTCATCGGTCCAGAGAGAGGTGGCCGTGTTAGAGGGGTAGGCTTTAATCTAACTGCTCTGGCAATCATGCAAGGAACATAGAGGACAGTACGCCACCTCCAACATCTACTGCAATTGACCAAAGGGTTAAGGAGTTGTCTGCTCAAGTAGAAGCAATGAGGGAGAAATGCACTCTGTATGATGCCATTGAAGCTGAAGTGAAGTTATTGAGGAGGATGTTGACCCAAATGTACCCATTGTTTCCCACTATCTCTATGGTAAGAAGTTTGAATTACAAAGTATGTTGTGTGTCATATTTATTAGAGATTTTATAGTGATAAAGGTCAACATAAATTGTCATAACGTTGTGCTAAATACAAATACATTTATTCCATTTGCCTCGTTAGAAATTTCCCATATTGGGCTCCATAAAAACTTTAGACACACCAAGGAACTTGTATGGTAAAAAAATATAGCAATTCTCATGTCTTATCGGCAAAGGCAAAAATATACTCAATCAAGAGCACCATTGATGTCCCATGCAAGTGGGTGGCTTTCTTGCCATTTTTATTTGCCAACTTTCTATGCAACTTATGATTATATTGGGAATATCCCACTAAAAAATTGTTACCCTACTCTATTTTTGGCTTAATTTAGCACTTAGATACTTTACTATAATAATGCCAATAATGGTGTTATCATATAGGTCCAAACTTCTTCTTCATGTTTTGAGAGTTGAGATTTAGGGGTTTATGTTTGGTAGGGTGAAGATCCAAATCCCAATGGAAATTTCATTGTGAGTTGTGTTCATTTTTTGCCATTACACTCTAATCCAAGTGGAAAATTAAACCAAAGTAAAGAGGAGTTGTGATTTTCAGGCCAAAGCAGATGTTTTTATTTTTTTATATTGCTGTGTTTGTTTGTCTAGAAAGTGTGAGCTAAGAAAATAAGATGTTGATTTGAATTTGGATTTTTATTTTTTTTTATATGAATGCTACTGTGTTATAACTTTTTAATAAATTATATACTAAAATTTTTAACCTAATGTAAGACGTGTTAAGTGTACTTGAATGTGCTTTAATTGCTAATGTGGCACTTGGTAGTAATACTAGTGATATTGTGTCATTTAGCTACTAACTTTGTTGTTTAATACACTAATCCATTGTGTTTCTTAATTCGTAGGATGGTGACGGTGATTTTGCAGTGGATATTTAGTCTCCCTGTGCACAGCGCTTATCATCTAATGATACACATTAGGTGAAAACTTTATTATAACATTCTAGACAATTGGAATGTATTATTTTGTGCATGACAATCTACATAGTTAGAATGTATTCTTTTGTGCAGGACATTTTACATAGTGTTAGGACATATGTAGTTGTTCAAGCTTGTGAACGTATGTCGCTATTTTATGTAATTGGCTTATCCTTAGACAAAACGCACTTTACTTGTAATTGGGTAGATCTAGGATGTGTTAAACACTTCAAGAAACAGTGGTTCAAGATTAAGTGTTGAAGCCGTCAAAGTCTGTCCAAGATACAAGCAAGGAAGTGCAAGATTTTAAAGCTCGATAGATACCTCGACAGATACATCTATCGAGATTTAAAGAAGCTGTTAAGCCCGAGCCTCGACAGCTGTCTCGACACCTCTCGACACCTCTATCTGTCGAGAATTAAAGAAAACAGATTTCCAGGTCTGTTTCAAGTCCAATCCGTGTGTGTGTCTTTGGGACATCTTTTCTCCTAACCCTAGACATATAAAAGGATTATTTTAAGGGCCGTCAAAGTAAGCAACAAGCAGAATTCACAAGATACAAGTTGCTTCTTCTCTTTCATGCAAATTGTGATCTGTGAGACAAAGTTCGTGCCCTAGTTCATCTCTGATGATTTGAAGAACTTTGCAGCCAACATTCTTTCTTCCTGAAGTTGGTGAGTGAGTCACGTTAGGATTCGTGCAAAGGAGTAAGCCGCGTACTGGGATCCGTGCATCACATTGGTTAGTCACGTACTGGGAGCCGTGCATTAAACTGGAGAAATTGTCACTACAGAACAAGTCCAATTGGGTATTGGGGTAAGAGTTCAACTGTAGGTTGGTGAGGTACTGGGATTCCTTACTTGTAACTGCTTGTTGTGATAATAGTGGAGTTTCGGGAGTGGTGACCTTAAATCACCCGGTGGGGTTTTTGCCTTAGGGTTTTCCCCATTCGTGAACAAATCACCGTGTTATTTATTTTCCGCTGCATATCTTAGTTTGGTGATTTGTTTGTGCTGCCACGTGATATTATCTGTTAATTTGATTAATTAATAACTGGGCTAATTTAATTAATCTAAGTTATCACAAGGGGTCAACGCATTTGTGGCCTGACACATAGTTGTGTAGAATGCATTATTTTGTTCATAACAAAAACAATAAGAACACAAAATCAGATTTAAATACAATAAGAACATCTTCCTTTATTTGAAATTTTCTTCTCTTTTTTTTTTCTTAGAATACAAAACACAAATCCAAAAAATTAAAATTAAACCCACAATGTCCCATCCACTTTCAGTCTCTCTTTTCCTCTCTCACATAGCCTGATCCCAACCATCCTCTTTTCCTCTCTCACTCTCATTAAACCGATCCTAGCCATGGCTTGGAGAAGAAATTTAAACCTTCCATAATTTATTCTTCTTGATGGTTGGGTTTCAATTTCTTGTTCAAATTTTCTGGTTTTAAACTTTGTGTTTATGTTTAGTCTGATGTGGATCTGAAGTTTGATTTTGTGTTCCTATTTCCTAGGTTTGTGAATTTTGGTTTTTAATTTTGCATTCTTAAATTTGGTTGGTGTTTTTGTTATTTTTGTTCAAGATATGCTTAGATCTTGATTCATTTAATTTTTGGTTTTTAATTTTGTTTTCTTTAGTTAAAATTGATAAATTAATTTTTTATATTTAGATGCTTAAGTGGAATTTTTTTTAAAGCCAAATAAAAATTATTATAATTATTATTTTAATGGCTACGTCAACATTTAGTGCCAACTGTACACTCCGTTTGCCACGTAGAAATTTTCCATTAGTAAGATAACAGTAGGAACTAAAATAGAACGCGTTTTTCATTTTAGGGACTAAAAGCGGTAAAATGAAAAAGTAGGGATCAAAGTGGGAATGAGGTGAAAATGTAGGGATGAAAATAATATTTTTGCCTACTTTGTTTCAAACCCACTAGCAACAAAGGTTGAATTGGAAATGAGTTTTAACGCTTCAAAATCACATCGTGCAGTGAGAGAAAAGTTTGGATTGTTGGAAAACATGGTTTGTATCTCATACAAAATATACAACGGAAAATTAACGGATCTACTTTATTTGCAATTGATAACATGCACTATATAAATTTCAGAATTTAAGAATAAGAAAATGTATCTTAGTGTGGTGAAATTTAAAACAAATATTAGATGTATTTGGGAACACTTCTAATCTTTACTTCAATTCCACTAATGCCCAAAAAGTGTAGTCTCTTAATCAGTTCCAAGAGAGAATAAGAGAGTGGCTTACACTCACATTTACACTATTTCATTCCACAATTGTATATTTTAAAATTTCATATGTTTCTCCCTTTATGTCTAACTGATTATTTAATTGGGCTAGCATTTTTGGCCTTTCCAATTGGGATTAAGTATGTCGCTTGGAGTGGTTTCAAAAGGGAACAATAAGACACTAGTTTCAATGGGTCTTGAGCTCTTCTGTCAACTCTTGACAAGTCCAAAGTTGATATTAATTATATTTAATACCACTATATAAATATAATTGCATTCTAGGCCTTATTAATAAATTATATTTTAAGACTTTATTGTACATGCAACCCCTTTATAAAATCCAATTTCATAAATATATACTTTAGTAACCCCTTACTAAAGTAGTTAGCCCCAACATTCTGAATAACTAAATCTATTAAACTTATTTTAAGAGAATATTTTATATCTCGTTAAGAGATTATGAATTCCATCTTGAGAATATATATTCCGTCAACACTAAATATAGCCACCCAACATACTGAAGTTTTGATAGTAAATTTAGATCCCACTTCTAATATATCAAAGCAACTTACACTTCATGATCAAGTCCATTATTCTCTCAGGCTTAAAAGTTCATGTAAATAGAAGTCGTGAGATTTATTATTCATTTGACAGTTTTTAGGAGAATAATAAATCTCACAGCGGTCTAGTTTAATATGCCTTAATTCTTAAAACATATTAATATATCAACTAGAAGTCTCCACTTCCATGATCAAAACAAATCATCTTAGTTGATATGTTATATTCTTTGCAGATAAAATGCCCAATTTCATCACTGACTACAGATCAAAATTCTGAGTTTACAAAGAACTTGTGATTTATATCTTCTATGACTAAATTACATAAATCACATATTATGCATCTCATGGACTATATGATAATGTACAAATATTCATGTTACCATTATTTTAGATAATAATAAAACAACTTTATTAATCGTAATATTAAGTCATACATAGCATCATACAATAGGATTTAAGGGCACTAATCCTAACAATCTCCTATTTACCCTAAAGACTATTGTGCACTAATCTAACACCCATTTCCTTCAAATGCGACTTAAAAGTCTTTTAAGCAAGGCTTTGGTAAAGAGATCCGCTAGATTATTTGCATTATTAATCTTTGTTACTACTACATCTCTTCGAGCAAAAATGTCTCGAATGATGTAGTACTTTCTTTCTATGTGCTTTCCTTTCTTGTGATTCCTTGGATCCTTGGATTGTGCAATCACTCCACTATTGTCGCAAAACAATGTGATAGGAACTTTCTTAATTCTCACAACCCCAAGATCAGAAAGGATTTTTTTTGAGCCAAACAACTTCCTTTGCCAGTTCACAAGCAACACATTCAGCTTCCATGGTGGAGTCGGCAATATAAGATTGCTTAACACTCCTCCAACTTATGTCTCCACTTCCCAAGGTGAACACACAACCTGAAGTGGACTTTTTGAAATCAAGATTTGATTGAAAATTTGAATCTATATAACCATTGGGAATCAAATCTTGACCAAGGTAAACAAGCATATAATCTCTCATTCTCCTTAGATACTTGAGAATATGCTTTACAGCTTGTCAATATTTAAGTCTTGGATTTGATTGATATCGGTTGACCATGCCAATTAGATAACAAATATCTAGTCTAGTACAAAGTATGGCATACATGAGACTTCCCACTGCAGAAGCATAAGGAACTTGTCTCATTATGTTTTCTTCCTCAAGAGTCTTAAGCCTTTGGTCATTAGATAGAGGATTCCATGTCTAAAAGGGAGCAATCATTTCTTGAAATTTTGCATACTAAACCATTCTAGAACGTTATCTATATATTCAGCTTATGACAAACCTAACATCTTATTCTTACGATCTCACCAAAGCTTGATCCCTAGAATAAAGTTAGCTTTACCTAAGTCTTTTTTATCAAATTGGCTTGATAACTAAACCTTTACTGATAACGTTATCCCTACATCATTTCCAATAAGTAGAATATCATCAACATAAAGCACTAGGAATATTACTACTTTATCTCGATGCCTTTTGTACATACATGGTTCATCAAGATTTTGTTCAAAACCTAATGACTTGATTACTTGATCAAATCTGATGTTTCATGACCTAGATTCTTGCTTAAGTCCGTAAATGGACATTTTCAACTTGCATATAATATGCTCTTGGTTCTTTGATATAAAACATTTCGGTTGCATCATGTAGATTTACTTAAATGCAATCTTGACTTCCATTTGCCAAATTTCATAATCATAATAAGCAGCAATGGATAAGAGAATTCTAATAGATTTAAGCATGGCTACTGGCAAAAAAGTATCATCATAGTCAATATCTTCTTTTTGTGTATACCCTTTCGCCACAAGTCTTGCTTTAAAGGTTTCAACCTTTCATTTATCCATCTCTTTCTATTGTAAACCCATTTACAACCAACATGTTAAATGTTGTTAGGCACTTTTACAAGATCCCATATTTGATTGAAATACATAGAATCCAATTCAGATTTCAAAGCTTTGGACCCAATAATGTGTATTTATATCATTCATTGCCTCTTCATAAGTGTAAGGATTAGATTTAGCCTTTTCTGGGATAACTTCATAAGTTTCTCCCAAACCTATAAATATTATAGGTGGCCTTACATTCCTTCCATTACGACGAGGCACTTGTGTACTAGACATCTCATGAGTAGTATCTTGTGGTGTATCTAGTACAGCCACATCATCCTTAGTTTTATCCATTGGTTATTCAATTACAGGTTCTTTCATTTCAGCCAAAACAACTCTATTTCTAAGAGTATAATCATTCATATATTCATTTTCCAAAAATTTGGCATTTGTATTAACAAACACTTTATTATCTTTATGACTATAGAATAAACCTCCAACAGTTCCTTTTATATACCTCATAAAGAAAACCACTTCTATTTTAGACTGTAACTTATCAAAATTTCCTTTCAATACATGTGCTGGACAACTCCAAATATGGAGATGTCTCATACTAGGCTTACGCCCAATTCACAACTCTATAGGTGTTTTAGGAACAGACTTTGAAGGAACTAAATTCAGAAGATATATTACAATATTTAAGGCATATCCCCAAAAAGAAATTTGTAGAATTGAATAACTCAACATGAATCTAACCATATCTAAAAGAGTCATATTCTTTCTCTCTGCCACATCATTTTGTTGTGGAGTTCTAGGTGCAGTCAACTAGGAGATAATCTCATTTTCAGTTAAGTAGTCATTGAAATCCCCAAGAAGGTATTCACTACCTCGATCAGGTCGAATGACCTTTATGCAGTTACCCAATTGATTCTTAACTTCAGCACTGAACTCTTTGAACTTTTCAAAAATTTCAGACTTTCGTTTCATTAGGTACACATAACGAAATTTAGAGTAATTATCAGTGGAAGTAATGAAATACTCATAGCCACCTATTACTTGGATGGACATAGGACCACATACATCTGAATGTACTAGTTCTAGCAACTCTTGGGCTCTTCTACCTTTTGCATTAAAAGATCTTTTGGTTATCTTACCCTCCGAACAAGATTCACAGATTGGAAATCCATCAAAGTCCAATGGCTTTAAGAGTCCATATTTGATCAGTCTTTGAATTCTATTTGAATTATTATGACTCAAATGTAATTGCCAAAGATATGCATCACTAGTAGAAGGAAGCTTTCTCTTTAATTATTTAACATGTTAATTATTATCTAATTTAGAATTGTATAATTCATGCTTATCAGGAGCTAAAATATAAAAACCATCTATAATATTTCTAGAATAGATAAACAATTTATCTTTCTTTATTACAACATTGTTTTCAGGATAACACAATATCCATGTTTATCTAAATAAGTTGCAGAAATTAAATTCCTACGAGCATTAGGTATATATAAACTGTCTTCCAATATTAAAACTCTAGAATCAAAGCATAAATTAAACACTCTAATAGCTACAACTAGAATTCTGCTTCCATTAGCTAAAGTAAGAAATAGTTCTCCCTCATTCAGTTTTCTAGTCTTTTGAAACCCTTGCAAAGAATTGCAGATATGATTAATACAACCTGAATCTACATACCAGGAATTCGTGGGATTTTGTACTAAACATATTTCAAGAAGGAATGAACTTTTCATACCTTTATTATTGGCGGCTCTAAATATTGGAAAATTCCTCTTCCAATGACCATTATTGCCAAAATGGAAACACTTTCCTTTGGCGTACTCCTTTTTCTTTTCCTTATTGGCAACTCCTAAAGAAATTTGTTTACCATCTTGCTTGGTGAAGTCCTTCTTCTTCTTCTTCTTCTTCTTCTTACTCTTACCTTTTGACTTAGGTTGAGAAGTAGAAGTTTTAACCATATTAGCAATAACATTGGAAGTACCAAGAATGCCTTCCGCCACTACTAATTCATTCATTAATTCAGAAAATGAATAAATCTTTTTGTTCAAATTATAATTAAGTATGAATTCCTTGAATGATTCTAGTAATGACTGGAGTATCATATCTACTTGGGATTCTCCATCAATATCGGCACCTAAAACCTTCAGTGTATTCAAATTAGAGATCATCCTAAGACAATGCTTCCTGATTGAAGAACCTTCAACCATTTTGGTATTATAAATCTGTCTCATAGTTTCTTGTCTTGTAGAATGGCCTTGCTCAACAAACATCTCCTTCAGACTTAGCATTATGTCTGAAATTAGTTTTACATCCTGCATTTGATGTTGTAGAACATTTGAGATAGATACTAGGATATAGCACTTGACCATCTCATTAGATTTCTGCCAACGATCATATCGTCGTGTTTCTTCAAGAGAAGCATCTAATGATAGAAAGTTAGGACAAGGTTGGCTAAGCACATATTTGTACTCTTTGGCTGTAAGAACAATGTCTAAATTTCTTTTCTAGTTAACATAATTGGATCCAATCAATTTGTTTTGATTAAGAATAACAACAAGTGGGCTAAATGATGCCATGATTAAATCTAAAAATAATAAATATGAATATAAAAAGTAAACCAAACATTATCAATTTAGCATATAAACATAAAATATTGAACCTTAATGAAACCATAATATATATATATATATGCAATGACAACCCAATCTCATATTCAATATCTCTCAGCATAGAGTGAATATTAAATACTATGATTGATTAAGAACTATTCTCATTATTATTGCTATCATAATAAGTCTTATCAAACACTAATAATATGCTGTTTTACATTTGACCTCTAAATAATAGTAGTAAGAATTTAGCATAGAGGACACTATAATATTGAGTCTAGTGCATACCATTGTCTAGAATCATGTGTAGCCACATTTCATCTCCCTTAACAGGTTTATCTTGTAGTACCATGATACAAATTACCATCCGCATGGAATGCAAAGCTCAAAGCTAAGAGAATGTGTTTGATCAACCCACTATAAACCGGGAAGTTCAATCTCGTAGTACCATGAAATAAATACTCTTCGCATGGAATGCTAAGCTCGAAGCAAAGATAAAGTATATATTTCATACTACTGTGAATCAATAATGGAGGCCGTGAGATCCAACCCTTGTGTCTCTCTCCCACTAGATGTTTTAAAATAAAGTTTTTTAATTAGATATCATGTGTAATCTAATCACACATAGCCCTGAACTTTATCCATGTGAAAACAGTTAGAAAAATTCTGAATCTATAACTTTCAATCAATCGAATGTATTTCTTGGTCGGTCGAAAAAAAATTAAAAAAATTTGTACTTAACAATTTGCCTGGCTCGATCGCTGTTCAATTAATTAAAAAAAGAACATTCGATTAATCGACTAGCAATCGAATCAAATATATTGGTTATTGTTTCACTCGATCAATTGAAAGCAATTTTTGATCGATTGAAACACATGAAACATGAATTTCCAGAATTTTTCTGAAGCAATATTCAACGGTTTTTCATGAACAAACAACCATCATATGAACATAATAGGTAGAATTTGATATAAAAATTGCATTCCATTAATGCTATAGCCTTAAAGTTCAATTTAACATACTTAACATCAAACTAAACAACATTATAACATCAATATCAGTTTTTATCAAAACATAATTTCAATCACCATGAAAAAAATTAATTGCATAATCTTCTAACATCATAAAACTATTATCTTTGATTCCAAAACTCACAAAATATGTTATATAAATTCGAAATTGAAGACCACTCTGATACCAATTGTTAGAAAAAAATGATTTGTATCTCATACAAAACATATGCAGCGAAAAATTAACGAATATTCTTCATTCGCAATTGATAACATGCACTATGTAAATTTCAGAATTTAAGAACAAGAGAGCGCACCTTGGTGTGGTGAAATTCAAAACAAATATTAGATGTACTTGGGAACATTTTTAATCTTTACTCTAATCCCACTAACGCCCAAGAAGTGTGGTCTCTCAATCAGTTCCAAGGGAGAATAAGAGAGTGACTTACACTCACATATACACTGTTTCATTCCATAATTGTGTCTTTTAAAATTTTGTATGTTTCTCCATTTATGTCTAATTGATTATTTAATTGGGCTAGCCTTTTGGACCATTCCAATTGGGCTTAAGTAAGTGGCTTGAAGTGGGACCAAAAGGGAACAATAAGACACTAGCTCCAATAGGCTTTGAGCTTTTTTGTTAACCCTTGATAAGTCCAAAGTTACCATTAATTATATTTAATACCACTATATATATATATAGTTGCATTCTAGGTTTTATTAATAAATTATATCCCAAAACTTTATTGTACATGCAACCATTTCATAAAATATTCGTAGTAATATAAAGTCATGAATGTAAACTGTCACTTTGAAGATTACTACATCTTAATTTCCGGTTTAATCTTTAAAATTATTCATCATATGTTTATGAAATTGAATTTCATAAATATATACTTTAGTAACTCCTTACTAAAGTAGTTAGGCTCAACATTCTGAATAACCAAATCCATTAAACTTATTTCAAAGGAGTATTTTATATATCCGTTAAGAGATTATGAATTCCATCTTAAGAATATATGTTCCATCAACACTAAATGTGGCCGTCCAACATACTGAGGTTTTGATCATGAATTTATATCTCACTCCTAATATATCAAAGCAACCTACACTTCATGATTAGATCCATTATTCTCTCAGGATTAAGAGTTCATGTAAATAGAAGTTGTGAGATTTATTATTCATTTGACAGTCGTTAGGATAATAATAAATCTCACAGCGGTTCAGTTCAATATGTTTTAATTCTTAAAACATATCAATATATCAACTAGAAGTCTCCACTTTTATTATCAAGACAAATCATCTTAGTTGATATGTTATGGTCTTCGTAGATGAAATGCCCAATTTCATCATCGACTACGAATTAAAATTTTGAGTTTATAAAGAACTTGTAATTTATGTCTTTTGTGACTAAATTATATAAATCACATACTATGTATCTCATGGACTATATAATAATGTCCAAACATTCATGTTACCATTATTTTAGATAATAAGAAAACAACTTTATTAACTACAACATTAAGTCATACATAATGTCATATATAGTATCATACAATAGGATTTAAGGACACTAATCCTAACATAGATTTACTTCCACGTGTGCATCATCAAAAACTTCATCAGAGCCATCACCATAGACATACGCCGATCAATATGGGCTAGCATGGGTTGGGTACGACCAGACACCCACAACCAACGAAAACATGCTGGCATGCTAGCCTAGTCACATCATGGCCCCACTTCATTTTCACATAAATAATTGTCCAAGCTTTTGTAATAGGCAATCCGATGCGTGATATCACACCAACTGTACATAATGTTGTACTAGCCTTCATGAATTGTCATATCAAGCAAATCAACACATCCAATATCTAACCAAGAAGATGACATAGGCTCATGTGTACTATCAAACTTTTACTGGTTAGAGACAAACCACCAATTACTGTGAACTCGATGGGCTTACATATGATCATACACTACCCTTCAACTACCACTCCTATAAATCCTATATATATATATATATATGCATGTATGTATGTATGTATATACAAGCCAACACGTAAGAAACCTCATTGATCCTCACTCCCCCATAACACACACCGCAATGCACTCCCCAATAAAACACATTGCTACTCACATCACAATGCCAATGCACAATTGGCTGCTACCTCGGTTTCTTGACAACTATGCACGGGAGAGGAATTTTGATGTAAGAGAATATTATGCCAGATTAAGGCGTGAGAAGGAGTTTCACGTGAACGAGCCAAATGCTCTGCACAATGATCTCAAATTACTTGGAGCACCTTTGGTGGACTGTGTGTCGTTGAGGAAGCCAAGGCACAATGTCAACGAATGCAGACGTGCAGTCTACCAAATACACAAGGAGAACAATTTGACGTTGCTTTGTTAGTCTAGATATCACATGCTGCAATTGGCAAAGGATCTTGCAACCACCACCAGGAACTCACACCTTGTGAGCATAACAACGTCTTAAGCTATGAACCATACCAATCGGAATGAACGACGCATTCGTACCTATTGGAATGAAGATGCACCATCTGTGGTTAGGGTGCTTCTTATTTAATGTGAACTCGTTCATGACTTGTGTTTGTCTTTAGTTCATGTTTTCATTTCCTTTTCCAACTAAACATTTTATGTTATGTGTAACTTT
Organism: Castanopsis chinensis; assembly: GCA_032878915.1. Lineage (NCBI taxonomy): Eukaryota > Viridiplantae > Streptophyta > Magnoliopsida > Fagales > Fagaceae > Castanopsis > Castanopsis chinensis. The sequence goes on along the minus strand of JAVQMG010000099.1, from coordinate 2,511,662 downwards.
CTGTTCGTATCATTTGTGTTAAGTGTGTAATTTATAGTATATGTAAGCTAATGGCCATACTGTTAATGCTTAATATGTCGTACCTTTTTGAATATATGGAATCATCTCTATGAATTTATCTTCTTTGTATGTTATGTGGTACGTACCATTCATCGTCTTATCGATGCTATTAATAATTGCTAAATATTTGTTACGAAGTAATACTTTAAGATATAAATATTATGATCCTGGTTTGTACCAAACATCTCAGTCATGTTTACATTATCCCCATAAATGGATTCAATACTAACATTCAAAGGTCTAATACAACAAAAGTTCATCATACATTTTAAACTACAACGTAGCAATTGCAGCCACACTTAATCCCATAATTACTCTTCATTTGACATATTCACGTCCGACTTGTAAATGTCACCTGCAAGAGGTGATTGCATATAGTGTGCTTGGTCGTATAACTGCATCTCGACTAATTCACAAATCTTGGCTTGGCTCTGATATCAATTTAGACGTATCTTTATTCGATTATTTTCCTCTCTAGTATGGTTCAATGCCCTATGAAGTCCATCTAGAGTATCTATTGACATTTGAGTTGCACGTCGATGAGGCACTAGCAACTAATAGCCGACTAATTCCTTGTAAAACATTGCTTGTTGTTCAACAAACCAAGCCCACTCCTACCTTATTGTGTTGTGAACTCATTTACTATTTCGCAAATTAGGATCAATCAGGTAGCTAAAATCATCTTCAAGTACCCATTGATGACCCATTGCTCTGAATACGTCACTAGGTCTATAAATTGAGTAATCTCCTTCCATTTACCTGCAACGGCATATCAATTGCAACAGTTACTAAATAATGTAACTCTGCATAAATTGTTATTACAATAACGCTACAACTTTCATAATGTGTTGTTACACTAAATATTGTCTATATGTACAACGCTGCATAGCCTCTTTATTAATACAAACATGCATAAATAGTAGTATATTGAAAAGTCACTGAATTAAACCATCGAACCTGTTCACTATTAAAAACTTCGCAAATTTAAATAGTTGTAGTAGTAGTACATTCCTACCATTATATACTCACATCAACACATTTCAAGACAAAATGCCATTGTGTATTTATAGCTCTATTAAAGTATAATGCATAGTGTGAGATGATAAATGAATTAAAAGTTCACATGGCATTACATGACAAAGTCTGCAATCCAATAAAAATATTGTTATTGATAGACATGACATCTCTAGTAAAGAACACAATGCTCAGTGTGACATGAGAAATTACATAAAGGTTCACATGGCATTACATGACAAAGTCGGGGCTGGATTAGTTTTCGTTGTTAATGATACACATGACATGTAAGGTAAACTACACAATGCACGTACACAATGCAGTGTGACATGACAAACTCTGTCATTACCACCCTCAAATTGAATTTCAATTGTGGGCCAATTTTGCACTGTGTATGCCAAATTTCTTTTCTTAATTTTGGTGCTGTAAAATAAATGATTTGTTTTGGTGGAGCAAAAAATGTTTGTGATTTTCTTGCATCTAGGTGCCTTTTCCGCTTCATCTCTCCATCAAAACCTAATAAGCTCTTTCATATTCTTCAGTTATAAATTCACCTATTATTATTTTGTGCTTGTAAATTACTAAATTTCCGACCCATTTTTATCCCTTAAACTTATTTCTCCTCTATGGCATTCACACATATAGTATGAGCACTTACCGTGTCCAAAAGGTCTCTCTCTTCTTGTGGAAATTTGGCTTTGTACTGATCCAAAACTGCAAAAAACAATCACTATATTTACCTAAAAAGTAAAACCCATTTCTATTTGTTTTTCTTCTTTTTGACATTTTTTTTTTCCTGTGGCAGAGTCGATTGACCGCACCAACTTGGACATCAAATAGCGTTGATCATTGGAACTTACAACTGCTAAAATTTGGAAATTAATAGCGTTGATCACTGGTGGCTTCATTACATCTTATCAAGCCCTTAGATTAAATAGTATTGACCTTGGGATTGACCTCTAAGAAATTGCTTGCAACTTGTCCGTCAAAACTACTTGACTACAAGATTTTTGTGACATAAGGGCTTTGAAAATGTATTTTTGGGATCCTTTGGCTATTGTGTTTTTTGTTATACTTGAGTTGTGAGATTTGGATTAATGCTTTAGGAGACCAAGAAAACCTTAAAATTTTCAATATGTTAGAACTCCATTTAATTTAAATTGTTAACTCTCTCTTTAGTCAAGTTTTTGTGTTTTATGAATTTGCGGGAGCAATTGGTCTATTGAGAATTACATGAGTTATTATTGCTGGCTCTAACACAAAAGTTGTGAGAGCAGTATTCCCATTTTATTATGTGGATAGATGACTTGATTTGAAGATTTTCATTTGGTTAATTCTAATACAAAATATCCTTTTTGGTTTATTGTATCCTTTAGCGAAGTTGAGGGTGTCAGGTTCCTCGAGAAAGAAAATGAACCACCAATTCAAACAAGAACAAGATTAAGAAGAAGAGAATGATGTCGAAGGGTGACTTGGAACTATGCAAGAAGGGGATTATAACGGGAGAGAAGTGCATTACATTTAATCTTGCTTTTAATAGGAATTAGTAAATTTTATTTTAGTCCATGCAGAAAAGTAAGTAATTTAGATGATGTATTTTGCTATCGAGCAAGATTTAAGTACAATACTTAAGTACTGTTCCTTAAGTTTCCTTTTAAAATTTTGTCATGTAATCACTTAATTAAAAAATAGTTCCAACCCATAAAAAAATACTTCCATCTCATTGGATGTAAGTACTTTTTTAATTAAGTAACAGCAGAATTTTAGGGGGCTCCCCTCCTGTTATAACATCTTCAGTTTTCTCATGTTTTTACACCGATGAAAAACACGTGACAAGCAACAAATCCTAAGGTTAGAAAAATCACACGTCAAATTCCACTTTTTTCCCTCAATTTTTTGTCTTTCCTTCTTCTTCGCATCTTTCCCCAACATCCCCACCCTAAACGGACCTCACCTACTTGAGCATCAGATGCGTCCAGATTGGTAGATCGGAACTTGATGGCAATGATTTTGGACTAAAACTGTGGGTTTCACAGCTAAGATTGGCATTGCAAAACAAGAAACCATGGCTGTTTGGATTGACATGGTGGGTTTCATGGCTATGCCGCTATGAGCATCGAGGCTCGTTTTGGTGGAGGCATGTGAAATTGTGGTCCTCCGGCGAGCTTGGGGAGGTAAGACATTGGGTTTGATATGGATTTCTGGCCATGGGAGTTCCGATGGGTTGTGGGTTTGGCATGAGGCTTGTTTTTTTTTTTTTTTGATAAGCGCATGAGACTTCTGAATATGCTTTGAAAGCTGTGAAAGAATCAGCCATGGAAGCTTCCTCTCCTTCTTCAAAGCTTTGAAAGCAGCCATGATGTTCTTCTCTAATCTTTTATTCCTTAATTTTTTTTTTTTCATTTATCCAATTAATTGGCTTTTCTCTTCACATTCAAATCACAATTTAATAAAACCCAAATCAGAGACCCAATTCATTGTTCTGTTCTTATAAAAAAAAAGAAAAAAAGAAAAAGAAAATCATTGTTATGTTCTCCAACAAAAGTTGTTCCATCAAGCTTTAAAGCTCTTGAAAGAGTTCTTGAACTTCCTAGATATGGGTCTAGTGTGGCTGATCATTTTGTGATAGTGGAAACCATCAAAATATGATTTTGAAAGATCATTTTTCGTAACAGTTGATTGAAGCAAACCCATAAATATTTATTGAAAACTGAAAAGATTTAAAAGGGCGAGAAAATTATGTGGCTTATTTATAACCGTAGGATTTGTTGCTTGCCATGTGTCTTTCATTGGTGTAAAAACATGAGAAAACTGGGGATATTATAACAGAAGGGGGAGCCTGCCCCTGAATTTTAAGAGGGATACTTGAGAAAACACTAAGGTACTGTACATAATTTTTTTTCCTTTGCTATCTTTACGTCATCAAGGAAATACTTTCTTAGCCAAAAACCGAAGTGATGCAGCACCTACACGCCCTTTTTGGACGATGCATAATTAGTTTTTTGTTTGGCTCTTAGCTGCACTACTGGCTACAGTTTTTCCTTGCTATTCTTCTAAGAAAGTAAGAATTATGGTTGATCAATTGGGCATTCACTGGTATTTCTGTAGTATGTATAGATGCCATTGTAATAAGTATTGGTCCAATATTTATACTGGATTTAACAAATATTTGAGGGACTACTTGTTTTCTTTAAACTTGATTTTACATTGTTTTCTTTCTTGTTTTACACAGAATTAGAGGGACTATGTTTCGTAAATTCCAAACCCACGATAAGCCAAACCTCAAATCTTCTCCTTTGCAACGAACCCCAATTCAGCTTTCGCACAAGAAATATCTGTTAGAATAGATATTAGTATTATCTTTTATACTACGCTGCAAAATCCCTTTTGTTGTAGGGAATTTCCACGAATTCCTAAACCTGTGAGAAACAAAAAATATAGAGAAAACACACGCCAAAGAAAATAATCACACGCACAAGACAGTATTTACGTGGTTCGGCAATTTGCCTACGTCCACGGAGTTGCAGAGATTTCACTATTATCAGAGAGAGTTACAAATTGCGGCTACAAAAAAAAACCTTTTATACTCCCAACCGACTACACGTGGAAACCCTAATTAAAACCAACGTTTTCTACTCAAAACCGGATTTACAATGGGCCCAAAAAAAATTTCCCGGGGGCGTTGCCCCCGGACCCCCAAGAGGCTTGTCCATGAGCGCTCCGGCTTGGGCCTATCGGCCCAAGCCTCCACTTCATGGACTAAGCCTCAGAAAATCTCCCATTAAAATCTACGCAACATTATTCGGGTCAGGTCGGGTCATTCATCGGATCAATATACAAAACTAGGTTCCACAAAGCCCAACACCTTTATTCCTCACAATAAGCAGCAAACCATCCTCCTAGCATCTATTTCAATAGTTTTAAGTTCAACCCAAGGGATGCCTAATAGCTGCTAGTTTCAGCAATCTAGGTGGTCTGTTCCATCATCTTTCTTCTCCTTCCTCCCTTTCTTCTTCCTAGGCTCTTCTCAAGTGCCATTATCCTCAGCTCCATCCCTGTCTTCTGGGACTAGTGCTGCTGTGTGCATGTCTCTTCCAATACTCCCCACCCTCACAATCCTTGCAATTCCTACTCCTACTTTGGCTCCCTGAGTAAATTCTCCATCTGCAATGATCCCTGTATTGCCTCTCTCGCTCCCTATCACAACCATATTTCTTTTTATCTCCCAGGCGGAAACAATCTCGGTCCTTGTTCCTCTCTCTTTCTCTTCCAAATCCACATTCGAATCATAACCTATCATATTCTCTATCATAGTCCCATTCCCTTTGAAACAGGAATAACAAAATGAATAAGATCAAAAACTAACATAAGTTTTTAAGAATTGATTATATGGTAAATTCATCACTTACAAATATAAAGAAGTGCAATGCAATTTTCATATGTGCTAATAGAAGAAAAGTGATGAACTGGGAATACACACCTAAACAAACTGTGATCCCTCATAATTTTTTCTGGACAATGACAGAGCAAAGAAACCTGGAAAATTCAAAATACCAAGCTACAGGGATGTTTAACCACTATAGTGGCTTCATCTGCTACACAATTGGAAAAATGCGCCCCTGCCTCCTTTAATATACGTTCTTGCACGACCACTTCCATGACATTCTACAAGCTTCTACATCACACATTGACAAACTCCATCCAAATATGCTCACTTAAAAATTCATATGCCCATAACCAACCCTATTGTTTAAGACAATGGCCTACGCACCTCCCTTTCTCAAAACCAAAAAATAGGTCACCATGTCCCCTATGTTGCCTTTAAAGCAACAAATGTTGTGGAGTGGTTACCTAATTGTGAAAGAAATTAAAAGCAGTGTAGAACTTTGATGTAAAACAGTCATACATAAAATATAAAATAGATTTTATTGCAATTCTAAATGAGATGGAACAAAGAAGACCATATCACATTTGCACTTCAATAGTAATGTACGATACATCATACTTCTCATGGTACTGTCAGTACAGGGAAACCTGGAAGTATAAAAAAATGTTAATATAGGAAGTACTGAAAACCACCTACAATGTGAAATCAACCATGCAATTGGATGATAATATGAAGAGCACAAACCCAACCTTGCCCACTTGGACCAATCCTAAACAGACATAAGCTAGATATTTGCTTATAAATGAATGAAAAAGACAACTTGTCTAAAAATAAAGGCTAGAAAAAGATGAGGAAAAGGCTTTAGCGAAAAAAATAAGCATTCTGTAAGAAGACGTGGGTCACAACATAGATACACTAGATAAAAGACATTTAAACAAGTTACAGTAATAAAAATTAATTTTCATTCAATATCGCACAAAAGAGAAGAAAATCAGAAACCAGAACTGTAGAAATGATTTTACCTGTATCTGTCACAGTCGTGTCTTCCAAATCTCTCTCTTTCCCATACAAGATATCACACTTATATATATCCTTCCATTACTGTTCTTCCCCCCCCCCCCCCCCCCCCCCCCAAGAACCTTTTATGAAAACAGAAGTTAAACTGGAATAAAAGAAATGCAAACCTTTTCATGAGCCTCATCTTCGAAACCATCAAGTTGGTCAATCCCCTCCTCGTCTTCCTCCTAATCATCTTCCAAAATGCTTCGGCTAGGTTCCAATGAACCCAAGTGATTCAAGAGTCCATCTGACGCCATACAAAAAGACATCAAGCACACATTTTCAAAGACAGTCATGGAAGGAAAAGCATTATAGAAAATTGCAGCGGGAAACCTATGAAAGAGATCAAATTCACAAATACATGTCAAGCAAATACCAGTTTCAATTAAAAACAGCATCTTTTCTTGATTCATGTCAAGTATACACACACACAACTCTACATACATGATACATATAACACTACATTCTCTATCAACGCAATCACATGTAGCTCTCAGTCCATTAGCTCCTCATCAAATTGTTTTCCAAAAGCAATAGCCATAAGCAGTACTACACATATAGATTTAACAAATACACAACTAGAAATTGAAAGCCACCGCCGTTGGTGGCGGTGGCGACGAACGGTTTCAGGCGGAGCTCTTGAGGGTGAGACTTGAGAGAGGTCTAGATTAGGGTTTACTTGACCGTTTTGGGGGGAAAATATGAAGCGGGTCGGGTCAACCAGCTCGACCCGAATTTTTAAAGGACCAAGTTAAGCCAGTCTAGTCTGAGGCTCACACTAAATCCAGGTTTAGGCCCATTCTCCATTTTTCCTTAGCCCAACAAAAAAAAACACCACTTACCCTATCGCTTTGAAAATCAAGTCCAAAACCCATTCTCAACTAAGCCTAAACACTAAAGTCTGAACCCACCCAACCTAAGTCCAATTAATTTATTATTTTAGCAAAATGAAATTGGATATAATTTTAAAAATTAAGATGTTATTCAATTTAAACATAGCTATACATAGGAAACTAGAATTGCTCTTTTTGACTCTTTATTTCAAGTTTAAAAGTAAAAGATTTAAAACCCCACAAATAAAAGTGCAAAATTGAAGGGAATTATGGCTTCGTTTATTTTTAGACGAAGGTAAGTAGTTTTCATTAATTTAAATCATGCTGAAGTACAATAAAAATATGGTTATTTAATACAAATAACTTGACATTAACAAATCAATGAATGAAGCCGTGTGATTTTTTGTGTTTCTAAAAAGCGATCATTTTTGTGTGTTTTTTTCTCTTTTTTTTGGAACAAATTAGGTATTTATATCACACCAAAACGAAATTTTGTATTGTTCAACCATTATCCGTTCTAAGGAAGCCATGAAAGGCTCATTAGGTGTACCCCTTATTCAGTAATAGGGGAAGTATTTAGGTTTTACCTTCTTTATAGGGAGAGCCAAGAAAGTTTATTTGCACAAATAAAAAAAAAATGAATTTAGGATAAACTTTAATGTGGCCATATAAGGTTCTTCTCTTAGGCCAGAAAGAAAAATGTAAATTAAGGTGGTGGTTTAGGTGATGCAAGGTTGATAGAAAAGGAAAACATTGGCCAAGATGGGACCAATTGTGCCAACCCTAGTACAAGGGGGAATGAGATTTGAGGAAATGAGAAAAGTTCAATGATGTCATACTAGCTAAACAATTTTGGCTTCTTATTCATAACAAATAATCCTTATTCTATAAGACATTTTAGGCAAAGTTCTTCCTAATAGGAATAGTCTTTAAAGCCAAGGAGAATTCAAAATTGGTTAAACAATTGGCTTACAATGGCAAATTGGTCACTTTTGCTCATAACAACTGACAGGCCACAAACGCGTTGACCCTTTGTGATAATTAAGATTAATTAAATTAGCCCAGTTATTAATTAATCAAATTAACATGCACATTTACGTGGTAGCACAAACAAATCACCGAAACTAAGTTATGCAGCGGAAAGTAAATAACACGGTGATTTGTTCACGAATGGGGAAAACCCTAAGGCAAAAACCCCACCGGGTGATTTAAGGTCATCACTCCCGAAACTCCACTATTATCACAACAAGCAGTTACAAGTAAGGAATCCCAGTACCTCACCAACCTACAGTTGAACTCTTACCCCAATACCCAATTGGACTTGTTCTGTAGTGACAGTTTCTCCAGTTCAATGCACGGCTCCCAGTACGTGACTAACCAATGTGATGCGCGGATCCCAGTACGCGGCTTACTCCTTTGCACGAATCCCAGTACGTGACTAACTCCACAGCAACCCTTTGATTGTTGTAGTTGATTTGCAGCAGCTTCACATAGAAACACCAATAAGATCTTCAATGTTGGTGCAAGAGACTTTGCTTGGTTACAAAACCCTAAGGCGTACAAGAAACGCAGCAAGAACTCTTTCTTCTGTAGGAGGAGGCTAGGGTTTCAAAAAGAAAACCTTATGAAGCTCTCTCGGGGGTTTGGTTTTTCTTTTTCCACCTCCTTTAAATAGGAGCTTAATGGGCTCTCCTATTCCAAATAGGTTTACACAAACCTTGGGTTTTCCTAGTCCAATAAGAATTATACAAACCCATAAACAATTAGCCTTTTAGAATAAAAACGTTGCTGGCTATAATCTGAAACCCGTAAGCTCGATCGATCGGGACATCTGTCGAGCTTTAATGAATCTCGACAGATCGAGATTCTGTCGAGGAGGTATCGAGACCTGCAGTTTGCACTTTTCTTGAGCAGTTCTTGAGTAATCTTCATGTCTTCAATTTAACCACTTGTAATGATCATCTTGAACCTACTTAGATTTACCCAAATACAAGTAAAGTGCGTTTTGTCAAAGGATATGCCAACTACAAAATATGTCCCCAACAATCTCCCCCTTTGGCAATCCGTGACAAAACCACAAGAGTACATTGAATGTCCTAGAATACATTCTACTCAAGTACAAATAAGCCTAGTCTAAAAGATTTGAACCTTGGAAGTTGCTGCAAGAAGAAGGTTCGGAATCTTGACTTGGCTTTAACTTGTCTTTCCTGAAAGGCACTAAACAAAACACATCAAGGTACCATGTGGAAAATAATGACAAGTTGAATAAACAAGAAACATGTGTATAAATAGAGAAAAGAAACAACACATGTGAGATAAAGAGTGAAACACATACATCATTACATATACCACTGGATAAGCATCATGTATGTAAAAATGGTTACAAAACCAAAAGATACACAATCACAAAAATATATCAATCAATATCAATGTGTATCAAACTAACTCTCCCTAAGTTAGTTACAACAAAAACTTTCTTCCCTTTAACATGAAGTTCTCCCCCTAAGTCTATTACTCCCCCTGATGAATGACATTCAATTCTCAAATTTCTCCCCCTTTTTGACACGATTGTCAAAGGGTATAAAAAGCCAAAAGACTTGACTGAAGAAAGACAGAAAACAGATAAAGAGGGAAAGAGGAGAACAAGGAACCATAGACCTACAAGAGAAAGAACAGGAAGATGCTATGGACACAAAGGGAAAAACATGCAAAATAAAGAAGGATGAAATGCATGCAAGGGTATCTCGATGGATCGAGAGGTGTCGAGAAGCTATCGAGCATACCTCGATGGATCGAGAAGGTATCGAGGATCTATCGAGCAGACAGAAAGTTCCTCGATCGATCCAGCAGGTGTCGAGGTATCTGTCGAGACTGCGATAAGAAAGAGTCTAAGAATCTCGATAGATAGCTATGTGTCGAGAGGTATCGAGGAGGTGTCGAGATGCCTTTAAAAACAGTTTTTCAAAAGAAGAAAAACACAGACATGAATGCAATCATGCATGCAACTCAACCAAAGATCCAATCAACACATTAAGCTCTCAAAAACATCTCTCAATAAGAAAAATGTCATGCATTTTGATCCAAAACACATACACACACACTAAACAAGTCTAACCAATTTTATATTTCAAAAACAAGTTAAGACAGTTTAGTGAGCATACATTAAAACATGTAAACCTTGTGATGGCCAAATCACATTGTACCTGCACATGTATCAAGAATAGCAAAGAGTATTGCGTGTCGTGTGTGAAAACATCGCAAGATTGCATAAGTGTTTCAATGTTATGACGATTTGAGATATGAGAAAATCACTTTAACTCACATACAATCATAACCGTTTGATGGGGACTATCACCTTTGAGGTACATCCTATAACTCCCACATCTCCTAGAAAACACACTTGCAACCATATTTTAACGCATTTTTAATCTTTTTGCTTTTTATTTCTTTGCATATTTTCTTTTAACAAGCATATCATGCATGGGCATACAAGAGAAAGAAAAGAAATACCCAATGATGTTAAGCTTTTGACACTGCACTTTTGCTATGTCGAAGCATACAGGTGTCATTGACATTGCACTTTTGCTATGCCGAAGCATACAGATGTCATATTATGATTGGCGAGTAACAGTGGTGAGATGGTTATTTATGCCTTTCTCTTAGGATTTTCTAGTTCAACCCGTCAAAAAGAATGACACGAGTGTTAAGAAGAAGAGATCACTTAACCTTACTCATCACAAACAAAGAGCTACAGAGCTCACTCGCTTAGTTGTGCAGAAGAGTGCTCATCTAAGCTATAGATGATACAAAGTTTAGAAAACTCTGTTTCAATGGCCATTCCAAAAGTTCGCATGAACTAATGCACACAAATACACACTGTTTTTGTCTTTTTCAATTTTTCAATTTTTTTTATTTGAAAAGCAAAATAAAATAAAAACTAAACAACCAAACAAAAACAGACAAACAACATGAATGCATGAAAGAAAGATGCATATACATGAAGGCATGATTTCAACAGAAGATAAGAAATCAAGCAAAGAGAGTCCTGCTTTAGATAGAAAGAATTGAAGCAAAGGACAAACAGAAAAGACAATTAAGTCTTAGGCTCCTTTCTCACCCACACAGCACGAGTCTTTGGCCGTGAAGATGAAAAGGCACGTGTCCTAGTATGACTACTAAAGGACATAGAAGAATTAAAATTCTCCTGAAACTGAGTTAAAAAGCTCAAGACCTTTAATAACTCTCCAAACAAAGGTGTAGGTTCTTGAGAAGAAACCTGTGACCGTTTGGACAATTACTTATGAGGATGCAACCTAAAGCAATTAGGACGAGTGTGTCCAGAAACACCACAATGGTGACAAACATGAGCAGTTTTAGAGCTACTCGGCTTCCTAGAAGGAGGTCTAATCTTAGAGGTTGACAGACTCCTCAGCTTAGGACAATTTGGCCTAATATGACCAACAATGTGACAATGATGACAAGTGGGGACAAATTCAGAATTTTTATTCAACCTAGGAGGAGTTTTAGACATAGGTTTAGAAACTTCAGCGTTAACATCAGATTGTTTACCTTTGTCTATCCTAGCAATATTAGCCTTCAACTCTTTATTATTCCTTTTGAATGGGGGAATATAAAAATCCTTTTCTTTTGAGTTAGGCTCAACAACAAGTTTGGCACTAGTTAATTTTTCAACTTCAGTTTTAAATTCAACTAGTTGCTCTTCCAAACTCTTAATTTTGTCCACCTGAGATGAAATTTGATTTTTAAAATTCTTATTCAAATTAGTGGCTTCATCCAATTTTGCAATCAAATCATCTTTTTCAAGCTTGACCTTTTTAAATTTAGCTTTTAATTTTGTAGAACATTCAAGAGATTTCATACAAAAATTATAAAACTTGCAATAGGCATCATGAATATCATCATCATCATTCAACACAAAATCATGCAAATCAAAACAATCAAGAGTTTCCATGACAACAGGGGTCAATGGATCACACATCAAAGATTAAACCCTAATCAGAGTGTGCCTGCTCTGATACCACTTGACAGGCCACAAACGCGTTGACCCTTTGTGATAATTAAGATTAATTAAATTAGCCCAGTTATTAATTAATCAAATTAACATGCACATTTACGTGGCAGCACAAACAAATCACCGAAACTAAGTTATGCAGCGGAAAGTAAATAACACGGTGATTTGTTCACGAATGGGGAAAACCCTAAGGCAAAAACCCCACCGGGTGATTTAAGGTCACCACTCCCGAAACTCCACTATTATCACAACAAGCAGTTACAAGTAAGGAATCCCAGTACCTCACCAACCTACAGTTGAACTCTTACCCCAATACCCAATTGGACTTGTTCTGTAGTGACAGTTTCTCCAGTTCAATGCACGGCTCCCAGTACGTGACTAACCAATGTGATGCGCGGATCCCAGTACGCGGCTTACTCCTTTGCACGAATCCCAGTACGTGACTAACTCCACAGCAACCCTTTGATTGTTGTAGTTGATTTGCAGCAGCTTCACATAGAAACACCAATAAGATCTTCAATGTTGGTGCAAGAGACTTTGCTTGGTTACAAAACCCTAAGGCGTATAAGAAACGCAGCAAGAACTCTTTCTTCTGTAGGAGGAGGCTAGGGTTTCAAAAAGAAAACCTTATGAAGCTCTCTCGGGGGTTTGGTTTTTCTTTTTCCACCTCCTTTAAATAGGAGCTTAATGGGCTCTCCTATTCCAAATAGGTTTACACAAACCTTGGGTTTTCCTAGTCCAATAAGAATTATACAAACCCATAAACAATTAGCCTTTTAGAATAAAAACGTTGCTGGCTATAATCTGAAACCCGTAAGCTCGATCGATCGGGACATCTGTCGAGCTTTAATGAATCTCGATAGATCGAGATTCTGTTGAGGAGGTATCGAAACCTGCAGTTTGCACTTTTCTTGAGCAGTTCTTGAGTAATCTTCATGTCTTCAATTTAACCACTTGTAATGATCATCTTGAACCTACTTAGATTTACCCAAATACAAGTAAAGTGCGTTTTGTCAAAGGATATGCCAACTACAAAATATGTCCCCAACAACAACCATCATGGATGTGCTTATTGATGGTGGGACTAGTTAAATGGAAGAGCCATGTGATAGACCGAAATTTTTTACATCACAGGGTTAGAATTATTAAACGTATAACACTAAATGAGAGGGCCCCACCAAATCTAATGATATGCTCTAATAGCAAGGATGAAAGATACACGGGACAAGAACAACACCTATAGATACTTACCCAAGAAAGAACAAGCTACCAAAACCAGGAAGTTTAACCACAAAGCAGGTTTCATAGTTTTTTATCACAAAGAAATTAAATCAATAGCATATGCAAAATTATGCCCTACAATAAATGCAAGAACTCCATATCAGCAAACTATTATAATCCAAATTTTGTCTTAAACATTCACTGAATTATAAATTTTTCAAAAAGGCGAGTAAGCCAGGTAGTATCCAACTTTCATAATACAACAACTTCCATAAACATATAGAGTTACTAAATGTCTAGATCATTCAGAAACCACCCCATTTCATGGAGCCAAAACTCTCCTCCAAGAAAATTTTTGGGACTAAATACATGTATTTATGCATGGGAAAGATTTGTTCTACATCCTTTCTATTTCACCCACTTGTTCAACCTTGAACCCATGCTTATGTTCAGATGCTTTCATGATGCTTCATCGGTTTGATGTGGCTTTAAAAAAAATTAAAATGCTATCGTGACATATTTTTAATAATATTTTAATCGCTACATTAGTGCCACGTCAGCTAATAGAGTGTTCTGTTTGCCATCTAGGGCATTGCTGTTAGGATACTAACGGTAAGGACAAAAACAAGATCGCATTTTTGGTTTTAGGGACTAAAACCAATGAAAATAAAAGATTGAAACCAAAGTGAGAATCGCGTGAAAATATAGAGACGAAAATAAGTTTTTCGCTTTTCATCTTTGAGTGCATTTTTTTGGAAACCTCAATTGCTTAGGATGGATCGTACTACGACAATTCTCGCTGACAGCTTCATATTATAAAGTCATCCAACAATTTCTACAAACAGCATATCACGAACCAAAAAATAAACGGCACATACAACCAAAAAGGACGATATATCATTAATTCCATATGTCACCAAAAACAAGAATGTCATTCTATCAATTCTCTCTATTTTCTTGAGCATTCCCTTGTTTCTTTTCTATCTTTGAAAAACTCAAATAACATACACGGGTATTTCCATTTCCTTTTATTTTCATTTGATTTAATAAAAAAGAACCATTAATCTAAACCACAAACACACAACACAAAATGACAAACAAAGAAGACTAATAAAATTGGAAATATTAAGGGTCCATTTGGTACGTGTGTTTAAACAACAATTTTCAAGTTTAAAAGATTTTTTTGAAAATATGTATGAGTGAAAAAAATGTATAGAAATACGTGTAACATTGTTTAAAAATTGAAAATTGTTGCTTGAAAACATGTACCAAACACCCCCTAAATAAATAAAAAAATTTAAACAAATGCAACAAAATTGAAAAACATTTCCCCAAAGAAAACCCAAATTGAGAAGACTTAAAAACTCAATAAAAAATTCAGATAAGAAATCAATATTTAAAAAAAAAAAAAAATACAAACAAACAAACAAACTGAAATGACCAATGGGTCTTGAGTTTTGGCTAAAAAAGAATATAATTATAATTCAGGCATTCAGCCACTAAGAAAAGAGAAACCCAAATATCAGTCTCACAAACCCAACACAAATTAAAGGTGAAGTCCCAAATGATGATTGAGGAAACTACAAGGGATAAAATTAGAATCCCTTTAAATCAAAAGCATAAAACTAGAATAATCAAGGTAAAACTACGTGAGTATAGTGATTTACTTTTGAAAATATTTTTTTAAAACAATGTATATGGAACATGCTTGCACTCTTATCCATATGCATGCTACCTAAGTTTGCGTTTGACATGGATTATTTTTACCCACTTATTTTATTATTCAGCTTATTTTTGCTACTGTTTATGGATTTCACTGCACTTTTTGGTATTTTTTATAGGTCCTACTGTACTATTTCAGCTAACTTTTATATTTATCTATAGTATTTTCAGTAAATAATTTTCAGTTTCAGTAAAAGAAGGGGATCCCAAATGGATCCTAAAATAACAAAAACAAAAGTTTCTTCTAATGGAGTAGATCTCAAATATTATTTTGCAGTATTAGTATTAGTCTATTAGATAATGGAGTCCATAAGTATAGAGCTTAATAATCATATTATTTTCTAAAGGAATCAATAAATAAAGCATAGCAAACCGCATGTAAGATCACAAGAAGATCAAGATACTAATTGATCAAAAAATCTGATTTGTCTAGTCTAGTGGTTTCAATTTAATTCTTTGCATGTTGGGAATATTCTTGACCTTCCCAAATAAAAATTACATTGTTTGACTAATTGTAAAGCACGAGGCTTTATATAAGGCCCTAATTGCTGGATATTTCAACTAATTAACACACATTTGAGTACTATATATAATCTGATCAAATCCTTATAATTATGTTCACTGGGCACAAGGTTGATTGTTTCTTGCTCAAAAGAACTATTATTACAATAAGAATGATTACAATGCAATGAAAATGATGATAACTTGTTTTTTAGGCCACCATAAGATAGATATAAATATATATATATATATATATATATATATTTATATGTTGTCTTGAAATTATCAACACCATTAATTACGTAGATCTCTTTGGCTTTGGCACCAATCTTTGTACAGCACTGGCTAGTTGATAAAGTCAATACTCAATAGTATGTTGTAACGTGAAGTTTTGCATATGCTCTACAAAGAGAAGCATTAGCATCTTGTGTGATTATGCCTTGCTTGAGATAGTTTTTCTTTCTTTCATTCTGTACTTGGGGAAATTTCTTTCTTTCATTCCCTACTCTGTTGTTTCCTCAACAATCACAATACAATAATAGTACGGGTTACTATTGAAGCAATAAGTCTACTGAATATTTTTTTCACCAAATTCTTTCATTAGCAGTACTCCCAAGTGAAGTAATCTTGCAGATGCTTTGTCCCTTTTTCTTTTTCAGGCCACAAAACAGAAATCTTATATTCATTCTCCTTTTTTTTTTTTATTATTTAAATCTTCTCAATGATTTTTATAAAGTTTTATTGATGTTCATCAGGCACATTGAGTTATAGCCTTATAGGGTTGGATTTGGTTGAACTTTTTTTATTCTTTGCTAAAAACCATGATTGATAATTTGAAATCCGTTGCATCATTTTCTCCCAATTAATTCTAGTGCACATTTGAAATTGAAAAATTCTACAATTACAATTTCTTTTAGGGGAATAGTTACAAAAGTTATCACAACATCATCCCAAAATTTGTTAAGGTGGTAAGTTATTATTGGATCAATATCACTTTCATATTAACTCACTATAAAAACATCATTTTTATGATACATCAATCACAACAAACAACATCAACAATTATTAAAAAACAATTGTAAAATTTGTTCGGATCTTTAGATTTATCACATGCAAAATTAGGGATGGCAATGGGGCAGGGAGGGCGGGGCTGAAGGATGGAATCTTCGCCCCCGCCCCATACAGATTTTTCTTGCCCCATCACTGCCCCTTAAGGCGTCGCGAAGACCTGCGAAACTCCGCCTTACACAGTAAAACTTTATTTCTTGTTAATTTTCCCTATGACTATTACCATTTTTTCAAACAAAATGACATATTTCAATATTAAAAATATACTTGAAATTATAAATAAATTTATCCTATCAAATCAAATTAATTTTTAGCAAAAACTAAATAATATTATCTAAATGTTTAACAAGACAATGTCACAAAAAAAATCTCATAGTATGACACAATAAAATAATTCAAACTCCTAATAAGATGATGATATTGGTACCTTACTTCCAACTTTGCTAGAGAGAAAAAAGAGGTAGAGCCACGTTAGGTAGGATAAAATAAGATAATATTTTTGTTTAAATAGTAGGGTTTTATAGTATGAAAAAATTACAACTTAACCCTTATTAACGCAGGGCGGGGTGGGTCTAAAAAGTGTAAACCCTTCCTTGCCCCGCCCCGTGGTGCGGGTCTAAAATCTCGCCCCATCTCCGCCCCATTACCTTTGCGGGGCGGGGAAAAATTGCCATCCCTATGCAAAATCCCTTCAAAAAAAGAAGTTATAAAGGAATTATGATTGAAGTGTGTGTATAGAAATTGAACCTTACATTGGCCATCACTGATTAGTCCAGAGAGTGAGAACATATACAGACGGTGTATAATGAGTTGAAAAACTTGGTGATTTAGCCCAAGTATTAGAGTAGTTAAGCCATCACTAATTTGAAACACCTTATTATAAATGTCCACAGGCCCAAACTCTAACCACCACCCTTTCTATGGTTGGGTGCTTAATGCTTAGTAGGCTTGAAAGTTTAATATCAAGAAGGGCACATGATTTATGGCTAGGAATGGACTACAACTCTTATAGGTTAAAAACTCTCTTAGTCTCCCTCCCTAAGCTAAATGAGGAAAACTTGCAATATGCCCACATGAAATTTACGAAGTACAATTTGGAGTAAATTGCACCTCAAAATTCATCATACCCAAGAGATAAACTTTATATGTGTATAAAGCCTAATTAGAGAAAATAACATTTTAGCATGGACATATTTAGAAAAAATAAAAAGAGAAAAAAGAAATGGTAGTAAAAAGTCATGACATGGATAAGTAAGATTAAAAAATATAAAAGATTAGATAAAAGAGAAAGAAAAGTATATAACTTTAAGTTGTTGGCAAGCAAGAATATATTTCTTGCTTGCTTGTGTTTTTGTTCTTTCTTTTTGTCCTTTGGAAGAGTGACACTTATCTCATATTCCCTTCACCCTTCTTTTCTTTTTCTTTTTTTGGGTAGAAAATATTCCCTTCACCTTAGTAACTAAATCAAACAGTTAAAAATAAATCTCAGGAGACAAAAGCAACTCCTTTAGAGATGAGTATCCATTACTAAAAAAAAAAAAAAAAAACCAAAAAGAATTTACTATTTTACTGTATCTTCATAGATTGTCTAGACTCTAGAGGTAAATAAATAAAGTTCTCCAAAATAGATTGGTTCCAAATTTATTTGATTCAAGAGGTTTGAGTTCCTAATACTCTGAAAGAGTGACTCTTATCTCATATTCCCTTTAACTTAGTAGCTAGCAGCCTAAATCAAACTGATTAAATACCTCAGGAGACAAAAACTACTTTTTAATCATAGTGGCAAATCTGAAAAAGAATTAAACCATGTGAGAGATGAGTATACACTATAAACTACTAAAAAAATAAAAGAATTTTCTGTCATATTGTATCTCCATAGATTGTGTAGACTCTAGAGGTAAACCAAAATAGATAGGTTCCAAATTTATTTGATTCAAGAGCTTTGACTTCCTAATATTTTTTTATCAAACAAGGCTACTTCCACATTTTGTGGTATTATCTGATTTAATAAAATCATCTACAACTTTAAAAGTGGTCTAAAATCATCTACAATTGCATCCTTGCAAAGTTAATTTATTTTTTTGTTCCTCATGGACTTATCCATGGCCATGATCACCATTGGCTAACCACATCATATCCGTGCATTTGCTCATTGCAAGAATAGTAACTTCTTTGGACTCAAACTATGGGTGAGTTTGACATCAAATTTAAGCTTTTAGTTTTTATGTATAGTTTTTTAAAAGCTCACTTTTTTTTTTTTTTTTTTTGCATTTTCTTACTTTTTCAAAAAATTTCAGGCTATTATATTTTAGTACACTTTCAGCAAAAAACCAGATACGTTGTTTCCAAACAGATCCGTATCTCCTACATTTAACATAACAAAGTTCCAAGCCTCTTTATTTAGAACTTGTGGAGACACAATTGGCATTATTTTTTAGCCATTATTTATAGTCTTTAAGTGATGGGGAGAGGTTGAGAAACCAATTGGCATTCATTTGGAGCATTGGCTGTAGTATATTATTATACTACAAGCTTTTGGGCATGGTTTTTGAGTGATGCATTTGTACAAAATTTGAATTTTATTCTGCCTCCTTATTGTAATTTCCTTTTGGTCATATTTAAATCAATTTGTCCTCCTTGTGAGTTACACTCTCTTCCTTTTTCTCAGACATGCAAATGAAGGTAGATTTTGATTCTCTTGTGAAGTTCATTAATGGTATTTTAATATAATAGGTGAAATTTAGAGAAGCAGCGTTTTCAACACATCTTATCTAGTACTTTCATTCTTACACTTTTCTATTCTTTAGGAAATCTTTTTCTTTTATTTTTTTATTTTTACTTTTTGGAGGGTTTTCACTAATTTGAAACTCTTTAGGTCCAAAGTTTAACCACCCTTCCTATACTTGGGTGCTTAGTAGGCTTGAAAGTTCAATATCAAGAAGGGCACATGATTTATGGCTAGGAATGGGCTACAACTATTATAAGTTAAAAACTCTTTCTATCTCCCTAAGCTAAAGAATTAGCTTGGACATGTTTAGAAAATAAACTTAAAAAAATATAAAAGATTAGATAAAAGAGAATGAAAAAGTATATACCTCTAAGTTGTTGGCAAGCATGAATATATTTCTTGCTTGCTTGTGTTGTTGTGCTTTATTTATTTCCTTTTCCTTTGAGTTGGAGAAGGAATTTATTTTTTGATACGATAGGATACACTATATATAGTAGAAGTCATTATGAGTTCTTCATGACCTTAGTTCTAGCAATATTGAAATTGAGGCTAACTTGGAGGTTCTCCTAGGTGTGTTTTGAAGCCTAAATTGAATTTTTCTTGGTGTAAGTATTAATAGTTTCTTTTGAAAATTTATTCATATATACGTCCATTTTTCTATTATTATTCATAAAAGGTAAGTTGCTATGTTTGCTTAAAATTTGTCATATAAATATTAAATGTAGTAAATTTTTATTGCACTTGGATTAATACTATATTTTTGTGAGATATTACCACTAAATAGTTTGGTTTATGTTACTATATTATTGGATCCATGCTTTTATTTAATATTTATTTATAATTTAATCACATGCAAAATTTCAAAATAATAAGTTGCCCTTTACCGTTAAATCTATAAGGTTAGCCGTTTACTACTAAATGTTTTGTCGAATTTTTTTTTTGGATTGGCTTTGTTGTTTTGAGTTGTACTAACTGACTTGACCTAAGTAAAAATTTGCATAAAAAGGCAAACTTAGCTGCACTTTCTACTTGATATATGGAACAAGGGAAAACTTAGATTTGGGTAAAACAAATTATACTTGTTTAGTCTCAAGAATTGGGGGAAAAATTAAAGATATGGTTTAAACTTTTTTTGTGAAAACATTCTTATTATTTATTCCTAAATTTTTACGTTTATTTCCTTTAATTAAAAATCCAAAATTTTTTTATTTGTTTAAAGAAAAAAAAAATAAAAAGACTCATCTCTAACTCAATAGTTTTAAGTTTAACATTGACTTCCACTTTTTATATTTCAAAATATAAAAACAATAATTTATGAGCATGACTTAGGTATAGCACTAAGGTGCTCTTCCTTAGATGTTGTTCCCTAGGTGCCTATCTTAAGATTCTGCCATGTGGCTTTTTCTCATGGATAGAAATGTATTTTTTAAGTTAAGTAAATACATGGCGGGATTTTAAAAGGAGAATCTAAGAAACAGCATATAAGGCACTGTACATAAATTTTATCCATAATTTATATCTTTAGCTAGAGGAAGTTATTATGGATGGTATTGTCTATATCTTTTTACAAGAGATGAAGAAATCATCTATCTTAACAGTTTTTTGACACGACCATAAAATTATTCATCCCCACCTGGGCTACGCCCATGCCTCTTAAACAATCAGGCCCAAATCCAATTTTCATTCAAAATCCAAACTTTTTTACTTACTTTTGCTAGACACAAAATCAAACGCCCAAATTCTGCACATACTCCTCCTTCCTAAACGTTTGATCTCAACCAAAAGAAGCCTTCAATCTCTTTTTAAATTAAAAACATTGGTGTTTCATATCAAAATCAAGCAATAAAAAAAATGCTACGAAACTGAAAAAGCAGCAATTCTCGTGCCTATTTCTCTTTCTTTGTTTGTTTTCATCTATATATGATATATAGATTTGGATTCAGCTTAACAGCCCTGTTGTATTGAATCAAGTTTTTATTTTTCTCTAAACAAACTGGATGTTATTTTGTTTGTGACTATGCATGTGATACAAGAACATGGGCCAACAACAGCTACTTTTACATTTTTGTGATTCACAACATCCCTTGGTCTACCGTCCAGACTACAGAGGTGGAGCTACTTGTTGTGGGTGCCAAGAATCAGTTTATGGTCCTAGCTACTACTGTAACAAATTTGGATGCCCGGACTACTGGCATCATAAATCATGTGCAGAACTACCCCTTGGGTTGCACTATCCCTTGCACCCATCACATCCTCTTATTCTTTTTGACAAAAAAACTGGTTATCTTGAGAAAGAAAATAGTAGCTGCCAAATTTGTAAAGAATCTCGTTTTGAATACACTTATCGTTGTTACCGTTGTGACTTCAACCTTCACATCAAATGCGCTGTTTTGCAACTTGAAGTTGAATTCCATGATCACCCACACCAAGTAATGCTAAGTTATGTAAAAATATATAGTTGGTACAGTAATAATGTAAATTTACACTAATACTACTAATTTTGCATTTAGTTTTTATTCTTTCTTTATATATCTCAAGTAGAGTGTAGATGGTGATTATTATGTATGAAGAAAGAGAAATAATTAAAAAATTAAGAAAAATTTTATATTATAATGAAATGTAGTGTAAAATAGATAATCTGATGTAGGGAGTTTTGAAAATTGAATATGTAAAATAAAAAAAAAGTATGTTTTTATATTAAAATAAACAAAATTTATTGCACAAACTAATGTGAATGCTCTTACTTTTTGTATTAGATAATGGAGTTCATAACTATAGAGCTAGATAATCATATTATTTCTGAAGGAATCAAGATACATTGATAAAAAAAATAAAAAAATCTGATTTGTCTAGTGGTTTCAATTTAATTCTTTGCATGCTAGGAATATTCTTGACCTTCCAAAAAAAAAAAAAAAAACATATATTGATTAATTGTAAAAGCGACAGGCTTCATCTAAGGCCCAAATTGCATGATATATCAACTATCACATGTCTGAGTACTATATATAATCTGATCAAATCCTAGTAATTATGTTCGTTGAGCACAATGTCGATTGTTTCTTGCTCAAAAGAATTACTATTACAATAAGAATCATTACAACACCATTAATTACGTAGATCTCTTTGGCTTTGGCACCAGTTATGGTACTACACTACCTAGTTGATAAAGTCAATAGTATGCTGTAACATGAAGTTTTGCATATGCTCTACAAAGGGAAGCATTATCACCTTGTGTGATTATGCCTTGCTTGAGATAGTTGGGCAAGTAGAATCATAAGACAAATGCACTACAAGTAATGTTTACCAAACTGTCAAGAAAGGAAGAAAATTATGCATGGTGTTTTTTTTTTTTTGAAGGAAACAGTTTTTCTTTTCAAGGGCTATAATCTTTATTGTATAAGAGTGTAATAATAACATGTATTACAATGAACAACATGTTCAAATATGTCTAATATATCTTTAACACCCTCTCTCAAACTCAAGGCGAAGCTCAATGAAGGTTTGAGGTCTTAGAGATGTCTTGAAGAATGCCTTTGAAGAAACCACAATCCAATTGACCAATTTTGGAGTTTCAAATGAAGAAATGGAGTCCAAAATCGGAATCTACGCGAAAAACTGATTCCCTACTCTATTATTTCCCCCACAATCACATTTACAATACAAGAACGTATGGGTTACTATTGAAGCAATAAAGTTTTCATACATATACTCTCCAAGTGAAGTAATCTTGCAAGATGCTTTGGCCCCTTTTTCTTTTTCAGGCCACAAAGCATAAATCTTATATTTATTCTCCTTTTTTATTATTTAAATCTTCCCAATGATTATTAAAGTTTTATTGATGTCCCTTTTTCTTTTTATTCTTTGCTAAAAACCTTCATTGATATCAACTGTATCATTCTCTCCCAATTGATTCTAGGGCACATTTGAAATTGAAAAATTCTACAATCACAATTTTTTTAGGGGAATATTGTTATAAAAGTTTTCACAACCTTTTTCCCAAAACCTATTAAGGTGATAAGTTATTATTAGAACAATATTATTTTCTCATTAACTCATTGTTAACATCATTTTTATGATACATCAATCCCAACAAACAACATCAATAATTATTTTAAAAAAAATTATTGTAAAATTTGTTTGGATCTTTTGATTTATCACATGCCAAACCCCTTCAAAATAAAAAGTTAGACAGGAAGTTAAGTGCATTTATAGTAATTGAAGCTTACATTGGCCATCACTGTTTAGCCCAGAGAGTGATAAACTATATGTGAGGAGTAAAGTGGGCCGAAAAACTACATGTGAGTCATCACTAATTCGAAACACATTATTACAAATGTCCACGAGCCCCAACTTTAACCACCCTTTCTGTAGTTGGGTGCTTAGTGTGCTTGAAAGTTCAATATCAAGAAGGGCACATTATTTTTGGCTAGGAAGGCCTACAACTCTTTTAGCTAAAAACTCTTTCAATCTCCCTAAGCAAGATGATGAAAATTTAGCAATAGGCCCACATGAAATTTCCAAAGTACAATTTAAAGAAAATTCCACCTCAAAATTCTTCGTGCGCAAGAGATAGAACTTTATGTGTGTATAACCTAATTAGAAATACATAACAAAATCTCATAAAAAAAAATGAGAAAATAATATTTTAGCATGGACATGTTTAGAAAAAATAAAAATAGAAAAAGGAAATGGTAGTAAGAAGTCATGACATGGATAAGTAGGATTAAAAAATATAAAAGATTAGATAAAAGTGAAAGAAAAGTACATAAATGTCTTGCTTGCTTGTTTTTTTGTTCTTTCTTTGTTTCCTTTTCTTTTGAGTTAGAGAAGGAATTTATTTTTTGATACAACAGGATGCACTATATATAGTAGAAGTCATTAATGAGTTCTTCATGACCTTAGTTCTAACAATATCAAAATTAAGGCTAACTTGGAGGCTTTCCTAGGTGCGTTTTGAAGCCAAAATTGAAAATTTTCTTACTGTAAGTATTGATAGTTGTCTTTGCAAATTTGTTCACATATATGCGTATTTTTCTATTATTATTCATAAATAGTAAGTTGCAATGCTTGCTTAAAATTTTTCATATAGATATTAAATGTAGTAAATTTTTAATGCACTTGGATTAATACTATATTTTTGTGAGATATTACCACTAAATAGTTTGGTTTATGTTACTATATTCTTGAATCCATGCTTTTATTTAATATCAATTTTAAGATAATTAAATGCAAAATTTCAAAATAATAAGTTTCCATTTATTGTTAATTCTATAAGGTTAGCCGTTTAGTATTTTCAAAATACCAAAAAAAAAAAAAAAAAACCATAAGAGTTCTTTATAGATTGGTGAGTTTTTAAAGCCTAACACCTTGATATTCAAAAAGAATAATAGACCACCTTAATATTTGGTAAGTATGATAGTTGTAGCAAAGAAATTTATTCCAACTATGGGTTTAGCAAACTATTATCATGGAGAAAAAGGTATTGAGTAATATAACTTTTGTAAAAGTTATCCATGGTTTAATTTGAACCTAAACTTCAAAAGTTACAACGGGAGAAAGCGAATTTGAACCCTGAATGTCGTGAACATACTAAAAGGGCCAACTAGTTGAGCTACAAAGCTCTTGGCTATCAAATAATCATTTGTTTCATATTAATAGTAATAACTATTGTTTGCGAACATTATTAGATCTTTTTATTTTCCTATTTATCACACATGGGAAGAGAGGATTTAAACCTAAGTTCTCTTCATGAATAACATTTAATAATACCACTAAGTTACAAAACTTTTGACAAAATATTAACAAACATAAAGATTAAAAGAGCAATAGATTGAGCATTCAAAAAAAAAAAAAAAAAAAAAGACAAAGAGAATGATCGAAAGACAAAAAGAGACTCAGGCTATCTTTTATTCAATTAAGAATATATAACTACAATTATTACTAAATTTACTTGAAATGGCAAAATTGAAAGTTATTATTCTAAATGTCTTTGCTCTTTCATTTTTGTACCCTCAAACTATAGTCACTACTACTAAATTCTTTGTTGGAAGTTTTGATGGATTTGCTTTGTTTTGAGTTGTAGTGACTAACCTGACTTAAGTAAAAAGTTGCATAGTAAAGAACTAACCATATCGAATATGAAAGCAAACTTAGATGCACTCCCTTCTTGATGTATAGAATAAAGGAAAACTTAGAATTGGGTTAGATACATTTTAATGAATGGTAAGAATTGACATAACCGAAACAAAGTAAATTAAAAAGAATTAGTTCAAGAATTGGGGGAAGAAGTAAAGACATGGTTGGAACTTTTGTCGTCAAAGTATTCTTATTATTTGTTCTTAACTTTTTAAGTGCATTTCCTGAAAATAAAAAAATCATATTTAAAAAAAGAAAAAAAAATACAAAAAAAAAATAGTCTGTCTCCAGACTTTTAAGTTTAACTTTGCCTTCCACTTTGAGATTGTAAAAATAATAATAATAATAATAATAATAATAATAATAATAATAATAATAATAATAATAATAATAATAATAATAATAATAATATCTTTAACTAGAGAAAGTTAGAGATTGTGTTGCCTATATCTTTACAAGAGATGATTTCAACACCTTTCATAAAATTATTCATCTCCACCTGGGCCACACTCATTCCTCTCAAACAATTAGAACCAAATCCAATTTTCATTCAAAATCCAAACTTCTTTACTTTCTCTCATTCACGCTTGAATTCTGTACATTCTCCTCCTTTGTAAACGTTTGATCCCAACCAAAAGAAGCCTTCAAATTTTTGCTTAAATTAAAACATCGGTGTTTCACATAAAATCGAGCAATAAAAAAATGCTTACAAAACTAAAAAGGCAGCAATTCTCACGCCCATTTCTATTTCTTTGTTTCTTTTCATCTATATATGATATATAGATTTGGATTCAACTTACTAGTCCTATTGTATTGAGTCACTTTTTTATTTTTCTCTAAAAAAATTGGATGTTATTTTGTTCGTGACTGACTAACTGTGCATGTGATACAAGAAGATGGAGCAACAACAGCAACTTCTACATTTTTGCGATTCAAAGCATCCCTTGGTCTTCATTCTAGACTACAGAGGTGGAGCTACTTGTTGGGGGTGTCAAGAATCAATTTATGGTCCTAGCTCCAGGTGTATAACATGTTATTGGTACTATCATCATAAATCATGTGCAGAATTACCCCTTGGGTTGCATCATCCCTTGCACCCATTACATCCTCTTATTCTTTTTGACGAAAACATAGGTTATCTTGAGAAAGAAAAGAGCAGATGCCAAGTCTGTAATGAATCTCGCGATGAATACACTTATCGTTGTTATCGTTGCAACTTCAACCTTCACATCAAGTGTGCTGTTTTGCAACTTGAAGCTCAATTCCACGATCACCTATTGACTCCCATAGGCAAGTCAATCATATTCACTTGCGACATTTGTGGCAAAGAAGACAAGGGTGTGCCCAATCAGTGTGCCACATGCTATTTTTGGATTCATAGAAGCTGCGCTTCTTTCCAATGTAGGCTCAAGGTTGTACGTCACAAGCATCCCCTTCACATCACCTATTCTTCTTTTGAACTCCATGAATTCGACTCCCAATTTTGTCAACTCTGTATTCAAAAGGTGGACACACGCTACGGGCTTTACTATTGCTCCAAATGCAATTTCGTTGCTCACCTCAGTTGTGCAATAGACAGGAGAAATATGGAGGACATAAATTTGCTGGAACTTAAAGATGAGGAGAACGAAGATGAAGAGTTCGATCAATCTGTTAAGTCAATAGCAGCTTACAAAATCAAAAATATCAAAGTGGGGGAGGAAGGAACTGAAATAGCCATAGAAATTAAACACTTCAATCACGAGCATGACTTAAAGCTCATTGATAAGGAGGTTCACAATAATGAAGAAAAATGCGACGGGTGTGTAAGAGCTATTCTCCCTCCTTTTTATAGTTGTGTCAAGTGTAGCTTCTTTCTTCATAATTCTCATGCTAATTTACCAATGAAAAAGCAACACCCGCTTCATCAACACCCACTCACCCTCTGAGAGGCATACGTAAATTGTGATACCTGTAACCAGGATTGTAATGGCTTCTTCTACACTTGTGATTCATGCAACTTTGATCTTGATGTTCAATGTAGTTTGGTCCCAGAAATCCTTACCCATGAAGGTCATAAGCACCGACTCATCCTCTCCTACACAAGCTTTAAGCAGAGTTGTAGTAGTTGTGGTGATAAAAGAAATCAAGTATTCCGTTGTAATAGTTGTGAATTTGCACTTGACTTTAAATGTGCAACACTACCACAAACCATAAGGTGCAAACAACATGAGCATGCCTTCACTCTCAGTTATGCAGCTGAAGATAACTCTGGTGAATATTACTGTGATATCTGTGAAGAAAAATGAAACTTAAACCATTGGTTCTACTATTGTGCAGATTGCACTTATCCTACACATCCCAAATGTATTCTTGGGATATACCCAAATTGGAAGTTTGGAGGCGCTTACACATTTGATTGTCATTGACACCCCCTTACTTTCATTGAGGAAGCTAAAGATGACCATCCATGTCACAGTTGTAGTCTTCTTTGCAAAAAGTTGATCTATCAATGTGCCATGCGTAATTTTTATATCCACTTTTATTGTATATGGAAAGAATAAATGTGGTTTTAATTCTAATTTTTACATTTTCCTTTTGGATTGAGCATTAGATTTTTATTATTGAAATAAATGTATTTTTTTTTTGGTAAATACATGAATGTATTATTACTGCAATAAAAAATGGGTCTCTTTCATCTTTTATAACATTATGTTGAGACTGTTAGGGTCTGTTTGGTTGAAGGAGTGGAAAAGTGGGAGGATAGAAAATAGTGGAAGAGCGGAAAAGTAGGAGGATAGAAAAGAGTTTATTTTCTCTCCTATTTGTTTGGTTGGGGGTGAAAAAGTGGAAAGATGGAAAAAATGGGTTTGAATAAATTTACTCATATGCCCTTATTAAAGAATAATACCCAATTAAAACAAAAAAGTGACAAATAACCACCAAAAAAAAAATCACCCAAATTTATTAAAAAAATAAAAATCATGTAAAAAAAATCACAACTAGTTAAAAAAAAAAAAAAAAACTATCGCGCCTAGGCCTACAAAATCAAAATAAGAAAAAAAGAATAGGAAAAAAAATAGAAAGAAAAGGCAACTGCCCCGTAGAAGAAAAAAAAAAAAGAAGAAGAAAGAAGGCACGCACGCCCAGGCCTAAAAAAAAAAAAAAAAAACACATAAGCCAAAGTAACGTTGTTGAGAAGAAAAAAAAAAAAATAAAGGCAACTTGAATAAGTGTGTGTATATGTACTGGGCATTTTTGTCAATCAAGAAAATATTTATCTTTATTCAATTTTCTCTCCATTTTGATATTTCTTATTTGATAACAAAAAATTTTATTAATTTTTTATTTGAGATTTCATATTCTAGGATTAAAAGGGTTGGCAAAACCACCCAAAGACGACTTTGAGATTTCTTATTTGATAACAAAAAATTTTATTAATTTTTTTTTAGAAACAAAATTTTACTAATTGAGTTAGTTGAATCCCACAGAATTAAAGTAATGTTTGTAATAAACAAATGTAAAAATCAATAAAAATATACCAATTTACTTATTATAAAAAAAGTAGTGTATTTAGAGTATTACTCACCTAATTAACAACCACTATCAGGTTGACGCTAAAATCATGCCTCCTTACAATCAAGTTTCTTATCTCAAAATATGAAATTATATTTGAAAATACATATATATATATATATATATTTTTTTTTTTTATCATACAAAATGTCATTTATTGCCCCTTCATACTAAATTCGTTTACATATGTAAATTCGCTTACACCTATGTTTAAATTCATACTTTTTTCGATTCTTAAAAAAAAAAAAAATCCTATTTTTATTTTGGTATGAACTATGAACATTAATCCATAATTTGTCACATAACAAAAAATGTAAAAGTTGAACCTTAAATGATCAATTAACCTATGGACACATGGTAGATTATATTTGGGGCCTTCAGGTTTACACCATATCCTAAAATAATGAATCCACCACCTGGATACTTTGTGGTGTTAGTAGACTTCCTTTGTTAAAAATATAAACACAAGTAAACAACAACAACAACAACAATAATAATAATAATTGTTCTTTTAATTTTTGCAATTAAATAAATTACAAAAAATGGACTGTAGAAGTGACCACTGGCCAGTATGAATTTGGACCTAGTGATCAAGGACAAAAAGTAACTATGTGGTTGTGGAGTAGTCCTAAATATATGCATAAAATAAATTGTCAAATTGTCTTCTATAAACTTATAAATACAACTCTTTTCACAAAATATATACTTAAAATCATTGAGACGATAAGTTTTCAATGAATATAAACAAAAAGGGGTGCCACTGATGAGCAAATGTGAAAATTAAGTAACTTATGGCAAAACTGGCAATCAACTCTTGGGGATTTTGGTGAAAAACTTTTTCCGGTGACTAAACAAGAGAGAGAGGTCTAACTCATAATCAAATCAAATTTTAAACCCCCTAAACAAATCAATTTTGAGGGAATTGCAAGCGAGTAAAATGGAAAAGCAACCGTGAGGCCTGTAAAATGAATCCCACAAAATAAGGAACCCCTCCACCCACTTCTCACTCCACTTCTCATGAAAGCTGTTTCTTATTGGAGTGCAATCTGCAAAGCCCAAGTCCTCCTTTATTTTCGAGGTCACTAACAAAGGCAGCTTCTTTGCACACAAAGAAAATTAACGTAGCAAGCCCTATCATTTGTAGAACACTCACTAGAACAACAAGAAGAAGGAAACCTACAATGTCATCAAACCTTTCAATGTCATACTTCAAACCGAAGATAAGGATCAAAGTCCCCAAGTTGATAGCCAAAATCATGCAAAAAATGTGTCGTCAGTGCAAAGATGATCACAGCAAGAACAAGAAGAAATGGGGTAAACAAGTTGGCTCAGTCTTCTGGGGTGTCATGGGTAAAAAGAAATCAGTAGATGCATGCTCTTCCAATGACAGAAATGAAGAAGTTTACAGAAAAACAACTATGAACAAGGTGGGATCAGAGACACCGAAGTCTGAAAAAGATACCACTGAAAGCACTATAAACAACTTGGATTGTGGGGATGATCGTCCACTTCTGGGTGCATCAAAATTTTCACTTTCCAAGTCACATTCATTAATGGAACTGTTGGACTCTGGAAACGAAGAAGGAAAGCAGAAGAGGAATGGTAAGGTAAAAAGCTCAATTGGTAAGGTAAAAAGCTCAATTCAACCAAGAGTGGCCAATAAACTGCCCACGAAAAAGTTTTTGTCTGTCACTAGTTTTTTTAATAGCAAGAACAGAAAGAATTTCATCAAAGGCAATATCAACAAGGAAAATGATAGCTGTAGCATCTGTGATGGGTGTAGTACACCTAATAGCAGAACAGTTGGTGGTGTTACCACAAGTTTCAGGCTGATTGGAAAGCAGGGAAGTTCAGGCCACTTGATTAGAGTTCCGTCGAAAATACTTACCACTCGGAAAAAGTTGAGGGTCGCAAGGTCCTTGAGAAAGAAAATGAACAAGCAATTCGAGCGAGGTTCAGAAGAAGAAAATGATGGCAAAGATAAAGAAGAGAAGGGTGAGTTGGAACTATGCAAGAAGAGGATTCTAATGGGAGAGAAGTGCAGACCTCTTGGTTTTTCTGGTACCCTTCAGTATGATAAAGATGGCATTTTGTTACCAGAGGTCCTTGGTGAGGATTATAGGTTAAGTTCCTAGTTCTTTGGTTAGGAACTGAAAGTTCATTTCATTTAATCTTTGTTTATGCCAGAATTAGCAAAGTTTAGCTGAGTCCAAGTAGGTAATATATTTGAAGAATGTTCAATGGTAATGTTTTCACAAAAAAATATCATGTCGTAGCTTCCCTTCTGTTTTTTCTTCGGCTGTTCTTAGAATTATGTGGTAGATCTTCTAACCGGTTCCTCAAAGATAAGAATTATGGTAGATCAGTTGGCATTCACTGGTATTCTCCATTTAAAGTATTGGTTCAATATTTATACAGATTTTCTTTTCAAATTAAATTTATACTGGATTAGCCTAGAATTAGAGGGACTATTTTTTTTTTTTTCCCTATGAGGCTATGATCTTGACTTTACATTTTTTTCTTTCCTGTTTTACACATCATTTGAGGGGTTATGTTTCATACATTCCAAACCCACCATAAGCCAGACCTCAGCCTTCACCTTTGCAATGAACCCAAGTTCTGTTTCTCACCAAAGACTTGTTTAAATAGAGATAGTATAAACTTCTATAGTTACTTTGAAGAAGTGGGCTAGTAGAAGAGTGTTCCTATTTTATAGGCAATATTTTAGTGCAAGTTAGACATGTATTTTTACCAAACTATCATTTAGTTTTGTTTCTACTTAAACCTAGAGGTGTAGGGGTATTTTGGAATAAAAAAAATTCGGTCCAAACAGGTGCAGCCGCTTAAATAGTAGTATAGATAAATAATTGAAAAAAGTTATAACACGTATTATGAATTTGTGATATTCTCTAATTTAGGTGCACGACAATAGCTTTCAAAATTTCAACTGAAGTTTTGTATAAACTAAAATTTAAGCTAATAAATATAAAATGATATTTTCTAATTTAAGTGCATGGGAATAGCCTTCAAATTCAAATCCCAAATCCCAATTGAAGTCGTGTATAAGTTGCCTTTTATAAGATATAGAAGTAGGGTACAAAATTCTAGGAAATGATCGAATTTAGAAAATTAAAACAAGTCAAACCTGATTTTTTATCGATTGAACCTTTATCAAAATGTGGACAATTCTATTGATAGATAAATGATTGAATGACAGTCAAAATCTATACAAGGTGTATGCCTTCTTTGAGCTGGCATTTTCACACTTCAATCTTGAACATTAAATAACTCAACTCTTGAATTATTACATTGTCATGTAATTTGCCAACTAAAAAACTTAACTAGCAACTTCCTTAGACAAGAGGTTACCATGGCTTTGAAAGTCAAAAACTACTTCTTCAACATTTGAAATGGATCAAATTCATGATATAAATTAAATATTATAAATTTAAAAGTGTATTCAATGTTATATAATTTAAAATTTTGAATGATGTGATAATTTATACACTATTAACATTACTAGTGTATAAAATGGTTGGATGACATATTCAACCTCCAGCTTATTCCAAAAATGGTTGGATGACACGCATAATCATCTTTGCACTTACGTTTCTCATCTGAATATGGTTATATACTTATATCTATTTTTGAGTACAAGCAATCATCATCATGACTTCCCGGAACCTCCTTACCAAGTGTGGCAACAACAAATGAAATATTCTTCTATTGAAATAATTGAGTTGTGTTTTGTAAAATTTCATCTAGGGGTGTGAAGTATACCAATATATACCTTTTATCTTTAAACTATGATAAAATCAACTGTACCCATTCACCAACCAACTATGTGGGTGAGAGTATTTTGATGTGTGAAGAATGCGATGATATATCTAAAATGTTATTGAAGGTTTTACATTAAGTCCTCGCTAAATTTATCCTCACAATTTAGTATTTTCAAATACACAACCTCTTTGGTAATATAGTCTTAATAATTGGAATAATCATATTTTTTAATGTTAACACAAGTTTAGATAATTTATTATTATAAATTAACTACAATATAGTGCAAACTGCTAGTATATTAATGTGATTTGTGAAAGCCCTGTAAACTCTAATTTTTATTACATACCCTCAACGTAAATGATATATCATATATTGATAATATATATTCGTTAATTTAGACTAGGATTAAACAACAGTTATTGTATTTAACAACCTACATGCCATTTGATCTAACAATATATTACTAATATTTATCAAAAAAAAATTTTGTTTGCCTTTTACAATATAATCTCTCTCTCTCTCTCTCTCTCTCTCTCTCTCTCTCTCTCTCTCTCTCTCTCTCTCTCTCTCTCTCTCTCTCTCTCTCTCTATATATATATATATATATATGGGTTATGCTAATGAGTGCTCTTAGGGCATTGGTTAACAGTTAGTTTTAGGAAAGTTTTAATATCATTTTTATGGGAAATAAAAAAAACTGTCAAAACATTAATTGTTTTTTTTCTTCTTTTCATATAAAAACTTTCTTTACATAAATTATTAACCAATGCCCTAAGGGCATTCGTTAGTATTTTCCTATATATATATATATATATATATGAGATGGGTTCAAGTTACTCCTTTTTTGAACCATTGATTTGTATTACATCTAAGGGTAAAAAAAACACTCATAGTCATGTATTTATTATTCCCTAGAAATTAGTAACTAAGTTATTAATTCTTCTTATTAAAAATAGAAAAATAAAAAACAGCATTAACTCTCTACTCTCCATCATCTTCATCTTCTCTCCCTCTCTCACATGGTCTTTTTCTCTCAAAAAAAAAAAAAAAAGAAGGAAAACACAATAGCTGTTTGATGAAAGTTGATTTTGTTCAGAGGCATCAAATTCATCTCTGCAAAGGATTTACTTTGATCTTGTGATATAGCTGATATGGAATAGATTTTAGCTTATCCTTGGATCACATTCAAAATGTAAGAGAAAATGTCTACGCCAAATTGGAAAGGGGCTAGGACTAAATTTTATTTTCCAATCTACTTCTTTAACTTTGGAACTAAATCAGATTGAGGCAGTATCTATGCCTTATACATATACTAAGATGATATGATTTACTAAGATGGATTCTTCTGTTTTATATTTGCTAGATAATCTTTAATCTATGGACTATGTGAATTTAAGTTTGATTTGTATTAAAATTGGTAGAATTTTTTGTGTTGTGTTTGGTAGAATTTTACTAATGGAATTTGTAGAATTATTGATCTTTTTTCTTTGGCTGCTCATAATTTGTGTCATGCTCACAATGATAAAATTAATAAGATCTTCATTCACACAGCTTGAATTTTTTTAGAAATAACATTAGTTAGATAAGATTCGAAGAAAAGGAATATTTGAGTTGGAGGTTATTAATTACATTTTCTTTTCTGGCTTTGCTTTTAGAATTACAAGAGCTTCATTTTAAACACAATAGGTGTGAATGTCTCGTGGTTAAGGAAACTCTTTAATTGTTGCATATTTAATGCATGTTCTTGAAAATAATTTGTAAGTTTTTCAATCAGTGAGTCTTGAAAAAAATTTCTCAATTATACTAGACTTGCGTATAGAGAGGCCATGGCATTAGTTATAGGCTCTGGATATTGCCCTTTTTTTATGTCAAATTTGGAGAATAAGTATAGTAGGAGTTTGAGTGATTGAAACTTCTTTAGCTATATTTTGTGTTTCAATTTATCACAATTGTTTTTTTGTAATGTATAAATATTCATGTTTTAATGGTATCTTGTATAATTGCTACATATACTACATCATTAATGTCATCTCCTATTTATAAACATTTAAGCTAACTATAATGAAATGGATATTTGAAATAATTTTTTAAACTACCACAATTAAAAAAAATTGTCAATGGCAAAAAAATTAACAAAAATGTTTTAAGACTCATATTTAATTGCTTTTTCGTGTATCGCACAAGTTAACAACTAGTTTGTATTGTACAAAAAAACTGTTAAATATATTATTAGCAACGTGATGTGTTATACCATGTTGGATATGCTTGAGTGGATGCGAAAAGGGAAGCATAGAATAGGAACATTGAGAACACGAGAGTTACGTGGTTCAGCCGTGTTGACTTACATCCACGGAGGAATCCCTTAAGGGCTACATCTTTATTATATAAGAGTGTAGTACAAAACTTGTGTTACAATTAACCTTAACATAAGTATATATAGACGATTAAACCCTAGACTACTAGTACAAGTAGGACTTGGCTTGGGCCTATTACATTCGGCTAATATGTCTAATATATCTTTAACACCCTCCCTCAAATTCAAGGCGGAAGCTTGATGAAGGCTTGAGGTTGGATAAGCATGAGAAGATCACTTGGAGATGCCTTGAAGAATGTCTTTAAAGAAACCACAATGAAGAATTGACCAATTTTAGAGCTTCAAATGAAGAAACGGAGTCCAAAATCGGAATCTACACGAAAAACTGAGCAAAATAGATCTTTTCAGAAATTTTAACATTTGGTTAAAGGTCAACATAAAAGTTAAAGTCAATGAAATCAAAGTCAATGGATTCTGGTCCAAATCAATGGTCAGTGCTCACAGGTTAGATCCGGGTGGTCCGGGTCGGGTTGGTCCAGGTCAACGGTCAGCTAGGTGACGTGGTGCTGACTAGGCGACACTACTAATGTGGCGAGCTGTGTGGCTGATGACGTAGTTAGGGCTGACGTGGCATTTGTTGACGTCATGGATGACATCATCACAGATTTCGACACCTGGCTGGCGCTTGGGTGGTCCACCGGTGCATGGAAGAGAAATAGAATCGTACAATATAGTAACTATATTGATAAGCTAACAATGATTGTACAATATAGTAACTTTATTACTAGCAGGATAGTGATTGTACAATACAGTAATTATGAGTTTATTTAGATACTGGTTATTGTTGTGAATTGAAAACTGAAAATACTGTAACAAAATAATTTTTAAATATGTGAATAGTACTGTGGGACTCAGTTAAAAAAAAAAAAAAGTAGCCGTTGGAAATGCTCAAAACGCGCTTCCCAAACTCACTATATTACTAGTAGGATAAAGATTTTACACACGCCTTAAGCTTTCTATATATATAAGAAACCATAAACTCTTTAATTTAGCCCATATCTCTCTTTCTTTCTCGTCCTTCTTCTTGATCATTGTTATTCTTTGTTTCTTGCTGTTTGCTATGGCTGCTGGAGGGATTGGTCCCAACAATGGTGATCCTATAAAGAATTACCCTGGAGAAATCACTTTCTATGTGTTGATAACTTGCATTGTTGCTGCCATGGCGGGTTTGATTTTTGGATACGATATTGATATCTTAGGTAAGCATGCATGCATTCAAGAACCAATATAACAGTGGCATATGTTTCTTTAACTTTCCATATTAATTCTTCTTTCACCAACGTTCCATGCATGTATGTTGATGTGTTTAACTTGATTCTAACATATGATAATTTTGTATATAGGTGGTGTGACATCCATGGCTCCTTTCTTGCAAAAGTTTTCCCATCAGTTTATCATAAGGAGGCCTTAGATAAATCAACCAATCAGTACTATAAATTTGACGGTGTGACACTGACCATGTTTACATCTTCTCTATACTTGGCTGCACTTTTGGCATCGTTTGGTGCATCATGGGTGACCAAGAAGTTGGGTAGGAAAATATCCATGCTCACTGGTGGTTTGGTTTTCTTGGCCGGAGCTATCATCAATGCTACTGCTCAAAATATTGCTATGCTTATCATTGGTCGAATTTGATTGGGTATTGCGGTAGGCTTTGCTAATCAGGTAATTAAATATAAAATCCCTTAATTATTTGCTTCTTTTTTTTTTTTTTTTTTCTTTTTTTCTCTGTTTTGCTTTTTCTACTTTTGGTTTTAGTCTTTTACATGCAAATTTTAATTTTTATCCTTCCTAAATCATATTACGTAACTGGGACTAGCATTGGGTAATGATCTTTTTAGATATAATAATAAAATAATTAAGCTTTTGTTTGTACCAATTATTTCTTGTTATTGGTATCTAATATCAGTTTTTTCAATATATTTATATTTCTAATTATTTGGTTTTTATTATCAAAAAGTAATATAAATAATTTTTTTAAGTAATATAATGAAGCCACTAGCTTCGAAAAATAATCACAACCCTAATTCATGGGTTGCCTTAGGGTTACATTATGCATAAATTTATAAAGGAAGTACATAATTCTTAAAACCCTCAATTTATGACTTGAAAAAAATTCTTTTTACATGAAACTTTATTACTAATTCTATATATTAATTGATAGAATTACTCACAAGCTTATTTTATTTCTTTCAAAATTGAAGTAGTATATAAACAGTACAAACATGTCATTAAATAATTTTAATTTATTCAATTGCATGTAGGCTGTACCACTCTACCTTTCAGAGATGGCTCCGTACAAACTTCGAGGTTCTCTTGACGTTATCTTCCAACTATGTATTACAATAGGCATTTTGATAGCCAATGTTGTTAACTACCTCACACCCAAGATCAAATGTGGCTATGGATGGCGTGTTAGTCTAGGTGGTGCAGCTATTCCTACCTTCTTAATTGTGATCTCATCATTCCCACACCCCCCCCCCCCAAAACACTCCAAACTCAATGCTCAAGAAGAATGAACCCGAAAAAGCCCGAGCAATACTCAGGCGAATTCGTGGTGTTTCTTGTGGCAGCAAGTGAAGCCTCCAATGCTGTTGAACACCTTCGGAGAAACATCCGGAATAGAAAGTATAGGCCTCAATTGATCATGTCCATGGCTATTTCATTTTTCCATCAATTTACAGGCATCAATGTTATCATGTTCTATGCTCCTCAACTTTTAAAAACAATTGGGTTTGGGGATAATGCTTCACTCTTATATGCACTCATCACTGGTGGAATAAATTGTCTTGCTACATTGGTCTCCATGTATGGTACTGATAAATGGGGTAAGAAGATTTCTTTTCCTAGAGGGTGGAATTCAAGTGCTCATATTTCAGGAAACACAAATATACAAAGTCTAAAAACATTTCTTTTTGTGTGTATTCATTTATAGTCCTATATCAAAAGTTGCATCCGTAAATTTTTTATATAATGTAAATTACATTGCATATATGTTGTAGGTTTTGGTGACAGTCTTCATTAATGGATGGAAATTTGGAGTATCAGGTCAAGTGATTGACTTGCCCAAGTGGTACGCTGGCCTTGTTGTGTTCTTCATCTGTGCCTATGTAGCTGCTTTTGCGTGGTCTTGGGGGCCATTAGGATGGTTAGTGCCAAGTGAGATTTTTCCACTAGAGATTCGATCGGCTGCACAGAGTATCACTGTTTCTGTGAACATGCCTTTTACATTCATTGTGGCCCAACTATTCCTTACCATGCTCTGTCACTTGAAGTTTCGCTTGTTCATCTTCTTTGCTTTTTTTGTGGTACTCATGACCCTTTTTGTCTATTTCTTCTTGCCATAGACCAAGAACATTCCCATTGAGGAAATGAAAAGTGTGTCGAAGGAGCATTGGTTTTGGCGGAGATTCATGCCTGAAGATCGTCCCCAAGTCTAAACCTTGTCCTAGCATATATTTTTTTGGAGGAGATTCATGCACGGAGTATTAATTACTTTGGTTTTTGAATTTCGCTTTAGTATCATACCGGAACCCCTTCACTATTTTATAAGTTGCTGGGAAAATTCATACGATTGATATTCTTTTTCTATCTTTTTCGTATATATAAAAATATTTGTTTTAATTTTACTTGGGCTTTATTTTTGCTTTTCATTTTCTAGACTTAGATATTGTGCATGTGGTCTTGTTAATGACTTATTCTAGTCTTCAATATGAGGTCCATATATAATTCTTCTTCCACATGACATGAAGGAAAAATTATGTCTTTTACTGCATTACAAACGAGCAATTGAACTTCATAATGGTAAACCATCCACATACACGTACTCTCCATAACATTTTCGTTCAATGTTATATATTTTAGAATATCATAGTTTGATCTCCAAAGACCAAAATCTTTCATGACGGTAAAACATCCGCATCCAATCTCCATGGGAAATTATTGGGTAGTTCGGGACTACAAGGTAGCTTGCTGACCAAGCTGACCTTGTAGTCCCAGCCAATAAAATTAAGTCACCTCACTAAAATGAGGTTACATTACATCACCATACTTGCCATGTCAGCCCAATAAGGCTGTCTCCTTGTAACGTCTGATACTTGCCATGTCAGCCCAATAAGGCTGTCTCCTTGTAACGTCTGTTAGTTCTGTTAGAACAAATTCAATTTTTTTCAAAAATTTAGGCATGAATGTTTGAGTTATTGAAAAATCTGGGAATATAAAAACTCTTCAAATCTTGTTTTTATTTTTATTTTTCTGTCTTCTGAATAAGGTTGAGTTATATGCTTTCCCTAAATCCACCGCCTCCAATGGGGACCTGTTTTAATAATTAGGGAGATGGTGTCTCCTTCTCCTTGCCTGAAGTTTCAGCTACAAATCACCCTAAACCCACTCCTTCTCATCTTGGCCTCCATTCCTAGGAATTTAAGGAAAACCCTAGATATCTTATATAACCATCAGAGACTTTACCAGTTGAGCTAGCTGAAACTCGCACTTAGCAAACCTAACAAAAAAGACATTTTCACCACATTTGTCCAACCTATCCGCTTGTTTTCTCAAAATTTAAAAGGCATAAAATAAATTACAAAGAATAATTCCCCATGGATCATTTCCACGCTTACCTATTCCTTTTATTCTCGTTTGTTTATCTTTTTTTCTCACCATAAAACAATTAAAATGTTTAATGGAAAAGTAGTAAGTACCCAATAAAACGGGTCTTTTAAAATTTACTTTATTTATTTTTATAGTTTGATTGTTGATGGAGTGACTAAATAAATTAACAAAATATAAAATTGTTTATTAATTTATTATAATTATTTCCTTTACTCCAATAAATAAGACACCTGGATATATTTAGTGGCCATGAAAAAAAGAATAAGCTTGAAATAACGGTATATTCAGGAGTAAATAGGCAAATCAAATTGACAATGTACGTGGATCTATACCACTTGAACCTATAAATTTCGAAATTTTTTTTTTCAAAAGACTTTTGGTTAATTCCTAGTCTGCGTATTGAAAATGAACTTAATTAAAGCGTAAGCAAAACATTTCATTGATATATATATATATATATATATATATAAATATCATATAATATTACACACTTTAAAACAACTTAATATTTATATAAACCATCATGCACCTTTGGTGTGGTGATCACTTCACAAGTATAAATGCTTGTGGGGTATGGGAGGCAAGAGTCGGAGTTCAATTCTTCAAGAGTGAGTTTGACACATACACTTAGATTAGACCAAAGTAGAAATTCTATCTTGTATAAAAAAATAATATTTATATAATAAAAGTGAGTTGAATGTAAATTGGAAGTTTTTTTTTTTATTATTATTTTTTTTTTATTTCTAAAATCTCCCGTAGCTTTGTGTTATGGGATAATATTTTCTTGCTCTTGAAAGTTCCAATCTCTTTATCATTTAAAACCAAAAAAAAAAAAAAACACACACACACACACACAAGTTCATATATTTATATAATTGTCTAATTGATTTTTCACAACTTAGCTAGGGGCTATAGTTTCCCCTCCCTTCCAGGTATAGTTTTGCCCGCCCGTGTTATTAGTCTATTATCAAAGTACTTTATAAAGTTTAAATTTACCTGATGTTTAATAGTCGAAAAAATTTTTACCTGATTTTTACAACAAAAAAGAAGAAGAAATTACATTTCAAAACTAATGATGAAATTTACACAAATATTATTTCCATTAACATCAAATCACTCTCATATCCCCCAACAACTTAATCTATTTAATTATAAATCACGCTATGTTGGCAAGGCAGGGATTGGATGCCAATCTTAGTCTTTTATTTTACCCTCCTGTCTTTTTTTATTTTTTGATACCAATCTCACATCTTTATTGGATCATAATATTGTTTCTAATATATGAAATTATAATAAAGGTGAACGAGGCAATATAGCGAAGTTTAAATACAACCTGTCAAATTAAAAGAAAAAGAAAAGAAATACATCAATCTATAGTAAAATAATCAGGTTCATTATTGTTACAAATGAGAGCCAAAAAAATAGCAACTTTTCTTATTGAGTTTGTTACACTGCCTTCAGTATTTCATATATATAAACATGCCGAGGAGTAACTCAAACCCCTCAAAACAATTATATTTTCTTTGCCTTGAGAATTACTCCCCTGAGTGTTTTATCTATGGATTATTTTCTGCTTTGCCTTTTAACTTTTCTCCTAGTTATCTCCGGGCATGAAAGTGGTGC
The DNA here is from genome assembly GCA_032878915.1 of Castanopsis chinensis. Classification (NCBI taxonomy): domain Eukaryota; kingdom Viridiplantae; phylum Streptophyta; class Magnoliopsida; order Fagales; family Fagaceae; genus Castanopsis; species Castanopsis chinensis. Next base: position 2,469,959 of record JAVQMG010000099.1, on the reverse strand, counting down.
CGATGATGTTCCCTTTGAAGAAAATTACAGCATTACATATGGAGAAGATCGCATAAAGCTTCTTATTCACCACAAAAAGATTAAAATTTCAGTGGACCAATATTCAGATTGATCTTACATTTCTATAGCACTATAATTTAGTGATTACATGAACATGTGGGAATGTGTTATCTTGTGCATGAAGTATAGAGTTTCTCATATACGTGTCATTTAACATGTATGTATTTATGCATATTCTTATGTCCAAAAAGGAAACAACTAAACTAATGCATTTTATTTTGTTTTGTTGTGTGTCTTGTAGGGTTTGGGTTTAAGTCTCTAAAGACTTACAGTTCGATCTGGACTCTTTAGTATGAGAATAAAGATTCCCAGTAGGGATTCTGCCGGAGTCATAACAACCTTTTATGTAAAAAATTTATTTTTGCTGAACATTTCTCTTTTTGCACTTCTAAATTTTCTCAAATATGGTTGTATAAATGACACAATTAAGTACCAATATGATATTCATGGATCTATGGCAGTTAAAATGAAAAACAGGTAGCCATGATGAGCTTGATTTTGAGTTTTTGGGTAGCAAGAAGCCACCTCATTTGTTACACACAAATGTGTTCGCAAGTGATAAAGGTGGTAGGGAGCAAAGAATTCATCTTTGGTTTAATCCGACTAGGGACTTCCATAAGTACCATATTCTTTGGAACCCATATCAAGTAGTGTAAGGATAATCTTTTCTCTCTCTAATTCCTTTTTTTATTATTATGAAAAATTACAATTTAAATCAAATGGTTTAGGAGTGTAACAAATTAAAATCTATAGTATTAAAAGTAAGAAATTAACCATGATATTTTAGAAAGTAACCAATTAAAACCACGAGATTTCAAAAAAGTAACGAATTGAATTTCAATCCACTGAAGTGGAATGGCATTTTATTTGGGGTTTAATATAGGATGACGGTTTAATTTGTTATTTTTTAAAAAATTTAGAGTTTAATATGTTATGTTTGAAACTATAGTGTTTTATATTCCTTATTTTTGAAACAAAGTTTAATTTGTCACTCTTAAATTATACATTTAAAAAAAAAAAAAAAAAACAGGGAAGGTATTTAATTACATTATTTTGTACTTTTCTAACAAATGGATATATATATATATATATATATATATAGGTTTTTCGTGGATGGTACCCCCATAAGACTATATAAGAACACAAATAACCATATGGGATGCACCATGGGCATCACATGGAAAGCCTGTACATTGGAGTCTCAAGGACCTTTCCAAGCTCACTATCAAGGATTTGGAATAGATGCCTGCTCGACCCAGATCACCAATGTGCTTCTTCAAACTTTTGATGGAACAAGGACAAGTATTGGAAACTAGACCCTCATCAGCAAAGAGCCTATGAAAATGGGAGAAAGAAGTACATGGTTTATGACTAATATTGTTTTCTAGATACCCTAAAATTCCCCGTGAGTGCCCAAGCAACAATTAACAAATAGAGTTAGATACCTTGAAAATTAAATCCTAAATTTCTATTATAAATGTAACTAGCTAGGTGAAGTTATACATTCTCATCCAAAGCTATAAGGTTATTAATTTGTAATATCCTCTTTAAACTTCAAATTTGAGCAAACAAATTACATGATTAGTTGCACTTTCTCTACGTTAAATTTTCCCTTATTTTTTTTGGTCAAGTTTAACATTCTACATACTGATTATTTAATCTAAAATATATAAAAGAAATATGAGCACATAATCATATGAATGAAATGATATATAATGAAATAAGAATGTGAACTTTAAGGGTAAGTGGGGGACATTGCAAATTATAATCACATCATTTAGAGGTTAATTATTTAAATTTAAAGTTTAGAGGGCGATTGCAATACATCTCATGGTGTTAGAACCCATTTCCTTCTTTGTATACTTGCCTCTGTACCATGTAAAAACTATAAATAGATACAACGCCCATCAACTCCTCACTCTCCCTCACTTCCATAGCCTGATTTCTTCTTCTTCTTCCCATAGCATGTCTTTCGCCTTCCCTACCCTCAACAGCTATCACCTTGGACCTATCGCGTCCTTAACCTGTCAATACCCACTACAAGAAAAAAAATATATTTTTTGCAACAAAGCTCAACAAAGAGACATTATAGTAGCAATAAACATAAATATGTGCGTGTATTACTTTTTGTTGCAATTGGAACTTAAAAATACTAATATATTGTATCAATATTATATTTGTTACAATAACTTGCAATAACCTTGTTGCAATAGACTAATCCCCTCCCGCATTTTATTTTTGCCAATTTTTCACTACCCGCTATTACAAAAATAACCCTTTCCCCTTCTGTCTAGCACACTTTGCCTGTTTCTCTTTCCTATTCTCTTAATCCACTGTTTTATTTCACAAAATCAAAAATTGGAGGGTGCGGAGCCTAATGACATTGTAATAAATTATAGCAACAATATTTTTGTTGCAATAAAGTATTTTTAATAATAATAAAAATATTTTATTGCAATAAATTGCTATTGCAACGAAAATTTTGTCACAATAGCCTATTAACACAGTTTATTGCAATAATGTGTAACGAAATATTTTTGTTACAATAAGGTTTTATTGCAACAATTTCAAGTTTAGTGCAACAAAACAATTTGTTGCAATAGAGTTTTTTCTTGTAGTGACCATTTGTGCACTTTGATCTTTCCCAAAAGAAGGAGATCATAATCCTGAATCCTGATTATATGGTTTGCCCTTGAATAAACAAACCCTTATGTTCCTTCAATAATTTTATCTCATTCTTTCTGATATAGAATTTAGGATCACTCCTAACCAACTCATTCATACAGTTCGACTGAAACAGCTCACAGTTTACCAACGATTTTCCAATCATACCCAAATCTGCCCCAACCACGGAGAAATTAGCCCCTAGAGATGCAATAGTTTCAACAAGCAGATGAACAATCATCCCCAAATCATCTTTGCAAGATTGAAAATCTGATTTGACCTTTATGGACAAATCAGAGAGTTCAATATCTCCCAAACTCGTATTTACCTTTTTAGCCATATTTGCGATATTCTTTAGGAAATCACAAAGAATTGTTCTCTACTGTTTACTGGCTTTGCAATCGTGCCAGCAAATGACGCATTGCACTCGAAGATAAATTTCAGAAATTGAGGTTTGGCGTAGATTTCTTCCACATAACAACCAGCAGTATATGAGGTCAATAGTCACCATTGGAAGCTCAATTGCCATTTCTGGCATATGTGAAAACCAAAGAAAATAGAATGTACTGGCCAAGAGACAGAGACCGATTAGCCCGATTAATTTTGAATCTTGAACAAATCAATAAGAACATGAGTATGGGTTCTAGCCATTTTGAGAGAAGAGTAGCTAGAGTCTGGTATAGGGTTTGTAGTAAGTGTAATCGGTGGTGGGAGAGAAGAGTAGAGGTAGTAGCTAAAGTGTGGTATAGAGTTTGTAATAAGAGCAGTCAATGGTGGGAGAGAAGAGTAGAGGTAGTAGCTAAAGTGTGGTATAGAGTTTGTAATAAGGGCAGTCAATGGTGGGAGAGAAGAGTAGACGTACTGAAGTAGTTGCTAAAGTCTGGCTTAGGGTTTGTAATAAAGGTACTGGGAATAAGAAGTGACAGTTGCTTTTATCTGCCCTAACCATGGAGAAATTAGCACCTAGAGATGCAATAGTTTCAACAAGTAGATGTACAATCACACCCAAATCATCTTTGCAAGATTAAACATCTGATTTGACCTCTACAGACAAATCAAAAAGTTCAACATCACCAAGACTCCTATTTACCTTTTCAACCATATTTGCGGTATTCTTTAGGGCAATGACAAAGAGTTGTTCTCTACTGTTTACTGGGTTTGCCACCGTGCCAGTAAACAATGCACCGCACTCGGAGATAAACTTCAGAAACTGAGGCTTGGCGTAGATCTCTTCCACATTACAACCAACATGCCAATACTCAATGTCGGTAGTCACCACTGGAAGCTCAATTGCCATTTTTGGCATATGTGAAAACCACAAAAAATAGAATATATTGGCCAAGAGACAAAGACTGATTAGCTCGATTAACATTTTTTGAATCTTGAAAAAATCGATAAAAACATGAGTATGGGTTCTGGCCATTTTGAGTGAAGAGTAGCTAGAGTCTGGTATAGGGTTTATGGTAAGGGTAACGGTGGTGGGAGAGAAGAGTAGAGGTAATTGCTAAAGTGTGGTATAAAGTTTGTAATAAGGGCAGTCCGTGGAGGGAGAGAAGAGTAGAAGTAGTTGCTAAAGTCTGGTATAGGATTTGTAATAAGGTTAGTGGGAATAAGAAGTGATAGTTGCTTTTATCTGCCCCAACCACGAAGAAATTAGCCCCTAGAGATGCAATATTTTCAACAAGCAGATGTGCAACCACACCCAAATCATCTTTGCAAGATTGAACATCTGATTTGACCTCTATGGATAAATCAAAAAGTTCAATATCTCCAAAACTCATATTTACCTTTTTGGCCATATTTGCGGTATTCTTTAGAGCAATGACAAAGAGTTGTTCTCTACAGTTTACTGGCTTTGCCACCATGCCAGTAAACAACGCACCCCACCCGGAGACAACATAATATGTATAACATAATATATTGTTCAGCTAAAAAAAAAGTAGTATAACATAACGTATTGATTATTGAATAAATAATTGATTAATTTTTCAACTTTATTAATTAACTCACATAATTATGTTGGCTTGCTTAAGCGATTAGGTTATAGATATTGATTATACTATTTTGAAATACTGACATCTGACATCCCAGAGAAAAAATTATAAAATTATGATATTAACCTTTATTATCTAGTCACTAAAACAATATCCAACAACCAAATGAATATATGAAATGGAGAAATGTTAACTACTGTTTAACAAAATTCTAGCAAATTCTCTAATATCACACCTACTTTCCCTTCATGTAATGAAAACTATTAAATGCGCTATCCTCTTTCACGAATGCAAAAGTAAGACTCTCTCAGTCTACAATTTGTACTCTGTCGTGGAGGCTGCCTGTGAAAAACAACAAAACTGAAATTAGATATGACCTGATACACTTGTGTGACCAACCAATTGAAATAGACACGGTTTTCAATATATATTTTTGACATAGACAAGAATTGTATTTGTATTTGCACTTTCTCTTTCATTTTTTATTTTTTAAAGTTTGAGCATTCGGTTTTATATTTCAGCAATAATTTTTCAGTTTCAACAAAATAAACGGTATCTAAATTGAAGTTACGTCCCATTGAAGTTGCGTCCCACTAAAGTTGCGTTTTGCGTCCCACTGAAGTTGCGTTTTGCGTTTCAGCAATAATTTTGCGTCCCATTAAAGTTGCGTTTTGCGTTTTTGACTGGGTTTTATGGCACTATTCATGACTCAGCCAAACCACACAAAACTGAAATTTCTAAGTAAATTTGGGTCCCACGGCACTATTCATAACTTGATAATTATTTTGCTACATTGTTTTTAGCAATAAATTTTCAGTTTTTAGCAAAATAAGTGATATCTAAACAGACCCTTATACTCCTACTCTAGCAAATTTACGCATTCCCATTTCTATTTTTCTTTTTCTTTTTTATTGGTTTATAAAACAAGCTAAGTTGGTAAACCCAAGCTCTCGGATTTTTTTTACACATTTAAGAGAAATCTCAACCATTAAAGTCGAAGGCATTTTCTTATAAGTAAACTTAGCGTGCAAATTAAATGACATTAACTAGGAAATTATGTCTTGTAAAAAAAAAAAAAATGGAAATTGTGTATGGAATAATATGGTATTTTTTTAATAGAAAGAGAGTATATATAAAGAGTAATGATATATATTTAAATTACTAATTACTTTTTCAAAACAAATTATAAGTGTAAGGTTCTTAATGATGGATTAAAAAGAAGTGTTCTCATTAATGATCCAAATTAAAATCAATAACAGCTTATAACATAAGAATTGTTGTAAAATATTATAAACATAGCATTATTCATATATTAAATCACACATTAATCATTCTCAAAAAAAAAAATCACACATTAATTATAATCAGATTGAAACAATTTCACTGAGACAATTTAGAGAGAATAAAGCTAAAAAAATTAATTAGAGGTGGAATATAATAATAGTTTTTAAGAAAAAATGTTACTACATTTGCATTCTGCATCATAGGTGTTGGAATTTTTTTGTGAATATGATTCTATGTCAACATTTAGAAAGATAAAAATGCATTTTATTCACATATGTATAACATAATATATTGTTCAGCTAAAAAAAAAGTAGTATAACATAACGTATTGATTAATGAATAAATAATCGATTAATTTTTCAACTTAATTAATTAGCTCACATAATTATGTTGGCTTGCTTAAGCAATTGGGTTATAGATATTGATTATACTATTTTGAAATACTGACACCTGACATCTCAAAGAAAAAATTATAAAATTATGACATTAACCCTTATTATCTAGTCACTAAAACAATTTTCACGAAAAAATTTTAAAGATAAAGTATAAACTATTGTTAAGCTTAATATCTAGTAACCAAATGAATATATGAAATGGAGAAACAGCAACTATTGTTTAAAATAATTCTGGCAAATGCGCTAATATCACACATACTTTCCCTTCACGTAATGGAATCTATTAAATGCGCTATTCTCTTCTACGCATGCAAAAGTGAGACTCTCTTGGTCTACAATTTGTACTCTATTGTGGATGCTGCCCGTGAATAACAACAAAACTGAAATTAGATATAACCTGATGCACTTGTGTGACTAACCAATTGAAATAAACATGGTTTTCAATATATATTTTTGACATAGACATGAATTGTATTTGTATTTGCACTTTCTTTTTCATTTTTTAGAGTTTGAGCACTCGGTCTTATCCTTCAGCAATAATTTTTCAGTTTCAACAAAATAAGTGGTATCCAAACTGAAGTTACATCCCACTGAAGTTGTGTTTTGCGTCCCATTGAAGTTGCGTTTGCGTTTCAGCAATTATTTTGCGTCCCACTAAAGTTGCGTTTTGCATTTTTGACTGGGTCTCACGACACTTTTCATAACTTTATAATTATTTTGGCACAGTGTTTTCAGCAATAAGTTTTCAGTTTTTAACAATAAACGGTATCCAAACAGACCCTTATACTCCTACTATAGCAAATTTATGAGTTTCCATTTCTCTTTTTTTTTTTTTTTTTTTTTAATTATTGGTTTGTAAAACAAGCTAAGCTGGTAAACCCAAGCTCTTGGATTCTTTTTTACACATTTAAGAGACATCTCAACTGTTAAAATTGAAGGCATTTTCTTATAAGTAAACTTAGTGTGCAAATTAAATGACATTAACTCGGAAATTATGTCTCATCCAAAAAAAAAAAAAAAAGTTGGAAATTGTGTATGCAATAATATGTATTTTTTTTTAATAGAAAGAGAGTATATATAAAAGAGTAATGATATATCTTTAACTTACTAATTACCTTTTCAAAATAAATTATAAGTGTAAGGTTCTTAATGATGGATTAAAAAAAAATGTGATGTCATTAATGATCCAAATTAAAATCAATAACAGCTTATAACATAAGAATTGTTTTAAAATATTATAAACATAACATTATTCATATCTTAAATCACACATTAATCATTCTCAAAAAAAAAAAAAATTACACATTAATTTTAATCAGATTGGAACAATTTCACTAAGACAATTTAGAGAGAATAAAGATAAAAAAAATAATTAGAGGTGGAATAAAATAATAGTTTTTAAGAAAAAATGTCACTACATTTGCATTTTGCATCATAGGGTGTTGGAATTTTTTTGTGAATATGATTCTACGTCAAGAAAGATAAAAATGCATTTTATTCACATATGTATAACATAATATATTGTTCTACTAAAAAAAAAAGTAGTATAGCATAACATATTGATTATTGAATAAATAATCAATCAATTTTTCAACTTAATTAATTAGCTCACATAATTATGTTGGCTTGCTTAAGCGATTAGGTTATAGATATTGATTATACTATTTTGAAATACTGACATCGGACATCTCAGAGAAAAAATTATAAAATTATGATATTAACCTTTATTATTTGGTCACTAAAACAATTTTCACGAAAATAATTTAAAGATAAAGTATAAACTATTGTTAAGCTTAATATCCAGTAACCAAATGAATATATGAAATGGATAAACCTCAACTATTGTTTAAAAATATTCTGGCAAATGCGCTAATATTTTCCCTTCACGTAATGGAATCTATTAAATGCACTATCCCCTTTTATGCATGTAAAAGTCAGACTCTTTTGGTCTACAATTTGTACGCTGTCGTGGAGTTTGCCTGTGAATAACAAAACTAAAATCAGATATGACCCGATACACTTGTGTGACTAACCAATTGAAATAGACATGATTTTCAATATATATTTTTGACATAGACATGAATTGTATTTGTATTTGCACTTTCTTTTTCATTTTTCATTTTTTATTTTTTAAAGTTTGAGCATTCAGTCTTATCCTTCCTCTCTTTTCTTTTCTTTTTTTTTTTCCTTTTTTTCCTATTTCTTTTCTTGCTCAACATTGACAGATCCAACCATGAATAATGAAAAATTTTAGTTTAGTTTATATCTTTATTTCGCTAAATAATGTGATAATACGATGATAGTGTGTGTATATATTTATTTATTTATTTATTTGATAGATGATTATATTAGATCTTTTGTCATATATTTATTACTTTTTATATTTATTTAGATACGGTCAAGGATGCCATAGAAGTTAGTAGTTATTTTTTTTTTTTTAAATAGTTGCCAATTTTCATTAACTGAGCATTAGCATTTGTAATTAATATTTTTTTATTATCTTTTTTTGGTAATATCTTTACATTTTTGTTACATTAATTTGTCATCTTTTATAATAAAATTAGGAATAATGATACAGTTATAAAACTATTTTACATTATTTTTACAAAATGTTGACGTGGACAACTTTTTAGAGGTTTTTATTTATTATTTTTATACAAGATAGAATTCTACTCTAATCTAATTTAAGTGTATATGTGTGTGAATATCTCTTCTAGGGACTTAAATCCTGGCTATTGTCTCTCATACCCAATAAGCTTTTATACTTGTGGAGTGACCATGGTACCAAGAGTGTGCGGCGGTAGAGGTTTTCATTTAAATCCACCATTAATATTATATTTTTATTTACCAATAATCATTCACCACATTAACCATTTGTAAAATAAAATTTATAAAAAAAATTTAATATATCTTGCATTACTTTAAAATTGGTAGGAATATCAACTTTTTTCTTTCAACTAATTATGATCAACGTTACTAATCATGAACTTCAACAAAAATTCTTCTATGAGTAATTAATATATATACTTTAAATTATTGGACAATAAATCATACAATCAATAATAAAGTGGTATTTACTACCATACACCCTTGGTGCGATGGTCACCCCACAAGTATAAGTGCTTATGGGGTATAGGGAGTAAGGACTAGGGTTCAAGTTTTCAGGAGAGAGTTTCACACACATATACACTTAGATTAAGCTAGTGTAGAATTCTATCTTGTATAATAATAATAATAATAATAATAATAATAATAATAATAATAATAATAAAGTGGTATTTTGGGAGTAACATTAATTAGTTATTCTTTTTTCTTCAAATTTTATTTAAACTCAGAATTAAGAAAAGGAGTTGTGATTTCTGAAGGACAAGTGAAACGTTTTATTCAATTTGTTATGCTTAGAAGGAAAAAAATGAGTTTGTGACTGTTGCCCAGACAACTAACACGAACCCTAAGAAATTGCATTAGGACGATGTGCCCAGAACAATATCCCCTTCAACATGGCTACATCAGATCATTCTCATCAAAAATTGTAAAATTTTTAACATTTACAATCTCAATACATTACTTTTACAATTTTAACACCCTATTTTAGAATATACCAAACATCAAACATTCTATTTTTTTTACAACTTCATTTAAATATTTTTTCTTTAATATTTTTATTCATTTTTTTTTTAATTCTCACTCTCCCTCTGTCTCTCTCTCCCACCATCTCTCTATCTTTCTCAACTCCAGGCACAACCCACACCCAAGGCTAGCCACTGCCAGCCACCACCGCAGCCTAGCCTCACCCCAATACCAACAGCTACCACAAAACCCACCACCCACCCACCCACCCACCTCGATCTCAACCCCAACCAAAACCCACCACCACCCATACCCAACTAAACCCAACCAAACCCATGACCCATCACTATCCACGCCCAAAAACCCATCACCAAAACCACAACCACGGCCAAACACTACAGCCACCACCACAGCGGAAATCAAACCCAAACCAAACGTATGATCTCAAACGCCATCACACCAATCTCAAACGCCATCACGCTTACAACCCATGAACATGACCCATGACCGTTGATGACCCAAAATCAAGATCAAAACCACGACCCATGACCCAATAACATCACACCATGACCTAGAACAACATCAGACCATCGGACCCAAAACCCACCACCACCCACCCACACTGTTCTCAACCCCAACCAAAACCCACCACCCTGATCTCAACCCCATCAAAACCATCGCCAAGCACCATCGATACCCACCAAATCACAAACCATTCCCATCCACCACCGGTCCATCCATTGACGAGTTAGCAGCGAGAGTGATCAGCGATGAGCAAAGATCGATCAAGTTTTGGAAGAAGAGACAACGCCGGACCATGTAGCTAGGTGCTAAATCTTTTAGATTTAGCATGTTTGATGGAATAGTATTTTTATCATTTGAGATGCTAAAAATACTAAAAAAAATAGCATTTAACATTTTTAACACACAAGGATTTAACATTTTTAGCACATGAGGATGCTCTAACAGTGTACATAGATAAAAAATGCAGTAGTAATAATAAAAACCCCTAGCTCTATGATTGTCACGTGTGATAGTGTGCGCCAAATGTTCCTTTTTGTTTTTCAAAAGTTTTCATCAGCGTTCACTGAAAACAATTATCTAAAAAATCGTATGACCATAAATCATTTGATATTTGGGATGCCTTTTAAGTATAAGTCAAACTATATATATATATATATATATATATATAACCTAAAGCTCTGAAACTCTTACCATTTTTCACATTAACACAACATTAAAAAAATAATAATAATAAATAAAACTTTTCTAAAACCCGAAGGTCCTGAACCCGATAAACACTAACGCTCTGCCTTCTTTTTCTCCAAAATGCACGCTCTGACTTCTCTCCTTCTACTAGCTCCCCCAACCTAATGCTCCTTCTCTACCAGCTCTCCCAATGCTCAGACACATGGCAAACCAACAGAGATCTTCTTCCTCAGACCCACGGCAAAGCATCTAAAGACATCATACCCACAAATTCCTCAAGTAAAACCCGCCACACCCACCATACCCATAAACCAGCAAAGATCTCCTTCCTCAGAACAGAGATCTCCTTTCTCAGACCCACAGCAAACCCTAATATTTTTTTTAACCTAACTCTAAAATCAACGTAAAATCACAAAAAAAAAAAAAAAAAAAAAAAAAACTATTTCTCCCCATCCTCTCTCTTCTCTAATTTTTCCTCCTTCATCCTTATAAAACTTCTATGACTTACTTTGGACCGAACTGAAGAAGGGGACTATGTGAAGTAATCTTCAAAGTAACATAACTTTTCTTTTTATCCTCAAAAAATTACAATATCACGCATTTGCAATCAATTCTGCCCATCTGTGACTCTATTCTTAGTTTCTTCCTCTCTCTACATTCCAACTTCATACTCACTAATCTTTGTGTTAAAGTTAAGTTTGATTTACTATTCTTTTTCCTCTTTTCTTTACTCATTAGCTATTTATGAAGCAGACAACTGGTTTGCATTGCTCCAATTTCCAAGAGAACATGCACCACGTGTGTGGTTAAAATTTGATGTTTTCATCATATAAGGTTGAAATTTATCAACCATTTTGTTGGTTTTATTCTATGCCAATTTGCTTGTAATTAGCTCTTAGAAACCCTGTATTTAGGTGGGATTCTTGTAAGGGTACTGTGTGAGAAAGTGTGAAAAAATATTCAAGACTGTGCAGTGAAGTAGGGACTCGCGGGTGGCTCGCGGCTTGCAAGCCGCCAGATGATGCACACGAGTGAAGCATGCTGAGAAGATGAACAGTCACACTAGCTGTAGCACTATAGGACAAAAAGTCCAGTCTGGCCATTCTGTTTGCTCGGGGCTTGAACTCGCGACTCAGTCAAGTCGTGAGGCCAAGTCGCCAGCCAGCCCTGTTTGGAAAAACCTGACTCTTTGCATTCCTTTCTCACTCCAGTTTAAATACCCCTCATACCCACGAAATGTAGAGAGCTTCTAGAGAGAATTTTGAGAGAGAAACCCTAGAAAAAAACAAGATTGACTCATCCACAAGCTTCACATACAGACTCTCCAAATTCCTCTACTCTCTTCCTCTCCATTGTTACATCCTTGAGAGGTACATTACCAAAACATTTTCTCACTATACCCATATCTGTGAGAAGGTTGTTTGGTGCTTCGAGAAGCAGTTAAGAAGGGGCCGATTCCATATTGGTTGATGCTATGGGCTGTAGCGGAATCCGGTAAGCTAAAGAAAAAATAGGTTCGAGTCAACCTTGTTGGAGTAAGAGCTTGGAGAGCTTAGGTACATTGGGTAGATTAGTCTTAGAGGGTCTTCTGTTGTCCTTGTATCTCAACTACATTCTTTAGTGAATTATTGACTAGTTGAAGGGCGACAGAGAGGTTTTACGCCGAAGGCTTCGGTTTCCTCTTCGATAATACATCATTGTGTTGTCCTTGTGTTTGCATCTCTCTTCCTTTAATCTTTGCCATTTAATTTCTATTGTGGATGTGATTTTATTTGGTTTAGATTGTTTATCAATTCTGTGTTAAGCTTATGTTCATATTCCGCACATTAATTGTTTGATATTAAGCTTGAATTGGTATTTTGTTATTTGGGGTCTAAACATTCAAAAATGTTTTACACACTTCTTGAACATTTACATCAATTGAAGTGGTGGCCAGGTATGACTCCTCTATCTTCTTTAATTCTTATTAAAATAATATATATTATACTACATAACATTATTATATATATGTAATTATTATTAAACTATTATACACCATATAATATATATATATATATATATATATATATAAAAATACAGCTCTAGAAAAAGAGATAAAAATGAATTCTTTCATTTTTAATATATAGCTTATTTGGAAAAAGAGAAAATATTAATTAGATTCAACCCCCAAAAATTAAAAGTCTTTTCAACGTAAACTAATAAAAATAAATGGACCAACTTTTAACCAACAGAAGGCTAGGGTTTTGAAAAGGCAAGGCTATTTTTTACTTTTTAGTGAAAATAAAGAAAAAGAAAAGAAAAAAAAGAAGCCTCGATCCTGTGATCGTGATCAAGAATATCATCCACACACTTCGTAGTTGGCTCCAGAAATGATCGGCTAAGATTTCACAAAAAGCTTTTGCTAAAAAAAAAAAAAAATTCACAAAAGGCTTTTTTTTTTAAATATTATTTATTATTAAGACTTTAAGAGTAAAAGTTATACTGAATAGTTGGCTTTGACTTAATTTTGTTGAAATTTTACTGTGCACGTCCTTTTGAAGTCTTTTGTTTTTATTATCTATTTATTTAAAGTTAGTTTAGAAATTCTAATACCTAACCTTATCTTATTAGTTTAGGCTCAAACTAATGAGCCCATTAAAAAGTAATCTTCAAACTCTAGTGGCAAGAAGAGATACGACTTCGCCCAACATGAATAGTGGTAATGATACTTTTGATATCTTTAACTTATCAAATACATACTTTCTTTTCGTTATAAAAAAAAAAAAAAAAAAGTTTCTTTTGATAAATTTTTTAGCCAAATAAATAAATATATACACACACCACCTTTTTTTTCTATTTTTTGGAAAATGCGTAATTGTTTTTGGGATTTTAACTAGCTTTTTTTCCCTCAACCATATAATCCTTTTAAAGTGGAATTTTAGAATTTATATAATAAACAACTGAAATTAATAGGTTTAATACCAATTTCAATTAGTTTAGACCAGTAGACCATTTAAATTAATGTGTGTGGGTGGGTCGGTGGGGAGGGGGGGGGGGTCTTTAATTTTGAAATAAACGTTTTAATTCATATCAAATTGGTGAAAAGATCCTTATCTATTGTGGATGGACTTGACAATATTGGATTTAGACCAAATGATCCACTTAGGGGTGGCAATTCGTGTTCGCGGGTCGGGTTCGTGTCGTGTCAACTCATACGTATTCGACTATATGGGTCAATACTAACCCGACATGTTTATTAAACGGGTCAAGATTCCTCAACCCTAACACGACCCATTTATTAAACAGGTCAATCGTGTCGACCTGTTTATCTGATTTTATCAAAAATGAAGAAAAACATTTATGGAAAAAAAAAGCAAATAAATATTTTAAATATAAAATTTAAAACTAATGAGTAATTGTATCACAAATAATCATTCAAAACTAAAACATATCTCAATATCATAAATAATCAATCACAATACGTCAAAGAAAATAAACTACAACAACTAATAAGTTTATATATCTATAGTTTGAATGGTATATTGGTAAAATTTCATTTAATTAAACAGGTCAAACGGGTCAGACGGGTTCTATAGTTTAAACCCTAACCCAACCCATTTATCAAACGGGTTCATCGTGTCAACCCAAATATGACACGAACCCATTAAGTCTCAACCCATAACCTGTTAATTTCGTGTCATGTCGTGTCGAGTTCACGAGTTGTGTCCAATTTTGCCACCCCTAGATCCACTTGAACCTGACAAATATAAAAACAAATATGGATAAGGATTTTTTAAACAAATATATATGACCCATATTATTGGTACTAGCTTCGTTACATGCTAAAGTTGCATTTTTACCGGATTGTTCATTAGTTTTGTCTCTACTTAAACATATGGCTGTAAGAGCATTTTTGAATTAAAAAAATGAGGAATCCAAATAGGAGAAGTCCCTTAAATAATAATACCAGCCTCTGAGAACGCACTCATACGCATGCTTAGAGACTCTTCTATTTTTTATGTAAAGATTAATAGTGTTCATTCATCATAATTCATAGACATTTTCAAATTATAAAATATCAAGGAGGTGTTTATACCAAAAACTTATTTCACTCGCAGCAAAACTTCCAATTGCTTAAACCTAAATCTATTATTCAACAGATTATAGTTAGAGTAAACAAAAGTCATGAAAAAAAATAGGAATAATGAAAATGAATAACAGAATATTAACCAAACTACAATATGTCTTCAATCAGTGCTAGCAAAAAAAAATCACCCTACTAAAAACCATGTTGACGAAACAGTTTGTTCCACGAATTCCAACCCATTCAAACAAAAAATGGAAAATACCAAATCCAATGAATATAATGGATATAAAAATCTAAACAACATATTAAGGTAAAAAAAAAAAAAAGTACTCATCCAATGGGATATTTTGTCGAATAACTTCCTAGCCTCCTTAATTACAAATAGCAAGTAGTAATCTAAGAAGCCAATAAAAACATGAAATTAAAAACAAATTAAGATATGTACATATCTGTTCACAAAATGTACCTATGAAAACCCATTACTATAACAACTAAAAAAAATCATGCTTAGAGTGAGAGAGATACACTTATTGCAAACCACTTTCTTTATCTTCACTGATGGTGACTAGCACGTTGCCTCAAAACAGAATCTCCATTGTTGGAGACTAAGGATGACTATGAAGAATTCAATTTTTAAGGAAAAGAGAAGAAAAAGAAAAAGGAAGGTGTAAGATTGTTCTTATGCTGTCAATTAATATCACAAAATTACAAAAAGAATTTTGAAAACAAAGTTACAAACCCGATTGAATTTTATTAAAAAAACTAAGAAAAGCTCAGTTTTTTACGACCCCATATGATATTAAAACACAAACACATTTTTTGATGTATAACACACAGTTTCTTACAACAGAATGAAAAAGAAAAGGCAATTCTTCAAATGGGCAACAACATTTTCCTTTTGGTAAAAGCAGTAGTGGACTCAACCACAATGTCGGCTAGCTCCAGCCTGACCCATGGGATCTCTTCTAGGTTACTGAAAAATGTTCATCTTTTAAGCAACAACACTCAAATAGTAAAACCCATTTCCAATCTCCAAACTACAAAATGAAAACCCAAAAGAAATACAGTGATGGCTTTCTCACCGAAGAAAAGGCTTTGTGCTTTTTTTTTTTAATAAACAAACTGATAGGTGGATAAAGCACTTTAAAAATTAACAGGAAAGTGATTCTATTTTTTAGGTAATATTTTAGTGGAGGTAAGAGTTGTATTTTTACTAGATCCTTTAGTTTTGTCTCTACTTAAACATAAGGGCGTAGGACATTTTTGAACTAAAAAATGTGGAATCCAAACAATGGAAGCCCCTTAAATAATACTATAGATAAATGGATAAAGCAATTTAAAAATTAACAGGAAAGTGATTCTATTTTTTGAGTAATGTTTTAGTGGAAGTTAAAGTTGTCTTTTTACTGATTGTCCTTTAGTTTTGTCTCTACTTAAACATAAGGGCGTAAGATATTTTTGAACTAAAAAATGTGGAATCCAAACAAAAGAAGCTCCTTAAATAATAGTATAGATAAATAAACATTATATATATTAGCCTCTGAGCACACGCTCACACGCGTGCTCAGAGACTTTTCTATTTTTTGAATAAAGATTAATAATTTGCATTTATTATAATTTGAAATTTTTACTTTTTCTAATAATTAAAAAAAATATATATCTAAGAATGTGATGAATACGTGAGATGAGTTTTGTAAGTTGGGGAAGTTTTAAAACTAACAAAAGAGTGATCCTATTTTGTAGGGAGTTAGTGAGTAGATATAAGAATTTAAATTAACGTAAAAGTAAGAGTTTATTAGAAGCAAGAAGGCAATTCAATGTAGAAGTAAGAATTTATTATTTTTGTCAATTTATTATTTTAACCCCATTTTTAAATTTTAGGTATGGGTATTTTTGACAGTAAAAATAATAATAACTAACTTTCTTTTGCCAATTTACTATTTTAACCCCATTTTTAAGTTGTTGGTTAATTAATTTAGGGATATTTTTTTACAGGAAAAAAAAATTAATAACTAACTTTCTGAATTCTCTTAATATATACAGATATATATATAAAGGTATATTAACAATACAGATATATATATATATATATATATATATATATAAGTATATTAACAATAATATGGGTCATACTTGACTGACCAGGTACACCAAAGGTCAAATAAAACCCCTATATAAAAACAAAAAATTAAAAAAGTTCAAATAAAACCAAATCTGATCACATCCTAACCCAGTTTGCATTACAAACTAACAATACAAAAGTCTGTATTACAAACAAACTATGGTTCCAACAAGTCTGAAAATTATATTAAAAAAATAGAAACATAAATGACCATAAGAGAGGGATTACACAGATTGAAATTTAGATCTCTACTTCTTACTTTTGTTGGATTAATTTTGTTTTAATTTCCTTTTATATTAGATTTTACTATTTTTGAATTTACATACTTTAATTTATGAGTTAGTTATTATTTTCTTACTGTTCTCAATTAAAAAAAATTAATGCAAATATTTTCATTTTATTTCATGTATAAGTGTTAATTTTATTTAAAGTTCAAAATTTCAAATAATATATATTTATATTTATAATTAAAAATCTGTAATATTTCCCTCTTAATGTATTTTCAAATTCTATAAGTTTTATGGGGTTTTTACTTCTTTTCTTTGTGGTTGACAAAGGAATTGAATTGAAAAAATGCACGAAAGAAGTCAAAGGAAAAAAGATGCATGGTACAAATAGTATGCATAGCACTGATTGATACCATGTGGATTGAACCATTGATTTAATCTAATTCTTAGAAAGTTGAGCGGTATCAGTGATCTATGTGCTCATCTCTTCACCGATCTAATTTTCTCTCTTCTTTACTTTCTATCTGAGCTTCTCGTCAAATCCAAAATTTCAAAAGTTTTCTCTTCCACCAGACTTTTCTCCCTGGCAGTGTGCAATTGAAGGCCTCTATAAAAGCATAACAAAAATAAAAATAAAGAGGGTGTAAAGAATGTGCACCGTGGCATATGTATAGTAGAAGTGTGAATAGGACTGCTGCAAATGAACCAAATTGTTTATGAATAACTCGAGCTCAACTTGAGAAAAATTTTGTTTATGTTCATATATTTAGAAAACCAGCTAAGTTGGTTAGGTTTGATTATTAAAAAAGCTAAGCTCAAATAAAATAATATGTTTATGAATAAGCTTGTGAACATGAGGAATCGATTTAATTATATATAATTTAAAATTTTTATATGTATATTTGTCTAAAAATATATTTATATAGACTTAAAATCAAATTGTATAAGTTTGTCAATAAGTTCATATGATATTAAATTATTATTTGTAGCTTATTAATGATATAAAAAGTCTATTTATAGTTAAAATTTATAAAATTATAAAGAGGTAAAACATTTTAGTTACGGTTTCACACTATATAGGAAATAATAAATTAATCAATTAGCTCGTGAATAAACTCGAGCTTGCTCGAAAAAAAAAAAAAAAAAAAAGCCAAGCTTGAATATAAAATTTTATATAATAATAAGCTCGAGCTCGAGCTCAGCCTGTTTCAAAAAAAAAAAAAAAAAAATTAAATGAACAAACTTACACATTTAATACTCAACTCTCCACTCATTTACGGGCTAGGTGTGAAACAAGTAGCTGAGATGAGTAGTGGGGCCCTAACTGCTATTTTTTTTTTTGAAAAGGATAGGCTAAGAAGTGGGGCATGACTAATATATAATTATATACAAGTTTCCATTTTAAGCGCATTCAATTCATCTCAACTCATGGAAAAATTTCTATCTATTTTAATTAACATAAGAATCTACTTTTCTTATTTTTCATAATCACTTTTCGAAGAACCTTGTATCAGATTATCTATTTTGCATTGCCTTTAATTAAAATATCAAAATTTTTTTTTTTTAAATCTTTCTCTTTCTTCACATACAACAACCAACATCTATTCTCGTTCTTCATCTTTGAAATACGTAAAGAAATAATAAACAACTAAATACAAAATGAATAGTGTTAATGTAACTTTACATGGTTATTGTAATAAATTTGTAAATTTACATAATTATATATTGATTAATGTAAATCATTTTTAAACAAAACTTTGTAAATTCTACATATTTTTTTTATATACACAAACAGATGTGAATGCTCTAACACTTCCTTAGACTTGAACCATGCAAAGTCATTTTAATTCTTTCACAAATATAATTTTTATAATATTTTATAAATTGATTTGTCCAGACTCCAGAGGAAGAAACAGATTATACAAGCTATAGCAACTTTGTTCATTATTAAAAATAAAAATAAAAGAAAAGAAAAGAAAAGACAACTCGCCCTCTAAAGTGTGGTAGACAATCCAAGTATTTAAACAATGCAACAACCACGGCTCTTCTTTGTCCTTAATTTGCAACAGTAACCAATAGTTTAGCACAAATTTCACGAAACAGAACCAAATCAAAGTCAGCTACAAAAAAAGAAAAAGAACCCTTCAATCAACATGCCCGATACAGAAAATATTTATAAGGTATGGTCTTTATTAGAAATAAATATAGGTTTTTTTTTTTTAGGAATATAGGTTATTATATATAATATTTATAAGGTATGGTCTTTATAATATATAAATAAATATAGATGATTGTCAACAGTAGCCAATTATGATCGTTTTACCTTTGATATCTATAGTATAAATAATATAGGTGATTGTCCTCGAGG